>BTHU01000015.1:68224164-68886664 GCA_036184795.1 Tokudaia tokunoshimensis
GCTGCTAGACAGACATATATTAGCATAGTTTCTATTTGTACCAGAGCAGGTGAAACACAGAAAAAGAAATAGTAATACCTTGTAAGTTTACCTTCCTTCCTCTTCCAAACCTCAAATCCATCATTACTTTCCCACTACACCCCTTCCCCTTCCCTAACTTTGCTTCTCTCCTTCTCTGTCTCTCTGTCATCTGTGAATCTCTCTGTTGTCTCTCGGTCCCGCTATCATTTCCCTGTGTTCTGTTTCTCGTTCTTTTTCTATCTCTCTTTTACTCACTCTTTCTCCCCCCCCTTACTTTGTTCTGCCTTTCTTCCCTCCTCCCTTCCATCCCCACCCTCTTTCTCTTTGAAGCAGGGATTTTGGAATGAAACGCTGTGGAAGTCACAAAACACCATAAGTGAGGCATTTATCTCCTTGACTATGTAGCTCTTAGTGACAGCTAAACAGCACTTACTTGGTGAGCCATTTTGATGACCTTAGCCATTTATTTCTATGTTAAATGATTTAATGCTTATATTTGAGTTACATATTCAAAATCATTGTAATTATAGGAACAAATTTAACCAAACCAAATTTCTAGTGTGTATATATGGTAGAAAAATATGAAAGGGGTCTATTTTATGAGAAGAGGTATATGAAAGAAATGGACATAGTAAATTATAAAAAACTTTGTCCAAATAATTACAAGTAATTAGAAAAAGCTGTATTAGTAAACATGTTTAAAGAATTTATTGCAACTTCATATTGAAGAAAATCACTTCTGATATTAATCTCTGTCTTATAACTTTGCTGATACAATTTCTTTATTTACCAGGATGAATAGAAAATAAACTTTATAAAAAAAGTTTTAGAAAACTTGAAAATTTAAAGAAGATGTCCCAAGGATATATGATATATTTATTTCTTGCACACTGTGAAGCATACAAAAGTAAGCCAACATCATTATCTGTAGCTTTTATTTACACTGATATTTAGTTTCATACATTCACAGAACATATTTGAATTGTCCATGAATTTCTAAAGAACATTGGAGAATGTTTCACTTAGTCTAAATAATTGAGTACATGGTCATTTCTTCGCATTAGAGTGACATTCAAAAATACTATTTATGAACTGTGGCATTTTGAGGCCTGTGGGGTTTTCAGTGAATAGTTAAGACATCTACGTTACCAGACAGGTAGGAAACTTATGAATGCAGTAGACAACATAATACTAGCTCAATGAAAACCTTACAATACGCCAGTATCTTAACATACAACAGAATGCCTGAAAGCAATGACCAGTAATGTAGGTGATCAGCCATCTCAGCAAGGAGATCGGTATAGTAATGTAATTGCTATGGCATTTGCAACTACTTGCTATTCCATTAAGAATTTTTCACTGATTCAATAACTATGAACCTGGCTTTACTACTTGTCACATTTTTGCCTTTTTTCTTTCATTAATTTACATTTTTATTCACTTTACATCCTGATCACTGTATTCCTTTCCTCCTGGTACCCCCCTCACACAATCCCCTCCCAAACCTCTCCTCACCCCTTCTCCTCCAAGATGGTGGAGAGACCCTGTCCCCATATCCACACAATACATAGGGCTAGGCTTATCCTCTCTCAGAGTCCAGACAAGGCAGCCCGGTTAGGGGAATAGGATCCCAGATCGACAACAGCTTTAGGGACAGCTTTGATACAGTTGCTTTGGGACCCGTATCAAGACCAATCTGCACATCTGTTACATATGGGCAGAGACCCCCAGGTCTATCCCGTTCATGCTCTTTGGTGCTTTAGTGTCTGAGAGACTTAAGACTCCAGGTTAATTGACTCTGTTGGTAATATTGTAGAGTTCCTATTCCCTCTGGGAACCTAGTTTCTTCCCCCAACTCTTCCAAGACTCCTGGAGCTCCATCCAATATTTTGCTGTGGGTCTCTATCAGTTTCAGTCAACTGCTGGGTGGAGCCTCTCAGAGAACAGTTGTGCTAGATTCCTGTCTGCAAGCATAAAAGAGTATCATTAATAGTGTCAGAAATTGGTGTTTGTCCTTCAGATGGGACTCAAGTTGGGCCAGTCATTGGCTGGCCATTCCCTCAGTTATGTGTCATATTTACAGGAATTTACCATGAGTAAAATTGTCACTATCACTGGATGGCAATTCAGATATGATCCATTGCTGAGTTTAATTTTAGTCTCATAATTGAGAAATGTTGAGTGACTGAAGTCTTCTCAATGACATGGGTGTATATTCATTTATAAGTGATGTGTGTATTTGCTATAATACATGTCTTCCTGTATTTGTATAAATATATAAAATTGGTTTCCTCTATGAGTGTAAAGATTTAGATACTAATTAATTAGGCTAACTAGAAAAAGTAAGAGAGCTAGGTATATATCTGGCGAATAAAATAGATGTACTCAGGCTACTGGGTTATGTCATGTTATATGTAAATGTAGTTAAGTACCAACATTATATACCTAGATATGCTTATGTCACTTTAATAAACCTCCAATTTTTTCTACAATGCCAAATCCAGCTGCAGAAATGAGTTAAAATGAGTTGTACAACGTTAATATCCATTGCTAATATATTTCAACAGTAATTTGGTTTTTTTTCAAAAATAAATTCTAGGATTTTTAGAGCTATTACATTGACTTCATGAAACTCTATATGTAAGATAAGAAAATATGCACTTACTATAAAATAGGAGATTAAAATGGGTCATGAGTCTAAAAATATACATAAAACAGGGGTGAATGTTTACAGAGTCACCAGATTGTAAATTTTCATGAGCAGTTGGTCTCAGAACCTTGCGTAAATACCAGTTTAGCAAATTACGAGCATAAAATACCAAGATTTACATAGGAGGATGGGCTGTTAAGGGAATTGGAATATATTTAGACCAATAGAAATTTGGCTGAAAAAATAAAAATTGTTTCATATTTGTGTATTTTCTCTCTTTCCACTTAGAGGAAGAGAGAAAGGTAATATATTTTATGTTATTTTAAATTCCAATTGCATTGCCATGCATATATGTAAATTTGCAAGTATAGTTGGTCTCAGAACCTTGTGTAAATATGTGTTAATATATTAATATGCATAATATATTAATATAATATATGTATGTTAATGGCTTAAGCTGTGCCTGAAAGCAATCTTGGCCATGATTGGAATGTATGAAAATACCAAGGCCTGCAAAGAATACAAGTACAAAAAAAAAAAATCCCTGTCAGAATACCCCTAAGCCCTAGGTAGCAAGTATCCATCATTTCTAAATATTGTTAACATCAACACCAACCTGAAATATATCCTTTACTGTTGAAAGAACTGGGTTGAGGTTTAATCTGTCAAAATGTATCATGAACGGTGTTTTAAGTTGACTTCTGAAAGGAATTTGGCAGTTCTTAGGAGGAGATTAAAATGCATTCATGAATAGATAAGAGAGGGAAGTCCCAATGCTTACTCAGTCCTTGTGCTTAAAATAATAAAGATTCCAATTAGCATGTTCTTTCATCCACTTTCCTGCATAGTAATTCTAAAGCAAGAGGAGATGCCCACAGAGTCATTCATCCCTGTCCTTGATGTATGACATTGAATTAATGATGTCAGAGATTCAGACTAAGACAGAAACTCATCAATTCCCCTGAAGAAGCTTATACTCCACTTAAAATAAAGATAAATGCATTGCTTTTGGTTGTGACAGCCAAAATAGAGGTCAGTGATTACCTGTAGGAGAGGGCATGATTGAAGTACTTCAAAGGCAGTTTGCTAAAGAAGAAGAGACACCGGAGGGAAACAGGAAGGCAGAAAGGAGATTAAAAGCTCTGTTACTGTCAAGAGTGAAGCCAGTCTCCCTGCCCCTTCTTCACCATTTTCCCTGTTTCTGATTAATCAGCCCTGTTCTCTCTTGAAGACAATTCTGTTTGGAAATGTGGTGTTTTAAATAGTTGATTCCTTTCTAAGACATAAGCACAAGTCTCAAAATAAAAACAGTATGTAGAAACAATAAAGTATTCATTCTGCCAATCCAACACCATTATACATTTTCAACTCAATTGTTTTTGGATAAGTGAGTATATTGTGCATTGCTACATTGAAACCATCTAGCAGGTGTGCTCTGCTTTCCTTTGCCTGGGTTGCATTGCTAGATGTAACAGATATGTTTCAAAAATGCCAATGCATCTTAACTTTTGACATAGTTACATAATACTGACATAGCAACATAATACTGACACCCCCCTCACTTTGCTCTTTTGATTGATTGCTGAATTATTTTAGTCACTACAAAACTACAAAAAATCACTACACTTATTAATATTTTATAAATAAAATATGTTGACACAAGAGAAATTTAGGTAAACATTAAAACTTCATTTCTATTAAGAGGTAGATGGGTAATAGGGACCTGATAGTTTGTTCCAGGACTAGTCTTTCAGCAGATACTTCTTGTGATGGGAACAGTTAAGGTTGGAAGACCTCAATGTTCTCCTGAAACTGTCTCCCAGGACTGTTTCAATCAGACAAGTGGAAACTTATAGTAAGTCCTGGGTTCACAGGTGGTATGCTAGAATTTACAGCAACAGCCCACATAAGTCTATAATTTACACAGCTAATTCTGAGTTGCCAGCTGCCACCAGGTGGCACCAAATACAATTTAAAAATGAATGGATTCAGTGGGTGTCCCTGCTGGTGTTAAGCTGGGCACTCTCAGCTTCAGTATTTTTGTAACTTTGCAGCTTACAATATTCAACATGTTAAGATTATGCTTTTCTTGTTTCAGAGGAGTTTGCTCTTCAGGGTTTGAAATTTAAAAAAAAAAAAATCCCACCGTGATAGAATATTAAGATACTATATTTGATTACACTTTCAGTGTGTGATTTTCAGGGAAGCTGAAAAGTCACACAAGATATATCCACTGAATTCTTTTAACACTCCCGTAGCAAAGGCATGGAGGTATGGACAGAATATCTGCTTGAACAGTGCATTGCCGTGGCTCATTTTCTTCTGGTTTTGACAGATGATACCGAGGAGGGTATATTGACCCCAGTTTTTATTAGATGCAATATTGGTAAAGACAACTTAGGCCTTTGAAGCAGATGCTTTCACCTACTATTTTCTAAAGTAGATAATTCTAAATCACCTGGTGATTTATCACATTTATATTTATTAATTTATTTCCTAGTCAGATATTGATTGACTATACCATGCCTGAGTATTAGATATGAAATGGTGAATCAAATAAAAAGTCTTTTAATTCTAGTGTGAAGAAAAAAATTAATTCACAACTAAATAGCCCCTGCAGTTCTGAACTGGGAAGGCTATCTCACACTTAACATTTCAAGAATCCAGGAAGTTATACACACAGACCGCCATACATTCAACGTTACCCAAACCACATATTAATGCCCTGTATCTATTTGCTTCTAGTAATTGTCTAATGCGGTAGATAAGAACTAAAGGTAACAACCCTGCTTAATCTATGCTACATCAGACTACCTTAGACCTCACATTCTCTTCAGATAACCTTTCCTCTCTTTTCTTGCCTATCATAGACTCTTAAGCTTGAAAATTCTAGATCAGGAGCGCTAATGAAACAGCTCAGCAGGTGAAAATACTCGCTGCCAGGATGATTAACTGAATCTGATCTCTGGGCCAGAAGAAAATCTTTTTCATAGTGAAAAGATTTCTAAATTCTGGAGCTAGTTCTCTGACCATGACATGTGCACCACGAGGCACAGGCATGCCTATATAATATACATACATACACACACACACACACACACACACACACACACACACATATATATATATATATATATATATATATGCATATGCAGGTGTGTGAATATATGTGTATGTGTGTTTTAAGAAATCACATCCAATTTCAGATGCGATAATTTACAAGAGAGACACAAAATATAAAAAAGATGCCATTGATTTTAGGTTTCCATTATAAAAAAAAAAATACTAGAGGAGAGTTATTCTAGGCTCCAGTAATAGGGTCAGGGTTTGGTGACTGTACAAGTTGGGTTGGTCACTGGATCGCATTTTCTTCAGTTTCTCCTCCATTTTTTCCCTGCATTTCCTTTACACACGAACAATTCTGGGGTCCCTGTCTATCTTCTGGAGGTGGTTTCTTTAGGTTCCATCTCCTCCCTGTTGGACCATTTCAGCTAAGGTCCTCATTTTTAAAAGCTGAATAGTATTCCATTCTATAAATGAACCACATTCTCTGTATCCATTCTTTGCTTGAGAGACATCCAGGTTGTTTCCAGCATCTGGCTATTATGAGTAATGCTTCTATAAACATTGTGGAACATGTGTCCTTATGGTATAGTGGAGCATCTTTGGATTTATACCCATGAGTTAGTATAGCTGTGTATATCCCATAAATATTTTATCTATTCAAAATTTAATAACCTTTAACACCAATTTCTGTTTTTCATATTCTTCTGGATGTGGGGTCAAACACTCGCAACTGTTCCATCTATCAGACGTCACACCCTTAAAGGAAATCACTCTCCCTCCCCAGAAAACCATCAACTCTTCACACCATGTCAGCCAGTATGGTTCATGAGCCCTTCTTTACTCCATGCAAGAGTACTGACTAGCTTGATCTTGTCCAGGACTTTGCAGGCATCCACACTGTGAGTTGATAATCCCTAGAACACCTTCTTTGCCCCCTTACAGTCTTTCTGCTCCGTCTTTCTCAGTGATCCATGAGCCTTGGGGAAGGGCACTTTGACTAGTTCTGAGCTTCTGGTAAACATATCCACTGCATACTACTGATCTGTCTTCGATAAGCTCTGAGGGTTGTACTGGTCTTATACCTTGATGCAGAGAGTTCTAATACCTGCTATCCTTCTGAAGGAACCTGATCTACCCTAAATACCCTGAGTAGCAGGTAAGAAGTCATTGCTACCATGCCCCACTTTGGGAAAGGTCCTTTATGCTTCACGAGGCCATGCATGTTTGAGCATGTTATACGAATGGAAATATTTTACAATGTAGTGAACATCTCTGTGAACTTAAAACACTGCAAAATTTATTTAACATGATTATTCATCTATTTTATTATTCAGTCTATGTGTAGTGTATGTGCATGTGCTCTTGTGTGCGCATATGTGTGAAGGTGCACATGCATGTGTCTATGCATGCATGTGGAGGCAGAAAGTTGTCATTGAGTGTTCTTATCCTGTGCTTATCTCCATAGCACTTGGTTGGAACACATCAAGCTTTTTCTGTGGATGCTGGATCTAGCTCAGGTCCCGGTGCTTATGGGGCAAGTACTCTTCCAAGCATAGCTATTACCCCATCCCTTCAAAATTAAGTTCATTGAAAAATATTGAGAAATGAAGTTCAGAATCCAGGTTTTTATTATGAGGATATTTGGGAACACATTTCAGCTTTAAATTTCTACATTGTGATAGATTACATGGTCAATTACACAGGGGTGTGGTAATACATTTATAATGTGACATTTGGAGCCATTGGCATGATTAATTACCATGCATTAAACATTGGCTGAGGAACCACACTTCAAAATAATTATGGGATTATTACTATTTAAACATGTGCTAAACTGGGACATGCCAGAGACCAGCAGCATATTTTCTTCAGAAAAGATTTCAAATTGCAAAAAGCTACACACACATCCATAGTCAAAGATATGGGTAATAGAATTTAAAAGGAAGTTTTCATAAATTGTATGTAACTTGCATTAGATCTGGATAGTTTAGGCTATATTGTAGCTTGGTTTTGTGTCATAGGAAAATCATGAATATAAAGACCTAAGGCAATATTTTATTTTTAAGCAATACTTTATTATGTAAATTGCAATACAAGTCCCAGATACAGGACAGAGTAAGACTACATCCAAAATCTTGCCAAAGTAATGTAAGCATTCTAATCTGTTGTGCATAACATTCTGTCTTTTAAGTACTTTTGAAAAAAAAACAGTATTGAGTGTTGAAGAAAATTTTGCTATTCATGTTTTCCAGACCTTTAACCATGCAAGAAGATTGGTGGAAAGGTATCAATACAATAATTATTAGATATGTACATATACGTAGAATAGACTATTATCATTAAATTAAAATGCATCATAAGTAATTTTTCAAGTATGAAAATATTAGTCATTATGACTATTTAAAACTCAAAGACTTCTGTTTTTTGATTTGAAAAGGATTGATTATTATAAGAAAATATATCAATTTATGAGATTTAATGTACAATAACATTAATAAACCATTAGAGTATACACCCTAGTTGTTTTTTCTGTATTGTGAATTTATTTTCAGCCTTAGCACGAATAGATCATTTTTTCCAGTGCACTGCCCTATTTAAACTTTTCTTTTTTAGCTTGCATTTGTTTCCAATAGTTTTTGACAGTGTAGCGACAGAGTCATCAGTTTGTTAAATCAAGGGGAAAGAGTAACAGATTTCCCCATGCAGGAGCCTCAAGTCACATTTAGAATAACACCTCTATAAATAATATCATAGCATAGCATTTGGTGACATCTTTGAACTAAACTGCAATGATACAATATTCTTGATGCATAAATATAATTTTGATCTAACACAATTTTAATCTTTAGTGGATAAAAAAAATGTTTGTTTTTTGCATTCTTCTATTTTCATTTTATCTTTCAGTATTAAGAGTATTTTAGAACAATTAGTTAAGGTCTTTCCTTATTAGTTTTTACATGGATGTATGTGTTATTCAGCATAGCTTCACAAAAATATAAACATTTTACCATTTAGCTGCCATCTATAAGCATTGGATAATAACATAGTACATAAAAGTGCATTGTCTTGAACCTATGGCAAATTTGAATTAACACACTGCCTCCTGCCATTTTCTCATTGACACCAAGAAATAATGAGCAATTTATTTATATTTTAGAGATGAATTTAGAAGATTTAACTAAACTCGTTCTGGGTATAATGGTTTTATACTCTAAATAATACTCGTTAATTTCGTTTAATACTATATGAAAAATTTTAATAACAAACTTGAAATGCTAACAAAAATTAAATCACTCAAATCATAGACTTAAAATGAAAAATTTAAATTAAAATGAAATATATTACTTATGTATATAAAGAATGCTGCTGTCTAAGTTTGTCTTCAAATGCACATTTTTAAAACATTTTGACAGAAGATATATAGTTAATATTATTTTCCAAAAATATAAATTAAAAAGAATTAATATGGGAAAAACTAAAGAGAAAAACTAAACAATTATTTAATTCATGTCTATTACATTCCTTTAATAGCTTTTATTTCATATTAACTTGGAACCTCAGAAGGAGTAAATTTGAAGTTTGTACTTTTATTGTGATTTGTATATTTGTTTTGTACAGGGGTATGATAGAGTATTCCTTAATTTAATGATTAATTTAACAAAGGTCTAAAACATATTCATCTATGCAGGGGCTCTAAATGTCATAGCAGATCAAATACAACATACAAGTATACATGTTTATATATATTTAGGTTGCTTATTACTCAATGTATAATTGTTGCTAACCTCAAAGTTGACACATATTTTTTTTATTTTATTTTATTTTTTTAATTTACATTCCAAATCACTTCCCCTTTCCCGTTTCCGCCCTCCCCGAAAGTCCCTATTGACTTGGTACTTCTGATAACCTCAGAAACTGGAAGAAGCAAAATTTCATCAATATTTATTAATTCAGAAAATTGTTGGTAACTTAAAACATAGCTTCTCTGAAATATAATATAAAATAAATACACGTATTAATACAACCCTCTGTTCTTTACTTGACACTGAATGCTTTTCATCATGAATGGCAATAAATTCGTAACTACCTAGGGTAACTAATCTGATTATATGTTTAAAATCAAGACAAGTCATTTATAAGTATAACACCCTGAGTTTCTCAGTAAGATGACACTTTTTTCCTCTCATGAATTATTTGACTTTAAGATTATTTCTCTTGGCATTAAAATACTAATGAGAAGTTTCTGTCAATTTTAGAATAACATTCTCCCAATATGCTATATGCATTACCTTGAAATATTCCTAAACAGCTGTTTTAGTTTTTTTTTTTTTAATGTGTGACCTTTGCCAAAAATTCATTTTGATTTTTTTAGGTTATTTTTGTGTGCCTGGATTGTTTTATACCTAGGAATTATATTTACTTTCTTATAGAAGTAAATATAATATTCTTAGTTATTATTTTACCAAAATATATCATCCTTGGTAGGAATCATGTTCCCACGGAAAGATCACACATTCAGAGTTGTAGATTTCCACTGCTTTGTACTAAAGTGACTTAGACTTTGTAGCTTGCAAGAAAATATTTTGATATTCACTACTGTTCCCCTGATGACTTGGAATCTGTTTTCTTTCATTTTCCTCTGTGACTGTGGTCTATCTGTATGTTCTCAAGAATGTCAAGAACGTCATAAAAAGTAAATATTGGTACCATCAATTGAGATTTCTGGGTTGAATCACGAATATTATTTTCTATCATGGTCCTTTTCATCACTGGTTTGCTTTTCCTTGACCATGGTTCCTCCCTTTCAAGAAGAGCGGTCCAGAGGTTGATGGAAAAGTTTTTCTACCTAAAGGTTAGACCTCAAAGTCATACAGTGCTTATCTTTCAAAGAGAAATTGCTAAGCATTTGCTGGTTGAGATAATTGTTAAATAAGCAAAGGCATTGCCGTTGCACTTGATGATGGGCAAATACAACATATAGTTAATTAATAACAACTAATATCTTACATTGTATATGTATAAATTAAAGAGAAGTTGAATATGAGATTTTATAGAACTGAACATTCACTTACTCATTAATTCATTAATCAGTTCCACAAAATAGTAACTGTTTATTGTACTTCACGGTAAAAGTATAAAAAAAATATTATAAAGAAAGTATAAATAGGAATCACCCATACCAATCAAGAGGAAGGAAATCATGAGGAGTAATACACATATTTCATTTGTAAGTGAATCCTAACAATGCAGTAGTAATTCTTTAGAAATCCAGATTTGAGCAGTATAAAATTATCAGTCTGTTATATCTGAGAGGTGTGTGCTTTTTGTATGCATGCATTTCTTAAAAGATTGTTGTGATTATTGCATAATCACATCAAGTATGTGAGAGTATCACTTTCTTTTCTCCTGTCCTCTGTTGATGAGCAATTTACCTTCAGTGTTGCTGAAAACAAGCTATAATCTCAAATTGATTTGCTGATAGAACTGCACATTTTCCTATTTAAAATCTGCTTGCTTGAATTACATTTTCAAAAAATCAGACTCACTTGTATATGCCTTTTTCTAGGTGTTTTCTCAATCTTGAGTTTTCATGAAAAAGAGAAAGTTGTTAGTGGAAATATTTAAGACATGATCATAATCTGTATCCCAGCAGTCCTAGAACATAATCCAGACTCCAAAATTCTGCCATTTGCTTCTTGAGATTAAGATCACTATTGTGTGTCACTAATCCAGATGAAAAGATGTTTGATTTGACCTGAAATTTCATATAAACTTTAGTGACAAATAATTTCATTGTTCCTTCTGAAAATGCATAGTAGTTGAATGTGTCTTTACAGAGTTGGCTTTGTAGTATATAGCTGTCACATATGCAAGAGCAAATGTGTTCTGCTATCATATTGAAGGGTTTATTTAGTTTGGTCATGTTGAGCTTAGCAGGACTGAATGCATTCCAATAAATACTCATAAAGCAATTAAGGAAACATTTTATAAATATGCTAGTGTGAGATATCCACACACCACTTGATAGAAACCTGGTGATCCATTGTGTTGACCTTGATAATGCAGCCTTTGTTCTTAGTGAAACCCTATTGAATGATTTTTTTTTTCTCTAGACTTTCAAGTCTTGGATAATTTCTTCCTAGCTAGGTCTCTCCTAGATGCTCTTCTTCCTTATGCCTGAAATTTTTGGCTCCACTGTCTCATCTCCTTTCCATATTTCTCACCATGAATAAATAACCATGAACATATTATTTGATTGTGTTTTCAGACTTCTCTCTCTATACCCTGTCAAATCAAGACATTTTTTCCTGTGATTGTAAAGAGCATACTCTCCTTGCTATTAACTTTCTTCAATCAGTACCTGAATAGCTACTAATAGAAAGCAATTAAAAATGGTGTTTAATGAATGAACTGATAATTAATGAGAAAGTAATAACTAAACATAATAATAATGATACATTTAATAAATAGAGTAAAATGAATCACTTAGCATATCCTTTCTCATCTGGTTCTCACAGATTAATTTTATTAATTTTTATCATACAAATTATACTATAGGATAATAAAAATTGCTTATTTTACTTTATTTTTATTAATAAATTATTTTATTTGCTTACATTCCAAATGTTGCCCCCTTTCCTGGTCCACTCTCCCTGACTTCTTCACCTCTTCCCCTTTGCTTCTGAGACAGTGCTTACTGACCCACCTACACACCCCATCTCAACCCCGCAAGCATTGTCCTTCTCTGGGCCATTAACTTTCTGCAAGGTTAAGCACATCCTCTCCCACTGAGGTCAGAGAAGGCAGTCCTGTGCTATATATGTGCTATAGTCCAAGGACCAGCCCACATATGCTCTTTTGTTGGTGTCTTAGCCTCTGGGAGACATAAGACGTCAGTGTTTGTTGATACTCTTGTTCTCACTATGCTGATGTCAATCCCATTCAGCTCCTTCAGTCCTTCCTCTAACTCTTCCATAGGGTTATGGAAGTCTTTCCTCTAACCCCAACCTTGGTCCAATGTTTGGCTGTAGGTGTCTGCAACTGTCTCAGTCAGCTGCTAGTAGACGCTCTCAAAGGACAGATATGCTACTTTCCTATCATTCATGTCCTTTTGGGTCAGGGTTACCTAACTCAGGATAGGATTCTCTAGTTCCATCCATTTACCTGCAAAATGCATGATGTCCTCATTTATTATAGCTGGATAGTAATCCATTGTATAATAGACCCACATTTTTTGTATCCATTCTTCAGATGAGGGCCATCTGGGTTGTTTCCAGCTTCTGGTTATTATGATTAAGGCTGATATGAAGATAGTGCAGCATGTGTCCTTGTGGTATGGTGGAGTGTCTTTTGGGTATATTCCCAGGAGCAGTATAGCTGGGTTTTCAGATAGAACTATTTCCAGTTTTCTGAAGGTTTGTCAGATTTATTTCCAGAGTGGTTGTACCAGTTTGCAATCCTACTAGCAAGGAAAGAATTTTCCTCTTTCTCTACATCCTTGCCAGCATCTGCTGTCACCTGAGTTTTTGATCTTAGCCATTCTGATTAGTGTGAGGTGGTATTTCAGGGTCATTTTAATTTGCATTTTCCTGATGATTAAAATTGCTGAACATTCCTTTAACTGTTTCTTAGTCATTCAAAATTCCTCTGTTGAGAATTCTCTGTTTAGCTCTGTACTCCATTTTCATTTATTTAAAAGGGGGTTATATGGTTTTTTGGAGTCTAACTTCTTGAGTTCTTTGTATATTTTGGATATTAGCCATTTATTGGCTGTAAGGTTAGTGAAAATATTTTCCAGAATTGTAGATTACTGTTTTGTCCTACTGACAGTGTCCTTTGCTTTACAGAAGCTTTTTAGTTTAGTGAGATCCCATTTGTTGATCTTAGAGACTGAGCCATTTGTGTTCTGTTCAAGAAATTTCCCCAGTGCCAATGCATTCAAGGTTATTTCCTATTTTCTCTTCTATTAAATTAAGTATATGTGGTTGATGTGGAGGTCCTTGATCCACTTGGACTTGTGCTTCATAAAAGGAGATAAATATGGATCAATTTGCATTCTACACTAAGCAGACTGCCCATTAGACTAGCACTATTTGTTGAAGATGCTTTCTTTTTTTATAGTATGGTTTTTGCTTCTTTGTCAAAGACCAACAATGGCTATATGGGTTTTTTCCTGGGTCTTCAATTATATTTCATTGATCAACCTGTCTGTCTCTGTACCAATCCATGTGGTTCTTATTAGTATCACTCTGTTGTACATGTTGAGGTCAGTGATGGTGATTTCCCCAAAGAAGTTCTTTTATTGTTTCGAATTCTTTTTGCTATACTGGGATTTTTGTTTTCCATACAATGTTGATAATTGTTCTTTCCATGTCTGTGAAGAATTGTGTTGGAATTTGATGGGGTCATGTTGAATCTGTAGATTGGTTTTGGTAAGATCGCCAATTTTACTACATTTATCCTACCAATCCATGAGCATGAGAGGTCTTTCCATCTTCTGAGGTTTTCTTCTATTTCTTTACTGCAAGGACTTGAGGTTCTTGTCATACAAGTCTTTCATTTGCTTAGTTAACATTACACCATGATATTTTATAATATTTGTGACTATTATGAAGTGGTTGTATCACTAATTTCTTTCCCAATCCATTTATCATTTGTATAAAGGATGATTTCTTTGAGTTAATTGTATGTCCAGCCACTTTGCTAAACTTGTTTATCAGCTGTAGAAGTTTTGTGGTAGAATTTTTGGGGTCGCTTATGTATACCATCATTTCATCTGCAAATGGTGATGCTACCTTGACTTCTTCCTTTCCAATGTGTATCTCTTTGATATTCTTTTGTTGTCTAATTGCTATAGCTAGAACTTTAAGTATTATATTGAATAAGTAGGGAGAGAGTAGGCAGCCTTGACATAGCTCTTATTTTAGTTCAGAACTCAGCACAAATACATATCTTCTAATTGTCTTAGTTTTCTAATTCATATAAAAAGATATGTTTCTTTCACACTTATTACGTATAATAAGACTATTATACTTAAATGTCTGTAATTTAAAACACTTATCACTAAAACGATAAACATCAGAAACTTAAAGAAATTGTAACTTTCTACTGATAGAAGATCATATTTCATTAGGATGTCATTGAACTGAACCAGGGTATAGCTGCTGAATTTTTGGATGTGTGGGATAATTTCTTTGAATAGGCAAGTAAAAATAAAGTCTACTTTATAATTTTAACCTTTATTCTATGAAATACTTGTCCATAGTCTGTGTTTCTGTTTTATATCATTGTATCAGTGGGACTTCCTTGAAGATGGAATCAATCTTCTCTAACACATTGACTACTTTTTTGTCTAAGTGTATGCCATATTCCAAAACATTTGCTTTCACTTCAAAAATACATTTTTTTAATTTTTCCTACAAGTACATTTTACCTCCTCCAAAATTTCTTTCTTTGTTCATCAATAAAAAGCAATTTATATGTGTTAAATGTTATTATGGGATTGCAATATTACAATCATATCTTTCAGCTCCACTCTAAATTCTCTGACAATTATCAACATAGCTAAAGTTAATTCCTCTATGGAAATCTCCTTGGTTTTAAAATCACCTATTCCATAAGCAATAACATTCCTTCAAACTCTAAATAACATGGAGATTTTGATGTCTTGCTATGATTCAAAAAGTTCTTAATGATATCTAGAATGGTGAATCTCTCTGACCATTTTATTTCTTAGATTCTATGTTCTGTTCTATCAGACACATTACTATATATATATAGAAGCTTTAAAATTACAAAATATAATCTTTAAGTAATAAGTGTTAACAGTAAAATCATGACATCCCAGCATACCAGGATGAATGATGCATTTGCGGTCATGGAAACAACATTCTCTTATTTTGTCTCTGACAAAGCACTTTTTTGACAATATGCATTGTCAGTGGAAAATGACTTTTGAGGGATACTTTTATTCTATGTAGATTTCAACAATAGACTTAGGCTATTCAGTTGTTTATATTCTAACAGACACGCTGTCAGATGGATTTGTTGATCCATTTATCCAATATGGATTAGACTTCCTGTAATACTTGAGAGCGCAAAGATTTGGGAAATAGTAATGTGTATCAGATTTAACTCAAAAAGAGCAGTTGCATTGACAATATTGGAGAGAAAAGGAGAGGCCTTTGAAGCTTTATTTCCACGCATTGACTTTATTATATGTATAACATTTGTAGCCTACATCTTCCTTCAATAAAAGGCTACTCTACTTTGAAATTCTGGTTTTTTTTTTTTTACATGAAAGGCATTTGGAAAGAAATAGTTATATAACATCTAGAGGAAGGATATAACTTTTGTAGTCAGTGGGGAAATTGACATGGACTAGCCTTGGCAGCACGAACACTGATCTTTCTGTCATGTTGTATTTACTTGAAGAATCCTCTGACTCTCTATCAAAAACTTGTTCTTAGCATTAGTGACTTGATTCCTCTCTTTCTAGAAGGATGCATTTTAGAGATTTATCCTTCACTAACCTTAGTAATTTACAGTATCTTATTTAAATGAAGTATATGTGACTCTCTCCCTGAACACTGAGAAGTCATGGACAGAAAACTGTCTTCCAAATCCTTGCATCTCATGGAGCAGACAAGCCTGAACACAGAGAGAACACCATGTGAATGTCTTTCGTTTGTAGGCAGAAGAGTTCCCACTTTTTTGAGTGCAAGTGCAAGAAGCTAGAGTACAAAAGGTTGTAAGAGGACCAAGCCATACAACTGTGCTATAGAGGATGGTTCTGAACACTCACAGCATGGATTAAATTCCCTGTTTAGTGATGATATCATTTGGCATGTCACAAACAACTTCAAAAACTGTATTAAAGATCTTTATTCAACTATTATTATAGAATATGTTGTATTTTAAAATAGTTAAGCAGAGACATGAAGTCAGTTTGTATTATAGAATAGTCATAACCATGTTGCTTGAGATAGATTATACAAACTTAATTACCAAAAGCAAATGATATAAAGAATCCTAAAATCCAATAAACCTCCATTCGTTTATCTGCTGATAGTTCAGAAAAGTGGAAGAGATATGTGCCAGAGGGACCATGGGCACCACAAGAAATCAACAGATCAACTAACCTGGACTCACAGGGGCACACAAAGACTGAATAGGCAACCAAGGAGACTGTATGACACTTACCTAAACCCTCTGCATATCTGTTACAATTGTGTTGATTAGTCCTAACAGTGGGAGCAGGGACTATCACAAACTCTTTTGCCTGGTTTGGAGACCTTTTTATTTATTCCCCTCATACTTGCTTGTCTTAATATAGGGGAAAGTGCCCTGTTTGATTGCAACATTTTGTGCATGTTTGTTTACAAAAAGTAGCTTCAATGCTGATACTCATCTGTAGTACTTGTGGTTCATGTACTTCCTGGTCCTGATAAAAAGTGTGGGAAGTAGTTATAAAAGAATCTCTTAAACAAAAACTTGAATATGTTTCTATTGAATTTAAATAGCTTAATAAATATGATAAATCGGAATTAACTGCATATTTTACACGGCACACTTGGTGCTAAGCATGTAATATGGGTAACAGTAGTGATTCTTTTAAAGCTTCTATGTTTTAGGGATCTTGCTGGGAATTTTATTTTTGCATCTCTGTTAAATCCCTACTAACTAGGCTTGGATTTATTATTTATTTTTTGGAAGAAGAGGGAACTCAGGGACAACAAAGGTTAAATAATTTGCCTAAAACTCTTTACAAATCTGGAATTAAAATGCTTGTGGTTTGACTTCAAAGGACAGTCTCTTAATCCCAGGGCTGAGCTGCCTTCCAACTAACTATAAATAACAGACCACTTCAGTAAGTATTGAGGAGAAGAAGATCAAATGACAGATCTTGTCTATTTTATAAGAATTTTATGAGAATTGTATGAAATGGATTCTACACAAGTACATTAAAATAGAAAGTTAACTAAGCTTTGGCAGTAAAGAATTAATGAATATATGAGAATATGCCTAACCTGCCCAGAACAGCTGTGCACATGAAAGGTTTCCACTAAATTAATAAATATGCCACTTTATTATCTAAGCAGTATCATAAAATATCAACATATGGAAATGAAAGAGTTTGGAAAAAAATCAGAGTTGAATTGCATATCTATGAGTAAACTCTACAATGCATGCTATGTTCTTACTGCAACACATCAAAATACAAAACAATATTTTACTCTGCAAAGGAACCAATGACAAAAGCTTGTTTACCTCAATGACATTAAACTACAAAATAAAGATAAATCAATAAAGAAATCAAAAAATAAAGAAATCAAAAAGAAGACCATCTATTTCCATATGCCTACTGGAGAAGGCTCAATGGTGCCCCAGTATAGGGGAATGCCAGGACAAGGAGTGGGTGGATTGGTGAGCAGGGGGAGGAGAGTTGGGATAGAGGGTAAGAAAATACCTAATATAAAAAAATCATATGAATAAAAGCAATGAGATATTAGTAAAATAATAGACAAATAGAGTAATAAAACCTAATAAAGAGCCGCCCCCAAATCCAAACAAAACAAAACAAAACAAAAAACAAAAAACTAAATAGTAGTGAACAACATAGAACCTGCCCTGGAAGGACCTCAGACAGCCTGTTTGGCCAATTTTTATACAGTTTTAAGAGGTAGAATAGAGCAACAGCCACTAGGCTCAATGTGATTGGAAGAACAGTGTGCCTTTTAAACTGATTGGTCCTTAAGGGATGAGGTGGCAAGGATTTCCCTTATCCATAGGTGGCCCATGGTTGGCCCCCCTGCAGTTTTCTGGAGGAATGTAATCCAGGAAGGGAGGCTTTGCCTACATTCTCCATCAACCTCCTCTCCCTTCCAGAAAGGGAGGGGTCTTTATGCTCTGGGGTCTGGTGGAATTTTCCAAATGCCCTGAACTGACCTCTTCAATATGAGTGTATATTTAACATATATAGAGCATGTATATATAACATATACATGAAATACATATAAATTTACAAAAGAAGCTGATGACTAGAAGGGTGCATGTTTTCTGTAAAAAAGAATACACTTAGGTGTTCAAAGGTTGTAGAAGAACAGATACTAATGTGCATTCGGACAAATGTCATCTTGTTCTCAGAAGTGTGCTATATATCTGAACAACGGGGGGTAGAGGGTGTTCCAGAAACTTGCTAGTCCTTAAGAGTCAAGTTGACAGGTTTTTTTTTAAATTAATTATTTGATTAACATCCCAAATGCTGCCCACTCTCCTTGGCCCACCCCCCCCCCCACAGAGTTCTTCCCCTATCTTCCCTTCCTTTGCCTTTTAGAGGATGCTCCCCATCTGTATAACCCCACCCCTGGACATCAGTTCTTCACAGAATTAGGCAATCCTCTCCCACTGAGGCCAGACAAGGCAACCCTTTGCAATATTTGCCCTGGTGCCCAGGGACTAGCCCATGTATGCTCTTTGGTTGGTAGATCATTCTCTGGGGCCAGGTTAGTTGACACTGCTAGTCTTCTGATGGTGTGGCCATCCCCTTCAGCTTAATCAATTCTTCCCTAAACTCTTCCAGAGCTCCTGGACCTCATTCCAAAGTTTGACCGTGGGTATCTATATCTGTCTCTGTCGGGTGCTGGAAGAGCCTCTCAGAGAACAGTAATGAGAGGTACCTGTCTGCAAGCACAACAGACCATCAAATATAGTGTTAGGATTTGGTGCCCATCCTAGGGATGGATCCCAGGTTGGGCCCGCTACTGTTGAACCATTCCTACAATTTCTGCTCCCTTTTGGCCCCTGAATATTTTTAGACAGGACCAATTATGGGTTGAAAGTTTTCTAGGTGGATTGATGTCCACTTCCTTCCACTGGGGAATCCTGTCTGACTATTACAGGTGAGCTATTTTGGTTCCATCTCCTCACTGTTGGGTGTTTCTGCTAAGTTCACCCACATTGGGTCCTAGGAGCCTACCCTATCCCAGGTCTCTGGCACTTTCTAGACGTTCCCTGCACCCCCAATCCCCAGCAGCTCCAGATTTCCATTCTTTTTCATGGCTCCCTGGGCTTCTCTTCTAACTGGCCCGTACCTGATCATTCTCCCCTTCTCACCCCCTTCCCTCTCTCATCCAGGTCCCACATAGAAGGGGGAACAAAAAGTTGACCATTTAAAAATATATGATGACATTTTAAACACTCGGATACATGAAATTATTCTCAGTGTTTTAAAAATTGATTCGTTGGCGAGAGCAATAAGAATGTCTATCAAAAATTACATTATTTTACCAACTGTTAAGTTTGTTTAATATTCTGTGTGTTCTAAGCACTTACAGCAAGAATACAATTAACAAAGACTCATGCAGGAAGGTGGCCCACTTACTCAGTGTGTGAGTACAATCCCTGTTGTTATCAAACAGCCTTATCATCTGTTCATGTGCTCATGATATTCACCTTACAGTATAATTCTCATAAATCTCCTTTTTTTTGTTAGTTTCTGTGTTTTGCTTTGATGTTTTGTTTTCTGAGACAAAGTTCTCACTATATTGCTCTAGCTAGCAAGGGACTCAGCATGTAGCTTAAACCATCCTCAATTTTGAGGTGATATTTCGCATCAACCTTCTCTGTTCAAGGAGGTAGGTATATACAATCAAACCAGGCGCTTGACTCTATTCATTTTTCTTTCTAGAAATATTTTATACTTGTAAAAGTAACCTGGAAATGAATATTCAATTTTCTAGTTGTTGTGGAAAATTCACCCATTTATCATACCAGTGCGCTTGCTGTACTGTCCCTTTAAGTTGCTACTCCTACACTAATTCGAATAAAAAAAAATAAAAGCCATCATTACAGGTGGCTTTATTACCATCAGAGCAAATGGAAACCTGTGACTGCCAATCTGCTCCCAATGGGTACATGCACTGTTACCTTTTCACCTACAAACTGCTGTTCATCTATTAGAAATGACACCTACTACTATGTACATCACAGTGTGTAACGTCCAGCAGATCGTGCATGAGAAAAAGAATGAGTGCCAGTAAAACACAGAGTACATGTTTGCATTAATACATATTAAAATATCATATATTAGCATGTTTTAGAAGAAAGAAGTGAAGATTTGGGTCAGGTAGAGTAAGGTAGCGCTTTACAGTGGTATACCCTGGATAGAAAAAAAGTACTTAGAGAGAATGGATATTCTTCCCCATTTTAATATATATCCTAATTGTTTTCAAAATGTTCAAGTACAGACATTAATACCATTGAAATGCAT
Organism: Tokudaia tokunoshimensis; assembly: GCA_036184795.1. Taxonomy (NCBI): domain Eukaryota; kingdom Metazoa; phylum Chordata; class Mammalia; order Rodentia; family Muridae; genus Tokudaia; species Tokudaia tokunoshimensis. The sequence continues at coordinate 68,245,173 of BTHU01000015.1, forward strand.
GTGTTTTTTCTAATCATACTGTAATATAATATGAAATATTAATTTTTTAAATCATGAGTTATAACACTGTCACAAACACACTGATGCCATTTTTCTGTTTCTAATGTTTCTGAAAACTAGCTTCAAAGCATCAAAACAGCTAGAACTTGTAATTACTGCAAAGGGCAAATCAGATTTCTAGATGTAAAAATGTCAATGTTTTCATAAGTCTAAACCAGTAATTCATCTTTATATGTGATGTTTGAACTACCACTAGGCAGTGGGAATTCAGTTATTATGTGTCCCAGTGAGAGATTAGAATTTATTTTAGAACTGCCATTAACCAATTTTTCTATCTAATAGATTTCTTAAACTTTTGAACTCACATGTCTATACATATACTAAATGAGCTTCAGACTAACACTAGGGGGAAATATATAGTGTGGAAAAACGGAAAAGTGAAAAGTGACAGTGTTGGTAGAAAGAAAATGGCACCTTGGGGGAATTTATTGTAAATTATACAACGCAAATTTTCTTTGAGGAAATTTGTGCCTTAATAATTCATATTATATGATCAAGAGATTTTAAGAATGAGAATTGGTTATTTTCTGCACACATATGTGTATTTATTAGAATCTTTTTTTCCATATTAAAGGATATTTAGCAAAATATTGGAAACGAAGTATTAGATTTACATTTGTCCTTCTTGTAAATCATACGTTGTATAGTTTTCTTCCCAGAGTAGTCTGGCTCACTGACTTTTAGCTAATCTAAATTGAAATCTGTACTATTCTTTACAGTACTAAGCTGGGGCAAATATAAACCTGAAATCAGTGAGTCCAGGACACTCACAATAAATTTTCCTGAAAATTATTTTTACTTAGGTGAAAGCAAATCTGTCAACATAAATACCAGGATTCTATAAAAATGAAAATTAATCTAATAAAAATTCATAAATCATTCCAATGAGAAAATGTATGTGCCCTATTCTATATTGATTATCAATGTCCTTAAAGATAGAACACACAGGAAGTAGTTCAAGTTCCAGAGTGATGTGTTTCATACATTACAGAAAGTGAGTTACTTATGTATGGTATCTATTGAAATAAATCTCAATAAAAAGCCCTTGTCTATGAAAGACAAATATGACAGCTTACAAAGGGAATAGGACTCTTTCCATGTAAGTTAGAGAAAATGGCTATTAGACGCTGTCTGCCATGTGCAATTTGATTTTATGTTGAGAATGTCAGGATCTCAAAGTATTTCCTGAAATTTCAAATAAGTTTAGACATTTCAAATATGCATTAGCTTTTCTACATTACTTTGACATTTTGCCTGTAATAACAATGAGGAAGGTGTGTGTGTGGGTGTGGGTGTGTGTGTGTATGTGTGTATGTGTGTATGTGTGTGTGTGCATACACAAAATTCTCATTAAATTACATTGACAAGCAATTTTATACACTATTAAAATGCATATATTTACTTATTTCTTTTAAATATGCCCTAGTGTGTATTTGCTTTGTGGAATTAGGAAGAAAGTGAGGTCAGCCCCATCAGATCTTCAGCTGCCCTTAAATTATTTGATTGTCTACTTGACTATGTTGAAGAACTGTGCATGAAGACATGGTTTAATATAATTCACACTGTAATATAATCCACTCTAGCACATATTTCAAAAAAATTATCTCCAAGGAAAATGTACATCAGGAATTCAAGTCACAAAGTCTGTACAAATGTTTAATTTAGTACATTAACAATACTAACAAATTGATTAGCTTGAATAAATCCTCCTAAATATGATGCTAATTTTTAAAGTGAAAAATTAAATATGAGTACAGAGAGGAATGTGGTTTATTATAATTTGCCCTGATAATATATCTCCCTAAAAATGGAATTATGGCATAGTTGGTACCAATTACCTTCTGAAGTTCATAAGAGTCACAGTTATATAAGTGATAGAATCTGCTCCTTTGTGTTTTCATCTGTTATGGGAGTGGTTCATGTTCCGTAGCACTTGCTGCTCAGATATGGGTAGAATATATGCTGAAGCTATTCCTGTCACGCAGTTCTGGAGAGGATAAACAATGTGTGGCCTGAATTAGTTTCCAGTTGACCTTGAGTCTATCATTTGTTCATTCTGTTATTTCCAATCACATTGTTTCCTGCCAGACTCTGCAATGGGCAAAACGAATTACCACTAGTCCCTGTCTTAGTCAGGGTTTCTCTTCCTGCACAAAACATCATGATCAAGAAGCAAGATGTGGAGGAAAGGGTTTATTCAGGTTATAATTCCACAGTGCTTTTCATCACCAAAGGAAGTAAGGCAGGAACTCACACAAGGCAGGAACTTGGAGGCAGGAGCCGATGCACAGGCCATGGAGAGGTACTACTTACTAGTTTGCTTTTCCTGTCTTTCTTAGCTTGCTTTCTTACAGAACCAAGAACTACCAGCCCAGAGATGGCACCACCCACAGTGGGCTGAGACCTCCCCTCTTGATCACTAATTGAGAAAAGGCCTTACAGCTGGATCTCATGGAGGCATTTCCTCAAGGAATGCTCCTTTTCTCTGTGATAACTCCAGCTTGTGTCAAGTTGAAACACATACCCAGCCAGTATAGTCCCTTCATGAACCTATGGAAATTTTGAGGTATCTGCAAAATGACTTTATTAAGGTCTCAGGAGTAATAGTTGCATGTGTGAGGGCCTTAATTTTGTCTATTTTTGTTTCATTGGGTTTATTCTACATCGAACATACATCTTCCATATACAAAGGAACAAAAATGCTTACATATAAAATGTAAGGATGATTATTACTTAGGCACAAATCTTGATTTAGGTGAAGTGATCCCTCCTTATTTTCTGCTTTTCACTATCTTCATGTATACAGTTTTAATTATGTGATGGCTACAGACTTAGGTCTTAATAAATCTTTAAAAATAACTTATTTTTATGTGAAAGTCCTCAGAAAAAGGATTCAGGTGACTGGATTATTTTAATCAAAAATATCCAAATTAATTTTTCTCTAAAGTTATAAAAACAAAATATAAAATGTAAAGAACATTTTAAATAGTGATAAAAAATCTAAGATTATTATATTTACGAATTTATATATAACCATTTCTGAAAAGACAGTATATTACATTTATCACTGTTTTTAAATTACTTTTGTTGACTCACTTATCTTCAGTCACTACAGATATTTATAAGGCTTATTTTACTCATGAGATACACATTCCATGTGATACTATACTGATTTGACTCAAAAAATATAAAGGAAACTTGTATTGAGTCATTCAATTACATTTATGAGATTTCCTTTTTCTCTGCAGTAGTAAGGTATTAGTAAGTTAGAGCTTTTGAAGGAGAAGTCATCATAGCCTCTTTAATCGTAAGAGTGGAATTTTAAAGTAATGCGTTGAACAAATTATTTTGAACCAAGTATAGCTTTTTGTGACTATGTTGCAAGCAACTACAAGGTCATGATATAAAAGGTCCTAGTAACTAAAACTTCATTATTCTATTTGAGTTATGGCATAGAAGTTTCCATAATAATTGTACCTTGTGTATTCATTAAAACAGACTCATTACTGAATAATGCATTAGTGAGATTATACATCAGATTATCTTGAGAATTGAAATCTACAGAGAGTTTTATATTATTCAGAGTCAAGTAATTATTTCTGGTCTATTAGGTGTAATTCACATATGTATATATGTAGAGATTATCTCATTGCAATTTAAAGTAATTGAAAATGCCCAATTATCACTATGTTAAGAGTACAGCATTATGTACAAAGGTGATGATGATGGTGATGATTGAGTGTAGCTATTTTGTTTCTTTCAATGAAATTAGGGTTTTTTTATTATCTTTATTTTTTTTTACAGTCCTGTCACTGTCCCCCTCCCAGTTCACCCTCCCACAGTTCCTCATCCCATTCCTCCTCCCTCCCTGTTTTTAACAGGATGATCCCCCTCCACCAGGCCTCTCCACTCCCTGGTGCCTCCAGTCTCTTGAGGTTAGGTGCTTCTTCTCTGACTGAGTCCAGACAAGGCAATCCTCTGCTGTATATGTGTTGGGGATCTCGGACCAGCTCGTGTGTGCTATCTGGTTGGTGGCTCAGTTTCTGAGAGATCTCAGGTGTCCGGGTTAGTTAAGACTCTGGGTTTTCCTATGGAGTCATCCTCCTCTTCAGCTTCTTCCAGCCTTTCTCTAATTCATCCAATATTTTTAGGCTTAAAATGTGATTATAACTAATATAACCTGGTTGTATACAATTTAGATCACCTTATTTCTCTTGCTTTTTGTGGTGGTCATACTGTGCTCTTGAAGTAATACAAGCAGATTTCTTAAAGGAGTAAGACAGAAACTAATGATATAACTAGTAATGGAAACTAATGGTGAGATATTAAAAGTAACTTTTAACATGTATAACACCTATTAATAACAGCAAACAAAATACAGAGATATGTGTTTTAATGCATTTTCTTAGGTCAAATAATGCTGTGTCATATATTCACTGCTTTCAAAGTGTCTTTTATTAACATTTTGGTATTCGACATGTTTGATTCAATCTATAAGGCATGACATTTCTATACCTTGCTGTATTTTATATCATTCCCAACTTATCATTTCTTTCACTTTGTGTTTGAGGGATCTGTTCCAGATAAGTAGAGAAAATAGTGAATGGAGATGATCCTTTTAAGAGTCATCAAAACCATCGATTAAAGCAAGTTTTGAATATTTTTTACGGGATCCTTTGGGTTTCCTAGTTAAGACATGAACTATTCATGATTGCATGCATTGCTGTGGTAAGCACCAATGATGTCCACCAATCTCTGTAAAGTATACAACTGTTTACTTACCATAGAGCTCACAGAGATGTGTGCCGACGAATGTAAATGCTTCTCTCCACTCATAAAACAGCCCATGTGCAATACACCTTGAGCGCTATTTTTTTTTATTATTTATTTTATTTTTTTTTAATTTACATTCCAAATCATTTCCCCTTTCCCGTTTCCTCCCTCCCCGAAAGTCCCATAAGCCCCCTTCCCTCCCTCTTTTCTCCATTCAACCCCCTCTCGTTACTCTGTCCTGGTGTTCCCCTACATCCAGTCTTTCCAGGACCAGGGGTCTCTCCTTCCATCTTCTTAGAAATCTATTGATATGCGGATTGTGTCTAGGGTATTCCGAGATTCTGGGTCAATATCCCCTTATCAGTGACTGCATACCATGTGTGTTCTTTTGTGATTGGGTTACCTCACTAAGGATGATATTTTCAAGATCTGACCATTTGCCTAGGAATTTCGTGAATTCATTGTTTTTAATTGCAGAGTAGTATTCCATTGTGTAGATATACCACATCTTCTGAATCTATTCCTCCGTAGAGGGACATCTGGGTTCTTTCCAGCTTCTGGCTATTATAAATAAGGCTGCTATGAACATAGTGGAGCATGTGTCCTTACTGCATGCAGGTAAAGCCTCTGGGCTTTATTTTTTAAGCCTTTTATTTTTTAAGCCTTCAAATTATGTAACTTTTCTTCAACTGAGCTTTTAAGAACAGCCTCATCATGTTGAGTACAAAGCACAACTCTCAAAAATAGGACAGGTGTTTTGGAAATCAGCCCAGAAACTCCGGAGACCCCTCCAGGGACTCTAAGCAATCATCCAAAGCCAAGCACAGCTTTGTTTTGAACATTGCTAAAACCAATCAACCCCGAGAACTGTGTACTCTCCAAATATTATACAAATGCTCTGTCACAGCTTAGCAGATTTGGGCTTTGGCTTTAGGCTAACTAACTGAAGTACTCATAACCTGACTGTTGAAATTTAAAGATTTTAGAGTTTTTGCTCAACTATCCCAAGTTTCATCATTTCTGTGGATGTAACATATACCTGAAAGATACAACTTTAATGTAAGAACAAAATTGTTGTGACTTATAATTATACTTTCAAAGATGTGTTACATTGTTGTCCACCATAACTGCTTGTAAGACTCAGGGTGAGCCAGAAACACCACGGAGGAAGAGCCATGGAACGGAAAGCTTACAGCTCACAAGAGTAGTCAAAGAGAATGGTAGAGAAGAAACCACAGTAGAATATATTCTCCAGTGACATGGCCTAGTAACCTGCTTTCTCCTACCGTGTAGCTCCAAGAAAATTTATTAGAAAGCCATCCATCATTGCATGAGACTGTTGAGAACAACATATTCATTTTAATAATTGAATTTAAAAATAAAAAAAATAAGACGAAAAATATGCTGTGTTTTAAATCGTAGCTTTGAAATAGATGATTGCAAGAATTATGAAAAGCTTAATTCAGAGCTAATCTTAGTTTTGTGCATTGGTATTGTCAGTAATTAATAACCTGAAACTTAAATTTTAATAAGATATAGCAACAAGATAAAAATATTATAACCTTAAGCAAGATCCCATTTTAAAACCAGTAATTCTAACTATTAATACTTTGGACTTCTTTTGAATTCTCAGGGTCTACAGATTTTAAACATGGTGAATTGTTAAATATGATCATTTGAAGGAGAATTACATGAAGTGCTTTTCAGAATAATGCTGAAGATTTATGTCTTTTAATCTTCAGGCAGTAAAATATTCATGTTCCCAGATGTATTGGCCTACTTTATAAATGAACAATAGAGATTTCAATATGTATTACCTTAATCACAAAGACACAGTAAATAGTGTGACTATTCACTAAATGATTTCTAGAAAGAAAACCCAGTAGTTTGTTTTTGTTCTTGTTCGTTTGTTTCCATTCATGATGATACTCCAGAATGGAGGTACAATATTTTTGTCATTGATAATTTCTGTATTTTATTATGGAAAAATCATATTTCTTAGACAAGAAAAGATGAAACTAGGCTAAGTATATCTTGGAGTAACGCACATGCCCAACCCATAAAAGCCCTTGGTTTGTTCCCCAGTACTACAGATGAAAGCTCCTATCAGTCTGCTTCCAGTAAGTATAAGACAATCTCCTGAGGCAATTTACTCATAAAGAGGCAGGATTTATTTAATGTGATGTTGGAAGTTATAAGTTAACCTCTTATCTGGTGAGGATAGTGGCAAGTAACCTATGTTGGACCAAGTACAATGTTTGACAATTGCATCTGTACCCGAGCTCACAGACATGCATTTACATGGCCATCAGAGAGAATTTCTTCAGTAACCCAACACCTCTCAAAAACCCCTACATGCTAAAGATACACAGAACATCTCAATAAGTCCCCCTGAAAATGAAGTCATTGAATTTGGAAATCTAGGGACTTTTTTAAAAAAATTTTTATTAATTATTTTTATACACTCAATATTTTTATTTTTTATTAGACATTTGCTTTATTTACATTTAAATGGTATCCCCTTTCCTCAGTACCTCTCTAAAAATCCCCTTTCCCATCCCCCTTCCCCCTGCTTACCAACCCCCCCGCCACACACACACACACACACACACACACACACACACACACACACAATTTCCTGACCTGGCATTCCTCTACACTGGGGCATCCTGCCTTCATAGGACCCAGGCCCTCTCCTCTCATTGATGTCTGAAATCTGAGGCCTTGTTAACTCTTAAATCATAGCAGATTAGTTGTGAAAAGGCTTTATTATTAATTATTATTATAATTAGTAAGAATTGTTTTCAATATCCTCTCTACAGCATCACCTCTCTCTATTCCTCACAGCTTTTGCAGCCTCCCCTCTCCCCCAGAAGCAGCCCTCCCTGTTTCACATCAGAAAAGAGCAAGTCTCTAAGGAATAGCCACTGAACATGTCATAAAGAGATGCGATAAGACTAGGCATAAACCCTCATATCAAGGCTGCTTGATGTAAAAAAAAAAAAAAAGAAAGAAAGAAAGAAATTCCCAAGAGCAGAGTCAGAGACACTCCCAACTCCCACTTTTGGGAGTTCCATAAAAACACCAAGCTAACAACCATAACATATGTGCAGAGTACCTCACAGACCCATGCAGAATCTGTGATAGAATTATAACTGACTGTTAACACATTAGAGAGTATAGTATAGTAAAAAGCAAGCATTAACTGAACAGTGTACTGCAATGGAGGAGTGATTCACAATACCTGTAGAAGTATGCATTGCAAAGCCACATTAATGTTTAATATTTCTAATTTCCATATGATCAGGGCAAGTTTGGGAAATTACCAATTAAACAAGATTTTCATCATATTTGCTCTCTTGTTAACCTACCTACCCATCCCCAAACCATAATGTTTTAATCGACAGAGAGAAACAAATAGAAATGGAGCAATGGGAAATAATGACCTATTTTTTTTTTCTGATTTCTTCAGTGTCCTAGCTATTTAATTACAATTTTACAACTCTTTTCAATGATCATTTAGATGGATAATTAAATCCAAATACATAGGATATATCATGGATCCCCCTATCTTCTCTTTAACTATCAATTTTATTGTATTGTGTTGTATTGTATTTTAGCAGCCCAGTGTAGGAACTTAGGAAGACAGATCTAAGGAGGTATCTACCTGGTATCAAATGTTTCATCTCCCCTTTAAAGAAGTAATCTATAAAATCTTACTTAAGCTTCTGGATCTTTGACTATAAAAAAAAAAGAATCATGCCTAGTTAATAGGACTCCCATGAGGCAGCTAGTAAACATGTAGTTTACCAGCACTGTTCCTTAAAATCACCCATGGTTACTAATATTATTATGAACAAGGCTTCTAGAAAGTTGTCAATATGAACAGCAGTGTTAGATCAAAGTTCATAAAGAGTTATATTACTTATCACATACTGATAAAATATCTTCTGAAATGGTTTTTATAAATAACTCTAGATTTAACGAGAAATGGCTAACATAAATGGAAGCTATGTGAAGAGAAACCTCAGATGGTCCCTGTAGAGGTGACTAATAGTGTTTAGTACATCCAGCTTTAAAGATATTAGAGAGAAACACACAGAACAGGCAGACAGCATGACCAGCTTGCCCTCTGAGTACTGATATTTCAATGACCTGATTTTCAACCTGAGGGTTTTCAAAGTGACAAATTATGCTCATTTGGCTTGTAATGATGTTCTGATTATAGACTAAGTCAAAAGACAGATTTCCTTGAAGCCTTTACTTAATGTTCTTAAATCGTGCCCTGACCTTTCCAAATATTTTAGCTGATAGTAGCAGATATAGAGTCCACTAAAAGTTTCATAATCATATATTTAAATATAATTATGTTCACATAAGACATGCTTATATATTTTCTAATAAAACTGTTACATGCATTTCTAAATAAGCCACGCTATATACACCTTAATTAATGTGGTATGTGATTATTGTTCATATTTTAAATATAATGTAGGATGAGAGTTTTGTAAGTTAACTGATTTTTTTCATCCTTGGTATGATTTATGAAGTTTTGCAAGTCAAAAACGCTTTATGTGTCATTGTAGAAAAGATTTCAGTACATGCTCATGTTTGATAATCTGATTTATTCCCTCTATCTTATCATTCATTGTTTCCCAAGTATATACTAAAATCCAGCTATGGAGGAAACATAAAACCTAGGCCTGGCAATGAGTAACAATTGAGACAAGGTCACTGACAAGATATTTGCATCCTCTTAGGGGAATGCACCTAATGAACTTATACTTATGATTTGTTAAACTGCAGTTCTTGAACAAGATCACTTCATAAAAACCGAGACTACATTTCAAAACCAATGATAGAGGAACTTGATAATAATGAGAGCATAAGACACAATTGATGGTATGTGACACGGAAAATCATTATCGTATTTTAAAGCAAATAGTAGAGATAGAATTTTCCTCAGAGAAGGCAAGATGAGCCTGTGAATGATGCAAAAGGTAGAGGTTCTTAGCATCTTTGCAGAGTCCTGTCCCTGCAATGTGAGGCTGCAATCTAAAGGACTTTGGAGTTGACCAGGAAAGAGAAGAATTAGTACACACAAATATTTTTGAACAGGATACAGGATGTTGGTTGGGGCAGAGGCTGTCTTAGCGGATCGGTTTGAACACAAAGAGAGTGAAACAAGGAGTGTGGCGGCACAATCTGTCACTAGATGTGACTTGTGACTTAGGTGAGGAACCCACATATGAATAGGGATTAGGAAGCAGTCCTCATAATACTGCGGATTGAAGATAGAGTTCAGAAGCACAGAGACAAGGCACACAACTATTGCTAATTAGAATGGAAGTTCACGGACTGCTATCATCAGCTAAAACACACAAGATTTGATTGATATTTGTTAGTGTAGAGCACAGTAATGCAATGACAGAGAGCAGAAAAATATACAGATTTTAGGATGATAAAAAACAGTTTTGTAAACTGACAAACATTGCCTAATTTTTTTTCTCCAGATAAACTTTTCACCTTAAAATATTTATCATTGAGTGAGCTAAGCACATACTAAAAAGTTCATTTTACTTTTATTTATTATTATTACTATTATTATTAATTCTGACAGAATCTTTCATAGCTAAGCCTTGCCTCTGACATGATATATATACCAATTAGTAGCATGAATTCCTAATCCTTCCTACGTTCCCATAATCTAGAATTATAGGCATCTGGCATCATGCTTGGCTTATTCCTTTCCTTGCCTGATTGGATTGAAAGACACTTGCTTTGTCTTGTTTCTTTTTCTTTTTTTTTTATAAATTTATTTATTTATTATATGTAAGTACACTGTAGGTGTTTTCAGACACGCCAGAAGAGGGCGTCCGATCTCATTCCAGATGGTTGTGAGCCTGGCTGCTTGGATTTGAACTAAGGACTTCCGGAAGAGCAGTCAGTGCTCTTAACAGATGAGCCATCTCTCCAGCCCCCATCTTTGTCTTGTTTCATGCTACCATCTTACCTTTCCTATCTTCTGTAGACCAGCAGACACACATGATGATCACTCAAACTCCAATGGGAATAATAAATGGATTTTAGATGTAGAAAACATCAATGTGTAAGTTCATGAAATTTTCTGTAAACACTGACTTATTTTAGCTATGCTAAGAGTAAGAGAACTAAAATAAAAGTTATTCTCCCTCATTATAAGTCAGATGGTTAAGGCAGAAATCTATTGCTTATCCCAGAATGATAAGAATTGTGGGAAGAAAACTGAGAACCATCTAATACCAGTTAAATATTAATCAGAAAGACAGATAAACTTACCATCGTCCTGGCAGATGACCTTATAATTATACCTAGAATCTCTCACCATATTGACATGTTGCCAAGGTTTCTTGAGTTTCATGAGGGACTAGAACAGTTCCAGTAATACATTATTGAACTTATAACATCTATAGTATATTTTGAAGATAATTTTAACTTCACTGATGTTATATATGTACACATATAATACGTACATGAAATAAATACCCAGAGATAATTTTTCAAAGAAAAACAAGAAAATATGATAACAAAATTGGTTGAGGATTATTTTAATTATTTACAATATTTTTCTGATTCAAGCTTAAAATAGGAAATATGTAAACATAGATTCATAATGAATAAATTTTACCTGACTTTAACAAAATTGCAATTATCATGTTTGTTTATTGAGTCATATTCTTCATCAAATGGATATTGATATTTTTATCAGAAAAGTAATCAAGGATGTTATTATTTTAAAATATGATGCTTATTTTTATCTATTATACTATATAACTTAGAGAAATTTTAAATTTTGTGAACATGGTGTATTAACTCTTTGCTCCAGTTTATTTATCTAGCTCTCATAAGGAGAAACGGACTTCTTTAAATCTGAGAGAACATGGTGGGCATCATACATGTGCAAGATAGGTTAACTAATAAAAAACAAAACCACTGCAAGGTGCTCCTTTAAACAAATTTGTATTACAGCATGGATGGCACTTAGAAAATACAGAATTAAAATAAGACATTTTATTATTATTTTAAGAACGCTATACAGTGTCAACCCCACTTCTTTTCCTTCTCTATTCTCAGTTTCACTCCCACCTACTTATCTCCTCTAACTTTTGTGTCTGATTTGATTGTTTTATTTCATAACCTCCTGAAACAATATATATCACATATATGTATCATATATATCATATATATATCCTATAAATTTACATATATGTAATATTTTAATTTAACAAATAATTACTGTAGATTCCTAGTGTCTGATGTCATAATTTTATATGACTATAAGTCATGAAGTCATGTAATGTTAAACACAGTAATTATATATATACATATATGTATATGTATATGTATATATATTTAGCTGGATCTCAGAAAAATTATATTCTTGAACATCTTTCTACTTCTTCTACAGAAAACTTGCATTTCTACTATTGTTTCCTCTTCTTCCATTATCTCTATTGTTTTAAATTCTACATGTGTGTCAAATCACACAATAAGTCTTTCTGTGTCTGTAGATGACCGTATCTTTTGAATGTTGTGGTTGTGTCTGTGGATGAGTATGGGCTATGAAACTGTTAGTAAACCAATAAGCCTGAATGTGAAAGCAAACAAACAAACAATGACAACAAAAACTGTTAGATAAATTGACGGTATATTCTTATTACGAGCAAGGAAACTTTGGTATGGGCAAGACGTAAGTAAATTTAAATTACCAAGGTCATCTAACTTCTGCAACGTGTTTCTTCTGATCAGTCATCACCAGAAAGACAAGAATATCAAGTTTGTTAGAGCCACTCTCAGTTCAGACAAAACCCATTTTGGTATAAGATGTTTGACTGTATAGTGTAAGAGGACTTGGCTAGTAAGATCCACTTGGGTTCAATCTCAAAAAAGGAATGTATATTCCTACTTCTGAATCTTAATCTTCAGGTTTTTACAATTCCCTACTTTCCAGGTAGGAAAAGTTAAGGTTTTAGAAAAGCTAGAATGCCTAATGATGGGATAAAAAGACCAGAGATGATTCTGATGAGCCATTATGATCACAGCACTTTGGTAAGTATGACTGAATCTAGTTGACCTTCATTTTACAACAGAGGAGGTTTTCTTCCTCTGGAACCCAGGATTACCTTCCCTGCATTCCTTTCCAGAGGCCTTAAGAGTCTCTTAGAGGTCACATTTGTCAATTCTTGACCTTAGAGCATAAGCTATTGGTGTTCTGTTCAGGAAATTTTTCCCTGTGCCCATATGTTCAAGGTTCTTCCCTAGTTTCCCTTATATTAGTTTCAGTGTGTCTGGTTTTATGTGGAGATCTTTGATCCACTTGGAATTGAGCTTAGTGCAAGGAGATAAGAATGGATCGATTTGCATTCTTCTGCATGTTGACCTCCAGTTGAGCCAGCACCATTTGTTGAAAAGGCTATCTTTTTTCCACTGGATGGTTTTAGCTCCTTTATCAAAGATCAAGTGACCATAGGAGTGTGGATTCATTTCTGGGTCTTCAATTCTGTTCCATTGATCTACATGTCTGTCACTGTACCAATACCATGCAGTTTTTTGTTTGTCTGTTTGTTTGTTTGTTTGTTTTCGAGGCAGGGTTTCTCTGTGTAGCCCTGGCTGTCCTGGAACTCACTCTGTAGACCAGGCTGGCTTCGAACTTAGAAATCCGCCTGCCTCTGCCTCCCAAGTGCTGGGATTAAAAGCGTGCACCACCACCACCCAGCAACCATGCAGTTTTTAACACTATTGCTCTGTAGTACAGCTTGAGGTCCGGGATACTGATTCCCCCAGAAGTTCTTTTACTCTTGAGAATAGTTTTAGCTATCCTGGTTTTGCTGTTCTTCCAGATGAATTTTTGAATTGCTCTTTCTAACTCTATGAAGAATTGAGTTCGGATTTTGATGGGGATTGCATTGAATTTGTATATTGTTTTTGGCAAGACAGTCATTTTTACTATATTAATCCTGCCAATCGATGAGTTTCTGTAAGGCAAAGGACACTGTCAAAAGGACAAAGTGGCAACCAACAAAGTGGGAAAAGATCTTTACCAACCCTACATCCAACAGAGGGCTAATATCCAATATATACAAAGAACTCAAGAAATTAGACCCCAAAGAGCCAAATAACCCTATTAAAAATGGGGTACAGAGCTAAACAAAGAATTCTCACCTGAAGAATACTGAATGGCTGAGAAGCACCTAAAGAAATGTTCAACATCCTTAGTCATTAGGGAAATGCAAATCAAAACAACCCTGAGATTCCACCTCACACCAGTCAGAATGCCTAAAATCAAAAGCACAGGAGACAGCAGTTGCTTGCGAGGATGTGGAGAAAGAGGAACACTCCTCCACTGCTGGTGGAATTGCAAGCTGGTACAACCACTCTGGAAAGCAGTCTGGCGGTTCCTCAGAAAACTGGGCATGACACTCCCGGAGGATCTGGCTATACCATTCCTGGGCATATACCCAGAGTCTTTACCTGCATGCAATAAGGACACATGCTCCACTATGTTCATAGCAGCCTTATTTATAATAGTCAGAAGCTGGAAAGAACCCAGATGTCCCTCAAAGTAGGAATGGATTTGGAAGATGTGGTATATTTACACAATGGAATACTATTCTGCACTTAAAAACAATGAATTCACCAAATTCTTAGACAAATGAACTGAAAAATATCATCCTTAGTGAGGTAACCCAATCACAAAAGAACACACATTGTATGCAGTCACTGGTAAGGGGATATTAGCCCAGAAACTTGGAATACCCAAGACACAATTCACATATCAATAGATTTCCAAAAAATGGAAGGAGAGACCCCTGGTCCTGGAAAGACTATGTAAGGGAATACCAGGACAGAGAAGCGAGAGGGGGTTGAATGGGGAACAGGGGGAGGGAAGAGGGCTTATGGGACTTTCAGGGAGGGAGGAAATGGGAAAGGGCAAATCATTTGGAATGTAAATAAAATATATATATATATATAAAAAAAGAGTCTCTTAGAATCTGCTTCACAAATAATGCACCCATGAAGTATCACCAACAGGACAACCCAAATCTGAGCAAAAAAGAACACTAGCCCACATGTCAAACTGCATGGGAAAAAGATGACAAAGTCTCACCCCAACAAAAAGAACCAAAAGCTACTAAGAAAAGCTGGCAGTGGGAAAGTTAGCCCACTCCTGAAAAGAGAACACCAAGTACTAACTTTTCAGACATTAGCACATATGCACAAGTAACAGTATATGGACTCAGCAAGTTATATTTGATTATATTTTACATACACAAACACACACAGAGTATGTGGGGAGAAATATATGCATACATGAATTAGAAGAGATAAGAAAAGTAAATGCAGGGGTATAGAGGAATGGAAGCAAAGAGGAGATGAAATTAGAATACAGTCCCCCAAAATAAGCCAACACAAAGAAAAATAATCAAAATCCAAATGAAAATATAAAAATATATAAGGGTCATGAGAAGTAAGTCTTGTAATTTTTTGTGTTATAGGATTGTATGATAAATTCTATGAAAATATAGCAATTGAGTAATTGGTGGGATGAATCCATTAAAATATGTTATCATATTGAATGGTGGATTTGTACACTGTATCCTGGAGAGCACAAACATTGGGTATGATTATAAAACTGTTAGAAAATGTCAAGTAAAGAAAGCATGTTTTACACCAGGAAGGGAAAAAATGTCCTGATAAATCTTCAGTGCTTGAATTCATATTGGAGTCCAAAGCACAGAAATTAGGCTGTGAGACTTTAAATCTTATTTATGAGTAATATATTGTGCTTCTTATTCAAGTGTATTGATACAGCATCTAAGACATTATTTCTGGTTTATTTTCATTCTTTGTTTTCATATAAGGGAAGCTTAGTCAAATTCCTTCAAAACCTGTGTTTAAAGGACTTATAATATAAAGATAGATTATAGTAGACACACAGTAGAACAAGCTTAGGAAGTGGTTCTTGGATACAGTGCTAGGGAAATCTCGAGGAAAGTAAATGCAATTTTTAAATTTTATTTTATTTTATTTACTTTTTAAATTTTTTATTTATTTTTTACACTCCAGATTTTATTTCCACCCTTTGACTGTTCCCTATCCCATACCTCCTCCCCACCCCCCTGTCTTCACCAGGATATCCCCACCCCTCACCTCCCACCCTATCTGACCTCTAAACTCCCTGGGGCTTCCAGTTTCTTGAGGGTTAGGGGCATCATCTTTGATTGAATACAGACCTGGAAGTCCTCTGTTGCATATGTGTTGGGGACCTCACATCAGCTGGTGTTTGCTGCCTGTTAGGTGGTCCAGTGTTTAAGAGATCTCAGAAGTCCAGATTAATTGAGACTGCTAATCCTTCTACAGGGTTGCCATCCTCCTCAGCTTCTTTCAGCCTTTCCAGAATTCAACAACAGGTGTCATCAACTTCAGTCCATTTGTTGGGTACAAATATCTGCACCTGAGTCTTTCAGTTGCTTGTTGAGTCTTCTGGAGTGTTCTTTTGCACAAGGCATCCCAATCACTGCTTTTCCCTTCCTCCCAGACCTGCTTTTCCAAACCCATGGCTCTTCTATTTTTCCTCAGAAAAGAGCAGGCCTCCTGGTGTTATCAGGGGAACACTGCATAACAACATGCAGGAATACTAGACTAGGCACAAACCCTCACAGGAAACAAGACTGGACAAGGAATCCAAGTCAGAGATGAAACATCTGATGTACAGAATGAACAGACAAAAGAGTCAAAAATACTCCCACTCCCATTGTGAGGAGTCCAATAACCAACCCCCAATCTAAAGAACCACACCATTTATGCACATGGCATAGCACAGACCTAAGCAGACTCCATGTTCGCTGTTTCTGTGAGCCCCAATATGAGCTCTGCTTAGCTGTTCCTGTGTGCTATGTTCCCCTGGTGTCCTCAACAACTCTGGCACCTCAATTTTTCAACAGGAAGTTGAAATTTGAGTTATGAATGCTAAAGTGGGAAGCATGAAGGTTAAATGACAAATGACTGTGTGAATGAATTCTGTCTTCAAAGATCACTATGACAAAGGATAGCATGCCTTCTTAGCCCACATATTCTGCCAAGTAATACAAACATCTCCTACTCTAATTAGTCATAACTTATCTGTATATTAGCATGTACATGTTCATACACACATATGCATATGTACATACATGTGCATTTTCCATAATCTTATAGATTATTTCTGCCTACACAAAGAGAACATTTCAATGGGGAAGACATATTCTTGATAAATCTTCAAATAATAAAAGAAAATAAGTGCATAGTCCTTTGGAAATCTCTCCTATTCTAATTCTTAATACAGCTTAATCTAGTCTGTGTATTTGTATTTTGTGGCAGTTAAGTTAGTGTAAGTTTCCTATTTTTTTATTTACCCTGGGATAGAATAATCTTATGGGTTACAATGTTAAAGAAATCCATTCTCCCAATTTGGTGAGACTGTATTACACTGGGAAGAAGTTTATATTAAAATTGCATTTGATTTTCACAGTTTTTACAATGACAAGATTATTTTGGAAGTATACTTGTGTGAAAGTAACTTTTATTTGCCAGATATAACTGTCTTCTCAGTGGCTTACTGCTGACTAAACTTACCCTTTCTAGTTCTTTCTGAATTCTGGCTTTCTGATTCTGATTCAAAACTCCTCTCCAAGCTGACTGAGCCAAACTGGCTTCTCTCAGAATATTAACTGTACTCAACTGAACTACATGAACTGCACTGAACTGAACTCAGATGAACTTTGCTAAATTGCCTGAACATAACTGAAATGCACTCACTTAACTGCCCTCCCACAAACCCACACTGCCCTGCTCCTAAGCCTCTTCTTTCTCATTAGAGTTGAACATGTACCATCTCTGTCTCATTTTGTCAAATCTTTCTCTGATTCATCACTTTGTCTACTTACTTCTCAATTACATGTCACTTCCAAACGTAGCTGCTTCCTTTTACAAACCAAGCTTACCTTATTTGTTAGGAATTAAAAATGTGTACTAAGGGTCTGTCTGTATTCTAGCCAGACCATACTCTGCACTCTAGCTGGATCAGATAATCCTAGAAAGTCTTTGGAAGTGATCCCTTGTCAGAGCAGCATGTTGCTGGATTAAAATGCCTCTAAAGTCATTGCTGTAACCTAAGGAGTAGGAATAGTATAGACACAGAAGATTAACTTTCTACCATGCATCTAAATGGAAAGTATTGCTTGATCTGAAGTCGGTTATGGGTAGGATGGATTTTCATCTCGTTTAGTCCAAATGGTGTTATTTATAGCCATTGTCACAGGAAAGTAATAATTTGGAGACATTATATATATTGCCTATCTATGTACATTTTATTGAGTATTACCTATTTTCATAGTTAGGGTTTCTATTGCTATTATAAAACACTATGATCAAGGCAACAGTTCCATATCACAGTCCATCACTGAGAAAAGTTAAGGCAGAAACTCAAACATTGAAGGAACACTGAGATAGCAGTTGAGACCACGGAACAATGCAGATTGCTACCTTGCTCATTTTGTATATAACCCAGGATAAACTGCACAAGGATGTCACCACCCACAATGGACTGGTCTCTCCCAAATAAATATTAATCAAGAAAATGCACTATAGAAAAATCTGGTGGAGATACTTTTCCAATTTTTAGTTCTCTTTGCCTCTAACCTCTGTCAATTATTTGACATTAAAAACTAGCCAGCACACACATGCATGGCATAGAAGTAGTCAGTCTTCTTCTACCCTCATGGAACATTTAACACATAGTGTCTTTTCAGCAAGCCCTAAATGACCTCATGTTCAAGAACACCTAAAACCTGCTTCCAGTTCTTTTCAAAGAGATATTTCCTTTAGACATCACTTACCTTGATAACCCGGGCTCATTTAAAAGATATATCACTAGCATATAGAATGAAGATGAATTTCCTTCATGAGTTTCAAGAGATTGGAAATCTGTTTTGTAGTTGTCCTCTTAGGTAATTCTGAAAGTCTTGTTCCATGGTGGTATATGTAAGATATTAATGTACTTTCTCATCTATTCCATTAAGTAAAGTCCTTTAACTTGGTGCTTTGGACACTATGAGGCATTTATTCAATGGTCTATGCACTCTAATAAGTGGGCCACTTAAATAATATAATTCACATAAAATTACATTATACATTTAAACCCAAAAAAATTCTTTTGGACATCAAAACTTCTTCAAGTATATATATTCTCCTTTTTTCTTTTTCTAATTGACAGTATAGACAATCTAAAGATTAAAAATAAATAAGGAGAGGGAAAGAATGAGAACTCTAGGTACCATTGAGCTTGGACAAACTCCGCTGACAGATCAAATAACTATTCTCCTGAAACTGTAGTTTGATCTCAAATAACAGTGTTCTGAAAGTGTACTTTGAAAAGGGCTCTTTCCCTTGAATAACAATGAGATGGACTTGCATTGATGTCAACACTGGGTACCAGGAAACCCCAGGCTCTTGTTCTCAGAACTCTCATGACTCATGCCGACCAAACCCCAGTGGTGGGTTCTGAGAATTCCAAATTAGAAAACAACATACCAGGAAGAATGTTAAATTTTCTGTCATATTTCATTAGTGGCTTAACTGGCTTTTTATTGCAATTTAATATTTTTGTTCTATCTCTTAGTTGTAAGAACCAAGGAACATAAAAACAAATAGTGAGTCGGATTAAAAGATCACCCTGACAAAATGAGTTGAACTAAAGAACTTTCTGCTAACTGTGGAACATGAAGCTAAATGCACTGAGAATGACATACTTTAAGCAATACGTTCCATTTTTAAATATTAGGTTATCATTTTCCTCCTAGGACATAATCAGGCTTAGTAGCAAAGACATTTTAATATTACATTTTGGTTATGCCTTTCCACTTTATGCTCTGTTTTCTCCTTTGTGTATTGTTCAGCAGTTTTATAATTTATATAATGACTGTTGTCATTTCACCTCTCTTCTCTTCCTTCGTATCTTCTTCTTTTCCTGAATCCCACACAGAGCATCTTTTAATCAACGTGATGTTCTATGTCTTTCAACCTCAACTTTCTGAAAAAGCATTTTCATACCTCTCGGAGAAATAACATCAATCTTATAATCACAGATTTTAAATTTGTAGGTGCAGAAATAATGGGTCTTTAGATATTTCTACTTTTGCAATGTATTTGTGTAAATAATGAAATTTATTTTCTACATAATACTAATTTTCCCCTTGTAAGCAAAAAGGTTTTTTTTTAAATGAAATAAAAAGAGAGGTTTTTATAATATTTACTCTTACCATGTATGTAGAGGCTTGACTGCCTCTGTGGATGGTCAAATGTCCATTTCTAATTTTATCTTATTGAAAAGGGTTATCAAATATTTAAGTTGACTTTAATCTCTATGCCCAATGATTTTTCTTTAGATTGATATGAAAAAGTTGGAATATAAAGAAAATAAGCTCATGACTCCAAGCATGTTTGATATACTCTTCTCACCATGTTTTTGATGGAAAACCTCTTAATGACACTGTTGTCATTGTCTGTGGTTGCTGAATTCCAGTATACATATGAAAAAAGCAAAACTGTGAATTTAATCCTAAAATTCAGCTCTCATCTCATAAAAAAATGCATACAGCTCCATTATGAGTGAAGGAATTGAAATTGTGGCAAATTACATATAGGGGATGAGTTTATACAATATAGTAACACATAAAATCATTATTTCCAGAGAAAACAAGAAATTAATAGAAAATTTCTAACTGTGGTACCTAATATACCGTCTTATTCATGCCATGTGCTTGACATATTTAGCTCAGAAATTCGTACGTGTTCATCAAAGAAGGACAGACTATTGACAAACATTTTCCAAAAAAAAATTATTTTGATTGTCTATCTCAACATTGTCAACCTGTACAATTACTCAAAACTCTTTATCAAGGAATACCACCTTTGTCTGTCTTGCTACTTATAATATCTACTCTAATCTATGCTTTAGAATGAAGATAATTTAATGATGCTGTGCAATACAATATAAAGTATTTACAGATACTTTATATCTGAACTTTTGAGTTTATTTTATGCTTTTTTCAGATTATGAAGAAGTCTGACCTACTTGATGCAATAAGCATACTTCTACTTTTATTTTATATGCCATGTATACATCAAGCAACATTATATTTATATTTATTTTTTATATTTTCAAAGATTGTGTTTTTCAGTAGGATGTGTTTAATCCTGGAAAGAAGACCACAGTGAAAATCATAGCTAATATCTGGCAATATTCTTAGGAAATATCATCTAGCCTCGCTTTTCAGGTTTAAACAGACCCGTTAGAATCTACCATAGATATTTATGAAGGAGAGAAAGCTCTACTATATTGGAAGGGAACTTGATCAGAGTGCTGGCTACTACCTATAAAAATTTCAAAGGAATTATATGTTGCCAATTCGTTCACATCATGGCATATAACCACCGGGAAAAATGGTTTTCCTTAATTGCTTTCTGAGTGTTATGCACAGAAAGAAAATGATGTAGCTCACCAGATGAAATTTCTATAAGAGCATATACATTTTCCTATTAATAATTGCCACATTCCATGAATATTATACTCACTTTATTTAATCAATGACATTTAATTTTTTAGAAAAAAATCTCTCTTTAATAATATACATTGAGTATGTGTATAGTGTGCATATGCCTTCGTTTAAGTGTGAGAATATTCCTGTGAATGCTAGACATTTATGTTACGTGCCTTTCTCCACCATACTATCAAGCACAGAATCTTTCACTGAACTTGAGATTCTCTAAGTCTATAAGACTAGCTGATAACTAGTTTGAGGGATCTTCTAGTCTCTGCTTCCCCAGAGTTGAGAATAAACAGGTCCATCACTGCTTGTCTTTTAAGTGATATAAAGGATCTAAGCCTGGTTCCTATAATTTTATAGGAGGCAGTTTATTCTCTGAACAATCTTCCAGCCCTTGATAGGTATGTCTACAAAAAGTGTACATGCAGTAAATCTATATATGCTTGATTATGTGTGTGTGTGTATGTGTGTGTGTGTGTGTGTGTATGTGGTATATGTGGGTGTGTGTGTATGTTTATGTAAATCATTCATTTATTAGATCCTTTTCGTAAGGATTCTTGTTTTTTTTTAAACTATCATTAGTGGTGAGACTTCCATATACTGCATACAGAAAAAATTAAATATGTTTAATAACCAAAAGAAAACCACCAGTTTATTATGCGTGTGTGTCACTATTTTCTCACAAAATGGCTATTAGTGTTTTACATTTACGTTTTCAGAATTCAGTATACCATTATAAAATTTTATGTGGTTATGTGGTTTTACATTATTTATTACTGTTTGTCATTTCATGGATAAATTATTCCAGAAATTATTGGGTTACATCTACACTGAATCTGTTGCTTCTGTGATTTTGTTATGTTTTTGAAATCTAGCATTCATTTTGTTACTTCTTATATATGTATATATATATATATATATATATATATATATATACATGACACCTATATATTTATCTTTTAAAAAGGAAAATGAACATTTTTAGAGGGAAGAAAATACCATTTATGTAAATAATCTTAAATGAGTATCTAATAATAATTTTCTAAACAATTTTGAAAATTCTCATCTTATTCCATCATTGCCAATATTATAAAATGATATTGACATTTTACCCCATTTAAAGAAAACACATTTATTTCTGGAAACTGATAAGCATAATTTCAATGTCTCTATGCATTCAGTGTTCAGTGAGAGTTTGTTATCTTAGCTGTCATCATCTATCTTGGGACATCTCTTCATCCCCTTTTAAGGATACCAATCTCAGTCTCTGATTCTGAGATTTGCTTAGTGTTCCATCTCTTCCTCCTAAAATTATTAAAGGCAAAACTAGATTTCAGAATTTGGATTTTGAAGTGCACAAATATTTGTAGCAGTAATTTTCTTAAATTTCTACAATTTTATGTAAACTAAAAAAAGCTAATGTGTTTTCATAATAGCTACTTTGGTTAGCTTTAAAATTCATGGCCTGATTTTCTTCTTCTTCTTCTTCTTCTTCTTCTTCTTCTTCTTCTTCTTCTTCTTCTTCTTCTTCTTCTTCTTCTTCCTCCTCCTCCTCCTGCTCCTCCTCCTTCTCTTCCTCCTCCTCCTCCTCTCCTTCTCTCTTCCTCCTCTTCTGTGTATCCTCTTCCTATTCTTCCCCCTCTTCCATCTTCTTCTTCTTTATTAAATGGTATATCATGAACACACATATATGTACATATAACAATTTTGCTAAATATTACCTGTTGAATTCATGTTGTACTAAATATATTTCAGGCATAGCCATTTTGCACATGAAACAGTAAGTGTGCTCCTCCTTAGGAAAGACACCTCTCTGTTGCATCTTAACTCAGTTGTCTACAATTAATTATTTCTGTACAGTTGAGGCCTCATAGGCTTTTTCTTGTCCAGTTTGGTATTTCTTTTAGTTTCTGCCTTGTTCAATTCACTCATGTTTTAGACACTCATGTTGTTGAGATTTAAGGATTTAGTTTCTGATTGTACTAGGAGATTCAATCTCACCATCTGGCTCTTAGAATCTTCTCACCCCCTATTAGGCAATGTTCCCTGAGCTTTCAGTGCAGAAGGTTTTGTAGGTATATACATTGGGATGGGGTTCTACAGCTGTACCTTTTATTGATTGTGATTTTTCTATAATAGTCTCCATCTGTTGCAAATAGAACTTTGCTTGTGGAAGGGTTCATTAACATGCTGTTGGTAAAAGGGCAATATTTTATTCTTAGTGATTGTACTGGTTTAGTAAATCAAAGTTTGTAGATTCTTCTCCAGTAACCATGGATTCATTAGAACTGAGGATTTAATCCACTTTCCAGTAAGGATCAAAGTATCCACACTTTGGTCTTCCTTCATCTTGAACTTCATGTGGTTTGTGAGTTATATCTTGGGTATTCTGAGCTTTCAGGCTAATATCCACTTATCAGCGACTGCAGTCCATGTGTGTTCTTTTATGATTTGGTTACCCTCACTCAGGATGATAGTTTCTAGCTCCATCCACTTGCCTAAGAATTTCATGAATTCATTGTTTTTAATAGCTGAGTAGTACTCCATTGTGTAAATGTACCACATTTTCTGCATTCATTCCTCTGTTGAGGGACATCTGGGTTCTTTCCAGCTTCTGGCTATTATAAATAAAGCTGCTATGAACATAGTTGAGCATGTGTCCTTATTACATGCTGGAGCATCTTCTGGGAATGGTGTAGCTGGATCCTCAGGTAGTGCTATGTCCAGTTTTCTGAGGAACTGCCAAACTGATTTCCAGAGTGGTTTTACCAGCTTGCAATTGCACCAGCAATTGGAGGAGTGTTCCTCTTTCTGCACATCCTCTCCAGCATTTTCTGTCACCTGAGTTTTTGATCTTGGCCACTTTGACTGGTATGAGGTGGAATCTCAGGGTTGTTTTGATTTGCATTTCCCTGATGATTAAGGATGTTGAACATTTCTTTAGGTGTTTCTCACCCATCCGGTATTCCTCTGTTGACAATTCTTTATTTAGCTCTGTACCCCATTTTTAATAGGGTTATTTGGTTCTCTGGAGTCTAACTTCTTGAGTTCTTTTTATATATTGGATATTAGCCCTCTATTAGTTGTAGGATTGGTAAAGATCTTTTCCCAATCTGTTGGTTGCCGTTTTATCCTATTGACAGTGTCCTTTGCCTTATAGAAACTTTGCAATTTTATGAGGTCCCATTGGTCAATTCTTGATTTAGAACATAAGCTAAGTGTTCTATTCAGGAAATTTTCCCCTGTGCCCATGTGCTCCAGGTTCTTCCCTCAATTTCTCTTCAATTAGATTGAGTGTATCTGGTTTTATGTGGAGGTCCTTAATATACTTGGACTTGAGTTTTGTACAGGGAGATGAGAATGGATCAATTTGCATTGTTCTACATGTTGACTGCCAGTTGAAAGTGGATCAAAACACTCATGGCTCACAGCCAACCAATAGAATGAGAATAGGGTCCCCAGTGGAGCAGCTAGAGAGAGGACCCAAGGAGCTGAAGAGGTTTGCAGTTCTGAAGGAGGAACAATAATATGTACTAACCAGTACCCCCAGTGCTCCCAGGGATTAACTCACTAACCAAAGATTACACATAAAGGGACCCACAGCTCCAGCTACATATGTAGCAGAAGATGAAAATGTCAGACATCATTGAGAGGAGAGGCCATTAGTCCTGTGAAGACTCAATTCCCAAGAATAGGAGAATGCAAGTCAGGAAATTGGGGAGGGGGGATGAGCAAGGGGAGGGGAGAAGGGATAGGGGATTTTCGGTGGGGTAATGTGAAAAAGGGTTAATATTTGAAATGTAAATAAAGCAAATATCTAATAAAAATTAAAAAAAAGACTGAGTATTTAGACATGTTTCCAGTACATGGGTTTTTGTTTTGAGCAGTCTCTGTCAAACCCAGAGCTGCCTTATGTGGTCAATGTCTTTAATCATCTTTTGCCAAAGATCCTTGGTCTTTTCCTTCCTAGGTTGAAATTACTGGAGAGATACTATATCCATCCAGCATGTATATGGTTTCTGCTGTTATAAATTCTAGGTTTTTTTTGTCTCTCAAATACTTCACCACTAACCTATCTGTGGATCTCACAAAATTTACAACATATTTTTAAACAAGTGATATAGCTAGTATCACACCAATGAGAAAAGCTCAGAATATTTAATATTTTCTTTAGAAATAAAACTAGCATTATGCTTATTATTTTATTTTATTTTTTAATTATTTAAGAGTTATTTTATTTATTTACATTTTAAATATTATCCCCCTGCCTGGTTTTCCCTCCACAAAGCCCTATCCCATTCCCTCTGGACTTGATTCTATGAGGTTGCTCCCCTCCCTCCCACCCTCCCATCCACTCCTGCCTCACCACTCTAGCATTCCCCTATGCTAGGGCAAGGATCCTTTATAGGACCAAGGGCCTCCCCTCTCACTGATGCCAGAAAAGGGCTTCCTCTGCTACATATGCATTTGGAGGCATGGGTCCCTCTATGTGTACTCTTTGATTGGTGGTTTAGTCCTTGGGAGCTCAGGAAAAATGGTTGGTATTGTTGTTCTTCCTATGGGGTTTCAAACCCCTTCAGTTCCTTCAGTCCTGCCCTAACTTCTCCATTGGGGTTCCTACATTACGTCTGATGGTTGGCTGCAATTATCCACTTCTGTATTGATCAGAATCTGGCAGACCCTCTCAGGAGACAGCTCTATCAGGCTCCTATCAGCAAGCACTTCTTGGCATCAGCAATAGTGTCTGGGTTTTGTGTCTGTCCCAGGTGGGGCAGTCTCTGGATGACCTTTCCTTCAGTCTCTGATCCACTCTGTGTCCCTGCATTTCCTTTAGACAGGAGCTTTCTGGGTTAATATTTTCGAGATGAGTGGGTGGCCACATCCCTCAACTGGGGGCCATGCCTAACCTCTAGATATGGACTCTATAGACTCTCACTTCCCTTTGTTGGGTATTTCAGATAAAGTCATCCCCATTGTGTCCTGGGAGCCTCTTGCTTTCCTGACATTTGTAACTTTCTGGTGGCTATCCCCAGTTCCCCATCCTCCACTGCTACATATCTCCTTTCAATTTCCTGACTGTGTGTACATCTCCCCTTATTAAAACCAAATATATGAGAGTAAAAGATTTCTTACACATAATATGTTCATCTTTTCATTTGCTTAAATTTATAATTTGAAAGATCCTAACCAGAATATTGTTTTGTTAAATCAAAAAATACCTAACTTTAGAGGAATGGCATGTATAGGTTTATTTATTTTTATGATGGTGGTCA
The DNA here is from genome assembly GCA_036184795.1 of Tokudaia tokunoshimensis. Classification (NCBI taxonomy): domain Eukaryota; kingdom Metazoa; phylum Chordata; class Mammalia; order Rodentia; family Muridae; genus Tokudaia; species Tokudaia tokunoshimensis. The sequence continues at coordinate 68,271,904 of BTHU01000015.1, forward strand.
TGGGCCTTAATCCCTCTAGGTGAACACTGCTACTCTGAGTTACAGCCTCAGTTACATAGTGATAGAAATGTACAGCATGGTTTGCCTCAACTGTTGTTTATAAATCTATAAATTTGGGTAGCTTTCTTAAGGCAATAAACCAGGACAATGAGTGGAAGAATGAACCACAGTGTTTCATGACATATGAAAGCAATCTCTTACAACACATTATTAATTAGGATCTTAAGACATTGATTGCACCACAACCTTAAAATGGAAAGCATTACAAGTTGATGTAAATAAAATATGATGCTGACTCATAGAGTTTTGATGAAAATAGAGGATATGAAGTTAAACATTCCAAAATATTGTATTCAACTGTACATTTGAACTTTGGATTATGTAGGGATATTTAAGCATCCATTCTTTGTAACTGTTCAGTCATTTCATGAGGGCAGATCAATAGAATCTGATTGTAAGTATGTAACAAGAAGAAATCCAGTATTGAAAATAAGAGGATCATCACCTAGTTGTTAAAGATAAAATTCCAATGGCTGACAAATGATTAACAGTTACAGGTGAACTAAAGATTAGAAAGAAACACAGATGTTTCATTTTTACATCAGTTGTCAAGAAGGTTTGACCAGAAAGCAGAAGACATTGTTTCAATTGTGCTATTTAATATATAATTTAAGGAAAGTATGACTGTCATTATTCCATTTTTTTAAAAAAATGAACCTCTGCCTATTCATCATGAAATAGCACTTTCATATATTATTAAAATTTTGAGACATTGAACTTGAACAATCAAATTAATAGAAATGTTTGATCATAAGTCCTTTTGATGTTAATCACAATTAGATGCTAGAAAAATTAAAACATTTATTGAAAATATCAAAAGCTATAAATACTTTTAAGCTATAAGTGTAGACTGTAACAGTTGACAGAGTTCTCTGACCTTGAATCAATTAACAATGAATAAAATAGAACATATTATAGGCCCATTTTAATTATTACTTCAAAGTACTTAAATGTCTTCAGACTAGTAAAATGCAGTCTGTGCTAAGCAGCAGGGGGGATAGAATCAATGTCTCTGTTGTAATATTAATACCAATTAAAAGACTTTATTATATTAAGAGCCAGGAAAGCGAACTTTTACTTAATCTCACAATTCTATTCCTGGTACATTTTTCAAATGTTAGGATGACCTTGGTTAAAATACTAACATCTTTTAATTTTACCTTTGCAAAAACACATGATTGTAAATTTCAAATTATATATTATGGATATATTTGCTGATGGATTGATTTCTTATTAGAGTCTACTATAGTTGCAGGACATAGTTCAGTCTACATGGAGATTATGAGAAGTCCTTAGGGGATGAAGCAGAAATGAATCCTTATTCAGCTCTTCATGTTACAGGCATTAACATTCTGTTTGTATCAGTTCATCTAATGGCCAGGCTTATTAGAAGTCCTCTTATTCTACTCCAATGAAATCAACATGACTTCAGTGAAATTTTTAATTCTAAATTAACAAATCTACAAAGCATACTCAAATTTTTGTGAGAACATTTTTAATCTCTTATATTTGATTTCTAAAACTTATTTTGAGAATTTCGTATATGCATGCTATATTAACACCATTTCTACTCCCCTCTCCCTGCCCAACTCCTCCCATTTACCTCTCAAATTCTTAGTATTTTTTATTATATAAACATAAGCAAATATGATATACTTAAACATTTGGTTATTTACATGTGAATATGTCAAGGGCTGACCACTTGGATTTTTTTATAACCATTCAGAGGGCTTATCCCTGGGGAAAATGGATTCTCCTCACAGTACCCATTGGGTACCTGTAGTGCTTCATCTAGGTGTGGGACAATGTGAAAGTTCCCCATCCACACTGGCAACTCACCTGATTATCATTGTATAAATGTTGTTTAGGCAACCATATTTTTGAGATTTCACGGATGCAGTACCCCTAACATATTTAGGAAATACTACCTAACCATAGACATCCTGGATTTCGGTCTCTTACAAGAATTCTGCCTTCTTTTATGTGGTTTCTCTGAGTCCTAGATATAATGGTTATGTTATAGATACATCCTTTGGCAAAGGACAGCTTACTGTCTTCATTATGACAAGTTGTCGATCTCTATAATAGACCCCATCTCCTACATGTAGAAGGGTGAGAAAAACAGTTATCTCTTGTTATAATTATGTATGTTTATAATATAGTAAGAAGTTATATTGGTTTGTAGAATAAAACCTTCAACATTAACCTATAGGATCCTTTGCATATGGGTTAGAACTATAGATATGTATTACAAATTTTATTAATAATTAATCATAAGAGCAATCTTGTGTAAGAAGCTTAAGAAAAAATACATGTAGAATCAGGACAAAGCTAAGAATTCTAACTCATGTGCTGCTCATATGAATGAGAAAAGACATTGTATATACAATATCTCACCTGCAGTGTGTATAAAGTAGAATATGTACAGATATGCATTTGCAAATTCATGAACATATGTGTATGTATTTATGGCTGTGCTACATTAGATTAGGATTCTGTTCATTTGGAAAAAGACTCATTACTGTCTCCCTTCTACGAGATAGAATATTAATATCTGAAGGTAAATACACATAAAATGTTCTTTTTTTCACTTCCCATTTCCACAGTCTTTGAATATTAGGTCTACCATACCAAAGATGACCTGCATTCACAATTTTATCTGAGAAAGCAAGCAAATGGAAGGTCATGCTTTTGATATCTTTCAGAAATTGTATTATGCATCAAGAAAAACACATTCACCGTGTTATCGTATACTATGAGTCTATAACTCTGACAAAACATATAACCAAGACTAAAAATGGTTAAAAATATCATAATGTGAAAAGATTTGGAGTGTGTCACAGGAAAACTGTTAAAATATCAGAGCAGTTGTAAGACACTGTTGGGCTTTGAAGGGTCGTGATTAATCACACATTTTTTTCCCCTGTGTGCTACAAAGGAGCAGAATAGGTATGAATTTGGTCAGATGGAGAACCCAACTCTGTCCTTATTATTGCTACAACTGATTTGAAGAGCATGACCAAGATATGGAGATGAAACTGAATTTCTATTACTTTGCCATCTGAGTTGAATTCCCATCCAAATCTACTGGCCTGGCCCATTATCATTATTGTGGAATCAGGGTCCTTATTTGAGTGTGTCTCTTATTTACCTAGGCAGTATCTTCAATGTAGTGAGTTTCTTTATTTCTTTTTGGGGGAGGGGGCAGATAAAGAGATTTTATTTTTATTGAATATATTCTTCATTTACATTTCAAATGTTATACCCTTTCCCATTTCCCCCCCTCCCTGATAACCCCCAACTTATCCTCCCACACACTGCCTCCAAGACTATTTTCTTCCACAATACCCACACCCACCTCTTCCCACCCCACCCCAACCCCCGATTCCCCATGCTGGGACATCTATCGAGCCTTCATAGAACCAACGACCTCTCCTCCCACTGATGCCCGACAATGCATTCCTCTGCCACACTTTTGGCTGGAACCATGTGTACCCCTTGGTTGATGACTTAGTCCATGGAAGCCCTGGGGCATCTGGTTGGTGCGTTCTTACATTCGCCTATAATCTATCACAGTCTTTGATGACAATTAGAATACAGCATGCCAAGGGGACATTTAAATAGGGAAATGAAAATAACCTTATGGTATGACGAATAATCAGGAAAACATTATAGACTGTTCTACTTCTTTATAAAAAACCTTAGAAAATAAATCCAAAACCAAAAATTAATAAGGTGACCCTCCAAAGAATGCATTTAGAACTTAAAGTAGAAATTTTCATCCCTAAGTGCGTATGTGCTTCTGGTAGTTGATGGGAAATGGTTATATGTTTTGTTGGTTTTGGATTTTTTGTTTGCTTGCTTATTTGTTTTTCACAGCATTATTTTATCATGTTTCTTGTGGCATAGATGAAAAACGTGTAACTTAATGAAAATGAAAATAAAGTCACAAGGACAACCATACAACCTTTACCACCCTTGGTAAGGTTAACTCTATAAATGATCCCTAGCAAACCCATCTGTGGTATTTTAATCAAACACCAGCTTAATTTCTGCTTAGGAGATCATTGAAATTATTGATAAAGTTACTAATCATCTTAATTTAAAATAGAAAGGTTACATTGTGCTGTCCTGGAGTACACATTATTGTCACTTCAGCCTTTACAAGACTTGAGAGTATACAGAATTGGTACTCAGGAATGTTTCTTCATTGAAAGGCAAGATGCCACCCAACCAAGGCAAATCTATGAAGAGACTCAATGTTTACTGTTCCTCTAGTGGAGAATGCAAAAAAGGAGCCAGGGAGGAACAATCCTCTAGAGTTGAGATGAACTGAGAACAAAAGCAAACACAAAAAGCACACCTCAGTGTGTGACTCCATGAAACTGATTCTGTGCAAAATCATAGAACCTCACTAAACAAAATAATTTAATAGTTAAAAAATGAGTTTATAAAATTTAAAAAAAGAAACTAACTAACTAAATAAATGAATGAATAAAGGAACCAAATACTACAGCCAAAAGGAAAGAAAGAAAGAAAGAAAGAAAGAAAGAAAGAAAGAAAGAAAGAAAGAAAGAAAGAAAGAAAGAAAGAAAGGATCCTGGAGGTCAAAGGTACACCTCAGTTGTCGCTTTAAACACTCAATCTTACTTATGTCTGATCCTGTTGCTCACTTGGTCATGGAGCTTGGAAGCTAAACTTGACTCCCTGATCAAGGAGCTTTACAGTTCTGCCTGTCTCTGTCTATTCCCCTATGCTGGGCTTAGAGCAAAGTAACATATTTCTTTTAATTAATATATTTATTTGCATTAAATGCTTCCCCCTTCTCAGTCCTCTTCTCACAAAGACCTTCTCCAGATCCACCCTCCCTTTCTTCTCTAAGAAGGTACATGCCCTTCTTATCCCCTCAAGTCTCTGCCAGGGTAGGCTCACACTTTCTCACTGATGCCAGACAAGGCAAATCTCATGGAAAGTAACGTAGTCAGACTGCAGTTTTGGGACAACTGCCACTCCAGGTATTAGTGGACCCACATAGAGACTGAGTTCAATGTCTGGTACTATGTGCAGGGGCGGGGCTCTTCCCCCCTCTTCCACTCTCCTCCCTCTCTCTCTGCCTCCTATGACTCCATGACTCCCTTCTAAGTGTGATCCAAGCATTCTCGCTTGATCCTTCCTACTTGTTTAACATCTTTGGGTCTGTAGGTTCTATTATTATTATTATTATTATTATTATTATTATTATTATTTTCTATATTTTTTTCTTTACATTACAAATGATTTCCCCTTTCCTGTTTCCTTCCTCCCTGAAAGTTCCATAAGCCCCCCATGGGTCACCTATAGTTAATGAGTGACATCCACTTATTAGTTAGTACATACCATGCATATTCTTTGGGGTCTGGATTACCTCACTCAGAGTGATATTTTCTTCTTCCATCCATTTGCTGGCAAAATTCATGATGTTCTTGTTTTTAATAGCTGAATAGTAGTCCATTGTGTGAATGAAACATATTTATCTGTATCCATTTTTGGTTGAGGGACATCTGGGTTGTTTCCAGTTTCTGTCAATTATGAATAAAACTGTTATGAACATATTGGAGCATGTGCCCCTTGTGGTTTTGTGGAGCATCTTTTGGTGGTTATATGCCCAGGAGCAGTATAGCTGGTTCAACAGGTAGAACTATTTGCAGTTTTCTGAAAAACCACCAGATTTATTTCTAGGATGGTTGTAGAAGTTCTGGGAATGGAATGTAAGTACTCAAATAGAAAGCATTTTGTGGACTGGGCAAGTATAGCCTTACGACCATGCTTTTATCTCCATAAAACTTTAAGTAGAAATTTTATGATCATAGTCTCATGAATATTAAAATTCATACAATGAAGCAACATGTTTATAATAAAAATAATGATTTTGTACAACATGTTCTAGATTCTTAGACAAGTTAGGGAATTTTTTTAACATATTTTTAAATATATCTGTAAGAAAATAATAGTAGCAATTAAGAATGAACCACAAAGAACCAAAGATTATTAGACAATTATTTTAATGAGCATTGTGATTTCTCAGTTTTAGATATAAATGACAGCTATATTATTCATTATATAAGTCTAGTCTGGATAATAAAAAGAAAACGTGACAGATACAGGGGCAGAGGAAGAGAAGAGAAACAACAGTAACATATATATGCAAGACAGATAAGCTAAAGTACATATTTGCCTGTGGTAGTTGTAATAAAATGAGAACAATCTCACTTTATATGATATAATTTTATTGTTCTGTACAGATTTTAATTCTGTTCCTTTCAAGGGCAATTCTATTTTCTTCTGCTATGTTCAATGTTCAGTATTTTATTCTGACACATGGGGGTTTTAATCTAGATACTGAATGAGTTATTTAAAACAGCTTTGTAGACAATAATCTGAGACATGTAAATCAGGAAATATAGTATAGAATGGAGAAAAGGGTCCACATTCAGATTTCAGTTTAAATGATCTTGGGCCATCCATTTACCTGAATACAGAATCACTATGAAGTTTATGAAATCTTTAATCTGATTCTATTGAGTATACAGGAGTTTCTCTTTCATGTGCGATGTGCATGCTTGTAGGTGTACATGCATATGCATTCGTTTACATAAATCCTATTTTATCTTTGAACACTCTTATATAATATAGAGACAAGGGACAACATACATTTTACATGTTGAAAATGCGACGATAATCACTACCCTTGAAATTTTCCAGTACTTTGTTTAACAAACTAACAAATGGGCAAGAAGAAAAAAAATCTTGTCTTTCTGAATTGCTTGTAATGTAGATGTCCTGATAATTACTAGCCAGCTATTCAGAATATGTTCCTATGATCAATCCTGTCATCTGAATTGTACACATTCCCTGTGCTCTCTGTACCAGATCAGATCACATGAATGAGATGATGATGCCTCCTATTATAACTAGGCCCAAAAATGACTACTTTTCTGTTAGAATAAGTACCAAGTTTTCATTCATGCTAATTATTTTTAAGAAGAGCTGTAGTTAGATGATGTGAAAGAGAATAGTAACTTCCCAATTATTCCAAATGACTGTCTCTACAGACCTTGAAGCATCAGAATGTATATTCTCTCCCCATTCATACATCCCCAGATAATTTGGTCTAATGTGCTTGAACCTAAAATCAGGATTTTCATGCTTTGTAATCATCCATGGTCTTTAAAAAAAATCCAGTAATTAACCTTGACCAAACAATTATAACAAAACATCATTGATACATATAAAACACATGTGGTTTTTTTTTTGTGTGTGTGTGTGTGACCTCTGTTGATTCTAGTTCTCTGACATCAATGGGTTGAACCAGAATGCTTTGTAATGGCACATTGTGGCAAGAATCATGTCAGCCACAAATAGATATTGTGGGCTTGTCATAGATGCAGTTTAGATATAGTTGATCTATAAATGCCAACATTTATGAAATGTAAGTAGATTGTCTTTGTGTATTTGGGTGAATGTATATATAAAGATACACATACATATATGCAGGAAACAGAAAGTAATGCAAAGAAGCCACACAAATGTGTAAAACTAAGAAAGGAAGTATTGTGGCCTGTGTTTACTGTGCAGTGCTTACACCTGTTCTTGTCATTCTCTTCTTTGCCTTTTATTTCTTGTCTGTTCTCATTTCTATTTGTATTTATAAGAGTGTAGTGCAATATGAGCCTTACAAAATATATTCTTCCTGATAAACAAGGATAAATTATATTATGCTTCAGCCACACAGAGGGAAGGAAACTAGGCTTGTACACAGTCACATTATGAGAATATCTACCAGAAATAATCATCTCTGTGAGTCTCCCTTTCCACTCCCTCATCAGTTTCCTTTAGTGCATGATATTGCATGGAGTCATATCAATCCTGCAGATATTTTTTGTATTGTCAATTGTTCTTTCATCTTTCATTAAAAATATACATGTACCATGTTGGAGATTTTTTCACATTTCTATGTAATGAAAATATGGCAACATTTATGAAATTTGTGTGGGCATATGAAATACTTATTACACATTTATACATAGTTATATAGACATATAGTATATGTGTGATAAATATAATATATGCATGGATATATCTGCTCACAATTAAGAATATTGTATTATATATTCTAGTGACATTTCTGTTTCATATTTCTGCATACACCCATACAATATTCTTACACACGTATATGGACCAAAAGATAATTAATGATAGATAAAAAGATGATAGGCACATAGACTATTGAGAGATAAGATTACAATAGATAAATCAGGTTGATGATAGCATATACAAGAATCAGATCAATGATAAGTAGACAGAAAATAAATAGAACTTAACAGAATAGAGTGCAGGTTGAGCTCAGTATACTGAATGTTCATAGCATATTGTCAGTCTGAAAACACTCGGGATAAATATGTTATAATTTGGAAAGGAAATATTTTTTTAGGAAGCCATTATGTTTGCTTTTATAATTTTTACAGTATTTGTTGATACTCATCCACATTTAGGAAATAGTTCCTACTTTGTTACATTACCTAAAATTTACTAGAGCTGGATAGATATTGTAGAGGTGAAGAATGCTTATTTAAGAATCATGAGTACCAAAATTGTATCTTAGCTACTATGTAAAAGAACACTCCTTCCCACTAACACTTGTCAGCTCTTCAGTGGGTGAAGATGGGGAGGAAAGCTAGGTCTGACTGGCTTCCAGACTAAGAGAGAACACATGAGCTCTAAATCCAGAGAGAAAATGGCTCACGAAAAGAGGTGCAGAATACTAGGAGAGGAAATTTGATGTCTTTTCTGGATACTGTAAAGACAAAATTTTACACACAGCTGCATAAGCTCTCACACAACACATAAACAATAAAGAAAGAATGGGATATTACCTGTAACGAACTGAATATTATACTTCGGTCTTTGATTGTATTGCACATTTGCTTTTAAGGAAATGATGATAAGGTTGTTTATTGATTTCCTTGTTGATTTGTTGTTGACATACATTTCCTATAGGTAATCAATATCTAGGATTATTGGTGTTGTTGCCTCAGTTTTACAAATGCTGGGGTTCAAGACTTGTAGCAATCGTATCCATCTGACCCTGGTATTTTAAAGGCGTGCCTTTGGTTTCAGAAATGACTAGTATCAGCACATACATTTATAAATACTACCTAATGATTTGTCTGGTCATAATTCATCTGATTTTATGCTCTGGTAGAACTTAACCTTGACACTGACACTGTTTCCCATTTTGTATTAACTCTATTCTCTAAGTATTTACTTATCAAAGGCCTATTCTATTATATTACACAGACTGCAAAATGAACAATGATGAACCACTGCTAACTAGTATCTAAAACTCACATGTATCCATTTGTTTTTCAGAATTCATCTGGAACTCAACATATTAATATAATGAGAAAAAACTAACATATTTTAAGACATATATTTAAATAAACTTTTGATTCTTTTACCATACAGATATTTGCGATGCAATCATCCCACATATATATTACAAATTTCATAAAAGGAATGCAGTACAACTAGAAGGAGATATATCATGCTTTCCCTGTTTGAGCCAAATTCACATCCTAAATCAATAAAAGTCTAGGCTGTACTAGTGTTTTATCTTCATAAGTCATGGGATACCCTTAAGCTTTTACAAAACAGGAAAGCATTGGGCTCAAATGTGTGTACACTGCAGTGATATATCACATACAGATAGTTTTGTCAGTATTATGCAAACAGCCTTGCTTTGAAAGTAGCTCTTTGAATAGTTTCAGGGAGACACACAATAGATAAAGAATACTGTTACATTAATGAGATTCAAAAACCAGTGCTTTTTTCCCAAAACACTGTCAAACTAAGTGTAATGTACATCGAGATGAAGAAGCATGCCTGGAAAGAATAACATATCATCTAGAAGCAGTAAATAAAGCAGCAAAAGTATTTGCAATCATCACATTTCAAATACAATTTGAGAGGTATCGTCCAGAGAACCAAGAAAGCAATTACAGAACACAGTGCATGACAATGTCGGAATGTGGGAGGCTCTGAGCTCTCTAGTGCATCCATCAGCACACTAGAATTCTATAAGTAGATCTCAAGAAGCCCCAGACACTCAACTTTCAATACAGCCTTATAGAACTGTAGCAATGAGAGTGAGCCCTGAAAATCAAAGACAAAATTCTCTCCCATGGGTGATATCAAATTTTGCAGTGTTTAAGACTGGAAGACTTTTCATATTTGTCGGTCTCGATGAGATAGGCATGAATTAAACTAAAATAGAAATTCAATCCTGTGTAATGTGACAAAGAGAGAGAAAAGTACTTTATATTTTAATTTTTTTGGCATTTCTGAATTTTTAGTGTCCTTGAAATGCCTTGCCATATCCAAAGATGTAAGCTATTAAAATAAAATCTATGTAGAACACAAGCAGATATTATTCTGTTATATTTCCTTATCTACATGTCCTGTAAAATAGAAGTCCCTCAAGTGAATAATGTCTTCTCTGATACCTAAAATAACAAAAATATAAACACATATATATGTTTGTCAAATATCTTTCAAATATATGCTATCATGTAATCCTAAATGTTGTGACATTTCATTTTATATTTTTTGATGAGAGATTTTATGAAGAACATTAATTTGATGAGAGATTTTATGAAGAAATATCAAAGTAACAGACAGAAAATAGGAATTTCTTGTTACTTATCTTGTAGGAAAAGATCTAAAGTTCCATTTGTATAGCATGATTAAAGTTGCCAAACTCTAACTTAAGGCTGTACAGAAAAATATTGATCATTTCAAGCAAGGAAAAATGTTAACTTTCAAAAAACTGTTAAATTTTATCAAGTATGTTTTCTACATCTTTGGAACTGATTATATGTGTTTGAGTCCTGATTATGCTATTATGATTGTGTCTTGTTTAGTCTTGAATTTCATTATAGACCACACAGAGATAACTGAGATCAAAGTCTCTGTAAGATACAGTAATAAGTATCACCTCAGATTTAATTTTCAGTAAATGCAACTCGGAGAAGAACTGTGAAATTGCTGATGTCCTCCTGTGTTAAAATATCAAGAAAACACAATAAAGGCTATTTAACCCAAGGCGGTTTGCTCTCTTAAATGCTATATTATCCTTCATGTACAGAACAGCTATATAAGCCTTCAGAACAATAAGTAGGCAAATGTCTAAATGTGAACTTGCCTGACACCTCAGGGAATTATCTTATTCATGAATCTTACTCAAATAAGATACTGTTATATAAAACAAAAGACAAACCACAGTAAATAAATGATCTGAAAAGCATTTATCACTCAGAATATGTAGAGTTAACTCATATAAAAATGCTTCTTACAAATTACATATACAATTCAATTTACCTAGGAGTCCACAGGTGCATAAACAATAGAAAACCTAATGTTCCAGTTGACTGTTTACTACATAAAATAAGATAAATGAAGACACATTTGTGGTACTTTCATTGATGTAGCATGTGGAGTAATTCAAAACTCATTTACAATAAAAAATCCTTAGAAAATAGCAATAAAAGGTAGTATTCTTCATGGAATAAGGTAGTCCTATAAGTGTACCATATATGTCAAATTCAAAAGTTTAAGAGATATAATTTTAATAAGGGAATAAGATAATAAGGGATATTTACCATAAGAGATCCATGAACAAATAAATAACATAATGCTTAGAATACTGGCCAAATAAATGTGATTACCCAAAGATTTAAAAGGATTGTGAATAAAAACTAAAGATATTTCAGAGGATATATTTAATGATAAAAATATAGCAAAAATTATAGGCAAATAAGATGCATAGTGTTTAGCATGCACATAGAAATGCACCCACAAACGCACATTATAATGCATCTTCCATAAAACATGGATACTAAAGACATGAATAAAATTATGATTTAGAGATATTATTATGATTGGCCAGTAGTAAGTAAAAGAAGTATCACGAAAAGAGTTTTCTGGACATACACAAAATTATTGAGGCTTCAAAAATCATAACAACAGAAATAAAATTTCATTAACTAAGATGTTAAAAGAGAATGGAATTGTTTCATTTAATTATAAAAATATGCAATCCCCAAAATTTACTGTTATGAATGGTTATGTTCATCTGAGTCTGGAATTTCTCTAGAAAAAGGAGATTAATGATAAGTAAATACAAATTTGAAGGAGAACCCAAGGTCAAGCTGTTACCTTCTATTGTCTTGCATAAGACTGCATGGACAGCTTATGACATTCTAACAAAATCATTTAGCTAATCATTTTTAAGTAGGTATCAGAGTTAAAATATTAACTCCTTTATTTTTATGTGATGCAAAGATTTGAAATGTAAAAAGGGGATAATTATATTATACTTAGAAAACTGAAATATTAAAAGTATAATTAATTCAGCTAGTGAGAAATTTTTATTAAAGTAAAAATTTAAATGAAATTTATAAATGATAAAACCTAAGATAAAAATGAATCCCAAATTGAGAAGGGGGAGCATAATATCATGCAATTGATAAAATATCAAGATAAAATATATAAAAGTTGACTTTAATAACAGATAGATATGGGTCTAATACCAATGCCAGATAAAGTCAACAATAGCATAGAAAATGAAAAATAAATAGCTATGATGGTATCTCTAGCAATAAGACAAATATACATCTTAGCTTTGACATTATTTAGCTCAGGAGGAAACTGGGAGAAAAAGATGCAATTCTATGAAATTAAATGCTGGAGGGTTTTCGGTAACAAGACCTGTGATACATGACTAATGGGCTTATAAGCCCCACAATTTATCAAATTTAGGAAATTGAAGCTCCATATCCTCGACATATCAGCAATTTCCTGTCTGATATCTTGGAACCAGAGACTCTTGAAAATGAAGTTTGCAATGTTTTATTGCAAAGTGTATAAAAGAGGAATCCAAATCAGTCTAAGTGTTCTGTAGTGAAAGATCTAACGCACAGATTTAATTCCATTACACAATACATACACTTATGTATGTCTGAAGTCTATCTCCAGGAACCCTGAGTAAAGACTTGAGAATCAAATACTGTGTGGTAGTAAAGTACTTTTTATCTTAAAAGTAAATTGTAGTTTAGCTCACGAAGAACTTAAAGTAGCCAAAAGAGCATCTCTCAATCGTACTTTGTACATAATTATTATGCATTTTGAAATTCAACATGTAAGAAAATTGGGATGTGTATGTGTTGTGTAGACGCGAAAATGGGGTGCTCTATAATGAACAGATACATTTGGGAGGCCACATGTTAATGTCCAGTGTAATCTCTATGAGGTCCCACATTTTATTTTAAGACAGAGTGTCTCATTAAGCCCAAAGCTCACAGATCCTGCTGTATTGTCTCGCCAGCAAGCATCCTTGTACTAAAGGGAATTTGAACACAAAGGCTCATCACTAACCAAGAAGCTATTTGCAAATGATTCTTTCTGGTAAAGGGAAAATCAATTTTCTACATGTCATGTCACCGGGTATATCAACCACACTCCAGGGCTGGCTCCATGCTCAGGGGTAATAAGGCAGCACAATATAAATGCTATATATTTTTGTGTGCTTTTTGTTATTGTTTTGCTTTGCTTTGCCTGAGAGTGTCACAGCTGGGTAAATCTGATGATTACTTTTTACCCACATACATAGCATACATAACACCTACCAGCAATAAAAAAGCTATTTGGTAGGGATATAGCTTATAGGTCATTAGCAAACTGATTTCTCCCTCTTCCATGTGTTAATAAATGAAATATTTAGCAATAAGGACATACCATGAAATTCTGTAATGAGAGCAGTGGTAACATATTAGTATCTTTGTAAACTAACAAGCCAATAACTCCAGAAGAGGTATCTCACTTCTGTCATTGGGTTATTTTCTATTTGACTATGGTATTTAACAGAAGCAGTATCACTCCATTTTATGGTAACTGCTTTTACTTTTTTATGTATATGTATCTGAGTTTGTGTTTGTGTGTATATACATATATAACAAACATACTATGATAGTAGATTTTCATATGTATGAAAAATATGAAAGGTCTTAGTTATTATTTATTTCACTCCATATTTTCCAATTTACTCTCCTTTAATCTTCTTCCCATATTTAATCCTACTAGTTCCATTTTTCCATTTTAACTCTTTATAACAGACCTTTCTCACTCCCCTCCCCTAAAAGCTCTCTACCTGTGGCAACAGTTTTTACTAATTTGCATATCTCTATGAAAATTCTAAATGAAACAAATGTATCTGAAGACCTTCAACTTTTGAGATACAGAAGTCAGTCATCTTCCCATGCTTATAGATGCAATACATGAATAGCTCTGTCTTGTGTGCCAAAGATGATATACCTTTAGGAATAAGTACCAGTTTCATTCATTTCTTTTTTCACATAAATAATATATTTTATTAGCCTTATGTCCCACCTTTTAAGTTTTTTCCCACGCTCATCAACTGCCTGCTTTTTCTAAGTCCTTTCCCCACATTCATGTATTTTACATTTTTCTTAATTTTTGAGAATTTTATATATTTATGTAATTTAAAATTATTGTACATCTGTCCTATGCTCCTTCCAACTCATTCCATACACCCAAAAACTCTGCTTTTGACTTCATGATGCTTTCATCTCTTTTTTTATTTTTGATAACCTTCTAACTATGAGCATGTGTGTGAAGCCATCCAATGGAGTATAGGAAACATAACCAATGGTCACATCCACCTAAAGGATAATTCTCCCTTCCACAGAATCTATCCACTGTCAATAGCACTTTAGTAAACAGTGGGAACCAGAGATCATCTACTCATTTATGCCAGAATTTCAGGTGGCTTAATCTTGTGTAAGAAACCACAGCTGCTGTGAGTTGCTGAGTATGAGAGCCACGCCCTATCCAGAGAATAACACTCACAGCATCCCTCCCAATCCTCTGCCTCTGCCTCTCTTTCTTTCTCCTTTACAATGGTCACTGAACCATGGCAGGTGATACATATCTCATTTAGTGTTAAGTGCCCACACACTTATTCTCAGCACTTTGAAGTATATATGAAGTAAAAATGAGGACATCGTACATTTCTCAGGCAAATGGATGGAACTAGAAACTATCATCCTGAGTGAGGTAAACCAGACCCAAAAGGACATGAGTGGTATGCACTCACAGAGAAGTGGATATTATCCAAAAAGTTCAGAATGCCCATGATACAACTCACAGACTATAGGAAGCCTAACAAGAAGGAAGGCTCAAATGTGAATACCTGAAATCCACTTAGGAAGGGAACAACATAATCATGGGAGAAAGTAGGAAGGAGGAAACTGGGTGGGAGAGGGTAGTGAGGAGACAGAAAGGGGGCAGGATCACATATGAGAAAAGACAGGAGAGAAGCCCTGAGAACCAAGAGAATGAATCAAAATATGTAGCAGTGGGGGTTAGGGGGAACTTCTAGAAAGTCCTAGAGGCATGGTATGTGAGAGGCTACCAGGACACAATGAGGATGACATTAGTCCCATTTATTTCTAATGAATTCTTTTAACACATACTTTCTCTACTGAGCCACATGTTTGAAAGAAAATACAGCAAATGAAATCATTCTTTTGGGTAGAGAATATAATAGTTAATGGTTTGAACTTAAGAGAATCGCCTCAGTTGTTTTTACAAACCAGTATGTTTAGGCCTATCTAAATTATCTGTTGTTCAGATCATTAGAATTCATAGTAACGCTTATCTAGCTTCAGGATAAATGTTACACAAAACTAGATTTAAGGGTGAGTGGGGGATTACCCTCTTAGAGTCAAATGGGAGAGGGAATGGGGTGGTGGATTTGTTCAAGGGAGACTGGAAGTAAGACAACATTTGACATGGAAATAAATAAAATAATCAGTAAAAAGTAATTCTCTAGACATGCAATTTGAAATTACTAGAGATAATGGTTATTAATATTCCAATTTTAACAGGAGTAATCTAAGATTTAGAATCAAATTTGGTATGAAATATATTTTGAGAATTTATATCTATCATGTATTATGAAATGTCATTTATTTGAAAAAGTAAATAAGAGTAGAATATACTTTAAAATGTATTATAATGAAGCCACAATTAATAACCTTTTAGAAGTATTCACAATATATTTATTCTATATTCTACTTCTGTACTTTTTAAAAAAATAACCATTAACTCTCACATTTTTTGTTACTGTAATAGGTCAAGATTTTAGGTTGACTTCAATATTCTTGTTTTTAAAACCTAAAACTTAGTGATCCTATGTCTATTTTATATATTTATTTCTCCTCCATTATGTGCTTTTACTAGATCATGAACTTCAAGACTGAAACCTGAAGTCATTAAAACACTCACTTCAATTCTAAATGCATTCTGCTCATAAAAGTTCAAATACCACACTGTGATGGTGCCTCTCTTTCATCCTTTCTTTCCTTGTTCTCATCTCACTATGATGAAAGATAACAATTCTATCTTATTCATCTTTGTAAATTGTTTTGCTGTCGGGAGGGCGCTTAGTTGTATTCTATCTTTTTAACAATTTTGTCAAAATTGAACCATGGTGCTCTCCTAAAATATCACTACATGATGTTACGAACAGAAAATTGGATAATAACAACAGCCATCAAAAAAGTTTTGTGCGTTTAGATTATAGTGTGAGCACATAAATAGTGAACATACTGAATATACTGAGGAAAAATTGAGCCCTATACACAGTGTGCCATCTTCTGTCTTATCCTGTTGATGTGATGGAATGACTCAAAGTGCTAGAGGTGTGAGACGTGTACCGTTATGAAATATGTTATAACCTTACTTTAATGTGTCCTCAATAATAAAATTAGACATTCTCCCAATGTTACCTAGGAATTAATGATCTCAATACAAGTACCAATGAGTATTAATCATTGTCCAAACCTAGACCTTGGATATTGATTGGTATCAGAAAACTTTTAAAGTTCAGTGCCAAAAGTACCCAGCTGCCTAACTTTTGAAGCTATAGAGCTGATTTAGTAGAAAAGGGGGTAGTAAATTTAGCAGAACTTTACATAAAACAGATATGAGCACAGAACATATAAACTATTGCCTAATAAATTGAACTAGTATAGAATTTATATGGCAGTTCCCCATTTTATAATTTAATGTGGAAAGTTCTGACAAAAATTACAGGAATATATGTATCATTATTTTATAGTTCTTGAGAAAGTCATATGAGATATGAACTTTGGGAGAAAGTAACAGGATAAAATTAAATGTGTCAAAAGATGGCTTATTCAAACAATAATTTTACACAAGAATATTAATGAATATTATTATGGAGTATTGCCACTTTCTGGCTCCATACTTCCAAGTCTCCAAAGAACATACCATGGTTTAATCTTAAAAGTAACTAAAGAATGAAAATATAAAAGACAGTGGATTTAACACATTATATTGCTGCAATCTTGAAAAATGTATTAGTTGTGTTAAATAGCATATGAAATATTTGATTTGATGTGTAATAATGGTAAGATAATCTTTTAATGTTATTAAAATGTCGTTTGCTGTTTTGCATCTTTTGAGGCAGTATTTCTGTATGCAGATCAAGCTGTCCATGAACTTGCTAAGGAGACCAATGTGGCTAATTCATCTATGTTGGAGTCATAGGCCCATGCCACCACATCAACAAAAGTAACCCTAATACATCATTTTTTCTATTACAGGGCTTCATACCATTGTATCAAAATTATTTACATGATTATCATTTTACAAAAATTCTTTAAATCCATTATTTTCTATGTTCCATAGTTATCAATTAACAGTGCAAAATGTCATTAGAAAAGTCATCTTAGTTCCTCCTTGTAGGAAAATCAGTTTTCTTCAGCTATACAATATTAGCTATGTATTAATAAATAGAGCCACTGTGCATGTATTCTACTATTTTTACATGTATAATTGATAAATTTTATTTAAGCTTTGTTCTCCACTTGAAATGAGTATAATCTTTAGGATGACACTTGAGTGTTAGAATCATGAGAAGCTTTTAAATGTTCAAAATATTCAAAACCACATTAAATTGATGACTTGTGAATAACAAATGAAGTAATTGTAAAAAAAATAATAACTCAAAATCACATATTTATAAAATCTCTATCTGTTCATTTTAGTGTCCCATGTTTGAGGAATCATACAGTAGCTACAGGTAGCTTTCCTCAGTGTACCACTTCATGTTGGTGATGAAAGTGAAAGTTAACTTTTTTTCTTATGACAGGGTTTTTGGTAGATTAGAAACACAACTAATGATGGTTAGGAAAAAAGTAAATATTTTATGATAGTTTATAATGGTATCATTTTATATACACAAGCATATATTGCTTCTATGATCTTTAACATCGTATGTTGTATGGTAAGAAAAAATATTTGAAAAGATGGCGCTGTTCACAATTTCACATGGTAGAATTACAAAATCATTTCAATTTATAACAGAGAGCTTCTATCAGTTTCGGTATGATGTGTTCTATGGCAGTGTGGGCAATGTGTGAGCCACACCTAAAACACTGATGAACGCTCCTGGAATCTTTATAGGTATGTTGCCACATACCTATGACTTGAAAACTGAAACTGTAAAACTGCCATTCTCTTGAGATGTCTGTCATTTCAGCAAAACTCTCTGTCTTTGTCACTTTTTCTATGGCTGTAATAAAAGAGTGTTGTCGAAGCAATTTATGGAAAGAGTGTTTATTTGGGGCTCAGAGCTTAGAATGGTGAATATATGGTGATCATGGTGAGGAGTATGACCTCAGACAGACAGGGAATTTGACCAGTAGCCAAGACTACATCCAAATCAACAAACATTGGTTGAAAGCTTGCTAACAGGTAACAGCGTAGGAATCTGAAACCACAAAGTCTGCCTTCAGTGAAAAAACTCCAGAATGTCCAAATCTTCTGTAATAATACCACCAATTGAGGATTAGCAATTGAAATATATGAATCTATGGGGTCATTCCCATTCAAACAACTACAAAAGCAATGTTTTTAGCTTTTCTTTCAGAGATATAGTTTAGTAAGTTGCTTGTACTGTAATATTGGTAAATTTTCTGATTTGGTGTTTTTCTGTTTAGAGTGAGAAGTTATTGTTTATTTTTTGTCTCTATAGATTTTTTTCTAGATTTCTACTTTCTCCACATCATCTTTCTTTTATTCTTCATTAAGTCAGTACATGAAATACAGTGGGTTTAAATCATATTGCTCACCCTGATAACCTGCCCGACTCTCCCAATGATGCTGATTTTCTGTACATAGGTTTAATGTACCATATGCTGGAGCTTGAGCAATGCAGCCCAGACCAAACCACTGAGGAAAACTGTTTCTCCTTCCCACAGTGACAGCAGCTGGGACTAGCTAGCATCTTAGAGCATTTAGCTTCTTGAGCCTCCTTCTCTATATGTTGAAGTGTTGATCATCTTAATCTTGTACAGGTCTTGTGCTGGCCACCACCGCTGTGATGAGTTGGGGACATCCAAGATTTGCCAAAATCAAAAGGCAGTAATTTGCAGCAATCTTCCTGACGTGTGACGTGTCCAAGGCTTATGGGTTATTCAAAATAAGGGAGGGAAAGGGTTTGATATGTACGTTCCACTTAGTGCTAAGCATTCCACAGTCATTTTGTCTCTGCACTCTGACCTATAGGGAGATGCCTTGCATCCAGATTCTCTGCATTAGGCCCCAGCACATATGTAACGGGGGGGGGGGGCTGCCTGGCCTGGCCTCACTGGAGAGGATGTGCTTACTCCTGCAGAGACTGATACATGAGAACAGGGAGATATCCAGGTGGGGCCTATGACCTCTCAGCTTTGAAAGGGAGAGGGGAGGGAATCTTCAAAGGAAGACCTGGAGGATGGGCAGCATTTAAGATGTAATTAATTAGTTTTAAGATTACTTATTAGAGTAGAATAGCTCAAAGAAAGCTGCATCGCCAAAGCCCACACCCTCAGGGGTTATGGCTCATTCAGTTGAAGCCATGAACCTCACTACATAACTGGCAGGTAACTGAACATGATAATGAGTTGTTTTGTTGCTATTCATTGGGTTTTTCTTTTTTCAGGTAGCACATTTCTGAGCCTAGATCAGGCAGTTTTGTTTGTCCAAAACTGTCTCTCAACATTCCTTACTGCCTTGTTATATATGAGAAGAAAGAATGTCTAGTGATTCTATTCTGTTTCATGAGTCTCTGGAACCTTTCTGAGGTAAGGAAGCTTAGCTTCCTTACACCATAGAAGACTTCACCTCCTGCTAGAAAATTACATTTAAAGGAGCATCCTTCAAAAATGGTGTGTTGCATATCAAATGAAATTGCTATACACAGTGGTGACTTCAAATGGAGGTTTTTTTTAATTTTCTGTAGTGAAACTAAATTAGTAATATTATTTATTTTCATCTTTTGACTATATTGAGTACATTTAAATTTGAAAATAATTTTATATTTGTGAATACAAAAAAACTTTGGATAAAAATAACATGCAAAAATATAGAAACAATATATCACCAAACACTGAAAATGGTAAAATTATACAAATATATACACATACACATATATACACACACTTACATGTATACACACATACACACATATATATGACTAATTTTCATTTGTTTCCAGTAAAGAAATCAGAGGCAAGAAGTTAAAATATTTTTAGATATTTTATAAAAGTGGTCATTTTTGAATAAAGTACACATACAGTATTTTTAAATATTTATTGACTTTGTTCAATAGTACCATAGGAACAAGTGGCCCAAAGGAGACTGTAATTGTTGCAAGAGCATGGCAAAGCCTTTCAGGAAACTGACAGCCTGTCAAGAAAGACAAACAATAAAGCATACAAAAGCAAATGAGCTCAATGGCAGAAAGTGTAAACAAAATGGGGACTGTAGGAAAGTATAATATAACCTAGTCTAAAGGCATTTGTAAGACTTCTGTGAAAATACATAGAAATTTGGTACTTACCATTTAAATTTGAATATAAATTCAAAAGGATATTATATTCTTAGAGAACTTGAATTGATTTGTTTTCGTATCCTCATATATGTTTTTCATAAAATAGTCTTACCAAACAATTTTGAATTTCCTAGTAAGTTTATTTAATGGTGACATTTCTCATTTGCACATTATCTGGGATATGAATCATATATGCACATTTCTTCTGTGAATTTATGAGTTTTTGACCCAAACATCCCTAAAAGTTAATTGAGAATCTGGATTAGCAGAATTTGAGGTATACTGAGACCTTCGATCCCATGGTCATTACTTTACGGGAAATATTTGACCAATAGCTCATTATTGGTGGTGCTGTGATGAGAATTTATATGAATTAATATAGTTTTTCATTAATTTAAATAGCCATTTTTGATGTTAAATTCAACTAAATGTGTGTGTCTGTAACTGCCTGTATAAGCATATATGTTTTTTATGTCTTAGTTGACATATGTTTTATGTGTATATTTGTGTATGCCAATGTGGATCTGTGTGGATGGGTGTGTCAGTGTGTATGTATGTGTGGATGTGTGCGAGCCAAATGTGAATGTGTGTACATTTGTGTGTGTCAGTGTCTATGTATGTGAGTTTCTTTTTTTTTTTTTTTTTTTTTGGTTTTTCGAGACAGGGTTTCTCTGTGTATCCCTGGCTGTCCTGGAACTCACTTTGTAGACCAGGCTGGCCTCGAACTCAGAAATCCTCCTGCCTCTGCCTCCCAAGTGCTGGGATTAAAGGCGTGTGCCACCACTGCCCGGTATGTGAGTTTCTATCTGTGCATAGATATATATTTTAGTCTGTACGTTTGTGTATGTGTGCATGAATATATATCTGTGTGCACATGCAAGTGTGTGTGTATGGTGGGGGGTGGGTGCCTGTGTGTGTGTGTGTGTGTGTGTGTGTGTATGCACACATAAATTGAATGTGGAAAACAACTTTCTGGAATAAGTTCTTTCCTTTCATCACATAAGTACTGCGTTCAAACTCAGCTCATCAGGTTGGACAACAAATGCCCTTACTATCTTAACTCTTTACTAAACTAATTTATTGTAATTTATATGTAAACTTTCTTACTCAGTATTAGATATCATAAGTTATAAAGGGGGCTATAGTACTACTTATGTTCATTATATTAATTTCACTAATCACCAATCCTCTCAATTCCCAATCAGCTTGAAATTACTCTGAAAAAAGAACTGAGAAAATCAACTAAGAAGAAAGTCAATGTAGCTAGCACTCAGAAATTTTAGCCACACTTTTAGCCAAGTCACTTGACTGTATTTGCTTTAATTTTGTGTCAATATATAACCTTATGTTGGGGAGCAAGGAGTGGATGTAAGTAGTTCATCTCATTCAACCTAAAATGTGGGGAAAGCAAGAAGTGGACACACCAGAGTCCCAGGATCATGATCATGGAAGCGTGCCCTTTAACCTAACTTCTGCCCACTACACCTTACAAACTAATAGTCTCTCCATTTCCCCTTTGTTCCATAGGTATGTTGCCAGGTCTTCAACAGATGTGTCTATTGACTATTGTACTAGAATTTCTAGTTAGGGGAATAAGACAACAAAAGGAGATCAAGGGGCAAAAAGGAAATTCAAATTGCCAAAAAAGAAGTCAAGGTATCACTATTTGCAATTGATATCATAGTATAATATATATAAGCGAGCCCAAAAATTCTACCAGAGAACTTCTACAGCTGATAAACGACTTCAGCAAATAAAATTAACTCAAACAAATCAGTAGCCTTCTTTTACACAAATGATAAATGGGCTGAGAATGAAAATAGGGAAACAACACCCTTCACAATAATCACAGATAATATATCTTAAGGAAACTATAACCAAACATGTGAAAGACCTGTATGACAAGAACTTCAAAACAAGTTTCTCAAGAAAGAAATTTAAAAAGACCTCAGAAAATGGAGAAAGAAGATGGAATGTGTAAAAAAAAATATATGTATTTGAAATTGTCATCGTTAATAGTGAATCAAACTGTGTGTGTAAGTAAACATGTAACATAGTACTAAATTTGGAGGTTTAGTCATAATCCTTAGTGGCACTAAATAAGACTGTGCTTTTGTGTGCACATATTTTCCAATGAAATTTATAATTATGATTTCCCTACCACAGCATCTCTAAAACAACAGATACTTAAACACTAGCATGTGTACAGTTGGAATTTTAGTATAGACTTGTGACAGAGAGTTAGGTAGATGATCCTGTCTAGCATAATTTATCGATCACTTTTAGTCTCTTAAAATCCTGCCATTTGTTTAATTTGGAGGCCAAATCTGTTAACCTCAGGAGGTCTTTAGAATTTATACCTCTTTTCTGGCTTTGTTTGCTTTCAGCATCATTGGTTGCTGCATGGTGTTTAATCTTTCTAGGAGAGGCACATTCTTGGCAGTTTTCAGAAGACTGAACTGAAAGAATACAGTTATACCAGGCATGACTGCTTATTCCACAATGCTCTCATTACTCAGCATTCTCATTTACTTAGTATTTAACCTTGCTGAGAGGCCACCATGGGCTGCCCTATGCAGCTGACTTTTAAGGTTTCATAGCATTTCTTTTGAGGAACATTTCACTTTACTACTTTCTATAATTATATGTAGCAGTAGAAAAGGTAGGACCTTCAACTGTGGAAAATATGAGTATTTTATTGGTGATGAAGACATTGTTATGAGCTATGTGACAACTATGCATTCTACTGCGATTTTGAAATTGTCCATTCTTGAATGAGTTAGAACTTGGAACTCATAACTGCTTTGGTTTTGACCCAAAAGGCACCTCAAAGAATAAGATTATAATATTTCTATCTTCCATCTATGGAAAAAAAAATTCTATTAAGCACCTGAATGTTTATGACCTTCAAATTAATTATTCCTTGAGAAATTTTATTTGTTATATGTTTTGTTTTAAGAGGTTCCTTTTTTACATAAAGTAGGCTGAGGACAAACCGATGGTGATCTGCCTCTCTAAATCTGGGATTAAAGGAGTATGCCTCCATGATTGGCTGTATCAGAATTTTAATCCAGCAACAGGAATAGAGACAAGCTCTTTTTGTTTGTTTGTTTTGTTTTTATTTATTTTTTCTTTTTTATTAGATATTTGCTTTTTTTTTTGATCCTTTTTTTATTATTTGAAGTGAATGGATTGGTGAAATTGACTTCACATATCATTTCACTTTGAAAATATAAAGTACTATGAAAGTCTTCAGCACACAATTTCTACCATGATTTCACACACACAAACACACACACACAGACACACACACACCAGAAGCTGTTATTTAATGAGAATCCACTGACATTTGCTTTTGTTTTATGCTTCATATATTTGCTACAATTCAGTTATTTTGTGTGTGAATAAATTAGTCCATTAGGCCACAACTTACTGTAGACAAGATCTGGGATTTATGTGAAATTTTCTGTGGCCAAGCTATGCCTGTATTAAGATAATACACTTTATTTTTTTTATTATTTATTTTATTTTATTTTTTTAATTTACATTCCAAATCACTTCCCCTTTCCCGTTTCCTCCCTCCCCGAACGTCCCATAAGCCCCCTTCCCTCCCTCTTTTCTCCATTCAACCCCCTCTCGTTACTCTGTCCTGGCGTTCCCCTACATCCAGTCTTTCCAGGACCAGGGGTCTCTCCTACCATCTTTTTAGAAATCTATTGATATGCGGATTGTGTCTAGGGTATTCCGAGATTCTGGGTCAATATCCCCTTATCAGTGACTGCATACCATGTGTGTTCTTTTGTGATTGGGTTACCTCACTAAGGATGATATTTTCAAGATCTGACCATTTGCCTAGGAATTTCGTGAATTCATTGTTTTTA
This sequence comes from Tokudaia tokunoshimensis, assembly GCA_036184795.1. NCBI lineage: Eukaryota > Metazoa > Chordata > Mammalia > Rodentia > Muridae > Tokudaia > Tokudaia tokunoshimensis. The sequence goes on from BTHU01000015.1 coordinate 68,296,861, forward strand.
ATTGCAGAGTAGTATTCCATTGTGTAGATATACCACATCTTCTGAATCCATTCCTCCGTTGAGGGACATCTGGGTTCTTTCCAGCTTCTGGCTATTATAAATAAGGCTGCTATGAACATAGTGGAGCATGTGTCCTTATTGCATGCAGGTAAAGTTGCTTTACTTACATTTCAAATATTAACCCCTTTCCAAGTTACCCCACAGAAAACCCCCTATCACATCCCCCCTTCCCCTGTTTACCACCCCCAATTTCCTGATTTGCATTCTGGGTAATCAAGCCTTCACAGGATCAATAGCCTCCTCTCTCTTTGATGTCTGAAATGGTCATCTTCTGCTACATAAGAAGCTGGAGCGGTGGGTCCCTCCATGTGTACTCTTTGGTAAGTGGTTTGGTCCCTGGGAGCTCTGAGCTTATCGGTTGGTAGATATTATTTTTCCTCCTGCAGAACTGAAAACCCCATAGCTCCTTGGTCCTCTCTCTAGCTGCTCCATTGGGGAGTCTATTTCCATTCTGTTGGATGTTAGCCATGGGTGTTTTGAACCACTTTCCAATAAAGACCAAAGTATCCATATTTTGGTCTTCCTTCATCTTGAGCTTCATGTGGTCTGTGAGTTGTATCTTGGGTATTCCGAGCTTTTGTGCTAATATTCACTTATCAGCGAGTGCAAACCATGTGTGTTCTTTTGTGATTGAATTACCTCACTCAGGATGATAGTTTCTAGCTCCATCCATTTGCCTAAGAATTTCATGAATTCATTGTTTTTAATAGCTAAGTAGTACTCCACTGTGTAAATGTACCACATTTTCTGAATCCATTCCTCTCTTGAGGGACATCTGGGTTCTTTCCAGCTTCTGACTATTATAAATGAGGCTGCTATGAACACAGTGGAGCATATGCTCAGAGTGATATAGCTGGGTCCTCAGGTAGTGCTATGTACAGTTTTCTAAGGAACCACCAAACTGATTTCCAGAGTGGTTTTACCACCTTGCAATCTCACCAACAATGGAGGAGTATTACTCTTTTGCCATATCCTCTCCAACATTTGCTGTCTCCTGAGTTTTTGATCTTGGCCATTCTGACTGGTGTGAGGTGGGATCACTTGATCTTTGACAAAGGAGCTAAAACCATACAGTGGAAAAAAGAGAGCATTTTCAAGAAATGGTGCTGGGTCAACTGGCAGTCAACATGTAGAAGGATGCAAACTGATCCATTCTTATCTCCCTGTATAAAGCTCAAGTCCAATTGGATCAAGGACCTCCACATAAAACCAGATACACTGAATCTAATAGAAGAGAAATTGGGAAGAACCTAGAGGGCATGGGCACAGGGGAAATTTTCCTGAATAGAACACCAATTGTTTATGCTCTAAACCAAGAATTGACAAATAGGACCTCATAAAATTGCAAACCTTCTGTAAAGCAAAGGACACTGTCATTAGGCCAAAATGGCAACCAACAGATTGGGAAAATATCTTTACCAGTCCTACATCCAATAGAGGGATAATATTCAATATATACAAAGAACTCAAGAAGTTAGACTCCAAAGAATCAAATAACCCTATTAAAAAAAATGGGATACAGAGCTAAACAAAGAATTCTCAACTGAGGAATACCAGATGGCTAAGAAACACATAAAGAAATGTTCAACATCCTTAATCATCAGGGAAATGCAAATCAGACATGATCTTAGTTTACTATTTTATTCACAAAGAGTGTACATTAATTTAGTTTGTGGAAGGAAGCATCTGTGTTTGGAAGTGTAATCTATTTGAGGGAAAGACAACGTGATGAATCAGAGAATGATATGACAGAATGAGTCAGAGATAGCATATGACCAACTGTCACAAGGAAAAAAAAACACAGAAATAAAAACAACAAAGATAGGGCATTCAGTTGAGTGGAGTGCCATGGAGTTGAGTTCTGGTTTCATGCAGTTCTGTGCTGGTCAGCAGAGGCAGTCGAAGCCAAAGAATAAGAAAGACCCAGAAGATTAGAACAAATTGCCAGAGTTAGTGTGAGGCCAAGCAGGGAAATAGTCCGAAGCTGAGAGAAGCTAATTTGAATCATATAGCTAGGAGACAAGTTTGAACCAGAATATCCGAATTGAACAAGCTGGCCCAAGTTCAGAAAGCTAGAAAGAGTGAGCTTATTTGAGCATAAGTCTCCAACAATTATATTAGGAAAACAAAAGATACATTTACATCTGGCTGATTTTCTTCTTAAGAAATTTTAATTAAATATAATTTCAAATTCAAAACAGTGATATTTTTTAATCACTAGTACTAATAAAAAAATACTACTCTTCTTATGGATTCTGGGGGACTTTCTCAAAAATTACATATAATATTGCTTAGAAATGCAAAACCTTATAGAAATACTGAAAAAATGAGAAGATTAATTAATTAATTCATCTAAATATATGTTATATTTACTTAAGGCTACTTTAATCCTTATATACAAACTCTTGGATGGATGTTATCTTAGTCATGGTTTCTACTCCTGCACAAATATCATGACAAGCAAGTTGAGGAGGAAGGTGTTTATTCAGCTTTCATTTCCACACTGCTGTTCATCACCAAAGGAAGTCAGAATTGAAACTCAAGCAGGTCAGGAAGCAGGAGCTGATAGAGAGGTCATGAGGGGATATTACTTACAGGCTTGCTTCCCCTGACTTTCTTAGCTTGCTCTTTTATAGAACCCAAGACCACCAGCCCAGGAATGGCACCACCACAATGGGCCCTCCCCCCTTGATCACTAATTGAGAAAGTGCCTTAAAGCTGTATCTCATGGAGGCATTTCCTCACCTGAAGTTCCTTCTCTGTGACAACTCCAGTTTGTGTCAAGTTGACACACAAAACCAGCCAGTAAAATTGACTCTGTCAATTTGACACACAAACACATAACTATTAAGCCTCAGCCCTTACCTTATTCATCCCCAAGATCTTAATAACTTTAAAAGTCCTACAGTCTTGCATATTACAAGTTTAATCCCTTTAAAATATCCAATGCCTTTTAAAATTCAAGGTCTTTGAAAAATTCAAAGTCTCTTAACTGTGGGCTCCACTAAAATACCTTACTTCAAGAGGGAAAAATATCAGGACAGTCACAATCAAAAGCAAAACCAAACTCCAACTGCCCAATGTCAGTGATCCAGTCATGATCTTCTAGGCTCCTCCAAGGGCTTGGGTCACTTCTCCAGCTCTGCCCTTTGTAGCACACACCTTGTCTTCTAGGCTCCAGCTGACTGTACTCCACTGCTCCTGCTGTTCTTGGTGGTCATCGCATGGCACTGGCATCTCCAGAATACTGCTGTCTTCCGCTGAAACTAGGCTTCAGCAATAGCCTCTCCTAGGCTCTCTTCATGGTGCCAAACCTCAACTCCTTTGCATGACCCCTTCAGTCCTGAGCCATCAATTGCAACCATGGCTGCACCTTCACCAGTGGCGCACCTTCACCAGTGGCCTTCCATGGCCTCACAGTGCCGAGCCTCAGCTGCTCTTCATGACCCCTTCCTGCCTTCAAAACCAGTGCCACCTGGATGACCCTTATACATTACCAATTCCAGCTGCAGCACCTTATACAACCTTGGCTATCTCTGTAACATAGCCTTTGTGCTCTCAGAAAACACTTCACAGATTTCACCTTAATGATGCTGGTCTCTTCTTAATCACCACTAATTTCTTAGCTCCAGCTAATCAGCATCAATAGTTCCAGTAATGTAAAATTTTTGCTTTAGTAGTTCTGGTATCTTGTTAATCACAGATAATTCTTCTGCCCCAGCTAACCAAAATCACAGAATCTTCACAATCAAAATTGCAACAACCCTGATAAGTCTTAAATCTTCACTCTGAAATTTCACAAGTCAGCACTCCATCTTCTGCACTGTTCACAATATTATCTTCCAAGCTCCTACACAACATCCCACAGAGCTCTTAATACCAAATAGATCTTCTAGCCTAAAGTTCCAAAGTCCTTTCCATAGTCCTCCCCAAAACACTGTCAGGTTGTCACACTAACACCCCACTACGCTGCTATTCCTGCACAAACATCATGACCAAGAAGCAAGTTGGGGAGGAAAGGGTTTATTCAGCTTACACTTCCACACTGCTGTTCATCACCAAAGGAAGTCAGGACTGGAACTCAAGCAGGTCAGGAAGTAGGAGCTGATGCAGAGGCCATGGAGGGATGTTACTTACTGGATTGCTTCCCCTAGCTTGCTCAGCTTGCTCTCTTATAGAACCCAAGACTACCAGCCCAGGGATGGCACATCCACAATGGTTCCTCCCCGCTGATCACTAATTGAGAAAATGCCTTACAGCTGGATCTCACGGAGGTCTTTCCTTACCTGAAGCTCCTTTCTTTGTGATAACTCCAGCTTGTGTTAAGTTGACACACAAAATCATTCAAAACAGATGTCAATGCTCCAGTTTTGTTTTGTTGTTTTTGTTTTTTGTTTTATTTTCCCTGCACCCATGTGCCTGACAGTATTGATGAAACTCAGAGTGCTGATAAACAAATACAAGGAATTGGAAGGTCTGTATATGGGGTGGTTGCAATAGAAGGTAGAGGGTAAATAGTGGAGAGGGTAGACTTGATCAACATGATTTTATATAATTATGACATTCTCAAATGATGAATACATTTTAATATATTCCAATTTTAATAATAACTTTTAAAAGTAATATTTGGGTCTAAATATTATGGAAGTTTAGCATTTCTATAGATCACAAGAACACAAGAAGCAAAGCTGTTGGATTTATTTTCTAGTAATATAAAATTAAAGTATATTTAAGAGCTTTGTTGTAGAGGCACATGCCTTTAATCCCTTTACTCAGACAGAGGTCTTTCCATGAGTTTAATGAAAGCCTGATACATAGTGTTTTCCAAGCTATTCAGGGCTATAGAATGAAATTATTTATCAAAAAAATGCTTTTACTGGGGTTCTAGAAATTTTCAATACTTTTCTTTTAATTTTACATATTAATATATTTTAATATCAACTATACCTGTTTGAATATACTATAATCCATCAGAAGTAACACAACCGACATGAAGTCAGCAAAATGGGTCAGCTAGAATTGGACATTGAACATGCCTTGCAAACCTGGTGATCTGAGTTCAAGCTTCTTGAACCATGTAAAGATAGGAGAGATCCTACTCCATAAAGTTTTCCACTAGCGTCCACCCAAGTCCCTTGGGGTGTGTGCCTATACACATTATAATTAAACACATGAGCACACCTACACATACACACTCACACACACACACACACACACACACACACAGACGGAGAGAAAGACAGAGACAGAGCGACAGAGAGACAGAAAGACAGAAAGAGAGAGAACACACAAAGTATATAAAATAAAATGTAGAATCATTTTACTAGTTCTTTGATAATTTCACATAATTTATTTTCATTATATTTCCCTCCTCTCCAATTCCTCCAATATCTACTTCTACCTCCTTACTCATCTGCCTTCATATTCTCTTTGTCTTATACTTACTTTGCTGTAAATCTCTCCAGTCAAGTTTATGTTGACCAACCATTCTTGGGTGCAGAGTCTGCCCTAAAATATGGTTTATAGACCAGAACTCATGCTGTCAAAGATAACAACCTATGCCTCTCTGTGCAGCTGTTAAATGACTATTGCTCCTCAGCCAAGGATTTTTGCTCAAATTTTGTCTAGTTGAGTTTGTACAAATTTTGCTCATGCTGTCATAAACTTTCTGAGTTTAAATATGATTATATTATATTGTGACATGAATGTATAGATAACCTGAAATCATCCACAACCTATTGCCACTGCTATCTTTCCACCTTATCTTTTTAGAAATTCCCAGAATCTCAGGAAATAATATGATCCCAACCTCTTATTTAGAGCTGAGTACTCTTCTGCTTGTTGACTGAGTTAGGAATCTTAGTTATTTGTCCACTACTGCAAGAAGAACAATATTCTCTGGTGAGGACAAAGAGAAGTACTGAGTAATAAATCTTTAGGAGACATTTTATAGTTATATCTAGTATGAAGAATAATAGTATTAGATATTCTCTTAGAGCCTATGGTACATCTAACCACAGGATGTTGGCCACTTTAACAAAGTTATGTATGGGTCTATGTTACAGTATGACTTAAATCCAATTCGAAAGTGATTAGTTACCCCAATAATATTTATGACACTATTGTACCAGTGATTTCATTTTGACAGACAGCTTGTCATTGTAGCTCTAAGGGTTCACAGCTGGGTGAGATTGATGATGACTTTTGGGCTCTGTTATTATCCTAATACCCTCCGACACCATAAAAGCTAGCCAAAAGGGATGAAGTTTCCAGTCCAGTACTCAGCTGAGGTCTCTGTATTTAGAGTCGAATATTTTGTATCTTTAACAATAGACCTTTGCTATAAAGTTGTGAAAGTCTCCAAAAATAATGTCAACAGACTGTAATATTTGAGATATATGGGGACCATTAGCCAGCAACTCAAAAATATGAAGACACAGGCAAATTTATAATCATTAAAATTTCAGCTGTGAGTTTAAAATTGTGTTTATATATAATTAAGTAGAATATGCTGTTTCTTCTTTCTACATTTTAGGCTCCCTATTTTCAAATCCAAGTCCTGAAAAAGCTAAAATACATAAATAGCAGAAAAATCTATTTTTCATCGTTTGAGGTTATACAATTTTTGAAGTACTGCAATAAGATGGCCACTTTCTCCCCACACAATCAACTGAAAGCTCAGATAGTTGTTTGCTTTAATTCCAAAGGGTTTCTCAATGGCAGGTCTTCAAATATGTATTAAAATAATGATAAAGACTTCAGTCACTCGGCACAATCTCCTCACAGCCGTTCCCCTTAGTGGGTCATTACAGCAGATAATGGAAGCATTTGTAATCTCTGGATACAATTGGGCTAAATGAAATTAGATTCTCAATTTCCTTCCTATGAGAATATTTCATAATGGTGCCAGCATTTATTGAGCAATAAACTGAGGGGTTGACATTGTATAAAAAGAGACAGATACATAGAGTGATCTCATCCCCTTAAACACTGATTCTAGTAGGTTTGTTCTTTAAATATTTATGCAAACTGTAAATTCAAATATGGGTCAACCAATATTGGAAGGGTAGAGGAATAACTCTCCCCTAAGGCATTTGAAAAGTCTATTAAAGACATACAGATGGATATAGAGAATGCCTGTCCACTCAACCATCTTCAGGCAGTGATACTACAAAGAGAATTCCAGAGTAGAATTTAAAGAAACTAACACACTATAGTTGCTGAATGAAGAGACAGCAGAAAGCCAGCATAGGGCTTGAAACCCTTTGCATTACCCATAACCCCTACAAATCAGGGACAATTACAACCTTTTCCATTTATGATGAAGTGCCCTTGATTCTTGCTGCCAAGTTCTGGAGGTCAACCCAAAATAATGACAGTAGCCTATAGATTTATCATATGTGGGGCTTCCTAACAACAATGTTTTCTTACATTTACAATTATTTTCAGGAAGTTTTGAACAATACTTATATAATTTCTGCTTATCTAATGATCTAGTTATATTTCATTGCAGATATTCCATATGTTGTTTTGGATTCTTACACTAATAAATATGTGGTTTGTTTTCATTTCTGGACTACTGTGATTATGTCACATTAATTAGGCACATGTAGGTGTCTCTGTTTATAACAGTGGTTTTCAAACTTCCTATTTCTCCAACCCTTTCATATACTGTCAGACTCTGTGGTGATCCCCAACAATAAGCATATTTTGTTGCTACTTCATAACTGTAATTTTCTACAGTAATAAATTGTTATATAAATATATGATAGGTAGGACATCTGATATGTGACCTCTGTGAAAGGGTCATTTGACTCCAAAGAGGTCATGATCTACAGTCAAAACAACTGATTTAAAAACATTAGATCTAAAGGTTTATTAAATATTATATATATGTATATATACATATATATATATATATATGCAGCTTTCATGCAGCGTGGTTGTGAAGACAACCTAGTGATTGATAACATTTAATTGTGTTATCGCATGTGATTTATAATATGTGCTCTACAAGACAGCACGTGTTGGAGGTGCTTAGAATGATACTTCTTGGAAAATATGTCTAGCATTTTGTTATGGATTTTCAAGTTTGTAAAGGTTTTATTTCAAGAAATTTAAAGTAGTTTTCTTTCATGATATATATATTATATATATATATATATGTGTGTATATATATATATATATTGCATATTTCTAAGAAACCTATAAAACCAACATTTGTCTTTGTGATCAATACTCTTTTCCTGAGAGTACATTATTTGGTTAGTTTCTACTGTAAATTATGTCAAAAGGCAGGGTGAAAGAAATAGATGAGTAATTGTTAAATGAACTCTTGCTAGACATGATGTTGAAAGCTTTCAGTCTAATATTATAAAATTCAGAAATTTTGAAAACAATGGATTTCATGAGAAATAATTACCTAGGCAGCCATTATGTAGTACAGTTATTAAATATATGAGATACAAATAAGATACTGTGTTTAAGGAATGCACATAGGGTGAAGTTCTCAAAAATATTGCAAAATTTCAAGCACTTAACATGAATATATATCTATATATGAGGCATTTAAATATATTATATATGACATGCATATATGTATATGTATACATATATATATAAGATATTTTCTTGGTTGTTTCTAAATTTAAAGAGTAAGTAATCTCTTAAATATAATTAATCAAAGAAATAAACATATTTGAATTGACCGTAATCCTGCCAAGCGAGTAAAAAATAAAATGTAAAAGACATAGCCAAAGAAGTAACATATAAACAGATTGTTCTTACCTGGGTGTACTAGAACTTTTTTATTTTCAAGGCTAATATAGCTTAAATACCGTGGGTAGTCCTTTACCAGTAGAAGTGAGGAAAGAAGCAAGGAGTATTAACATTAGTGTAGAAACTCTATGGCAGCCACTTCCCAAGTTTCAAGGACTAAAGGGGATATCTGAGTGAAGCAATGAGCGACTGAAGGTATAATCTAGAAGTTTAGCATACATTAAAATAAACTAACTTTTAAAAGAAAACCAGGAAATAACCTGGAATTCACAGTTAGAGAGATACCTTAGAACCCTAGAAGAGGGTCACACCACTGAAAATTCATAAAATAAGAGTAGATCATTTAGATAAAATATTAGCATCAAACATCTTTATAAGATAAAGTATTCAATAATTACTAAGTAACTTGTTTTGAGTTATTTATTATATTGCTTCAGACTTTGAGACACACAAGTATGCATTGACTAAACATTGGCAGGGATTTATTTTACCATTACGCTATTTTGATAAATGATCCTTGAAAGCTGCTCTCCTTCACAAATAGTTGATAACTGTGGTTGCCATGAAGTCTTTTTCTGGCTTTACCACAAGGTTATGACCTTGTGCTTCTTTTCTTTTCTTTTTTTTTAATTAGATACATTCTTGATTTACATATCAAATGATTTCCCCTTTCCTGGTTGTCACCTCCCCAAAAGTCCCATAAGCCCTCTCCCCTCCCCCTGTTCCCCTATCAACCCTCTCCCACTTCCCTGTCCTGGTATTCCCCCTACACTGCTGCATGGAGCCTTTCCAGGACCAGGGGTCTCTCCTTCCTTTTTCTTGGGCATCATTTGATATGTGAATTGTGTGCTGGGTATTCTGAGCTTCTGGGCTAATATCCACTTATAAGCAAGTGCATACCATGTGTGATCTTTTGTGATTGGGTTACCTCACTTAGGATATTTTCCAGTTCCACCCATTTACCTAAGAATTTCATGAATTGTGTTTCTTACCTATGACTCTTCCTCAGAAATGTAGCTCAGAGTAAGTATTTATTTTCAAGTGCTATTTATAAATATAGGAATGTAAGATAATGAAAGCATGTATTCTACAGTAACACAAGTACAATATTGACTTATATATCCAGATAGTTTGGGCAAAAACAGTAAAAGAAGGCATGAGGGATGTCTAATCAAGAAGACTCTCTAACCTTGATCTGAACAGAGACGGCACTATCCAATAGACATGCTAAAAAGAATATGGAAAAGTCTATGATTCCTCAATCCTTCACAAAGTACTATGGGCAATTAAGGAAGGCTGAGAGCAAGAGAAATGTGAAGACCCATTGTGCTAAAGAGAACACATCATTTGATTATTCAATAATAAATTATTAGCTCTCAAAACCTACATAAAAGTAACATACTAACTGAGTGGGTTGTACTTATGTATATATGTATGTATGTATATATACATATATATGTATGCATATACATGTATAAAAAGTGTGTGTGCATATATATGTGTGTGTGTGTGTGTGTAAAGTGATAAGCTGTGTGTGTGTTTGTGTGTATATATCCTAAATAATACATAAATGTATATATAACCTAAATGCATACATATAAAATACATATTATATATAAAATATAATATACAATATATAAATACATAAAATAAAATATATATGTATGTAGCAACCATTTCTGCAAAAAGTGGTCATAATATTGAAAGAGAATATTAGGGGTTTTGGAAAGAGAAAAGGCAATGATATATTTACTATATCAAAAATTAAAATAAAAGTTTGAAAAAGCATGACTGAGATCCAAGGAACCCATGACACTGTGTCTTATGCTGAGTAGATCTACCATGAACACGTATATGTAATTTGACTGTTAAAAGTATTCACAGCCTACGTCTGTTACTTAAAGATGAATTTCTTATGATATGAGTCCTAAGAATTAATACTCAAGGCTTTTGAAAATGGTTCATTTTAACTGCCAGTAGCCATACGTCTATTTAGTAATGACACCTTACCTGAAAACTGGTGCTAATATGAAACATTATTTTAGATTTACAGGAAGTCCTGGAACAAGCTATGTAGACTTATGTTTTTCCACCTAACCATCTTAACTAGTTTACTAGAGTAATAAGAAAGCTTTTTCCTTAGGAAGTGAATCCACATTTCATTGAAATACTTACCTCATTGGTTTACATTCACCATCCATACTAGTGTTTTCCATAAGGTCGTACTCATAGTATGTACAAAGTTCTTTGATGGGGTCTGGCCCATGTGTACAATTCCATTCTCCTTTACATGGCTTTAAGATGTGTTGCTAGTATGTAACTTAAGGATTTTCTTCTTATTGCTTTCCCTCTGTGGTAGAATTTGAATCTTAAAATAGTTATTATGAAGATATATTGAATGCTTATATCATCATAAAACCAAGCAAGTTCAAAATAAACATTTTAACATAACTATAAACTGCAAGATCAATTTTATGCAAGAATATGCGAGCTTCATTATGTTTTCAGTGAATGATAATTTGTTTGGGTATACTTAAATTAGTACTTTAAGTGAGATTCAGCTACCCTGTAATTTATAAAAATTTATTTTTATCCCTTGTGGAGCTTTTTAGTGAATGAAAGAGTAACCATATAATCAGATTGTTTACCATAGCCAGTTCTAGTTATGAGTAGATTGAACTTGCCATGTACTTAACGACATTAAACATGTAGGCAGGTTTAAGACTATTAGATTCTTCAGACCTCCTACCTACAATTTGTCATATAGCCTAGGAATTAATAACATTGTCTTGGAGCAGATGCCTTTCTTTCTGCTATTATATATCACTACAAAGAGATCAGACTATGAATAAAATTTTTATTTCATTTCTTCCTGTGTCCCCTTTTTCTTGTTTTCTTCCTCTAATATCTCCTCAATTTTTCTTTCAGTTGATACTAGATTATTATGATTTTCACTATTATCATTACTATGTCTTGATTTAAAAATGAAAAAAAGATTAAGAAATCCAGAAGGCATTCCCTTACTTTTTCTTCACCAAACATTTCTCATTCATTTAGTTTTTATATTCTTTTTTTAGAATTTTATTTTACTCGTTATTTTATATATTTATATTTCAGATGTTATCCTCCTGCCCAGATAAACTCCCATTCCCTCCGCTGTCTCCTCTAAGTCTATAAGTGTGCTCTCCCATTCCCCTACCCACCATCTCCCTCCACAGTGCCATAGTATTCCTCATGCTGGGTCATTGAGCCTCCAAGGACCAAGGGTCTCCCCTCCTATTGATGCCAGATAAAGCTATCCTCTACTACATATGCAGCTGGAGCCATGGGTCCCTCCATGTATACTCTTTGGTTGGTGGTTTAGTCCCTGGGAGCTCTGGGGGGGGGTCTGGTTGGTTGATATTATTGTTCTTCCTGTGGGGTTGCAAACCCCTTCCACTCCTTCAGTCCTTCCCCTCATTTAATATTTTTAAATCAGAATTAAAACTGACCTTAAATCCTAAATTTGTGTAGCTAGTGAGAAGACATGCACTCAGAGATAGAGAATGTAAGAGAGGAGGGAATTGTGTGTTTGTATTTGTGACTAAGTGGAATACAAAGGTGTGTGTGTGTGTGTGTGTGTACATGTATTTTTATTGGTGTTCATGTGCATTCATATAAAGGACATTCTATAGATATGCACAGTTAATCTCTAATGCATCAAAAGAGTATTGTTTTCCTTCTTAAATTATAAATTCTCCTGCCAAGTTTAATTGAGCCTCTGACCATATGTTTAGTTCTTCTCTGGTCTTCTTTTCTTAGACCATAAAATCACAAAAGTGAACTGCATTATCAATTTTGTGTTGTTTCTCTCTGGAGAATCCCCTGAGTTGCTAGTATTCTTTTGTCAGGTAAAAATTCATTACTGGAGAGTTGAGTTCCTGTTCCTCTTTTCCCTTAATAATTTCAGAGTGTTCTGCAAAATGTTTCTTGGCTCACAGAGAAGACTATTATGCTTAAAGGCCCTTGCTCAGTTATGACTAAAGCCAGTGAGATTTATAGCTTTCTTCACTTCTCAACATTCTTTGCTCTTAAATCAGAAATGTCATAGTGATAATAAACATACACTTTATCTTAAATAATTGCATTTAGCTCATTGAGAAAAATTAAAGGATGCTGGAATATGTGTCCAGATATCTGCTAACAAAAATCATTTTGAAAGTCAAATAATGACAATTTGTAGAAAAAGACCTTTATTTTTCCTTCCTCAATATTTTATCTTTCTTTTCCATTTATTTTTGTACTGCATAATAATACAAGTTGTAACAAATAGGACTGATAATACATAATTAGAAAGATTGTAAATGAATGATTTTCTATATCTTTGTCTGTATAAATGCAGTACAGTCTATAAGACAGTAATTTTGAAGCAACAATTTAAAAATAACTTAGGAATGATTTCTCTTTTTTTTCAAGAATAGAACATAGCAAATAACATTTTTGTGGCACATGTGAAAATATAGTGCATTGTATACAATACCCACCGGAACACATGAATTTCAGCAAACCTGTATTATCCCAATATTCTAAAAGAGTGTTTTTATTCATTTGTACCATCCTGCCTATTTCCCCAAACTGGTGAAATGATGAAATATCCTCAGTAGTTACCCAATATCCAGTTAAATTTCAAAGATTTCCTGAAGTTCTAAAATTTGGATACATCTTACAGATAATATGTAAACTCAGTATAGCAACATTTATCATCCTAGTAAGTTTTATTAAATACTGATCTGCCTTACAATAAATGACTTATCAAAATCAAGAAAATCAGATTCTTTCTTAAGAAGAAAAACACTAATAATAAGCTTAGAATTAACTTTTCCCATTTTACTTTATTACAATAAATCATCACTTTAAAAGAAGAGAGCATTCTTACAGGTAAAGTGTTACAATAAGTATCATATTCAAACAAAACCATCGATATCATTTAATTTTCTATTATTTTAATTTCTTCTTTCTCCTAGTATATCAGGGAACATTATAAAATGTCACCAGATTTAGAATAATTGAGTATTTTAAATAAATACTATTATAGGAATGGATTTCCTATAACTAGGAAATACCTAGATGCATGGTATTCTCCCTCAAGAACAGTGCCTTTCTGTGTCCTGGTATCTGAATCATTTCAAGAGCCACTGTACCAAATGCCCTTTTTTGCTCTTTGATAATGTGCAGTAATAGGTCAGGTAAACTAATTTGTGCCTAAGTGATAGCTAATACATCTTCCTCTCAGGTAGCATTTAACTTGATTAAAATGGACAGGTCGACATAAGGCATTTCAGGTGGAAATTTCAAGCACCATTGAGAGCTAATTTGGCACAACAAAGCTTATACAGAAAAAAAAATCCCATGGGGAGTCACCAAGGTTGACATTCCCTGCTATGAAAATGCCACTTGTTCCATGTCTGATACAAAATGGAGAGTCCTGCTCACTCTTTGCCACCCAGGATGTTCTCCCATTACTAGAGTATATGTCATTACACATAAAAAAGTCACTGGATAAAAATTTGTTTAATGTCTCACATAATTGATCTGTGTACAGTGTGAATGTCTGAGGTGTGCAGCTAATGAGAAAAGCATTAGCAAATGTGAAAGTGAGACTAACCCCTTCTGCTTTATCATTTATGATAAAAATATGCAAACAAATAACAATTATATCCAATGTTGAAGACAGTAACTGCACCACCAACCAAAAAGTATACATGGAAGTATCCATGGCTCCTGCTACATAAGTAGCAGAGGATTGCCTTATCTAACATCAATGGGAGAGGAAGCTCTTGGTCCTGTGAAAGTGCCCCAGTAGAGGAATGCTAGAGCAGTGAGGTGGGAGTGGCAGGTAGGTAGAATTGCAATCTCTTATAGACAATGAGGAGAGGGTATGGGATGGTGGATTTGCAGAGGGGTGATTGACAAGGGGGGAACAACATTTGATATGTAAATAAATAAAATAACCAATAAAACACCCTGAAAAATAATGGCTTTTATTAGTGGAGATAAAACCATAACTGGGAAAGATTGATCAGACAATGTTTACATTCATTTCTGAAACAATTGTAAGAAGAAAAAAAACTCTGTTAGATATACTATATCCACCTAATACCATTTTATAAGCTTTATTGGAATATTTCAATTCAAACATGTGCTTCCCTCTTAGTATACGATGCATGATATTTGAAGACACATGTTGATGTTATAGAGGAATTTTAAAAAGGTGTATGATTAATGATTTAATAAATATGCTCTCTCTTTCTCTTAGTTCTGTATTGTTTATGAAAGATTGTTTTGATTGTAGATTTCCCTTCATATGAAAACACACATGGTTTATGCTTATGTTTTCATTGGTTATGAAATAACTTGCCCCCAGTAGTGAAGAAACAAATCAAACTTAACTGTGTGGTTCATTTTAACACCTGGCTCATCTATTCACCCTCTAGAGGAAAGGATTAAATGTGCTGTGATTTACTTTTCTTTCTGATTATATGTCATTTGAAGTAGTTAAGTACTCTCCTGTGCAATACTCATAAGCTAGAATTATTTTTAATATGATAACTTTACCTATCAAGGAATAAGATTATTCTAGATTTACAATATATGATAATGGATCTTACAAAAACATAATATATTATGCCCTAGCCCTTGTGACTGAAAGTTATGTGTTTCTCTAAATTTTGGTCAGTCAATCATATTATTGCATAGATAATGTTCAATATAGAGTCCTGGGAGCAGGAAGATCTCTGTCCTAGGAAAGTCTGGTCTATGGTGAGGACAATTCAGCCATGCCACATAGTAAGACCCTGCCTCAAATAAACAAAAACCAACATTACAAAACACAAACAAAACAAACCATGGTAATTCATAACTAATCAAAGTGCTGACCTTAAACTCTGTGAGTCTTTAGTTAAAGACTATAATAATACATGTATATCATATGTAACAGTACTCACTTAAAAATTCAGTAAATGTTTCAGAATGGGGGGGAATACAAAAGCCACAGGAAAGGGCTTTGAAATAGTGTTGAAAAATGCTGACCTCCGCATATTATGTGTATCTTACAGCTTTGAACTGAGACCAGAATAAATCGTGAATGATATTTCTCCTAGTCTCTCTTCTGTCTCTGTAACACTTGGAGAAGTATTTGTGCCATGGCTTTTATTAAAGTTAATTAGACCATGTGAATGGGAGCTGATTAATTTCAATGTACATCACAGTACTCAGACTGACTATATTTTAATTGGCAGACAGATATTCGATAGTCTTAAAATCTACGTATTTGTGTTTCTAGCATTTGCACACTGACTCTTAATCACCAATGTTGTACATGTAGAAGGAAGCAATGCGATTCTATGCTAGAAAAATATTAAAACACAATATCTCCAATTCTGGTCTCACAAATAGATATCCATATCAGACACTGGCTCCATTTAACAGTTGATGTAGTTTTCCAAGCCAGTATTACTTTGGTTATTACCTCAGTTGTTGGTGTCAGACAACAGTTAACTATCTTTAGCTACATCTGTAAATATAGAAACATCAAAATAAAAAGGGATTATCCTCCGCCATCTTTGATCTGGCAACAGAGCAGTTGGGACCTCCAGGTGCAGGGATAACATAGCATTACATTACTTGGGATACAGCCAGCTGGTGTGCTCCCTGCATCCAAGAGCTGGGCAGTTCTGTGGTCATCTACATGCCAGCTCTTCTGTGGGACATGTGTCCTGCAGAGGGACCCGCACCTGGAGAGAGCACAGCAACCTCCTCATAGCCACCTTTGCCCAGGGATTGACTACACACAGCCTCCAGGTACGCAGGGACTTCCCAAGTATAACATCACTTGGGGCAAGGCACATCAGGGCTCCAAAGACACTCAGGAGCATGCCATCCCCTCAGCAATCAGTGCCAGGAGAAACCCAGTCATCCAGGGGGGCAGAAATAGCCTTGCAGTCTCACAGGAGGTTCAAGCAACAGCCAGTGACAGCAGGACCAACTAACACCAGAGATAACCAGACGACAAAAGGCAAAAGTAGGAATGTTACTAACAGAAATCAAGGCAATATGGCACCATCAGAACCCAACTCTCTGACAGCAGCAAGTCCTGGATAACACATCACACCCGAAAGGCAAGATCTGGATTTAAAATCACTTCTCATGATGCTATTAGAGGATTTCAAGAAGGACGTAAATAAATCTCATAAAGAAATACAGGAGAACATGAATCAACGGGTAGAAGCCTTTACAAAGGAAACACAAAAATCGCTTAAAGAAGTGAAGGAGAATATGGGTCAACAGATGGAGACCCATAAGGAGGCAACACAAAAATCACTTAAAGAAATACAAGAGAACATAAATCAGCGTGTAGATGCCCTTACAAAGGAAAAACAAAAATTGCTTAAAGAAATGAAGGAGAATATGGATCAACAGATGGAAGCCCATAAGGAGGAAACACAAAAATCGTTTAAAGAAATACAGGAGAACGTGGGTCAACAGGCAGATGTCCTGAAAGAGGAAACACAAAAATATCTTAAAGAAAAGAGTTCTCACCTGAAGAATATTTAATGGCTGAGAAGCACCTAAAGAAATGTTCATCATCCTTAGTCATTAGGGAAATGCAAATCAAAACAACCCTGAGATTCCATCACACCAGTCAGAATGGCTAAGATCAAAAACACAGGAGACAGCAGTTGTTGGCGAGGATGTGGAGAAAGAGGAACACTCCTCCACTGCTGGTGGGATTGCAAGCTGGTACAACCACTCTGGAAAGCTGTCTGGCTGTTCCTCAGAAAACTGGGCATGACACTCCCGGAGGATCCGGTTATACCACTCCTGGGCATATACCCAGAGGCTTTACCTGCATGCAATAAGGACACATGCTCCACTATGTTCATAGCAGCCTTATTTAAAATAGCCAGAATCTGGAAAGAACCCGGATGTCACTCAGCGGAGGAATGGATTCAGAAGATGTGGTATATTTACACAATGGAATACTACTCTGCAATTAAAAACAATGAATTCACGAAATTCCTAGGCAAATGGTCAGAACTTGAAAATATCATCCTTAGTGAGGTAACCCAATCACAAAAGAACACACATGGTATGCAGTCACTCATAAGGGGATATTAACCCAGAATCTCGGAATACCCAAGACACAATTCATATATCAATAGATTTCCAAGAAGACGGAAGGAGAGACCCCTGGTCCTAGAAAGACTGGATGTAGGGGAATGCCAAGACAGAGAAGCAAGAGGGGGCTGAATGGGGAAAAGAGAGAGGGAAGGGGGCTTATGGGACTTTCGGGGAGGGAGGAAACGGGAAAGGGGAAATGATTTTGAATGTAAATAAAATAAAACTTAGAAAATTAATAAAAAAAAGAAATACAGGAAAACACAAACAAACAAGTGAAGGAAATGAGCAAATCTGTCCAGGATCTAAAAAAGGAAATAGAAACAACTAAGAAATCACAAAGGGAGACAACATTGGAGATAGAAAACCTTGGGAAGAAATCAGGGGTCATAGATGCAAACATCAACAATAGAATACAAGAGATGGAAGAAAGAATCTCAGATGCTGAAGATAACATGGAAAGCATTGATTCAACAGTCAAAAAATATGCAAAATGCAAAAAACGTGTAAGCCAAAACATCCAGGAAATCCAGGACACAATGAGAAGACCAAACCTAAGGATTATAGGTATAGATGAGAGTGAAGATTTGCAACTTAAAGGGCCAGTAAATATCTTGAACAAAATTATGGAGGAAAACTTCCCTAACCTAAGGAGAGTGATGCTGATGAACATACAAGAAGCCTACAGAACTCCAAACGGGCTGGACCAGAACAGAAATACCTCCCATCACATAATAATCAAAACACCAAATGTACTAAATAAAGAAAGAATATTAAAAGCAGTAAGAAAAAAAGGCCAAGAAACATATAACAGAAGACCTATCTGAATCATATCAGACTTCTCACCAGAGACTATGAAAGCTAGTAGACCCTGGGCAGATATCATACAGACTCTAAATGAACACAAATGCCAGCCCAGACTACTATACCCAGTGAAACTCTCAATCACCATAGATGGAGAGACCAAGATATTCCATGATAAAACCAAATTTAGGCAATATCTTTCTACAAACCCAGCCCTGCAAAGGATAATAGGTGGAAATCGCCAATACAAGGAGAGAAACTACACCCTGGAACAAAATAAGATAGTAACCTTCTTTCATCAAACCCAAAAGTAGATAACCTCTCAAACATAAAGATTGCATCAAGGATAGCAGATGGCAATAATCACTATTCCTTAATCTCTCTTAATATTAATGGTCTCAGTTCCCACAATAAAAAGACATAGACTAACAGACTGGATACGTAAACAGGACCCAGCATTTTGCTGCATGCAGAGACGCACCTCAGTGCCGAAGACAAAACTACCTCAGAGTAAAAGGCTGGAAAACAATCTTACAAGCAAATGGTCCCAGGAAACCAGCTGATGTAGAAATCCTAATATCAGATAAAATTGACTTTCAACCTAAAGTCATCAAAAAAGACACAGAAGGACACTACATACTGGTCAAAAGAAAAATCCACCAAGAAGAACTCTCAATTCTGAACATACATCCTCCAAATGCAAGGGCACCCTCATTCATAAAAGAAACTTTACTAAAGCTAAAAGCACACATCGCACCTCACACAATAATAGTGGGTGACTTCAACCCACCCACTCTCTGAAATGGACCAATCAGAAAAGCAGAAACTAAACAGGGACACAGTGAAACTAATTGAAGCCTAGGAACAAATGAATCATATATATATATATATATATATATATATATATATATATATATATATAACGTTTCATCCTAATGCAAAAGAATATACCTTCTCAGCACCTCATGGTACCTTCTCCAAAATTGACCATATAATTGGTCATAGAACAGACTTCAACAGATATAAGAAGATTGAATTAATCCCAAGCCTCCCATCAGATCACGATGGAATAAGGGTGGTCTTAAATAGCAACAAAAACAACAGGAAGCCCATATACACCTGGAAGCTGAACAATGCTCTACTCAATGATACCTTGATCAAGGAGGAAATAAAGAAAGAAATCAAAGACTTTTTAAAATTTCCATTACACTATTTGCAAATGATATGATAGTATACTTAAGTGACCCAAAGAACTCCACCAGAGAACTCCTACAGCTGATAAACAACTTCAGCAAAGTGGCTGGATATAAAATCTATTAAAGCAAATCAGTAGCCTTCCTATACTCAAAGGATAAGCAGGCTGAGAAAGAAATAAGAGAAATGATACCCTTCACGATAGCCACCAACAATATAAAGTACCTTGGTGTGACTCTAAACAAACAAGTGAAAGATCTGTATGACTAGAACTTCAAGTCTCTGAAGAAAGAAATTGTAAAAGACCTCAGAAGATGGAAAAATCTTCCATGCTCATGGATTGGCAGGATTAATATAGTAAAAATGAGCATCTTGCCAAAAGTAATATAAAGATTCAATGCAATCCCCATCAAAATCCCAACTCAATTGTTCATAGAGTTACAAAGGGCAATTCAAAAATTCATCTGGAATAACAGAAAACCCAGGATAGCTAAAACTATTCTCAAGAGTAAAAGAATTTCTGGGGGAAATAGTATCCCAGACCTCAAACTGTACTACAGAGCAATAGTATTAAAAACTGCATGGTATTGGTACAGTGACAGGCATGTAGATCAATGGAACAGAATTGGAGACTCAGAAATGAATCCATACTCCTCTGGTCACTTGATCTTTGATAAAGGAGCTAAAACCATCCAGTGGAAAAAAGATAGCCTTTTCAACAAATGGTGCTGGTTCAACTGGAGGTCAGCATGCAGAAGAATGCAAATCGATCCATTCTTACCTCCTTGTACTAAGCTCAATTCCATGTGGATCAAGGACTTCCACATAAAACCAGACACACTGAAACTAATAGAAAGGAAACTAGGGAAGAACCTTGAACATATGAGCACAGGGGAGAATTTCCTGAACAGAACACCAGTAGCTTATGTTCTAAGATGAAGAATTGACAAGTGGAACCTCATAAAATTGCAAAGTTCCTGTAAGGTAAAGGTTACTGTCAAAAGGACGAATTGGCAGCTAACAATTTGGGAAAAGGTCTTTACCAACCCTATATCCGACAGAGGGCTAATATCCAATATATACAAAGAACTCAAGAAGTTAGACTCCAGAGAGCCGAATAACCCTATCAAAAAATGGGGTAAAGAGCTAAACAAAGATTTTATTCAAAGAATATTGAATGGCTGAGAAGCACCTAAATAACTGTTCAACATCCTTAGTTATTAGGGAAATGCAAATCAAAACAACCCTGAGATTCTACCTCACACCAGTCAGGATGATTAAGATCAAAAACACAGGAGACAGAAGTTGTTGGCAAGGATGTGGAGAAAGAGGAACACTCCTCCACTGCTGGTGGGATTGCAAGCTGGTACAACTCTGGAAAGCAGTTTGGTAGTTCCTCAGAAAACTGGGCATAACAATCCCAGAGGATCCTGTTATACCACTCCTGGGCATATACCCAGAGGCCTCCCCAACATTCAATAAGGACACATGCTCCTCTACGTTCATAGCAGCCTTTTTTATAACAGCGCTGTAAAGAACCTAGATGTCTCTCAACGGAGGAACTGATACAAAAGATGTGGTATATTTACACAATGGAATACTACTCTGCAATTAAAAACAATGAATTCTTAGGCAAATGGTCAAAACTGGAAAAAGTCATCCTTAGTGAGGTAACCCAATCACAAAAGAACACACATGGTATGCAGTCACTGATAAGGGGATATTAACCTAGAATCTCGGAATACCCAAGACACAATTCACATATCAATTGATTTCCAAGAAGATGGAAGGAGAGGAATGCCAGGACAGAGAAACGAGAGGGGGTTGAATGGGGAACAGGGGGAGGGAAGAGGGATTATGGGACTTTCGTGGAGGGAGGAACAGGGAAAGGGGTAATCATTGGGAATGTAAATAAAAAATATAGAAAATAAATAAATACAAAGAATAGGATTTTAAATGTTCTGATCCTGGTAGGATGTCCAAGTCTAAAACTCAACAGAGAATGTAAAGATTTATCCACTGAAGAACTATGAGTAGAAACAAATGCTAAAATGAGAGTTCTGTCCTCATTATGAAAAAAATAGGTCCAAATCTCTACATATTTTTTATTGTTCTCTTTTGTTTGTTTGTACTTGCCTTAAGTAGGATCAGACACTGTATTTACCTACTCATAAAACACTTTTTTGCAAGGAATTTTCAGGTTTGAAATTAATAAGTTAATTAATTTTGCCAGAGTATTAGTGGTTTTGTCTTGGTTAGAATTATTTCTAAGCTACCATCTTTTCTATTGTCTTAAACAGAATGTCCTTATTTTTAGAAGGACATATTGGTCACATTCATCATTTGTTTTTTGGGAAAATAATAGAATTTGATAACTTTTGATTAGACCTTGATAAGATGGAATTTGGTCTTATCATTGGAGGCTTACTTATTGTTTTGTAAGTACCATCAGTGACACAGTTTCTCCAACAAGACCACAAATACTCTCATAAGCCACACTTACGAATCGTTATAATCTTTTTCAAATAGTGCCACACTTGATGACTAAACAGTCAAAAATATGACTCACTGGGGATAATTCTCATTCAGACAATCCCAAGGTTTCATGACATCATCACAGCAATAATAATCCTAACTAGGTCAACAGGCTACTCATTTATAAATTATTACTTGGTATGTAGTAGTATTCTTTTAATTCTATTAATTACTAGATATAATTACAAATCTTTCTTCTAAAGATTTATGTTACATAAGATTGAAAAAATCAGTTAATATGTAGGGGAGTTAATTTCTTCTAAAAAAGATCACACAATGCCCTATCTATCAACCTTGCCTTGAAATATATCTATTCATTTATAGTCAGGATTATTTTTTCTTAGTTATTTTTCTAACACCTAGATTAAGTTATTTGGTTCTAAAAGCTCTATAAAACACATACAATCACTGCCCTATACTCTCTGAGGAGGAAAGGAGGGAATGGTGTTATAATTGTACTCTTTGGTAATTACATATTTTAATATATTGACCATTCGATTAATTCAACAAAGTATAAAGAGTTAAGACATATAATAAATGTCTAAAGTATGTCACATTTTAAGAAACACTTCAGAGTTGTGTACGTAAGAAGTGTATGTTAACAGAACAAACTGAATTTTATCATATATATGACTATATAAATAACTAAATATATTCATACTTAAAACCTCTCCAAATACAAGACGTCAAGATATTTTAATCTAGAATCTAATGGCATACACACACACACATACGCGCGCGCGCACACACACACACACACACACACACATATACACACACAGAGATAGAGACAGAGAGACAGACAGAGAAAGAGTGAGAGCGAGAGCGAGCG
Source organism: Tokudaia tokunoshimensis (assembly GCA_036184795.1). NCBI lineage: Eukaryota > Metazoa > Chordata > Mammalia > Rodentia > Muridae > Tokudaia > Tokudaia tokunoshimensis. The sequence goes on from BTHU01000015.1 coordinate 68,320,220, forward strand.
AGCGAGCAAGCGAGAGAGAGAGAGAGAGAGAGAGAGAGAGAGAGAGAGAGAGAGAGAGAGAGAGAGAGATTGGGGAGAGATGGTTACTGATTGAATACTGATTGAAAGAAACCAGTAAAATATTTAACGATAAAACCAAAAGCAGGGAGATGTTCCCATGGAGTTTCTGAAAATTTAACAGCAATTCTAGAGGACACAACTTGAAAAGGGAATTCTGTCTATAGGAGACAGAATTAATAGTACACAATATAGTTTAACATTTATTGTATTGTTGTCAATGAATTACTCCAATATATGTTTTCTCAAATGAAGACAGTTGAAAACTACAATTGTACTTATTCAGCACATGAAGATTGATCTTTTCCAAACTTACCACAACTGATTCCAAGGATCTACTCTTTGCTGTTAAAATAGAAAAACACTTTCATATTTGCATTACATTTCCTCCACCATAGTTAAATAACAAAGTAACATACAACTGAAATGAAAGACTTGTGTCATTGATGCAGTTCAACCTGTTATACAGTGTATACAGCAGTCCATATTGTTCAAAAGATGTATGCTTGTTTAAGTGATTGGGTTCACTTAATTTAAATGTGGATTAAATGAAAACTCTTACATTTATTTACTTGTTTATTTGTTTATTTCTTTAGTTTTTGTGTGTGTGTGTGTGTGTTTTGGCTTGTATCCAATTCAATATGTATACTATGGAATCGTCTCTCACATGACAGTCATCTAACTCAGTCCAAGAGGCATTATTATTTTTGAATGGAAAATTATATGCACAAACACACATACACACATATGCATATATATACATGTGTATATATATACATATATATATAAATAGCTATATATGCATACACTCATATATATACATAAATGTCAATTCCAGTTCAGTATTGTGCAAATAGAATTTGTTTTTATATTAAACAAAGAGAAGAATTTTCAATTTGTCTCTGGTCATGACCTTATAGCATCTTGATGGTAGGATTTCATTTTGCATCATATATCTATGATATATTTACTGTTAATTGGACACATAATTGAATGTTTTGTAGTATAATAAACACATTTACCATATTGATAGCTCTAATATATATTTCAAATATTTCACATAATTTGTATAAATGTGTGTGCATATATGTATACCATCTGCAACAGGATGCCCACTGTTTATCAAAGAGACCTTTGAATATCCTGAAGCTAGAATGTCAAGTATTTGGGGGCTGCCAGCTTTTGATACTGGAATGGAAATTCAGTCCTCTAAAAGTGCAAAAAGCACTGTTGAATGCTAAGAGTTCCAGCTCTGATATTTATTATTATTATTATTATTATTATTATTATTATTTTAATTATTATTGTATATTACAATTATATTGAAGAAAATACTGCAGAGAGTTTCCTATATTTTATTTTCAGTTTGAATTCTGTAAATTCTGTATCTTTTTGATAGACTTCCCCCAAAATATTACCTATGTGCCAAAGGGCATGATATCTGTTTCTGTAAGCCACAGCTAAGGATGAGTTTTTTGAGAAACCAGCATCGTCTGTTCTTTGGTACAGCACTTCAGTTGTTTGTGCATTTTGTTCTACTGGGCTTCTATCCAACCTGAAATGAGACTTTTCTAGAATTGTAAAGAACGGGGACATAGTTTAAGGTCAGTCAGCATGGCTCACCCAGGAAAATCCCACAGCTGACATAATAGCTGAGACACTTTGTGCTCCATAGAGCACGTCTGGATCTAACAATATTGCTGCACACAGAGGTCAAGGATAACACAATGACAAACTTTGGTTATCTTCTGAGTACAGTATGCCTCTTTTAAGTTTCTTTTTCATGTTTCACTTTTATTTGAGACTATGACCTCTGGAGTCTTTTCCTTATGTTTACTTCCTGTGTGCTTCCCACTTTCCAAGCAGCACATATATACCAATGCAAGACACATAACAAGCAACACAAATACACTCATATGAAAACACACAAACACACAGATAAAACTATCCTTGTACAATCACATAATATTATCATGTTCTATTTCTCTTTTCAATATTCCTCTCAACCTATAGAAATTTCACAATATTTTTTTTAATCCCAGACTTGAAAACCAAAACCTAAAAGAGCTCCTAGGCATCATACATTTCATCACTCTTCTAAGCCAAAAGAAAAGGTGTTTTTGGTCCCTTTTATGACATAATACATAACTTTCCACATATTCTTTTTTAAACCATTTCCCCCTTTATTAAACACAGATTTTAATACAACATACTCTGATCACAGTTTTATGACCCACTATACCTTCCAGTCCCTCACTATTTCCTCTTCCATCTGGAACCAATCCCTTATATGTCTCATTAGAAATCAACAGCCTTGTGAAATGTAACAACAAAATATAATAAAATAAAATGTGTCAAGATAAAATACAAAATCATTATATCAAAGATGGACAAGACAAGAAAACAGATGTAAAGAAGAGAACCAAGAGAAGGCACATTCATCAGAGACTGTCATTTTCAAATTCAGGAATCCAGTTAAAGCACTAAACTGAGAACTGTGGTATATAAACCAAGCAGACCTGTGTGCAGACCTGCATGTGTCCTGTGATGCTGTTTCCCATCTCTGTGTGTTCATGTAAGCTTTCCTCAGCTGTTTTAGAGAGCATTGTTCTCCTGGTGTTCTGTGTCCCCTCTGTTTCTCCCATTTTTTCTACCGCCTCTTCAGTGGAGTTCTCCTTTTAGCTCCAAGGAAAGAAAGCTGGTAAAACACCTTGTTTAGACCTATGTTTTCAAAGTTTTCTTTTTCTATAGATGGTGTGTCTTTCTTACCATCTGCTGCAAGAGGAAGCTTCTCTAATGATAGCTGAATAAGGCACGGAAGCTTAAGTAAAGCATAATATCATTAATAGTATTTTTATTGTTATCTTTTTTTGGACCAGTAGTATTTGCTTTTACCCTCGGTCTCTGGGCAATATTGTCTCTAGATCTTAATAGTGCCAGGTATGAGTTCTATCTCATGAAATGAGTCTTAATTCAACTCAGATATTTATTAGCTACTTTCATAGAGTGTATACTATCATTTTCCTAGTATATTTTGTAGGCAGGACAGATTGTAGATCCAGGATTTTATGTTTGCAGAGGCATTTATGTTCCTTTTTTGGTAGCCTGCAGCATACCTTTCATGTCATAAACACTAAAATATAAGAAGGGAGATCCTTATGTTGGCACTAGCACAACGATTTCATGTTCAGTGAGATCTGTAAGTGTTATCTTGAGCCATGGGATATTGCTGTCAGTTTGTGGAGAGCAACTAATTGCCTTGGCAACATGTTGGGTTATTGGGGTTTTTCTCATGGGACTATTTCAGCCAAATAACTCATGCAGATTAACCCAAGCCTCATGGTAGATAGCTTTGTTTGTTGTCCAGAGGGTTTCTGTCTCTCTCGTTGTTAGGAATTTTCATTCGGATTGCCTTCATATTTTGTAGGGGGTTTTCAGTACATTAGGCTTCCATACTGCCCCTCAGATGCTCTTTAACTCTAGATCTCTGTCCACTCATTCCATCCCTCAATCCCATCCCCCCTACTTCACACATGATCCTTCTTTTTTTTCTCAACCCTTCTACACACACACACACACACACACACACACACACACACACACACACACTTCCTATAAAAATGTATTCTATTTCCCACTTCCAGGGAGATTCATGTCCCTAGTGCCTTCATTTCTGACTGTGTCTGTGGATTGTAGCTTCGTTATTATTTACTTAATGACTATATCCAGATATAAGTGAATACATGCCATATGTCTCTTTCTGCATCTGGGTTACCTGGATCAGGATGATTGTTTTTTCAAGTTCCATCCATTTGCCCGCAGATCCATGATGTCATTTTTAAGGAGCCGAGCAATACTTTAGTTTGTAAATATACCACATTTTCTTTATCCACCCCTTACCCTATTTTTCTGTAAATATCTAAGTGGTGTCTATGAAACATTGCCTTGTAATTTGGAACGTAAAGGTTCATTGCAGGTGGCGATTTCATCATAAGCAAAATAAACTTTACCCTGTGTCATGCACAGACATGAAAACTGTCCTGGCCCCAATCCCCACTGGTAGTCTAAAGATATCTTGGTCATCCTCTGGCTCCTCTGAGGACAGAATGAGCTAAGGCTTCAGAACAAGTACAATTTTTTTTTAAATGGAACCCATCAAATTTTTTTGTATAATTTAGCCACCTATATTGATTGTCATTTTTACATTTTACTGACATTTTAATACAAAATGCTTTCAAAATATTTAGTGAATCTTTTTAAAAATAGGATGTTTTCTTTTGCTAGTACTTAATCTTGGGATTAAAATAAATGCATTTGACTATATTATAAAGTGTTCTAGCTAATGAATTTGAATACTAGAAAAATAGGACTGCTGCTTACTTCATAAAACATAAAAGTTGTCAAAATTAATGAAAATTGTAAAATGTTCAGCCTGGTGGAATTTCTTTTCTAGCAAGAACATAACAACAAAATTTAATAGAACTGAAATGTTATATCCTCGGGGAAGTCATGTGCAATTATTATATGAGCTAATTAAGGCATGAGTAAATGGTTGTATAGCTTTCATTTGAAATCTCAGCTTGACTCTGGTATGCACTCTCACCGTGTGTTCATAAAAAGCTTAATAAGATTATTACACACCGGTGGTGATATCTTTTCTCAGTTGTTCATCCTCAAATATCACATTCCTATAGAAAGGTGTTTGTACACCAGAGACTATGCCAGTTATAGAGAATTCATAACTTACAGTTGGTAGAAGACATTAGAATTCTCTGACAGGAAGGTGGGATTTTGCCTTGGTTACTTTATAATGCTTGTATTTCAAAGTATATTTTGCTTCTGAAGCAGGGGAGGATGAGCCCCTCTCCCTTCTATCCTGCGTTCTAGTAGCTTTTGTGTGCTCTGACAGTTTTCCTGTATTATGACAGCATGTGTGAACAAGCGCTGCCAAAATAATTGTAGGGTAAAATTTCAGAATATCACTTGAAAGGAAACAAAGTGAGAACTGTTATATGACAATTTTAATTCTGATTTCTTCAAATTAATCAATAAGGCTTACATTGAACTTGTTCTGGTGAGAAATCTTATCTATGTGTTCTAGACAGAGAACTTGCTATCCACCAAGAGAATTACGGCTCTGGTTAGTTCCAACAATCTCTTAATTTATCATTCCATAGTAAGAGCACTGATAAAATTTTTACAAGATGTCTTGTGCTGGCTTCATCAAGACAGTTAATAACTTTCATGTCTAAGTGGTGTTGGTTGAAATAAATTTGGATTGAGTGTGGAACTTGGGCTAGCTGCCTCTTCAAGATATTTTAGTTTTAATTAAATGTCACATTCAGAATAACTGATGTGTGACCTGCTTCTTATAACCTAACGAATGTAGGATGTAAAACTATGTAAAGCGACACTGTTCCTGAGATATTCCACACATTAACTGATATGAATCCATAGCTTCTTTTTACTTTAATTTAAAATGATACGTTTGAAAATAATATTTTGTAAGGTAGATCATGCCCAAGGCATTACGTATGTCATATAATGTACATTGAGAAGTCTAACTTTAAATAGGGACCTAGGAACATATTGAATTACCACAATCTAATTCCTTGTGTATCACATTTTTGTTTGTATGTGGATAGATGGATTAGCTTGTTAATATGCAGATTGTGTTTCAGGTATTTTGAAATGGAATCTAAAAGACTGCAAAACAGACATGTCTCTGATTTTGGACAGTGGATAAGTCTCAACACTACTCCTTTAATAAAGTTGGCTAAGTTTTCTTGCCACATATAAACAGGCAATCCTAGTCCTTGTAGCAATTACATCAGAATTTCTTAAATGCAAATGAAATAAATAAATAAAAGTACACATAATATAATATAAACAAAAAATTAGAAATATGCTCATAAACAATACCACCCAAAAATCACTTGATCAAACTGTATGTGACTGTTACATTCTATATGGTGAAGAATTATAGTAAGGGCTAAAGATATATAATAGAACTCCTTAGGAGACGTAGGAAGGAACAGTAAGTTGTATGGATATATTTAGCAAAATGTTGACAATTCGTATCATTTGAAATGCTTTATCAGAGGAGTTTTTGAAGATATGAAGAACAACACATACTTTGGATAACAGAGAACAAGACATAGACTAATGGACAACACACTTCAAATTTAGCCATCTAGTTCAAAAATTGGCATTTAAATGTAGTCATTTTTAAAAGAGATTTATTTTATGTAACTTTTTCAGACACACCAGGAGAGGGCATCAGATCCCATTATAGATGACTGTGACACACCCTGTTGTTGCTGGGAACTGAACGTAGGACCTGTGGAAGAATAGTTAGTGCCCTTAACCACCGAGCCATCTCTTCAGCCCTCTAAAAGTAAGCTTTTAAGAGTGCACTAGTAGCATGTATGACCTGGACAAATAATTGGACTGAAGTCTTGTACAAAAAAAGAGAAACCATGCCTGGCATTAGAAACCTAGACAAATTCTTTGGGCCAGGGAATTCTGAAATCCTGTAGGAGCACCTACAATTCACTACTTACTAAACAAAAGTAACTCTAACATCATTTGAAATATTTGATTATACCCAGAGGTGACTGCAGTCTCCACTCACTCATGAAGGAAACTTCTTTAGCAACAGATAAAGAGTACTACATAAATGTACAATTAATCAAATATCAGAGTTGTGGAGCTCAGTTCCAACTGATACATACACATAGAACTCCTGCTTCTAAATCTCAAGGAACATTAGAGAAGAGGGGGCAGAACAGTCTAAAAGTCATAAGATTGGGGAGTTTTCTGTGAGACTGAGTTTTGAAGGAATGGTAGAAGCTACACCTATAATGTTTCACCAATTTGTCTGACTAAACATGAACTGAACAAAGAAGATGGTAACAAATATGCTAATGTGAATAGTAGAAAATACTCAAAGCCTCACTCCTATAAAAAAAAAAATCTATAAGCAACTTAAAAATTCTGAGAGTGGTAGAAAGGGTATTCTTCAAGAAAGAGCATACCAACTGGTCCATCCAATACAAATGAGTCATCCATGAATAGATGCATATAGGTAACATTACATAAGTCGGCTGTAGTTAGGCTTATATATGCATATGCTTATATGTATATAACAGTCACTAATGAAAAGAGGAAATGAACTTGATTGAGCACAAGGAGGAATGCATGGGAAGGTTTGGAAGAAGAAAAAGGAAGGGGGGAATCATGTAATTATTTTATAATCAGAAAAATAAAGAAATAATAAATAAAAATGATCTTTTACATATTATATATTATATATTAACTTGAAATATAATGTTTTCAACATACAGCATTCTAGTTAGGTCCCTCTTCTCTCTCACTGTTTTCATTTTTTCTGCTTCTGTTCTTCCCCACTTAACCTATACTTATAGTAGAGGAGATAGTAGACATATGGAAGCTAGGTTCTGCCTGTCTACCATGTATAAATGACACTGAACTCATAAGTATAGAAGGAACTTTTGGTATAGCAGTCATAAGCATGAATCCTAGGTCAGTTGTGATTTCTCGATGTGATACTCAAGTGCCCACTAATGTCATCTTTTGCTTTTTTTTTTCAGTCTTTATAAAAAAGACAAGAACTTTGAGTCTATATAATAGGGTTACATGACATATAATACTGTGTATGAGAGCTAACATATATTTGACTATTTGGTTCCAAGCTGATGACATTATTTCAGAAGATTTTGCAACATCCTAGGATTTTGAAACTCCTAGGTATAAGTGGGTCTTTAGAGCTGAGAATTGTCATTTTAAGACTGACCCAACTTCCTACCTACTACATTATTGTTGAAATATGTTTTTGTATTCAAAATTGATTATTTGCTGATATTATTCAGCTACCACAGTATTTCCTAAATTACTAAATTTTAGACTTGTTTTGAAGATAAGATATTGGTGGTGTTTAAAAAATAAATTAAAAACTAATAACATAATAACTTTAAAAATTGAAGTTTAAAAAATAACTTAAGGAAGGAACAATAAAATGAGCTGGAGCACAACAGGAGAATACACCTCTTGGATGATGGTGAGAATCAATCCTTAATGCCAATAGCTACAGAAAAATGAAGAGGGATAATTAATAAACTTTTAAATAGCTTTGGCAAGAACTGAACTGTTAGATAAAACAAATCTACTTTCAAGAAGGTAGAGTAGCACAGTGAATACAGTTTTAAAATCATTTCACATAATAGCCAGAGAACTATTAATAAAAGTAATAAAAAATAACAAGAAATAAAAAGAAAACAGGCTGATGGTGAACAAATTTTAACACATACTTAGGGTATGTTAGTTCAAATACCATTGAACTTGTTTTGGAATGAAAGATTTATTAGTAGAATTCATTCTGACTGAAAATGGAGAAATCTAGAAAACTAAACAGTGGCTAACTTTTGGTATAATGTATATAGAATGGTTGAAATAAAAGATTTGATTCATTGTCAATTAAGAGATAGTCATCATAGAAACGATAATTAGAGAGGAAAGAGAAAGATGAACAGACAGGATTTTTCTTTTCTTTCGATTGACTGACTTCTTCCTCTCTCTCTTAACTTTTATCCATACCTAAGTCTTCTTAAGCTCATTACATTTTGCCCCATACTCAGCTATGTGAATCTTAGCAACCTCTCCATCCTCTTAGATTCAAGGTTTTTATAAAGGACAGTTTGAAGTAATCCCTTATCATCCGAAGTAGTGGAGCAAAGAAAATTGGTTTTAAAATATTACTAATGAAATATTTATTACATATTTAAATAATAATATTCTTTCCTTATAGTTTCACTTACATATATTTCAGTCAAAATATGAAAATTACCATATATATTTCTGTCTTGTTATGACAAAATACTTGTCTGACAGTATTTAAGAAAAGAAAAATAGAGTTGTATGTGAGATTTTTAGAATCTATACAGTGCAACCTGGTAAGGAGAAATCTGCAGCAAGGATATGAGGTAGCTAATCATTGTGCCTCCTCAGAAACAGAAAGGAGACAAAAATTAGGGACAGGCTATGAGATTTTAATGTCTACACCCAGTTACTTACTTTTTTTGATAAGACTCTACTATCTAGGTCCATATTCTTCTACACCAATCTTTCATGCCAGAGACCCTATTATCAAAACATTCTTGTACAGGTGATCATTTCACACTTAAGCCATAACAGTCCACCTCTGGCCTACATAGAATACGTAAGATCATGGCTGCTCTATCATAATGTAAAATGAATGTTGTTCATTAATATTATGTCCAGTTTTAACTGCCTCAATCCTGTTCAAAACCTCAAAGTCTCATCTGAGCAAATGGAGAAATCTCTTAACTCTAAACACATAAACATCACTAGGATATTACTTTAATTTGCTTTTGTGTGTCTTTAAATCTCTCTTAAGTATCTGCTGTTGACTAGGGAGTACCTGTTATGACATTCTCAATTTCACTGTTTCACTCTTTCCTTTCAAATGAATTTTTGTTCTCCTATTTGGAACCTCCAGTCTATTTGGTCCTACCTTTAGTACACCTTTACAACTTTTTCAGTTTAGAGCTAATCTGGACACACCTTGTCTGAGATTATAAGGCAGTTCATGCTTTCTTCACCAATCTATGTTTGCCATCTTTCTGTTCCCCTTATTTGTCTTTCTATCCTTATTAAAAGATCCCATGCCATAGACTGAATACTATGCTAACTTTAAATTTTATTTGCATTCGACTTATGAATTTATCCACTAATTTTGAATTGAGTTTCCTATAACTTTCTCAGCATAAGCATAATGTTAGGAATATTTTTGTACGACTATCATACAAATTGTCTTCACTCAATTCTAAATATAATATTTTCCTCTACCTAAGCCACACCAAACCTGTTCACTTCTTTTAGCCCTCTACTCTCTTTCCTCTTTCAGAATGGATCATTCAGCGTGTGTGTGTGTGTGTGTGTGTGTGTGTGTATGAATTCAACAATAATGAGAGAAGATTCGTTTTGCAGTAGATGGTAACTATTACAGAAACCATCAACTTGAAAAATGTGTAAAGAGTGAGAAATTATGGAATACTTGGTCCTAAATGGAATGCTTTCTTCACGTCCTGGGCACTCAGGAAACTTGGCAGTAGAAGAGGAAGAAAGATTGTAAGCCCCAAGGGTAGTGGATGACACTAAGAAAATTGTCTTCAACACACAAGATGACTGATGCACAGTTGAAAACACAGAGTGTGGCAGAATGCACATGCCTGCACAGCATCAATCCAGAGAGGGAAGACCCTACTTAGAGGACGAGATGGACAAAATGCCCCACCTCTAAGCAAATAGCTATCTCCAATTTACAACTGCTTGCAAAAGAAAACTTAGTTTTCTCAAGTGAAATCTCTCTGGCTATGCAAAAAACCACTTTTTTTTTAATTAGATATATTCTTTATTTACATTTCAAGTGTTGTCCCTTTTCCTCGTTTCTTCCATCCCCCAAAATCCCATAAGCCATCTTCCTTCCCCCTGTTCCCAATCAACCCTCTCCAAGTTCTGGTATTCCCCTACACTGCAGCATCAAGCCTACCCAGGACCAGGGGCCTCTCCTCCCTTTGATGTCCACCAAGGCCATTCTCTGCTGCCTACGCATCTAGAGTCATGGATAACTGTGTACTCTTTGGTTCATGGTTTTGTCCCTGGGAGCTCTGGGGGGGGGGTACTGGGTGATTCATAATGTTGTTCCTCCTATGGTGCTGCAAATCCCTTTAGTTCCTTGGGTCCTTTCTCTAGCTCCTCCATTGAGGACCGTGTGCTTAGTTCAATGGCTGGCTGAGAGTGTCCCCCTTTGTATTTGTCATGCACTGGCAGAGCCTCCCAGGTGACAGCTATACCTGACTCCAGTCAGCAAGCACTTGTGGGCATCGATAATAGTGTCTGGGTTTGGTAGGTGGGGTAGTCTCTGGATGGTCTTTCCCTCAGACTCTGCTCCACCCTTTGTCTCTGTATCTCCTTCTGTGGGTATTTTGTTCCCCCATCTATGAAGGACCAGAGTATCCATAATTTGTTCTTCTTCCTTCCTGGGCATCATTTGATATGTGAAATGTGTCTTGGGAATTCCAAGCTTCTGGGCTAATATCCACTTAACAGTGAGTACATATTATGTGTGTTCTTTTGTAATTGGGTTACCTCATTCAGGATGATATTTTCCAGTTCCACCCATTTGTCTAAGAATGAAAAGCACACTTAAGTATAGGTCCCATACAAGAAGTTGATGGCCACCACAAAATGCATTCCATGGTAGATTTTAGAAGATTATTTTCTCATATTGCTTAGTTTAGACATGTTTTATCTTCTATTTTTATGGTTTATGATTTTGAATTTTTAAGAGGTTTGTACATATATTTCTTTTTTTATTTTATTTTTATTTGAACTTTCTCTCCTTGTTTGTTTTCCCAGGAGAGAACAAAGGCCTTAGATGGATGAGGAGGTGGGGGAAAAGAGGGGGATGGCAAAGAGGATTAGAATATATTGCGATATATATATATTAGAACATATATGCTTTCAATAAGCATATATAAAATGACTTGTTGCTTTCATTTTTAATTTGGGCAGAATTAAAACTTTAAAAACCCTATTTAAAAAAAACAGATATAGAAGGTACTAGGTCAATTCATATATGTGTAGTGGTCTAGGAACTTCGTATTTGAAGCAAATCTGGCATTTCCATGTTGGTCTCTGAGAACAATCTGTGGCGTTGCATGGTGGGAAGGCCTGTCATTGGAGTGTTTCTAAAGCTGTAGCCACAACTTCGAGTTCCCTGTCTCATACTTGAACTGTTTGTAATTTTCTCTTTTTATTATTATTAACTTTTTATTAATCATTCCCATCAGTTACATCTCAAATGATACCCCCCCTTCCCAGTTACCCTTCCACAACCCCCCATACCATTTGTCCTCTCCCTCATCCCTTTTGCCTCTATGAGGGTGCTCCCCCACCCACCCACCTAGTCCTACCCCACCGCTCCAGTATCCTCCTACACTAGGATATCAAAGATCCACAGGACCAAGGGGCTCCCCTCCCATTGATGTCAGACAAGATCATCCTCTGCTACATATGTATCTGAAGCCATGGACCCTCCCTGTACATTGCTTGGTTGGTAGTCTAGTCCCTGGGAGCAGTGAGTAGTTTGGACAGCCAACATTGTTGTTCCTATGGGGTTGCAATCGCCCTCTACTCCTCCAGTTCTTCTACCAGCTTCCCCACTGGGGTCCCCTAGCTCAGTCTGATGGTTGTCTCCAAGCATTTCTGTCCACATTGGTCACTTGCTGGCAGAAACTATAAAGGACAGCCACACCAGGTACCTGTCAGCAAGTACCTCTTGGCAACAGCAACAGTGTCTGGGTTTGGTGTCTGCAGACAAGATGGATCCCTAGGTGGGGCAGGCCCAGGATAGCCATCTCTTTAGTCTCTGCTCCATTTTTTGTCCTTGTCATTTCTTGGTTAAAAACTTTGAGATGGGTGGGTGGTCCCATCCCTTGACTGGGGGGAGGGGTGTCCTGGGTCCTGTCTAGCTACTGGAGGTGGTAATTTTCTTGTCTCAGATCTTAGTTATTGATAACCAAGTTGACAATTTTTTTTTAGATATTTTCTTTATTTACATTTCAAATGTTATCCCCTTTCTTCGTTTCCCCTCTGAAAACCCCCTATCCCATTCTCCCTCCCCCTGCTTACCAACCCACCCACTCCTGCCTCCTGTCCTGGCATTTGCCTACATTGGCACGTCGAGCCTTCACAGGACTAAGAGTCTCTCCACCCACTGATGTCCAACAAGGTCATCCTTTGCTATATTTGTGGCTGTAGCCATGGGTCCCTCCATGTGTACTCCTTGGTTGGTGATTTAGTCCCTGGGAGCTCTGGGGGTACTGGTTGGCTCATATTGTTGTTCCTTCTATGGGGCTGAAAACCCCTTCAGCTCCTTTGGTTCTTTTTCTAGCTCCTCCATTGGGGACAAGTTGACAATGTTAAATAGCTGAATCATTGAGTTTCTAGGGCTCATCTATCACTTTTATATCTTTCACAGAATAAAACTTTGACTCAGAAAAACCTTTTGGGAGTGGAGAGGATGAAGGATTTAAGTTGCCGAAAGTCCCAATTAGCCTGTTGAGAATTAGGAAAGGATTTCCCTCTTTTCTTTGAGTTACCCCTTTAAACTTGACATAATAAGAGGTTCCTTAACATAAATTTGTTTTATTGTAATGATATTTCTATCTTCATAGCAAATTACTGGATTCCTGTTGTAGTATTATAATCTTAAAGTGGATTGTTGATATAGGAGGACCTGGATTTTGGGCAAATGGTCATCACTTTAAGCCAATGGTTTGTCAGCATGCTTTCAAACTTTGTCTTCTTTCTTTCTCTTTCTTTGGTTCTTTCTTTTCTTTTCTTTTCTTTTCTTTTTGTACAGAGCATTTCACATAGTCAGGAGTTAGTATATGCCTTCCTTTTAACACAATAAGCCAAAGTTAAGATGTGAAAATTATTAGTAAGTTATGATGGTTAATCAAAGAAGCCTTTTGATTCTCCATACATTGCTGTGATTCAAAGAGAGATGTGGATCTAATTATTTTCAAGTGTTCCTTCACATGCCTTAACCATAGTGTTGTAAGAACAGTCATGGATAGCTGCCATGAGGCTCTATTCCTCCTGTGACCCTTAGGTTTGTGTTTTCTTATTTCTGATAACCTGGGTGGATGGGAGAACATGGAGAGTACCAGGTCTTTGTTGCAAAAAAGAAATATTTTAGCAAAGTTCCATTTCCTAGTGTTTGTTTGTTCAAAGGTGTCCTTCTATGTGTTTTTATATCTACAGTAGCTGCTTATCTTTGTGGACAGACTTGAAGACTTGATATAGAAGGCATTTCAAATTATTTCTCTTTATTTTTCATGAGATAGGTCTAAATGTAGGATCACACACTTTAATCAATCACCCCAACCATCCCACAGAGCTTGTTTTGAAGATATGTGTACATATACATATACATACACATATACATGCACATCATATACATATACATTTACATTTACACTCACATTCACATACACATACACATAAATATACACATACACATATACATACACATGCACATATACATATACATTAAACAGATAAGGCCTCAGGATAAAACTAATTGCAATATTTGACCATACATTATAGCTGGGAGTCAAAAAAAATTAAAGTGTTTTTAGTTAATTCTAGGGGCAGGGGAGTACAAATACTACAGTAGTGAGCATTCTCTTCCAATCTGTGTCTTCAAGATCAGACTAGTTCACTAGATCTCTTTCTTACCAAAATCACCTTAGGAATACATAGTCTATGCTGAGTGTAGCTTCAGCAATGAAGCAACTCTTCAGGGCTGGTCTTTCCTTGACCAGAGTTTGAACCTTTCATTTTACTTATTTTCTTTCAGGAGGTGTGTAGCTGTTACTTACCATGATGTTGTTCTGAGGCCTTCCACACTATCTTGACCACCATTTCAGAGTGTTTTGTGAACTGTGAAAAGGAGAGGGAAAGGGAAGAAGGAATAGTGAGGTGCTGTCAGGCTGTTTGCTCCTTTTGTGGGACAGAGAGAATTCTGAAAGCAATTCATCTCCCATTGTGTTAGAGTTCAGAAATTAGGGACACAAACCAGTAGTATCTTCTGACTGGCAGATTACTTGTTCCCCACATGTATCACAGAGCACCAGCTGATGATAGCTCCTGGCTCTTTTTATTTGGAACAAAGAATTGGAACAGTAACTCATGGATACTGATAGAAACAGAGACAGTTTATTAAGAGGAAGAGAGTTACTCTCAGGAATTAAAGTGGGCTAGGCAGCAAGAAAAGCTCTGAGCCCAAAAGTGCAGATTTCTAGGGGTGTTGAGTCTTCATAAGCCATTTGCACAGCACCACTTTCTCCCACATCTACATATCATATATTTTTCTTACTTATGTGCCACAACCGTAAAATCTGTAGATATCAAAGGGACCTGGTAAGGTGGGTAGTGGTAGACAGAAATGTAAGACTCTGGTTTCATCTCAAGAATGAATGATTTTTATTTTTCCCATTGCTGTTTATTCAATGGTTATAAACAGCATGGAGGGCAGAACATGATCTACAGTATATGTGTCCCCTTATCTTAGGTCCTCTTTGGCTCTCCCTCACCTTTGTGGCCTTGTTTTGACTTGGAGGACATTCTTCCAAGAATCTATCTCTTGCTGGCAGTTTTCTACTCTTAAACAGCAATGTCTGGGACAGGGTTTGTACCTCAGAGAGAAGTGTATACCCTCTGGACTCCAGTGGGTGTGTTCTGTCATGTGCAGGCAATCTCTCTGCTGGAGAGAGATTTCCAGTCTGTCAGCTATCTGCCTTTTCTTGTTAGTCCTGACTCACTCTCTGCAGTTCTATCTCCTTCTTTGCATCAGGACAAATAAAACAAGACTTCTAGGTCACCATCTAGTGAACATCTTATTCCATGTAAGATACTGTTTCAAAATGAACAACCATTCACATCACCAGCCTCAAGAGGGATTGAGTGTTAATATATAGGACTACATATATTAATGTTCATTTAATCCGCAGTATATTTGGATCTAAATATATGTGGTTATTAAATATACATGAAACTTATTTAATACTTATATTAAGCAAGTCTATTTTATCAACATTTATTTTTTGTGACAGAAAAGAAATTGAAGTTCTCTCTTCTAGATTATTGAAATGTTTTGAGTATACATGTCATTTATTTAAGTATTTCAGAACAGTTATGTTTGCAACCAAGTCTAAAATATGTATTACTTGTTGTTTCAGCTATTATTCGTTGTTTCTTATACCATTATTTCATTTTTTATATTGGATATATATTTTTATTTACATTTCAAATGTTATCCCCTTTCCCAGTTGTCCCCCTCCCAGATAGTCCCTAACCCATCCTTCCTTCCCCTACTTCTATGAAGGTGTTCCTCCACCACCACCCTCCACCTCCCTGGTCTTGATTCCCCTACACTGGGGCATCTATCAAGCCTTCATAGAGCCAAGGACCTCTCATCCCATTGATGCCTGATGAGGCAATCCTCTGCTACATATGCAGGTGGAACCATGTGTACTCCTTGGTTGATAGCTTAGTCCCTGGGAGCTCTGGGGCATCTGCTTGGTTGATATTGTTGTTCTTCCTATGGGGTTGCAATTATTTTCTTTTAATGTCAGCCCATGATGATATTGAATAGAACCTCATTTGTTAAAACAAAAATCAGAAGTCTAGGCTGTACTGTGAGCCTTACAAGGGCATTTTTGTTTACCACAACTGACCTTAGCTGTTCTTGTCATTCTAGTTAGCTACTATCTTCTTTGGGTTTTTCCTGAGAATGCAGATCATAATTAAAATCATGAGCTTCAATGTGAAGAATTCTTATGGCTATAAGTACCATACTCTGAAGAGGCAGCTCTAGCTATTGCCTCTGTTTATTGGAGTATAGATTGTTTCTACTGTTGTCAGGCATGGAGAGTGGATGTTACTCTGGTTTCATGCTTTGTGTTTTCTGTACCACCAATGTACACAATACTAATGTGGGCCCTAAGTTACTGCAGGTTGTGTGCAGTAGAAAAGAGTATTTGTAAACTCTGATTCCCTAAGTCCTGGCACAGACTTCAATATTTTCTCTATTTATTCCTTGCATTCATGTTACATTAGGAAATGCTCACTTATCCATTTCTGAGAAAAGGAAATTGTAGGGACAAGTTTTCATAAATGATTTTACTATGATGTTTTTTCTATCATTAGATATAGGTCTGACAATTTTTATTTTGGTGATCTTCTAAAATTCTAGATTTTCCACTATTCAAATTTTAAACTTGCAAACAAGTATTTGAAATACTAAACACTTGATCATTGTTTCTACTAATATTACAGATACTTATCTTATGAATGAGTATATCTGTTCATACACTTACCCTGGGTAAGGTGTCATTTCCTGTATTTGCCTCCTTTTATAAGGATTTAACAAGTTAAAACAGCTTATTTACATATTTTCTTATAATGATCTAAGATATAATTTCATCACAAGTCTTACTGGTGGGTGAAACTTTACATATTGAACAATATGGCTATAAAAGTAAGATCTATGTTGTTGTAAGAGGATAGCCAAGAAAGAATTCAATCCATTATATGCCTAACAAATTTAAGGAATTAATATATGTAAATGTTATGTGTAGACTTGTAGTAAATGCATACTACTGTAATGTATAGCAATGCCATAATGTATTTATAAAATTTCCTTTTTTTCCAGAGTAGATAATGAAAAATTGAGGACAGTGATTTATATTTGTCACGTGTGATTTATACAATAATTATTAGAATTCACATTTAAACCCCCAATTAACTGTTACTCAAATATTATTTTTCAGCTCTTCTTCAAGTGACAATTTCACTTAGCAAAGTAGAGCTTAGTGTGGGTGAATCTAAATTCTTCACATGTACAGGTATGTACTCAGATAATATGTCCTGTGCTTGTAAAGTTTGTAAAAGATATTAGATGAATTTACATGGTTGAAACTGATGTCACTAAAAATAATACATTATCATTCATTGTGATCTTATCAACATTGGTAAATGTTGACAACAATTAAATATTAGCATTATGAAAAGATTTATTACTTATTTGATTATCAAATTAGCTAATTTTTATAAAATTGTATTATAAAATACAATCTGTACATAAGAATTTTCTATTGACTGAAATATTATTTCCATCTAAATAACCATGCCAGGACTAATTTTAAGTCTAAAACTGCATATTATTGCCTGCAAGTAATCAATAAATTAGATATGACACTGCATAATTCTAATACCTGAAAGAGGGGAAAATGGAAAATAAGATACATGTGTTTGATGAACACATCATAATTAATAATTTTTTTAGTTCAGAAATATTTTTGTAAAATTTGTGATAATTAAACAGTGTATTACATGATCCATAGAAAATTATTTGATCTCCCTTCCATTTAATTAGAATGGTAAATTTTTCAGAGAGCCCTGATGTACTGGATATGAAAGCTTTATTTCACTATATTATAAAAATCTTAAAGGAACCCATTATTAATTACTCATAGTCATCATATACACATTTATGAACAGAAGCATTTAAAATTTTTTTTATTTATTTACATGAGTGCTCTGTATGTCTACCTGACAGGAGTGGGCATCAGATCCCACTATAGATGGTTGTTGGCCCCATGTGGTTGCTGAGAATTGAACTCAGGGACCTCTGGAAAAGCAGTCAGTCTTTTTAACCCCTGAGTCATATCGCCAGTCCCAACATTAGCTTTTATATATGAATATTCAAAATTATTTACTCAGTGCTAAAATAATTTTGGAGGCTATTTTAAATTATATCTCTTTCTAATTATAGTAAAACAATGTAAATCTACATTGCCATAAGTATCCATGACATATATAAGACAATTTAGCTTAGCACACTTGTAGTATTGGTTATCTGTACAGTGCTTTCCTAATATATATAAAGCTCTGATTTAAATCTCCAGTTTTACACACAAAAACATGAAGAAGTTGAGGATCATATGGCTTATTTGATATAATAAGCATTAACAGGAAAAGGATGTCTGTACTAATATTCATAAGTCATTTTCAGAAAATAGGGCCATTAAATATTGGATTTTTTGATTAGAAAAGGATTAAAAACAAAATGTTTTAATGACTTCTTCCCTATGTATCTGAAGTGACACAGGAAAGATAATATTATACCAATAATTACTCATTTTTGATTATCTTTCACATCAAAATGTGTGTCACATAATATTACCATTTCTGACAGAGGGGAATTCTGCCTAAGAATATAGGATACTATTCCTAAGTTTCAAATATGTTTTAACTATACACAAGCAAAAATACAAAAATACCTTAAGTTTATACTTTTACAGAATTATATTACATGGAAAGTTTAACATATATTACAATAATGAAAAAATTACTTTGTGTATTAGTTTTATTTGATTATATATCTTAGCATAGAATTGACTCAGACACAAAAATAAAAATAAACAAGTTAACATTTTGAAAATACTTCACTTAATGATATATTGAGTTTCTAAAGGGTAAACAGAGTAATGCTAGAAACAATGCAAATCAGAATTTTCACTATCGTTTTCTATTAATAATGTGTTCAGATACGTTAAATTCAGATACTTTAAAAATATAACTATCTGAAAATCTACAAGTACACTTCAAAATGGCAGGTAACCTATTCTGTTATTCATTTAAGAGTATTCCATAGTCAGAAAATATTTTAACTGTGCTTTCAAAAACGTAATAATTTTGATGATTTACATAATGCATCTAGTAGACATGTTTGGATTTCATATTAGCATTTTAATAGAAATTATTAGTTACTTGGTACTCTAAAAGGAAGAGAAATGTGATTGTTACATGAAAATCCTGCTATCTCTCTGCGGTATGAAATTTCCAATTGTGATATTAAAATGTTAAATGTCTGAAATGTTTCCAACAATTTTACACTAAATTTAAAAAGGTTTTGATTTATTCCAAATTAAACTAATGTTCACTTATGTAATCTCTATTGTTTATTCCTTGTATCCATCTACATTATTTTGCAGCAAAAGATACTTATGAACAATTTCACATCAATAAGAATGAATAAGTTTCTTCAGAGAGCTGTTGCTGTCATCTTATATATTTCCACATTCCTTTGGAAGGAGTCCATGTTATGTTTTCAGATAGTCTCTTTAGGAATTAGATGAAATCCTTGTTTTTAAATGAAAGCAAATGCAGGAAGCTTTAGTTTTTATGAAGTGGTTAATAGCCTAGATTCTGAAACATTAATGTTTACACTGTAATCATTTGGTTGGAATTGCTAAGCAGGAGTAGTGCTATTTGTATGTATTCTAATTGATACATGATTAAATAGTTAATAATTTCAGGTTAATATAACAAAATAACTCATTTCAATTGGGGAAACACATTAAGATCTTTTTAAGGCAATTAGCCTTTTCTGCACAACTTGAACAATTTGGAAAACTAGCTCAAAATTTAGAAATATCAATGGCCAAAAATTGTATTACAAGAAAATTGCATGTTTCTAAGTTCCTTATTCGTGTTAATACCGCTGGTACTTTTTGACCTTAGCAAGGAAAACTGAGCTTATGAAATCATCTTAGCATTTTTTTCTCTTAAATGGTATCAATTGGGTTGTGTCTGCCTAAGGCACTTTTAATATTTTGTGCAATTCTAACACATGTATTATGACTTGTTTCAATTCTCACAGCTTAATTTCTAGTCATATATTCAGATGAAATGTTTGAAGCATGCTTGCATGAACCAAACAGAGTCCTTAATGTTGCTTAAACAGAGATGAACATTTGTCTTAACATTTTGTGTTTACTTTCAGTTTTCTACAAGTTTCAGATTTCCAGGCTTCTATTTACACTCTCTTCTGAAATGGTAAAATTGTTACATAATAGCAAATGCCACTGTGAAAACAAACATCCGAAATTGATTTTCAAACATTTGTTTTCCATTCCGCAGCCATTGGTGAGCCTGAGAGTATAGACTGGTATAACCCTCAAGGAGAGAAGATCATTTCGACACAGAGGGTTATGATACAGAAAGAGGGTGTCAGGTCGCGACTAACCATCTACAATGCAAACATAGAAGATGCAGGGATATATCGCTGTCAAGCGACAGATGCCAAAGGACAGACACAAGAAGCTACAGTAGTTTTGGAAATTTACCGTAAGTTGTGCATTTGTGTTTTAGGTCATTGAAACAAGTAGTTTCATCATGAAGGACTTGAAGACATTAAAATATACTTAATAGTAAAAACTGTCATTGTGTAATAAATTTTAGGGGCTTGAAGTCCATATCTTTAACTCAGAAATGTCTTATTCTATATAATTCTGATATTTATTGCTAAGAAAATAAGATATATTAAAAACAAAACTAAGCTTTTCCCATGCAAGGTCTTCATTTTGGCCACCTCTATCCCTGTCACTTTATAATTTTCTGGAAAAGATATTTCCTTTCCTATTGTGGTTGGTCCTAATTTTTTTTAAAAAGGAAATTAGTTTATAATTAATAGTCATACTATTTGAAAGCAATTTTTCTTTACTTTTTAAATGATGCATAGATTCCTTTGTGATTTATTTATTAAATTAAAATTGAATTAGTTTTGTTGCCAAAACATTTCATGTTTTTTTGTGGAAAAAACAATCTTAGTTGTGGCCACTTCAGGATCCACATCCCCCACTGCTAGGAGTCTCAGTGAGATTCACCCCCTTAGATACCCTGGAGCCTCTCCTTATCCTGGGTCTCTCTCAAATGCCCTAGGGCTTGGCCTTTCAACAAATTTTGTTCTCTATCCTTTGATATCCCTACACTTGAATTTTCCCCCACCCTACCCTTTGGCCCTGCTCTCCTCCACAACCTCTTTCCCATCCAGCTCCTTCACTCCATTCATTTCCTTTATCTATTTTTTTTTCAGACTCCCCCTCCGCTCTGAGAAGCTGGAGTCCCCCTCTGAGTATCACCACTCTCCTTGCTTGCTCCCCTGTATCATAGCCCCCCAACACACGCACATATTGCATATTAAGTCACTTGCAGGACTAATTGAATTCTCTCTCCCTGAGGCTAGGTTCACTCAGTGCTATCTCTTTGTTTGGTGGTTTATTCTCTGGGAGCCCCCAAGGGTCCAGGTTAGTTGACTCGGTTGGTATACCTGTGGATTCCCTGTCCTCTTCGGGTGCCTCAATCCTCCCCACAACTCTTAAATAGGACTTCCAGCTCCATCTAATGTTTGGCTGTGGGTTTCTGTATCTCTGCTTTGACTGTTGGGTGAAGCCTCTCTGAGGACAGTTGTGCTAGTCTCCTGTCTGAAAGATAATAAAGAATTATCATTAGTATTGTCAGTGATTGGTGCTTGCCCACGGGATAGGTCTCAATCTGGGTCAGCCATTGGTTAGCTATTCCCTCAGTCTCTGTGTCCCTGCACATGTTGCAGACAAGATAGATTTGGGTCAAAGGTTTTATAGGTGGGTTGAATGATGGGAATCTGCATGAGGGGGTACTAGGAGGAGTGTGGACAGTGATTACAAAATATAAAGTGAGTATATATATATATATGTATATATATATGTATATATAAAATTTTTTGAATCTCTACTGATTCATTCAGCCAAGACACTTATTGATGTATGATCAATATTGTTCTAAATCTTATATGATGAATAATATAAATTTATAGTTTTTATATATACATGTAATGGAATTTGATGGAAAATAAATAGCAGGGGACGTTTAGAGAATTCAGAGTTGAAGTTGGAAGTTAAATTTCAGGACAGCAAAAGTCAAGAATGTCTTAATTTCCATCATATATGCTTACTGTTCATGGCGCTGTGATACAATGACCCTTAGACACAAGTATACAATTGTGCCTGACACACTTCCACCATACTCATACTCTTGATTTATTCTCTTTCCATCCACTCACCCACTAGCCAGTCTGTGCTGCTCTATGATTCCATTTCTACTCCAGTATCAGATTACATACATGATTTTATTTGTGACAAAGTACTGTCAGCCATGCTGTAAAAGCAAAGACAAACTGGGAGCCACTCTTCTTTTCACCTACCATCTCCACTGTGCTAAAACCAAAATATTTTGTCACCCAATGCTCTTACTACAGTTCACATGCCAGTTGTTACCCAAGTGTTGATGATGGGAAGCTCGGTCCTCAGCTTGAAGTACACATAGGGTTGAAAACTTAAAGAGTGGGGACTCTGTTCTCAGATGGAAATGTGGGATTTCTAGACTCTTGGCTTCCCGCTTTGATGCTCAGCCTTGAACTCTTCTCCAGACTTGGATGGCATTGAAAAGAATGGGCATCCCAAAACAAACTATTGGGACAGTTTAATGTTATCAGATATTTCCTATCCATTCACACTGAGGCAGTGAGCGGACAATGATTACAAGGGAGAGAGGAGGAGGAGCTAAGAGGAGTGAGGGGAGAGGAGAGAGGGAGAGAGGCTCAGTGGACAAGTGGACTAGATGTGCAGAGCAGAGAAGGAAGCACGGATATCCAAATGGCTTCAGATATATTACTGGTGTTTTGATGAGGTAGAAATATCGGGATAAGACTTTATCATTATAAATTGGCGTTATGTAATTGGGAGTTTTTTATATATATATATATATATATATATATATATATATATATATTTGGTTAACTATTCAAGTTTAAGAGTCTTACTTTACCATATACTTGGAAAGAGTGGTACAGAGGCCCGATGGGAGGTACTCTTTATTAATTATTACCCACAACATTTAGTGTTGGGCTTTCAGCTTCCAAGTCAGTGTATTAAGTAAATATATTTTGCTTATTTAAAAAAATGTTCAAGAGAATACTGGCAAAATCATGTTCTTGGTGTATATTGGCAATGTGTTAAGAACACTGAAATCCTTCGTTATAAAGTTCTTAAATATCTAGATCCTCATTACAGTAATAATCGTAGATGACAGTGTGTCGAGTTAAGTAAGCGACGAAACTTTCACCCGTGATTTTATTTTCCTGATACAGAAAAACTCACCTTCAGAGAAGTGGTGTCCCCTCAAGAGTTCAGGCAAGGGGAGGATGCGGAAGTGGTTTGCAGAGTGAGCAGTTCCCCTGCCCCTGCGGTCAGCTGGCTGTACCACAATGAGGAAGTCACCACCATCCCCGACAGTTAGTATTTTGGTAACTCCCTAAGTTATATGTTCTAAAAATACTTCTAGTTTTACAACTATGTAGGTTCTGTGTTGTAGTAAAAGACACAAATTGTCGGGCATGGTGCTACATGCCAGTGTGCCCAGCGCTCAGAATGATTACCCAGGAAGGTTGCGATTTTTAAGACAGTCTGGGCACACATCAGCAATCTGATTCTAAGCTACAAATATGCAAATAACAACACAAGATGATACGAATTTCATTTCAAGATTCAAACAATTCTAAAGCCAAAGACTTAGGTGCTGGTTTACTGTATTCCGGTCTTTAGGTCAAATCCTGTTCCTTTGTTGGTTTTAATAAGATAGCAAGAGAAAGTCATGAGGTTTGCCATGAGGACACGTGTCTGTAATTTCAACACCCGGAGGACAGATGCAGAATAATCAGGACTTAAGGTCACCAGAGCTTCATAATACTTCCAAAGCCAACCTGGAAAACATGGCTACACGTAAACAAACAAAAAAAAAATAAAAACAAACAGAAAAACAAAAAGAAAAAAAAGTGCTCAAACAAGGAGGCAAAAACAGCCATTTTCTAAAGCTATGTGTCGTATATGGCAGACTTGGCAGCAGCGTTTATAAGTGATCTAGTATAGAAAGGCAAAACACAGTGTAAGTACTGCCATAGGGAAATGTATGTTTTCCTTCCGTTTCTATGAGAAATTATGACACTGTTAAACAATACAAAGTAAGTGGAGTAGTGGACATTGGAACCTACATATTCTACTTTTTAAAATTCCAGTATGATACCAAGAGAACATTATAAGCAAGTAGAATAAAATGTGAGTATGAAATCTCCCTTATATTCTACAGATGTCTCTCAAAACTAGCAGTATGTTCTAAGTATTATGGAAAGATGAGTATGGATAATAGACAGAAGAGAATATTTGGTTAAGATGTCTTCATGATTTTGATTCAGACTGAGGTATAAAATTCGGAATATGAAATTTGAAATTGAAAACATAATTTGCTTACATCATGCAGCTCTATGTTGTGCACAGGGACATTTTCAATTTGGTATATTTCGAATGTGTCTGCATTATATACAGGTACAAAATAATTGAATCTTAAAGTATTTTCCATGTTATATGATTCTATTATGTATTTTAAAGAGATAGGATTTCCACAACATTAAGGATAAAAACGTAGAAAGTCTGTTTTTATGTATATAGAGGAAATGAATCATAATTATTTTTCATGATTTTTCTTATATTAAGATACATTTCTAAGCATAATAATCAGTATTTGTCAGATAATGATAAGCTCTCATTTCAATATTCTAATTCCATAAAATATAAGATTTAATCACACTTGTATTAGTGTGTGTAAATCCTTCAAACTTTACATAAATTATCTGAGGGGTTAACATGAAGTGTTTTCAGCATTGTTCCTCTCAATCTGAAAGGACCAGAAAGTTTCTTTTAAAAATTATTGACGTTGTCTATACTCATTCATATTATCCATATTGGAGTACACATTCGCATACATTTTTTTATTTTAATCACAAATACATTTAAAAGGAATAATGTTTTTAAAATGTGACTTCAGATGAAGCCTTAGAACCCAGGCTGTGAGAAGTGCAGTGGTGGTGAAGAGTTGACAACTCTGTGTGGTGTGACTGCCAGTGTTTCCCAGAATCCCACACTGCAATATGCAAATCTGGAATTCCCTTTAGGTTCTATTTCCACCTTTGGTCTTGAAATGCTCAAGTGCTTTCCAGTTCCTGTGTTCTTCAATGAAATAGTCTGTCAATAGACAATGGATCAATGCACTCATTTCAAGCAGTTTCTGTAGCTTATGAATAACACACCAGACATGCTTAAATGTTGGATATATAAATGAATAAAGTATATTGCTGGATGCATTGTAGCCATTCTTGCTGTAGGAATTTAGTACTCTGTAATAGTGAAAATTCTATTTGATGCATATTTAAAGTTAATAAAAACTCCATCTACTTTACTAAACAAAATATCCTAAATAGCATACCTAGTAAAGTTGACATTTTTGTCATATATAGACTTGACAGTCCATATATAGACTTGACAGTCAATGCTATATATGGATCCAGAAATGAATGAGACATTTCAGATATTTACTGTGCAAGATAAAATTCTAAGGCAAAAATTACATATATATAGTCCTTAACAGTAGAAACAACATATATATACTCACACTAGAAGCAAAGTATATATATATATATATATATATATATTTCTTAACAGTAGAAAAAAAGTAACACGTATATAGTCTTTAATGGAGTAGAAGCAGAGTAGTATATATATGCATATATACATATATATATGTATATCTATCTATATATATGTATATATATAGTCCTTTACAGAGTAGAAATAGGCATGAAAACATTCTTTACATAGTTAAAAAAAGAACAAAAAACTTTTACATAAAAAGATTCTTTGATAATACTCTTAAATAGAGATGCCGCTTAGGTAACTCAGATAATTATGTATTTCACTTCATAACACTTTTAGTCCCCCTCAGTGTTTTAATGTACTTGTTGCTGTGGCAGAACACTTGGGTTCAGTTTCCAGCACCTACATGGTGACTCAAACCATCCATCAATGCATTTTCAGAAGAGCAAACAGGCATGTACCTGGTACTCATACATGGAGGCAGATAAAATAACAATACATATAAAGTAAAATAATTTTAAAACCCCCGATTATCACTTTTAGCAGTCAATTAGAATGAAATGATATCTGCCTTTCAGCCTACCTTTGTGCACATAAACAGGCAACAATGAACCTGGAAATAAAAATTAATGCTCATATGTAATTATTCCTAAAGATTGATTTATAATTTTCAGAAAGAATTACTTAAATACATTGAAGGCATAACCGTTTTTATATCCTGCATTTGTCTTGAACATTAGTGAGTCTTTTGGCTGCCTTCTCAGGTTATGAAAAAATTGGCAGGTTAATTATTCTTGGGAAGGATGTTCAATAAATTTTCTATTTTCCATAGCCAAGTGGCTGCATTTAAAATTTGTCAGATCAGCGACATTTAAAGTCCTTGCATTGTTCTTTGTGCATCATTTTTGCATTCAGAGCACCAAGGAGAAAATAATAGTCTCACCATTTTATGTGGGTATAAAGTCTTGAATGTATTTTAAGGGAGAATATAAAGAGGCCGAGGTAGAGTAAAAAACTTGAGGTTGTGAAATTGCATTTTACTTTCAAATTTGAATTTTTGGTGGATGGAAAGTTGGATAGTGTGAGAAAAGTGCTGTATTTTAATTCTTAGAAATTCAGAACACCCTGGACTCAGCCTCAATTACTGATGTCATTTTCTCTCCTTTGCTGATTTTTCAGATCGGTTTGCAGTGCTTTCAAACAATAATTTGCAGATCCTCAATATCAATAAAAGTGATGAAGGTATATACAGATGTGAAGGAAGAGTGGAGGCTAGGGGAGAGATTGACTTCCGGGACATCATTGTTATTGTTAATGGTAAGCCATAAATTATTTGTGTACAATCTGTTGTTTATTTTTAGCAATGTTTGTTCAAAGGGAAACTGTGAAGTCAACAATGAATATTTTGTAATAAATGCCATCCATCTTTGCCTATGAGAATGTACCAATGTATCTAATGACATTTGCTGCATTGCATAAAACCCTACTTTTCAGTACGCTAATTAACTTTTGTCAGGTATGTCACTAAAAAAAATTAAAAATGGAGCATAATGATATCTTAGATTAGATTGATACTTAAAATTCTATGATGCCTCCCCTGACTTTTCATTATTTCCACTTTGTAATTTTAGTAATTGAACTAATATTTTTACTTTCTATTGATCAAGGATCACAAATAGCAAAGTTTATGAAATAACAGTATCTCATCCAAATTGCTTCTCATACCATTCAAACTGCCTTTTTAAATAGAATTTGCACGAAATTATTTTCCCTTCATTATTTATAATTATTATCTAAGAGATACCCATGCTATTCCTCTAATATTTCTTAATTACACTTAACTTTCTACCATCAAGATTTTCATGCTTGAAATGTGCTTTTAATAGTTTTCTCCTTCCACTGAGAAATCTCCACTCATAATTTGGTTCTACCTCACTCTCCACCAAAGATTTCCATGTTAATATCCATCCAGAATTTCATATACTATTCAGAAAAAAAGAGACAATAATACTTGCTTCTAATACAGAAAATATGTCGTAAAGAACTTCCATCCAAATATTTATGCCAATAGAAATGAAGAAACAACAAAAACAAAAACATAATACAAAACTTATCAGTAACAAGAGTTTAAATGCTATTCGACATTTAAAACAGTTAAATGATTTCAATAAAACAAAAACAGATTTAATGCTTGATATTTCAGTTTACATATACATAAAAGGTTGTTTTATTATATACAGAAAAATATTTATTTTATATAAAGTGGCTATATAAAATAATTTTGCTGTGTGTGAATGAGAATGCATTTATATAAAATGTGTAAATCATATGAACATATGGGTGGCTGATGATTAAGTTTTTTGTTCACTGATCTGCTTCTTCTTAAAGCTTCTTTTCTGCTTAACTATGAACATGTATATACAAATATTAACTAAATGTTAAGTTAATTACATTATTAAAAAGTATATGTAATATATGGGATTAATGTGTTAATCTTTTATTGTTCATGATCATATAATTTTATTTACTATATTTTTGGTGCATTTTAGTTTGTTCTGACACTATAATCTGTTCTGATACTATAACTATTCTGATGGAAAGATTATTGGTATATGGATATTCACATGAATAACATTAATATAAAACTTCAAATTTATCACATTCATTTCTTACTAAAGTAGAATATTAAGTTCTGTTTTCTCATTTTTATTTATTTAAGAGTCTACAAGAAAGTAAATATTGGGAAATATTGTTTCTGACTATGAAAACAGTCATGCAGATGAGAATTTTTATCTCTTTCTGATTGATAACACACATATTAGTTCCATATCTCTTTCCTTGCAGACTCAGCTAAAAACTCTGGTGATATTCTCAGCATGAACAAGGCTAACTAACGTGTTTTCCATTTACAGTCACAATGTCTTATGCTTGAAAGTAACTGGAAACTCTTTTCTGTGATATAAGTGTTTACAAATTCCAGTATTGATTGCTTCTGGATATGTGTGGTGCATTTAGGCCCTGTAAAGGGGATGCATTGACAAACACCACCAGATAGTTGTGAATTTCTCTTACATGTTCTATGACTTATCCGGGAAATACATTTTATCCAATCTGATGGATTCTTCTGTTTATTGATGTATCTAGATCTTGAGAATGTCAGAAAACTTGCCCTGAGCATGTCTTTGTTTCAGGATTCTGACTGTGCCTGACTTCTCAAAGATTTTTTATTGGAAAACTTAAGATTTCAAAAGAATTTTAAAAATTACAGTGTAACATTTTTCACTGAGTATCTTCACTTTCAGATTCAACTTTTGATCTATGATTATTTTTCAATTAATATTCTACTATTATAAATGTATATTTATTATATATTATATAATTTTGTTTTTATGTATAAATTTATATAATACTCTTTCTTAGTTAATTATAAGTAAGGTAACCCATATTAATATATGTCTTATATTGTTCTTTTATTAATCTCAAATGACACAAGTATATATTTTATCAACCAGTAGAACACATTGGATAAATGAGTATGAACTCACAGCTTATATGCAGCTATAGAGACATAATACTTATTTTAAAAGGGTATTTCTGAAAAATGGAATTTGCAGTTTGTTTTTCAAACAAGTCAGTTTTGTCAAGGCAAGATGTAAAGATTTCCAAATAGTTTTAGTCTTGGCAAACATTTTAGATTATACATGCCATCAATGTTGTAGTTGGAAAAAGAATGATTCCTTCATATTTAGGAGAAATCTAGTAATGAAAAATTGTGATTTATTAGAAATGGGAGAGAACAATTAGGCTGTAGACAAATGCAGAATTATAAAGAAACTGTAAAAACTAGTCATGGGTATGAGCATAACATAGCAACTATGACTGGATACACTGTTTTCAAAATATGGAGATAACGACAGTATTGGATGGATTGGGTATGCCAGTAAAAACTTACTGTCTCCTATGTAATAATTAGTTATTCCACTGAGAAAAGGGTATTGTGGAGGGTAGAAAGCTCTCAGTAGGAGAGAGGGAGTGAGTTGAAGTAAGTAATTGGAGCCCATCCTAATGGAGAAGAAAATGAATAAGAAAGGATATAATTAAAAATTATATTAACAAAGATATGTAACACTTGACAACAATAAAGGGTCATTTCCACTTACTTAGTACCACGTTCTTGGTTTCCAGTTAGGCAGAAGCTAAGAGAGTCTAATAAGGTGTGGATTTAAGTATTTCTGCTCGATTTGACAATTATATACTTACAAGACACATTAAATAGAATACTATTAGTTAAGTAGCTAAGACTGTAGCATAACTTAAGTAGCACTGATGTGCATGTACATTCTCTGAAGGGCAGACGTGGTGACTGCATTCCTTTTATGAATATACCATGCTAAACTCTTGAATATCCTGCAAAATCATTCAGAAGTTCATCATGGAAATGTATAGAATGTGATTAGAAGATTTTCTATAAAGTATTTAAGATCTGAAGCTTGAAAAATATGTTTGCATATACACAAATCATAGTTGTACTCTTTAAAATGAAGCCAATGTTATTTCGTGTACCTTAATCAAAATCATTCTGTCCTGTCTAATTTCCAGCTTTCTATCATTACTCAGAAAATATTCTTAGATATAAAGAAATAGGAGGGTATAAATTTAAAATGTAAAAGTCAGTACAAGGTTATTGAAATAAAAATGATGTGCCCTATTTTCTAAATCTTTTGTAAATTCAAAAAATGACCCACTAACCACGGATTCAAATTTGGGGTAATGGAGACAGTAACAATTGAGGTTTAAGGAAATTATCAAGAAATAGAACTTTAGGGCAATTTTATGTTACTCTTCTTTCAAAAGCTACAATCAACAGTAGATGATAATAGCTGGTTGTATTTGTGAAAGTGAGTGTCCAGCTGTAGAGTATAGTTTTTATCAATGATCATCGGGGTATGATCTCTGCATTTATGTCTATAGAAACTCATTTCTGTAGGGCACAAAAAAATGAGGAATACTATTTTCTAATACAATGAATGAAATGGCAATTTTCTTTATAAGCTGTACAAAATGTCATAGAATCTAAGAATCAATACATAAAAAGGCATAGCACCATAAAATTGTCAATATTATAACTGAATCAACCATGAAGACTGTGAGCAATAATAAATTTATGGTTATAATTTATGAGAGAATCGTTAATAATAGCATGTAAAATACAATATAAAACCTAGGTCAAGAGCAAGAAATATATTTTTTTAAGACCAATCTAATTTACAATTGTGTTATTTCACCCATCAATACTATTAAATTCCCCAAATTGGAAATCTGACAATATAAAAGGAAAGATAACTTTTATCTAGCCAGTGTTTTATGGATTTTTCTCATGACAAAATTTGGTTCGATGTGTGAACGTTGGCTATGTAGAAATATAAAAATATTCAAGAATTTGTCTACACTCACATTAGTGATTTTCATGAGGAGATAACAGTTTTAGACATTTCTTACTTCTCATATATCTAAAATTTATAGATTCTGTTGAGTATACTTATACTAAAATTCTGCTTGCCAATATTTGTAAGTATTCATCTGTGCTAGCTAGTGTTGTTTGAACTTTAGCTAGAGTCATCAGAATGGAGGGAACCTCAATTGAGAAAATTCCTCCACAAGGTCTATTTCTAAGATATTTTCTTATTTAGTGAGTGATTGTTGGAGGATGGGCCAGCGTATTTGGCTTGAGTCATCTCTGGGATGTTAGTTCAGAGTTCTATAAGAACTGAAGAAGCCATGGGTAGCAAGCTTGTAAACCACACCCATCCATGGACTCTGCATCAGCTCCTGTGTCCAGGCTATAGTCTAACATTCAGTGATAGACTAAAAAGGGAAAATGTAAGCCAATCAAACCCTTTCTTCCACAACTTGATTTTGAGTTATGGTGTTTCATCATAGAGATAGCAATCCTAACTAACTAAAATCAGTACCGTGATAGTCAGGTATTTATTGATTGCTGTGAAAAGCTGGAGCAAGTTGTTTTGAGGAGGATTGCAGAAGGACTTTGAAACTTTGTCCAAGAAAAGTCGTTGAATGTTCAATTCTTGGTGAGCTGATTGGAAGCTTGGAAGATAATAATGTTCAGGACAATGAAGATTGGTGTCTGGCTCGTGATGTGTTAAAAAGATGTTTAAAAATGCTACCAAGGCCATTCATTATTTTTGGTTCAGTATTCTGGTTAGCCGAGAATGAAGAATTGACTGTGATCAACAAGATACCAGAACTACTAAAGTGAAACCTTTGCTTTGCTGGAATACTCAGTGTTGATCTGATGGAGCTGAAGTGACTAGCTTCATTGAGGTGAAATCTGCAAAATTTTACCTGAGAGCCCACAGCAGGTATTGTTCAGTGCTGGCAGCTAAACATGATAGTGTAAGAGTTATGAAGATTGAACTGGTTTGAAAGAATGAAGGGATCATGGAGAACATCTGAGTGTTGACGCTGTGAGAAGCCAGGAGAGGCCACTGGTGAAGTTACAATTGATGTCACTGGATTGAAGGGATCATGCATAGAATTGGAGGCTGGCACCATGAACAGAGCTTAGGAGAGGCAACTGGAGAAAGTGCAGCCCATAGGAGAAGACCTCAGTGTTTTGAAGATGCAAAAACCATAGGATCACAACCAAGACCATCGTCAGCTGTGGAGTGGAGCCATCTGGGATCTAGAAGATAGGTTGTATGTGCTGCAGTTGGGATAAATGGGGAAGTGATCCAAGTCTTTTGGTGTATCTCAGAAGTTGTGAGTAAATCCCAGAAAATTGGAGCTTGGTTTTGTATTGTTCATACTGTGACTGTGTACTGGCTCATCTTTCTTGAAATAACAAAGTATTTAATTCATTTTTGATTTACTGGGATTCCACTGTTGAGAAACTGAATTTTACAAGAATTTGGATTTCCAAAAAAACTGAACTTTTAAAGATGCGGGACTTTTAAAATTTGCAAAATTTTCCATTTTGATGTTCCTATTGATGTAAGTTCTTTGGGATGAATAAGCAAGGAAAGGTTGCGGCTTAATAATGATGTATACAGATGTCAAGTTGACAAGGAATCAGCTTGCTGGCTAGTTTTATGTCAACTTACATTTGTCCTGTATGCTTTAGTCTGTTTTCTCTCTAGAACAGCTGTTCATACTTTATCTTTAATTATGTAATTTCCTCTTCACAGCGCCTTATTTTACCAGCTCCACTTTTTTTTTCATTTTTGTTTTGAAGACTAACTGCTTGAAATGGCTGTTCACCCTCCACAGGGTATACGCCGTTGAAAAGTCTTATTTGAAAGGAAAGAATAGGGTCTGTCAGATAGGATGAGTGCAAGACTCTCAGGGGCCCAATTTGTGCAGAAAATGCCTTGTCTGCAGTGCCACCCAAAATCTGAGTGAAACAGCTCACTGAAATCCTCATTGAACTTCAAGACAAGGGATGGGATTGTTTAGGACAGGTGAAAACTTCCCATGAAGGTAATGATCTCAAGGCTTGCTAAGGGAATTTTCTTGTGCATCGCATATTCCAGGATTTTTATTAAGGCAAAACTCAAGTGACAGCTGTCCTGGGATCTTTGTCAACACAAGATTTTTCCTACCAAAATGTAAATCAATTCTTTCCACATAGTCTCTAACACTGAATTTTTCAACTGACTTGAAATTATTCATTTATATACCAAGTATTCCATAGATTTGATAGTGATCTAATATTAAACAATTATGTTCCATTTCCAGTATACTTTTAAAAAATTATTTATTTTTTTTTATACTTTTTAAAGTCACACAATAGAATTATTTCAGTTTCACTATTATTATTTGATGGTGGTAGGTTTTACCAGGTCTGGGTAACACATTACTTTGAAATTCAATGCCCATTATGCAAAAGAGGTTCTATCACTACTTCATTATATTGATAGGGTAGAAGTTAATAATATGTAGTAAATATCCCATGTTTCTTCTCATTTACCAAATTCGAGAACATAGGAATAGGTTTGATAGAAAGGCAGAAATGAAATACTGATTTGCTACCCCTGAAAACTGGATAATTCAGAACTTGAAAGTATATATCAAAAATAACTGACTATAAATATTTACACCATTTTAAGTAGTGAGCTAGACTTCAAATGAAATTTTAAAATTGCTTTGCTTATGTCTATCATTTGATGAATTGAATGTGTTAGATTCTGTATGTCATTTGACATCTAAAAGCAGTTTCTATTAATAGTTTAGCTTGATAGTCTCTGTCAATGAAAAATAAAATATTGTTGCAAAAAACTATAACCAATATTAATGAAAATTGAAATGTAATTTAAATTTATATTGTAGCATTCAAATTTATAGGAAAAGAAAAAGAAAAATTAAATGAACTGAAAATGAAGGTAGATATGATTTCATACACATTTGATATGACTACAGGAATGTAATCACTGTATCAATGACTATAAATGTTTATACTATTGAATTAATTTAATTCATAGTCTACATTGTTCTCACAAAACATTCCAGAACATGTTATTTTATGTGATTAATTATATAGAAATGCCAAATATGTAAATCATAACAAAAGGGTGCTTGGTTCTTTATTAAAAGAAGATATAATATTTAAATTCAAAATGAATTTCTATACCTTCTTAGAGTACTATGGAAAAACCTGGCAAAAATGGTTTCTGAGTCCTGTCATATTCTATACTTACAGTGTTATATGTAATGGGACAAATCTTGTGCTATTAAATTCATCAGAAGACCTGAAGATAAGACACAATTTGTTTGCTCATAGAAAAAATGTGATAACAGATATTTTACTATCAACCTGGTTATCCAAACTTTTAATAAAAGTTGAGGATACATTATATGATATTCTAAAATGGTAATATGGTGTAAAATGTATAAAAAAGCAAATGGTGGAAGTGGAGTGAAGGCTTAGTGCTTCAGAGATTTGGATGCTCTTTCAGAGTACTTATGTACAATCTCTAGCACCAACATGGTGTCATGCAGTTAACTAACTCATGCCAAAGATGTTCAATGCCATCTTATAGCCTTTGAGGGCAATGCCATTAGTAAACATTTATATCTCTTAAAGAACACAAAACAATTTTTTGAGACTTTTGGCATCTTCTTTATTAGAAACTTCTACTAAGAAGTTACATTTTAGCTCCAAATAAAATACTTTTTAAATAACGTTTTATGTGGACAATCCCACAAAAGCAAAACAGAAACTTATGCAAGTGTCAAAAGCTGTATAGATAGGCAAGTGACATGACACAGGGGAAAACTTTCTGGTCCCCAACCCTAGAGACATTTGTTTGATCTCTGAGACATACCAAGATTAAAATGAAAACTGATTCCTTTAGGTTGTCCATCGGCATTGCACTCACTTCAGAGCCTACACAAACAAATGGATAAATGTAATTAAAAACTATAATGTAGGAGCTCCACTATATGAATTTATATTATAGCGCCAAAGTAGAAGAAAAAAAATCAAATCAATTATAAAAGCTAAAGGCAATACTATGATATAGTTTGTTATTATTCCTGGTATCTCATTAATCCATGGAGCCTAACTGGTCTTCTGAAAATGGTATTAACATATCAGTGAGACAACATTTTTGTTTGATTACACTGTAACATAAGAGTAGATATTCTCTACCAAATTCAATGCTATGTAAAAAATGAGTAATAATATTCTATATTCTAGGAAATTATTGAAAATAAAATTATAGCAAATATCAAATAGCTTCAGTCTATTAGCAGCAGCAGTAGGAGCAGCAGGAGCAAAAGAACTGAAAAACTCTTTTCAACCTCCAAATATCTCTATCTAGAGGAATGTTCTAGCAGGATTTCTGTTAAAAGTTTGTTTTCAGTATCATGACACAATATGCATTACTGTAATAAAAATAATTTGACCATTCCTTCAAATGAATGTATAAAGAGTGAATGGTAAAACAGCCATGCCAATAGAACACTGAAACTCTCAGCCTTCCTCAGAGTAGATTCTTTCTGCAGTGCATGATGGTGAATACAAAGACCTAAGACTGGTAGAAGTTCATAGAGTAAATGACCGTTGGATCGTAAGCCATGAATGAATCATCTCATTTCTACTCCTACTCCCCTCAAAAGCTTAGCAATACCATGGGATCACAGTAGAAAATGTTAGGAGTCATAGAGTGGGCAGGATCACTGCAAAATAATATCTTTTTGTCATGGCAGGACTGTTGCACTCGTGAACTCACAAAAACTGGTTACTAGTCAGGAAAAAAGCAAGATAAAAGTAATTCTAAGTGTTCTTCTAAGACAAGACATGATACCTTCCAAAGAGAAGTGAAAAGCAAGAATAAAGGCAAACTAATTGTTTGTCCAGTGGCAAAATGTCCTGAACATATTCATATAAATAACATATGAACGGAACAAGTTATATTAGGGAATATATGTTCATATTTATATATATATATATATATATATATATATATTGTGTGTGTATATATGTATGTATATAAACAGTAACAATGGAAAGAGATGTCATGAATTAGGAGAGTGAACAGAGGCATATGGGGGAACTGGAAAGAGGAAAAGAAAAAGTGAATATTGTAATTATGTTGTAATATCATAAAAGAAGTCAAAATAAAACTCTAATGTGCTTCATTTAATGTTCATTCTCAAGATGCAAAATTAAAGTATTAGACTATACAATAAAAATATTAACATGTCTATAATTACAGTGGAAAGAAAATGAAACAAAAATGTCTTAGAGTTAAGAGTTAATAGCTATAAAAGTCCATATTTGTGGATACTAATAATTATTATAATACTATTTCTTGTAAAAGCATGTTCCCTATACCTAACCTCTTAAGGGCAAAAGTATGAAGTGATGTGCTTAATTATTAATGTTACTTAATTATTAAAGTAATATATTAGTTACTTTCCTCATTGTCAATGGGACAAAGCCTCAAACATCTATATGTCTGTGTTTCTATTTTACCTAATATTTTACTATATTTTCTAAGTACTACTTCACCATATACACTGTAATGGCATGAGGTGTGCACTGAGTACTAGATAAGGCTTTGCTTTGAAACTGAGGCATTGCCGTGGAAGTCTGTGACTTGTTTATTGCAAACACTGCATTTCAGCCACAGTTTCATGACCAAAATGTGCAGCGTATACAGTTTCACAATGTAATTAGTTGGAAATTGAGGAAGCTTAATTTTAAAATTGAATTGTTCATGAAAATCTATTTTCATACTCTATAGCTGAAGCAGTTTCTCTCCATAAAATGTTTTATAGTTGTTTGAAGAAATTAAGTGTAGTTAATCAGAAAGAACATTATGTTTTGACACCTAATTTGAAAGCCCTGTCTTGAAACAGTGAATGATGGCCTATAGAATTACATAGACCAATAAGAACCCAAATAGGAAATCCATTTATGCTCAAAGTAGATTTCAATATGGATTAAGTCAGTGCTCTTGTGTCTTTGTGTGAGACATATTTTATGCATTATATATGTTCACTAAAATACACAATTCATTGTTTAACAGACTGAGAAACACTAAACTAATAACATGGTGAATTATCCTATTAAGCATAAGAAAACATATCACCGACCTTAACTCTCCACAAACAGAAAGGAACTATGGAGATTCAAAGTACTAGTAGGCAGCGGCAAGTTATCGGTGTAAAATTCTTGTTGCATCTCTTTATGCTGTGTCCTCTCTCCATCAGTTCCACCAGCAATTGTGATGCCCCAGAAGTCCTTCAACGCTACTGCAGAGAGAGGAGAAGAGATGACCTTAACCTGCAAGGCCTCAGGCTCCCCAGATCCTACCATCTCTTGGTTCAGGTAAGTGAGTGCCTCATGTCTTATTCATGGTGCTACTAAAACACATAGACCGATGTTTGAAGTTGTAATCATTTAGAAAGAAACAAAGATTGTCTCATCTCATTTCAAATTAAGATTAACCAATATCAAATGATCATCCCTGGAAACATACACGTAAGTAACATTATACAGATGAAGTGGGGAGTATTTAGGAATATATGTACACACATGGGAATATGTGTATGTGTAAATACAAACATGCAAAAATAGTAAAAACAAGTTCATGGATTTGAAAAAGAACTTTTCCTTTGTCTCCTTTTCTTCTGTTTTTGTTATCTTATTCTAGTTGGCTTGTTTTTTAATTTTATTGTTATTTTTTAATGCCTTTGTTTTTTTTAAGAAGAGAGAGTAAGTAAAGATGTGGGTTTTGATGAGAGACAAAAAGGAGAGGATCTGGGAGGAGCTTAGGGGTGGAAACCGAGAACAGAACATATTGTATGAAAAACATCTATTTCATTTTTTTAAAAATCATTTTATTTGTTTACATTTCAAATGATATCCTCCTTCCTGGTTACGTCTCCACAGACCTCCCATCCTATCTCCCCTCTTCCCCCTCCCCTTTGCCTCTAAGAGGGTGCTCCCCCACCCACTCACCCACTCCAGTCTCACTGCTCTAGCACCCCCCCCCATG
Source organism: Tokudaia tokunoshimensis (assembly GCA_036184795.1). Lineage (NCBI taxonomy): Eukaryota > Metazoa > Chordata > Mammalia > Rodentia > Muridae > Tokudaia > Tokudaia tokunoshimensis. The sequence continues at coordinate 68,358,780 of BTHU01000015.1, forward strand.
CTGGGTCATAAAGCCTCTACAGACCAAGGGCCTCCCCTCACATTGATGTCCAATAAGGCCATCCTCTGCTACATATGTATCTGGAGCCATGGATCCCTCCATGTCTATTCCTTGGTTGGTGGTTTAGTCCCTAGGAGCTCTGGGCAGTCCAGTTAGTTGATATTATTCTTCATATGGGGCTGCTGTCCCTTTCAGCTCTTTCAGTCATTCTCTGAGCTCTTCCATTGGGGTCCCGGTCTCAGTTCAGTGGTTGGCTGTGAGTATCTGCATTGGTATTGGTCAGGTGCTGATAGAACCTCTCAGGGAGCAGTCATACCAGGCTCCTGTCACCAGGCACTTCTTGGAATCAGCAGTACTGTGGGGGTTTGGTATCTGCAGAAGGTATAGATCCCTGGCAGGGGTGGGGGCAGTCTCTTTTCAGTCAAAATAAAAAAGGAACAAGGAGGAGCATATGGTAGATTTTGAAAGGAAAAAAGAGTAGGGAGATGTTATTTACTATATCTTATAAATAATGCAAATAATAAAAAATTCTTGAAATAATTCACAATGAGTGTGTGTGTGTATGTGTGGGTGTGTGTATGTGTGTGTGTGTGTGTGCATACGATGGCATGTTTATGGATATCAAAGGACAATTTTCAAGAGCTTGTTCTTTCCTTTCTCCATGTTATCTAGAATAAATGTAGGTTTCCAAACTTGTGAGTACTTTGAAGCTGTGAGGCATATTGCCATCCCAAGATGCCATCAAATTTGGTTAATTGGACTAGACTGCATAGCCAATAAGTACTTCTCACGCATGGGCCCTTTGCTATATTTTTTCTGAGTGAAAGGCTGTTGGAGAATGGTTACTGTGGCTACAGTGTTTCTTTTGTTCACCCTTGGCACCAGCACCCTGTTACTGACTGATTTTCTTGTTGTACCTAGAATAGAGTCTGTATTAAAATGGATGTGTTAGCATTTTAGCAACATTAGTGTTTGTATTGCAATCATGTATTTTTATATGAAAATAACTGTATTTTGTCTTTTGGAACTATACTATAAAATAGTTATATAGGTAAAACTTCAAAAACTTAGGTTTTAATTTAACAAAATGTCCACTCAAACCAAAAACAATTGCATTCTAAAAGGCTATACTTTGATTATTTGATTATGTCTATTAAGTTTTTAAAATGTACTTTGTCTCATCTATGGCCAGTCACATTTTATCGTACTCCATTGTCATTGATCATTGCTCGAAGAACTAAATCGAAGGTAATGGAGTTTAAAACTGGACAATCTTCTATAGAGACCCGAGAGTACTAATTATGAGGCTGAGGAGATGACTAAGTCACTTAAGTGCTTAACTCATATACATGAGGTCATGAGTTGGATTCTACTGTCTGTCTCAAAATGCCAGTCATGCCGGTGCATAGTTTTAAAATCAAAGCTAAATAGATAGATACACCATGATCATAGAGCATCACTGGCTGGCCAGTTTAGGCTAACAGATGAGGTCAATGCCAAACCATGTCCAGAAATAAATGATTACCTTGAATATGACACTCTGCTATATCTGAATTTTCATGTATGAATGCATGAACATTTCATATGTATATGAACGTATGCACACAATAAATGTAAAAACGAATACAGCTTTTGTATGACCACTAAGATCTATAGCCATTGCTATACTTCATAAAGCTAAAGGGCAAAAAAAAAAAATCACAAAATTATTAGTCACATATACTCTCTATATATAAACATAAAGTAGCAATATTTAAGCTTTACAATTTCTTTTAAGGACAACAATGGGCACTATTATGCTTCAGTACTTTCCTTTCAAACTTAGTTTGATAACACGTTATCATATCTCTGTCTTGTGTATGCTTTGAGTGTAGTATGATTCAATAAACATAACACATCTACCAACAAGGTGTTTGAAATTGATACCTACAGATACTAATTCTTTGTAATAGTATTTTGCTAGGATTGCCAACCTGACATTAGGCTACTAACCCAGGTGATCATGAAGTCTCTCAGATTTGCCATAAGTAAGCTTACTGATTCTCCAACATTTTTTATGTTGTTCAACACATAGAACAAATGATAATCTAGAAGATGACAGTCATGACTATGCATTCGCAGAAGTGCTAGATATTTTAATTTGTTCAAAATTATTTTCAGTAATTTATTTGAAATGAAAATAGCATGAGAACTAAACATGTCAAAGTCAAACATTTATTTACAAACACACACACACACACACACACACACATACACTTTTTTTCATCATATATCTTCAAATGCCATTTCTTGCTTATAATGGATAATACTTAAATTGAAACAGATGTATTGGTGTTTGATTTAAAAATTGTATTGGCAGAATAGGATTGTATTGTTTAAACATCTGTAAAGATAAATTTACTTTTACTGAAAGACTTTTGTTTAATCCCATTTATCTGTAGGTTTAAAAACATGTATCGAAACTATATAAATACATTCTTGTAAGCATTAGGGAGTGTATTTGATGCACTTGGGGATACAGATGACTTGCTGAGTAGAGAGGGCACATGCCAGTGATACGTGGGTCGATGTAAGAAAATATGGCATCTTAGATGGTTTGTTTAAAGAACAAAAATACAGTTTCTCGCAATTCTGGATTTTTGGTGTTCAAGATCAAGGTATCACTGGGGCTGGATTCTGATGAGGAGTCTCTGTCATCCTGATGTCCACTATATCCTGCAGTAGCTTTTCCTCTGCATATAAATGTTGTGCTTTTCCTTTTTGGAAAAGAAAACAGGTTCCTTGAGATAGAGAGGTGGTGTATACATGAAGACCTGTTTTATTCTCATATCTTAATAAAAAAGCTGTGTTTCTGGTGTGTGTTTTGTGTTATCAGTGCAGATGTGAAGGAAGAATGTCATGTGGACTCATGGGTTTCAGTGGTCAGTCAGTCTTCACACGATTTCCAACAAATGTAGCGGTGACCTAAGTCAAACTTAAATTTGTTCAAAGTCCCTGTCTCTAAATTCAGTCACCTGAATGGTTAAGGAGCCAATGTTCACATGGAGGTGTGACCATGCGTTAGTAATTTACACAATGAGGTGTAAAGAGAAGGTACATAAAAGCTAAAAGTTAGAACACTGTGTTAATTTCCACAAAGTAAATGCAGCGTTTTATGGCATGTATTTACAGAAATGTACTCATGATCTTTAATTTCATTAAAAGCCCAGCATGAGTTATCATTGGCCTTGTTGTGTAATTAATTTTTGCGTTACTATAGTTGTTAGAATACAGGCGATCCCACTGGCCTGCTCTTTGGGACATATGAGCAGCTTATGTCATCACCTGCTGCCTCCAGGTGCATCAATTGGGTGCTATAGACATAAGGTCCCTAGCCACCCTAGAGTTCCTGTTCTCGTTCTCTCTCTCTCTCTCTCTCTCTCTCTCTCTCTCTCTCTCTCTCTCTCTCTCTCTCTCTCTCTCTCTCTCCCCCTCTCCCCTATCCCCTTACACCAAATCTGTTGGAAATTTCTCAGGGATACAGCGCGGCCCGGGCTGCCAAAGGTATTCTACCACCTGTTCAATTTTATCCTGTTACATCCTATAAGTAGTGATCATCCTACTCTTCTCTAGAAAATTTCACAACTGATTTCTTTTTGTATTCTTTCTTCACCTCATCTTTGTAGACATAGGTATATGCAAATAGTAAACGTAATGGACTTTCAGCTTTCTGTTAGTCTTTTATGCTTTGCTGAATATTGTTCTTACTTTTTATTTTCGTTCTGTTTACTTTGCATTTCATCTAAATTTTCATTTAAGGTAACAGTTCCGTTATTGTGTATTTTCAGTGTTATAAATATGCTTTGATCTGTAAACAGTACATTAATTATGCATGGTTCATTTTTAGAAAATCGTATTTAAATTTTTTTTTACTTCAAATTTCTTTTTCAAACTTCCACTAAATAGTTCTTTGGGTATTTATTATTTTTAATTATGTTAATCTTCACTACCACGTCAATTTTTACTGACAATACTTATATGGACTAGACACTCACGACATAAATATATATTATTTCATGTGAAATACTGGAATTTTAATGTAGAATTTTTATTCATGTAAGTCATATGTGTACATAACATTGTTAAATGAATGTATGCTAATTAATAATTAAAGTATAAAAGAATAAAAATCAGTAATAATACAGTATTTTCTCATACTCAAAGTACAAGTTTAATTCATGTATTTTAATTATTTGACTTAAAATATTAAAATTTCAACCTCACACAAATATCATTGCTTTCTCTAAAATCAAGCTAAATTTCAAGTATTATTTTTATGTGTTTGCCTTAAGATTGCTTGACTAATAAAAGCATATTTTGACTGAATTATAACAATCAGTTTTCCTAGCCATGAAAAATTTTATTTTTAGATATAATAAAGTTGATTTGATATTCTATTTATAAAATTAGATTGTGAAGATCAACTTCTTTTCTTTGTTTTAGGAACGGCAAACTCATTGAAGAAAATGAAAAGTATATTTTAAAGGGCAGTAATACAGAACTCACTGTCAGAAATATTATCAATAAAGATGGGGGCTCTTATGTCTGCAAAGCCACAAACAAGGCAGGGGAAGATCAAAAGCAGGCCTTCCTTCAAGTCTTTGGTAAGTATCACAACACTGATTATAATGCAATATCCACCCAAGGGGAAGGAAGTCAGAGACAACCTTCCCTCTGCTATCAGATGCAAACTATAAACTTCTCATTTACAAAAACTGTTTCTCCATTTCAACAACATTCATTAAATAATATATTCTTTCAATATGTTGTCAAACATCTCTGAACATTTCTGCCATTGCATAATTAACAGACACATGTTGGAATTGATATTATATTTGGTGCTTTCAAATTTTCCCATGTGAAAGTGTCTTGTTTAGAAATGTTTCCCTGTAACTATAATCAGTGTCTTACCATCTTCCAAGACAGTATGTGAGCATTACCCATAACGAATAAGAGATACACTATCTCTTTGGGGGAGACTGTCTTGAACATATAGAATAGTAAAGTGTTTATTTTTCTCTCACTGTTTTGACATCAAAAGAGACAGTTGCTCAAATACTGTGGAATCTCAAGTTAAACAAATTTGGGGCCTGATGTGATTCTGGTTCAGTGGTTACCAGTGCTGACTTCGGTTCACAACAGGCTGTGGCTCCGTTCTTAGCACCCACAAGGGGGCCTAACTACTACCTGTAATTCCAGTTTCTTTGGATCTGCTGCCTCCTTCTGGTCTCCTTGAGTAATGAATGCACATGGTAGACATATACAAGCATTAATAAAACACCAATATATAATTGTATCTCTTATTAAAAGTTAGACACAGGGCTAAAATTTTGTGGCTTTAGCCTCATTTACATATGTTATTATCAAATTATTTCATAATAAAAACTAGAAAAATGAAAGATGAGAAATATGTGGTTAAGAAGGGTGCATGATATTACTAGCAGCTGAAAATATTTCCTTCACTTGGAACACAAAATGAATGATAAGGTCTTCTGTCTTATAGTGTAACTGTAGCATGTAAGCATTTGCTGGATGACAGAGACTTTAATAGTGTCAGTATTCCTGTAGGATGATACAAAATTTGAAGACAATTTATGAAAAGTGAAAATTTGAATACTAACTAGTTTCCAGAATACTAAGAGTTCAGATTAGTCAGAGAGCATTTAATAAAGACTGACATTTTGGTAAGCATAGTATTGCAGTTTTAAGGTTAACCTGGCAGTGTTGGGGAATGCTCGTAATCCCAGCACTTGGGAGGCCGAGGCAGGACGATTTCTGAGTTCGAGGCCAGCCTTGTCCACAGAGTAAGATCCAGGACAGACAGAGCTATACAGAGAAGCTCTGTCTTGGAAAAAACAAACAAACAAACGAACAAAAAAACGTCAGGTCATGCAAAATGGTGTTTATAAAAGTATTCAATTATGATGTATACAAAAAAAGAAGCCATACTTCAATTGTTCACATAGAGTGAAGATTACATGGATTTTTAACTATAAGTCATACAGGAAATCCTCATCTAACCTTTCTCATTTAAAATATAAGTTTCAACACTGGGGAAACTAAGTAAATATTCCTTGGTGTGAGGTAAGTAGTTAAAAATGGTAGTGAACATGATACAATTCCCAAGAAGATGTGCTCAACTGCACAATATGTCTGAGCTAATGTAAAATACCACTTAGTTATGTCTTCTCTTATTAGGATGCCAGTATGTGAGGGCAAGGAGACATACGAAGACTTCTGTAGCTTCCATCTTTTGGAACACAAACTAATGTACATTGCATTGCATCATTGTGGGATCACTTTTTGAAGCAACAAGAATAAATTCATGTTTTTTTTAAAGAATATATATCTACATTAATGAAAGAAATGAAAAGTAAAACTTCTAAAAGTTATTTTTCATAGTTCTGATATCAGGGATCTTAATTCTGATTAATTTTTTTCATTTCTTAGTTTATTATACTTTTTTAAGTCATATGAACTGATATAAAGCTATATTTTAGTATCTAATTCCTTTTTATTTTGCTAAATAAGTAAAAAAGAAAGGAAAGAAAGGAAGGGAGGGAGGGAGGGAGGGAGAGAGAGAGAGAGTTGCTGGGCAGGGAGAAGAAGACGCAGTATCTTAATGAGAGTGTCTTTTGGTGTAATCAAACACCACAACCTTAAGTTACTTAAGGAAAGAAAGTTTCATTTCATCCTACAACTCTTAGGCTACAGATGAATGATTACATAACGCAGTGAGGGCAAAACTCCCCTGGCTTGCTCGTATTGATTTCTTCTACACCATAGGACCGTACACCCAGGGCTGACACCACCCACACTAGCATGATCCCAACCACAGTAACAATCAGTCAAGAAAATTTTCCACAGGCTTCTCTGAAGGCTAATTTTCTGAAGGCATATTCTCAATTAAGGGCCTGTCTTCTCAGATGATAATAGTTTGTTTCATGTTAATACAAAAACCAACCAAACAACAACAGCAACAATGACACAACCTGGAAATGTAATAAAACAAAGAACAAATTTTAGATCACTATGTCATTATGTAATTGTGGAGGCAGGTGCACTTTATTATAAAGGAAATTTAATACCAGTATACTTAATGTTGTGGTCTATAGGGATATAGGTATAAAGAAATTGCTTAATACTAGATCTATATTTAACCAAATTAAAGATGTAACTCATCACTTGTAATTTCATGTAGAAAATGTTTGAATCTGTCTTTATCTCATGAAAATTTTCAGTTATGTATAACTAAATGTCTTAAGTACCAAGAAACTCTAATCATTTGCCTACCTTGTTGAACATATTAAGAGATAAAATCCAATAAATAAATGAATATAGAGATGCTGTGTATGTGTCTGAATGTGTTTACAAATCTGTTGTTTTGGAAAAGAAATTTCAATTTTGTGGCTTTAGGAAAGGAATAATAGAATTCTGTGTTAATGTAACATAATTTTGGAAGAAATTATGTTTTATCTTCATTTATGTGGCTCTGAAATAACTCTTCTAATGAAAATAAGTGAGATTTTTATTTAGAAATGTCCCCCATCTTCTTTGAAATTTTTTGGTATTTTTAGAAAGTGTGTTATAACTGCTATGGATGTAGTCATCTCATGGAGTTCAAATTTGGAATCAGAAGTCTGTTAGGGAATTTTCAGAGTTAATAGTAACCATTTTGGTTCAATACCAATTGAATAAGATGTATATTTTTTACAGTACAGCCTCATATATTACAACTTAAAAATGAGACAACGTCTGAGAATGGTCATGTCACACTCGTCTGCCAGGCAGAAGGGGAACCGGCTCCAGAAATCACATGGAAGAGAGCCATAGATGGAGTCACATTTTCTGAAGGTGATAAGGTAATACTGTTGTTTCTAGAGTAAACCATTTGTAGGTATACGATTTACTCATTATCTTATATGAACCAAATAAATAATGTATTAAAACTACCAGTAAGCCAGTTTAAAATGATTGTAATGGAGCAAATATAAGTCAATTAGTAACAGGTAAAATGTATTTGAATAGAATACAAAGTCTTAGGTTTTTAATATTATTTGTAAAGCAGCTTCTGTGGATATTTGATATATAATGAATCTCTAAAATGGTATTGCTAGTTTAACTTCAATCTTCTCTGTATAAATTAAGTCATTAAAATCTTAGGCACCCATACTCTTCCCTTCAGAAATATTCCTGTGCGTAGGTTTCTGAGCTCATGTAATGAAAACCCTAAGAAAAAGATGTCAGGACAGATATAGATACAATATTTTGATCTGCTTTCCATACAGTAAATTGAAGTTATGTTGAATACAAATATTACCATGTATTGCACTCCATGGGGTTTTGATTTTGATAATTTTCATAAGCCATCATATTAGCCTATAAGTATACACAGAAAACAGAAATAATATAAAATCAGAGAGACAGAGAAAGGGGCAGTGATATTCCTGGAATTGGAAACTCCTATAATAATGTATAAATAACATATATGTATTTAATATATACATACAAAAGCTAGTAAGTACATAATAAAATGCCTCAAAGCGGTTTAACTTAATAATGTTACAGTAGGAAACTGAGGAACTATTTTGCCAACAATGCACTTTCTGCCCTATTACCTGATTAAATTGTATTTGACATCATATTAAGTTCATAAGTTGATAAGGTACCATAAATTGATAAGTTGTCAATTTTGTCCATTTCTCATTTTAAAGAATGTGTTTATATGTGTCACTTTTTCAAGTGTTCTCTTAATGTCATTTTTATAATAGTGTACTTTTATTTAGAAAAAAATTAATGGTGTTCACTAGCATTATTTTATATAGTCCCTTAAAATATAAAAATGTAAAATATGAATGACCACCATCAACTTTTGGAAAGTACAATTTCCCTTAATATTTTAATAGCTCAAAAATTTACGGATTGGCATAGCCTCGTTAGCAAGCAGACAATGAATTAATGTTCACAAAATTAGTGAAAACATAATCAAATATCTAAAATGGTAAGGGGCTGTTTCATTTTAGCAAAATTCTATGAATTATTCAAGTAATTACTTTCATACCATCAAGCTTCTTAGATGAAACTCCACAGACGACATACACCGATTTCTTATTATTTTCCTAGCTAAAAGTCCTTTCTTCTCTGTGTAATCTCATACGATTTATTTGACATATTCCTATATGTATGTGCTGAACATGAGTTGTATACTACCTGTTATCCATCAATAAAGTAGCACCACAAAACAAAGCATTGGACATTTGTTCTTCCAGCAATGCCCCAAGCCATTTCAAACTTACCATCCAGAAATTTCTTGCATAGCAGCTGTGTTATTTTCTATTTGATAAGCACTACTACCGTCAAAACATACTTTTTAAAAGCATAACTTAGATTCAACAAATCAATTATAGAAAAAGAATTTTAATATAAATTAATAGAGTAGACAATTAAATTACTTGATTTCTATGATGACATTTCTCAACTGATTGCTAGGTATCAGATGATTTTTCTGAAAGGGTTTCTTGTGTCTTCAACAGAAAATCCACAAATTGAATAATTGAACTGTGCATTGAAGTAATGCATACCATTCTTTTTAAATCCATCCATGACACATATATGTGCTCAGAGTGGTCAAATAACATTTAGATCACTTAATAAGAGTACTTCCATGCCTCAACTATTAATCATGATGCTTATTAATATCTTATTTTAATAACAAAATGAAATAACATTGTAAGTCTCATGCAAGTCAACATTTTTTCTTGTACAGCTTATATCATTACTCTTATACCAAGTGAATTTTGATTATGAATAGACTTTATAAAGTGTGACACTGATGGTGTGATTGAATACTAACATTTGCAGATTGAATTGAGATTGTATCATTTTTGTTATGGAAAGTGACATGACACTGAATTTTCTATGATAATCACTAGGAGATACTGTAATAATTCAGATTCCATACTCTGAGCCCTGAAATTAATTCAATATTTCTTGTTCATAACTATGGAATATTTTATATGAGCTATGTGAGTATGAATTCAGGGAATTCCTATAAAATAGACTTTAACTTCTCGGCTCTTTATCAAGATGAAATTCAGTAACTAGTTATTTCAATAAGAAAATATTATTAACAGTGTTGTGTAAGACCATGATTGAGACTGTGAAAATACAATACAAAATAATCATAACATTCACAAGAGGAGCAATTAAGGCTTTGATGAAAATGCAAATATATATGTCATAACAAGTAAAGATATTTCATTCACTATATGTTTTAAAATACATACTAGTTTTTCTCCAATGGCATGTAGATATTCTCATCTTTGAAAATATTTTTTATTTTTTTATTATTTATTTTTAGAGACAGGTTTTCTCTGTATAGCCCTGACTGTCCTGGAACTCACTCTATAGACCAGACTGACCTCCCACTCAGAAATCCACCTGCCTCTGCTTCCCAAGTACTGGGATTAAAGGCATGCACTACCACTACCCAGTGAAAATATTTTTAAAAGATAGAAATCAAAGAACCATTTTTCTTCTGTCTGTTTTACACTTGTGAAATTTATTAATAGAGATAGAGTAGACCAAGAATTGTTGATACATGTAACTGAATCTATTACTAAACTCCAAAATTAGAGAAATGTTCCCAAAAGTGGTCTTTGGAACAGAAACTTTCAGCCTTCAGCTATGGGAATAAAATCCACAAAATTTCTTGCTGTGAATGAGAACATAAAAGGAATCATAACCTCTGTTGGAAGGCTCTTTCTTAAAGACAAAAAAGAATGGATACTGTGGCAGTATATCAGTAAAATACATTACTGTAATATTGTAGTAAAGTGCTTGAGTTGCAAGCATGAAATCCTAAGGTCATTTTAGAGACCATGTAAAAAGTGCCAAGTGAGACCTTTCATGTCAGTATCTCCTCTGTACTTATTATGCCAATGCTAGACAGGCATAAGCAAGGTCATTCCTGTAGTTTCCTGGCGGGCCAGCCTCACCTAAAAGGTCAAGATTCAATTCCGGGCTAGTAAGAGACCCTGCCTGACAAAGTAATTGTGTATATATTTGTGTGTGTGTGTATGTGTGTGTGTGTGTGTGTGTATGTGTGTGTGTGTGTGTGTGTGTGTGTGTGTGTGTGAGAGAGAGAGAGAGAGAGAGAGAGAGAGAGAGAGAGAGGAAGCACAGTTGCACATATGCATATTCAAAAGAAAATATAAGTATGAAAATTGTTTCTAATTTGTATAAAAGCCTGTAAGACATCACCTCATTTCTCACACCCTTAAATAACAGAGTTGAATAGAATGTGTATGAAAATGAGTTTCTTCTCCTTGTAATAAATATAAGAAATCCATGAAGTATCTAAATAATCTACTGTACTTGGTGACAATATTAACATTTTAGCAATCATTGACCACATAGTATCCCATTTTTCAGGATATCATATTTCATAGGCAAGAATCTGTTTATTATTGATACCTGTTGGCAAGAAGAAAATCATTCTTCTCTAATGTCACTAGAGATATCAACCAAACTCCAGGGCAGACTGCATGACCATGAGTAGTTGCCCAACACAAAATGAGATCTATGAATTTTTAAAGGTATTTATTTTTTTATTAGATACATTCTTTATTTATATTTCAAATGTTGTCCCCTTTCCTTGTCCCGCTCCAAAAACCCCTAACCTATCCCCGCCCCCCCGGCTCACCAATCCACCCACTCCTGCTTCTCTGTCCTAGTATTCCCCTACACTGGGTTGATTTTTTTTAAGTGGTAGACATTTTAGTTTAGTTTCGTGTAGTGTAGTTTAGTTTAGTTTAATTAGTTTAGTTTAGTTTAGATATATTGTTGTATTGATGTTTTGCCCATTTGTGTTCGTGTGTGTGTGTGTGTGTGTGTGTGTGCAAGAGACAAAGGGACAGAGACAGAAACAGAGAGAGAGAGAGAGAGAGAGAGAGAGAGAGAGAGAGAGAGAGAGAGAGAGAGAGAGAGAACATAAAAGCATAAAATTGAGTGGGAGGGGGGAGAGAGTTCTCAGAGAAATTCGGAAAGGGAAGAAAATTTGGATCAAATTATATTGCATAAAAAACATTTTCAAACTAAAGAGAGTTGAAGAAAAAAAGGTATTATTCCAAACTCTCATGACAAAAATGCATTTTCTTTTGCTCACAATTTTGTATATCACAAATTAGTATATTTATAATTTACATTGCATGATTTATTCAGTTATAATTAGTATGATTGATGAAGTATCTGTTAAAATATTTTTATATATTAGTGTTGTATAAATCCTCATTAGGTTTATAATCTAATTTAAAATTTTTGTTTTGAATTTAAATATACCTTTTTAATAAAATTTCAAAAGCCTGGAAAAATTTTATAATATAATATATATATATATAATATAATAATAATATAATAATAATAATAAAATAATATAATATAATATATATATATATATTTGCATGTATCAATATTTAAATATATACAACTTAAGCCAAAACAGAAATATTGGGATAGTATATAAAATACCAATAGATTAAAATGTTCTGAATTGTCCCCTACTCAGTAAGCAGTCTAATTTCTTAGATTGTATAACATTTCATATTAAAAAGAGTTATGATCATTTTAAAAAACTTACTGTGATATTATGTCTAAAGTGTTTATCAGTGATACAGTTAGTTAATACTTATTTAATTTTTCCATTCAATACTGTTAATTATTATTTTGAATCTCTCCATCCTCAAATCATACTCCCTTATTGTTGATCAAGACAGTTTTAATTCTTTTGAATATTTAAGTATAGTATATGTAAAAAGACCTTTGTGGTAAAGGCTATAAAGAGGAAATGAGACATATGAAGTACTTCACATTTAAACTGAGAAAAGTCTAGCTATTTTCTAGTACATTGGAAATTATGAAACCTTTTCAGTATTACACATATTTTTGTATTGAACTGAATTCATACAATTAAAAATAATCAGGATAACACTGTGTCAGTGAGTTCTGCCAAAAATTATGTGTTATCTTCTTTCAATGAGTGCTGTGTAGAAGTGAATAGTCTTTGTTCCCGCTTGACACCAATTGTGCACAAAGACATAATTCTGAGGACATTTGCAACATACTCTAACTATAGTAAACTCTTAATTAAAATAGTTAGTTGCCGTACCAAAATATCCTATGTTCAAGGATATATATCACACTCCTCTTAAAAGGCATCTTTCATAGACATGCATGTTGATCTGTCCCTCACCATCTCAGGTCTTACCTCAGTCTCCCTATACACTGCACTGGAAAATCCACATGAAAAGCACAGCGAGATGAAGTTCTTTATGATGCCTCCCCTCTTCCAAGACAGGATTGTTGATAACATTACCTTTGCTATTTAGTCTTTCTGTTTATTTTTCTCATATACCTTTGCTGTCCTTTGATTTTTATCTCTAGAAATCAATTCATTTGTTACTCTTAGGGATAACCCATTCCTTCATCACTTAGCAATAAGTACCTAAACTAACCATTGAGGCTGGAAGAGCAACACACTGTACTAAACACAACAAGGTTTACTATTATTACTATTATTTTTATTATTTTATTATTATACTTGTAATTTTTTAAATTATTTTATTTATTTGCATTTCAAATGTTGCTCACTATCCCAGTACCCCTCCAAAAGTCCTTCAGCCTATCCTCATCCTCTTTGCTCCGGAGAGGGTACTCCCCTACTCCCTCATCCTCCACCCCCACTACCAACCATCTCAAGCCTTCCCTTTCCCTGGGGCATCAAGTCTCTACAAGGTTAGGCAAATCTCACACTGAGGCCAGACAAGGCCATCCTCTGCTATGGTCCCTGCCACAGCAAGGTTTCTTATGATGTTGTCCTTCAAAAATAAGCTTCTCTTAAATATTTTCCTAGAAAAGGGGTTACTTGCCAGCTTTAGTGTTAAATCAGTAATAAACATCCAAGAAGTGCTCTGTCCCTCCCTCCCTTCCTCCTCCTCCTCCTCCTCCTCTACCTCCTCCTCTCTCTCTCTCTCTCTCTCTCTCTCTCTCTCTCTCTCTCTCTCTCTCTCTTTACTTCTAGGGTTTGTACTATATGTAAACATAGCAGTAATCAACCCCATACATATGAATGCGGTGATCCCTGCACTAATTATAAGTTGCTCATTATGCTGTTTTGAGGATGTCTTAAGGATGGTTTTTTTCTTTGTGTCAGTTACCAACACTCAGGATACAGAATCTGTAATTATTTTATTCCAGCCTTATTTGTCTACTAATAAATTATAGGTTTACCTACACTGAGATTTAAAGCCATCCTACACAAAGAAATGCTAGAAGGATACAGTAGCAATGTATGTACAGTTTAAGACCATATTTATCAAACTCCAGGTAATTTGGTTTAACTCTATTTTATAGTCAAATGTCATTTCTGCCACTATTTTTTAAAAAAAATCAAGTTGTTTCAGTTGAATTTTAATCTGAAAACCTATTTTGAAAATTAAAATGTCACAATGGTGGGCCTACCATTAATATTCTTTAAATTATAAAAAGGATAATTTAAAACATTAGGGGGATGGTAGAGGAGAAATCAGGAAAGGGGATAATAACATTTGAAATGTAAATAAATAAAATATCGAATAAAAAATCTGTAGAAAATAATTAATTAAAACATTGTATTAACTTAGTGTGGTATACATGTGATTGAACTTTCTTGTTTACTGAACAAAGTTTAAAACCCCTGAGTATATTTGTAACAGGGTTTTTCTAGATTAAGTTGCTGTGGGAAACTTACTTTAACTGTGCACAACACCATTCCATAGGGTGGATGGAGTTCAGGTCTGAGAAGAAATCAGAAAGTGAGCAAAGATAAGCAGTCTTTGTTATGTGCTTACTTAATCTACTTGCAATGCAATCAGCCTCTTAACCCCATTAGAAAATTTCTATGACTCACTCTATTGACTCAAACTGTTACCAAAAGGGAAAAAGAAAAACAATCTTCTTGTGAATTGCATTATCAGACATTTTGTTCTAGCAACAGAAAAGTCAACTAATACAGCAGTATACTTTATAAAGACAACCCTGTGTTAAAACAAATCTTGTCTTAATATAATGCAGAAGATTCAGTGCAGCACACCACTGATGTTTCAATTAGAACATAGCCCATTCTCCATACTCCCCTGTGAGTATTCTCTCTGCTAAGTAAATATTCTCTAATCCTATAATAGGTATGTAAGGACACAATTCATTCACAAATCATTGTGACTGCTATTTGTTTCATTATAGCTTCTATAAAATTGCCCCTGAAAGTGACAAACCCATCTCTTGTCAATAAAAAATGAACAGCCAATTTCAAAAGCATTATTTTTGCTAAGTAATAAAGTGCTAGGTAGTAAAAATGACCATCTTACCAAAAGTAATACACAGATTCAATGCAATCCCCATCAAAATCCCAACTCAATTCTTCATAGAGTTAGAAAGAGCAATTCAAAAATTCATCTGGAATCACAGAAAACCCAGAATAGCTAAAACTATTCTCAAGAGTAAAAGAACCTCTGGGGGAATCAGTATCCCGGACCTCAAGCTGTACTACAGAGCAATAGTGTTAAAAACTGCATGGTATTGGTACAGTGACAGGCATGTAGATCAATGGAACAGAATTGAAGACCCAGAAATGAATCCACACTCCTATGGTCACTTGATCTTTGACAAAGGAGCTAAAACCATCCAGTGGAAAAAAGATAGCCTTTTCAACAAATGGTGCTGGCTCAACTGGAGGTCAACATGCAGAAGAATGCAAATTGACCCATTCTTATCTCCTTGCACTAAGCTCAATTCCAAGTGGATCAAGGACCTCCACATAAAACCAGACACACTGAAACTAATAGAAAGGAAACTAGGGAAAAACCTTGAACATATGGGCACAGGGGAGAATTTCCTGAACAGAACTCCAATAGCTTATGCTCTAAGATCAAGAATAGACAAATGGGACCTCATTAAATTACAAAGTTTTTGCAAGGCAAAAGACACTGTCAAAAAGACAAAGCGGCAACCAACTAACTGGGAAATGATCTTTACCAACCCTACATCCGACAGAGGGCTAATATCCAATATATACAAAGAACTCAAGAAGTTAAACTCCAGAGAGGCAAGTAACCCTATTAAAAAATGGGGTACAGAGCTAAACAAAGAGTTCTCACCTGAAGAATATCTAATGGCTGAGAAGCACCTAAAGAGGTGTTCATCATCCTTAGTCATTAGAGAAATGCAAATCAAAACAACCCTGAGATTCCATCTCACACCAGTCAGAATGGCTAAGATCAAAAACAGGAGACAGCAGTTGTTGGCTAGGATGTGGAGAAAGAGGAACACTCCTCCACTGCTGGTGAAATTGCAAGCTGGTACAACCACTCTGAAAAGCAATCTGGCGGTTCCTCAGAAAACTGGGCATGACACTCCCGGAGGATCCGGCTAGACCACTCCTGGGCATATACCCAGAGGCTTTACCTGCATGCAATAAGGACACATGCTCCACTATGTTCATAGCAGCCTTATTTATAATAGCCAGAAGCTGGAAAGAACCCAAATGTCCCTCAACGGAGGAATGGATTCAGAAGATGTGGTATATTTACACAATGGAATACTATTCTGCAATTAAAAACAATGAATTCACGAAATTCCTAGGCAAATGGTCAGAACTTGAAAATATCATCCTTAGTGAGGTAACCCAATCACAAAAGAACACACA
The DNA here is from genome assembly GCA_036184795.1 of Tokudaia tokunoshimensis. Lineage (NCBI taxonomy): Eukaryota > Metazoa > Chordata > Mammalia > Rodentia > Muridae > Tokudaia > Tokudaia tokunoshimensis. Next base: position 68,375,557 of record BTHU01000015.1, read on the forward strand.
TGGTATGCAGTCACTGACAAGGGGATATTAACCCAGAATCTCGGAATACCCTAGACACAATCCGCATATCAATAGATTTCTAAGAAGATGGAAGGAGAGACCCCTGGTCCTGGAAAGACTGGATGTAGGGGAATTCCAGGACAGAGAAGTGAGTGGGGGTTGAATGGGGAACAGAGGGAGGGAAGGGGGCTTATGGGACTTTCGGGGAGGGAGGAAACGGGAAAGCGGAAATGATCTTGAATGTAAATAAAAAAAACTTAGAAAATGAAAAAAAAGAAAAAAATAAAGTGCTAGGTAACATGTGAGTTTATATTGTCTCAAAAATATATAGTTAAAATGATACATTGTTTTTCTGTTGTGTTTACCTGTTTTTGAAGTATGTGTCTTTCAGTGTTGCTGTGTGATTCAGCCTTATTTTAATACTAAAACTATTTTTGTTTACCTCGATAAATATATACACATAAACTAAAATCTAATAAGAATAAAATAAAGCTATAGTGAGTTCTTTAGGTACAGATCTGTGATTGAAATGTATATAATTCTATTATACGATAGTCAACAATATTAATCTACTATAATTTCTATATTTTCTAATACAATATTTTATTAATTTTTGAAGTATCATTTATACATGAAGTTTTGATCATATTAAATTCAAACTCCTCCCTTAATTCTTCCAAAATACATTTTGCCCCCAAACTTTCCAAATTATGTCTTCTTGTCTTTTTAAATAACCCAATAAGAACATTACTTATTAAATAAAGTTTGAGGCTTATGGACACTATATATATATATATGCTATTTCAGTTGTATGTTCCCTAATTGGTGTGCTGAATTAAGATTGAAATAAAATGAATTAAAATTCATATTGAAAAACTACTATCAGTATATATTATGTTAAAAATCTGTTTTCAATGAGATGAATTAGGAGAAGGAAAACAATGCAGTGAATGCTTCATTTCTTGGAAGACAGAGTACCTAAAATCTCTGCTGAAAGTATTTACAGTATATGTAAGCTATGAAGGTGGCATTTTATTTTTCTGTTAATCCTTTGTCTTTTTGTTCTTAAGCAAGTACAAATATACTTGTTGATACAAATCCTTAAAGATTAGTTTTATTCAACATAAGCAGTTAAATGATGTGAATATTACTGCAATTAATGCAACACTTATTTCATTGCTAACTTGTAGTTGTTTACATTCACTAAAAAATAATCTGTTATTACTAAAAGCGTTCGCTAAAGGAGTCAACCGGCAGAGACACACATGAGTGCACACACGTAGAAGCAGTCAGATATAAGCACACACACTCAAACACATACACATGCACATACAAACACGCACATTATGATTCATTATAGTGGCTTACAGGCTATGGTTCAGCTATATCAACAGTGGTTGTCTCTTGACAGAAAGGCTGTGAATCTGGTCACTGTTCTGTCCTGAGGCTGGATATCTCTTCTAGTTTTCAATTTTTGGATCTTAGCTGGACTACATGAGACATAGGCTTAAAATCCTGGAAAGTGGTACCTCAGGAGCAGGATGAATAAATTTTCCACTGAGATTTCTAAAATGTAGGACACAAAACCCTCCGCTTTCCATGTAGACTGTAATCAGAATGTGGGTTTGGGATTGATCCCCTTCTTCTCAAATGATACAATCAAAAAACATTATCAACAGTGTACTAAACTGCTCCAGTTTTCAATGATTCCAGATGTAGTCAAGTTTACAACCAAGATTAACTGCCAAAGAATTATAAGCAAACATACTATACTAGGGACAGAGATATCAGGCAAATAAATATTTTTCTTCCTTCATCGTGTATAGTTTGAGAAAAGTGACAAGAGTGTTAAAGCATATTCAAAATTATTGAGCAATCAAATAAATACAGATATCTGAAATATTCTCTACACATGTTCAAATTTGTCAATTTGCAGCTAGAAGTCGGTCTAGAATGTTCACAGACACCACTTCACTGCATAGCTCAAGGCGCTTACTTCTGCATTGCTGAATTTGGCAAAACAATAGTAGTGTCAGAATACCTCATGTTATCTAGTTCCATGCTAATAAAAATTGATTGTTCTCTTGTCTGCTTTACAAGGGAGAAAACCAAACAATGTGTAAGGATATAATCAATTTTTACCCTCTTTATATTATTAAAACAGAAAACTTCCAATCTTATATCCCTGCCTGAATAGAAATTACCAAGATTAGACCAGTCTACAATAGTATAATTAGTTATAATCTTTTGAGAAGTTTCTCATTATCTACATATTTCAAAGGTTTTCTAATGATATTGAAACTACAAAATATACAAAATATAAAGGCACATTTATATAACTTTACTTAAAGATGAAGAACCACATATAAGTATTTTCTAAAACTAATTCTGGGCAAGTTGTTTTTTTTTTTTTTTGAATTGTATCATTTCTTTTATTTATCTTTCTTTGCATGTCTTTTTCCATACAAAGAGTGATCATTCTAAGAAGCATAAAGAAATACTTCTGATTTTAGAGTTGAAAAATTATCATAAAAAACAAAGTTAAAATAAATATGATATCTAAGGTCAGGGTTCAAGATGAGAATCCTCATACAGAAACCAAGTATTTTATATTTTTAAGCTCAAAAATCCCACAACAAAGTAATTTAATAATATATTTTAGCACATAATAGTACAATTCAAACATTTTAGGTTTTATATGTATACATGAAATAGACATTTTACTTATTTATATATGGTCGATAATATGAAAATAAAAGTAGACATCAAAAATACAAAGATTTCTTAACAATGACAATCAGAGATTATATAAAATGATGTGCTTAGATTCAAATAAATTCCTCCCATTGACTTTGTTTAGCATAATGTAAAATCTTCAGGGTCTAAGGTAATAATCTTTACATTTGAAGGAATGCTGCCTAAGGGATTCTGAATCTTTGATTCTTTTGATATCGTGCATTGCTAAAGGTTTAAATTTGTATTAATATTAAGGTATGTTTCTTTTTGTTTTTTATTCTTCTCTCGTTTATTACATCCAGTCTGCAGTTTCTTCTCCCTCTCTACCTGCCCATGTTCCAGCCTCCCTCCCCCTATTTCTCCCCTATTCACCAGATACACCCCTTTCTTCCTCCCCTCAGAGAAGAGCACTTCCCTGAGACATTAATCCCACACAGCCTAACATGCTATAATAAGACAAGACCTTCATATGAAGTGTGGACAAAGCAACCCAGGAAAAGGGAATGGGTCCTGCCAGTGGGCTTAAGAGTCAGGCACAGACCCAGCTCCCACTGTAAGGATTTAAGAAGAACAACAAGCTACTCCAGCTTAATATAGGTGCAGAGGATCTAGGTCAGATGCCTTTGGGCTCTCTCTGCAAGATGTCATGAGAGTCCCCTTTATTCTCTGGGCTGTGTTCAGGTGTGTCTCTGACCCTTCTGGTTTTTCAGATTCTTTCTTGACTCCAGGAGCAACCCTGAATACTTGGCAGTGGGACTCTGCAGTTAGTTGGTGCAGGAAGTCTCTCTGGTCTCTTTGATGACAATTCCGCTTCTTATGTTTTTACTTTTTTTTTTCTTGCATATTTTCTTTATTTACATTTCAAATGTTATCCCCTTTCCCTGTTTCCCCTCTGGAATATCCCTATCCCATACCTCCTTACTCTACTTCTATGAAGGTACTCCCCTACCCACCAACCCACTCCTGCCTCCCTGCCCTGGCATTCCCCTACACTGGGACATAGAGCCTTCCCAGGACCAAGAGCCTCTCCTCTAGTTGATGCCCAACAAGGTCATCCTCTGCTTACATATGCGGCTGGAGTCATGGTTCCCTCCATGTGTACTCTTTGATTGGTGGTTTAGTTCCAGGGAGCTCTGGAGGGGTCTGATTTGTTGATGTTACTCTTGCTATGGGGTTCTGCTTCTTAAAGGAGTCCTAGCCAGATTCACATACAGAGCTATGGACATAGACTTCCATGAGCCTCACTTGTTGGGACCTGACTAAACTTTGCTCTCTTAAATCTACTAAATCTATTTAAATCTACTACTAGGTTTAGGAAACTGTAGTGGAATCTACAGTGCAAAATAACCAGTTATACCTTTTTGTTATCTGAAAGAGATAAAGTCAAGGGCTCCATACTTAAAATAATGACATGTACTATGGAATTTTGGTTGGATAGTACACATTGTGTACATGTAGTAAATCTCACACCAGATCGTGTTAAGTGTGATTACTACATGTGGGAAAGAATATTCGTAAAACCGAGGAAGGAAATGAGCTCCACTTCACATTAAAATGCTTCTTGTGTTTACACTATAAATGTGCATAAATGTCCCCTATAGTTAAGACTACTGTACTTCTTCCATCATACACACACACACACACACACACACACACACAGTTTAAAAAAATTGTTTAGCTTTTGACATAAAATACAGTTTTAAATAGAATGATGTGTGAAGGTTATTAAGTTTTATAAATCCTCGCTTCCTATTTTTGTTATTGCTGACGTTGTAACTTGCCATAATAGAACATGCTAAATTTGTTCCGTGGAAGTTTCTGTGCTGATTTGTTACTGATCGACATTAGTTGAACTTTATTCTCAGGCTCACTGTTTATAAATTCTCTCAATTCTGTAGTATTACCTTATCTAATAAGTCTGTGGTTTACCTTCAAAAGGATATTAAGATAAATTGTGATTCTTATGATCCAACCTTATTAAGACTAGATGAATATTAGTATTTACATTAGTGATTTTTTTTAATCACATTGTGAGGCTGTGTTTTTCCAAATCCCTTTCCTTTTAGCATTTCAGTATAGTTTGACAGTAACATCACTTTTAAAGTCTTTCTATTAGGAAGAAAAAGAGTCCAATTCTGATTGTAGAGAAGTGTACTAAAGAGCACAGGAGCTACTCCTGGAACCTCTGGTTTTTACACCTGTAGTTTTTCTTTGCAGACGTAATGTGCTTCTCTGAAGAAATTTTTTATTACAGTGACATTTTCAGAGTACACCTAATGCGTTTTTTCATGCTAGAGCTCTGAGAGCAATAATATAGGTCCCTGCTGGGCAATAGGCAGAACTGATACTTCTATTCCCCATCTGATGTAGGTGGTAGAGTATAATTAGCTGTGCTGGAAATCTTCCTTGATGCCCCTGAGCTGGCTGAGAGGTGAGTTTTCAATCATTTACAACTCTCTGAACTCTTCCAGCCCATAGCTTGAATAGAGATTATAAGAAGTTCTTGTCATATGTAAAATGAGGCCTGTTCAAAGCTGTTTTGGGAAGGATTCTAGGACATGGTTTTAAAAATGCAAATAAATTATACATTTCTAATTTATGATAATTTTGTTTTCAAATAAACATTATTTTAGTAGGACAATAGACTAGTAAATCCCACTTTTGCAAGTATTATTTTGAGTTCAGTATTATATATGGGGGCAATTTTTTCCACAGAAGTATATTATATTTCTATAAGTGCTATAATTGACTCATAGATGACATTTTCTTGTTCTCAGGAAGTAGTCTGCTCTACTTCTGAAATATTTTTTTAATTATTTTAGCCATAATTATATAAGCAGTATCAGTGAATATTAATAAATTGACAAATGTAAATATAAAATGCAGCTTTGAAATGTGCATGTGTTCACTTAGCAAATATTTTTAGAAAAATTCAACCGAAAGGATGTCATGTTAATGAGTATAAGCAAGATGTACATTTGTTTCTATTTCAATAAATGTACAAGAAAAATTGAATTATTTGGTATATAGACACAGTATATTGTGATGATTGGGAGAAAATATGTTAATAAATACTTCTTGTAGGCTTTGTGTCAAAAAAGTTCAGGAAATACTATTGAAGATGAGAACTGATGAATCAAACTGACCATTTATTTATTTTCATTACCCCTATCTCTCAGGATTTCATAGTTCAATTGCTTTGTGTTCATAGAGTATCATAACATAACTTCAGTATTTAAAAATCAAGATTTTCAGTTATAACTTATTATTCCTGTATTATATAATTTGTGTTTATTAAGGAAAATAGTAATCTTCACATCATTCTATATCTTGGGTTTAATATATCCTTAGCATCCATCTCTTCAGGAGATATAATTGCCTCTCTTCTTTTATCTGTAATATTACATGTTTTATTTTGAATTCTTTATCTCTTGGCTTGTAGATGGTTTCATAGACATGCTTAATAGTTCATCCATCTATATGAAAATACATTTACTATATTGCCATTTATGAAGGAACATTCCAGGTCTGTTTTTTCAGGTCCTTTTTATCGTTAATTTTTATCTACCTTGTTTACTTTCTGTAATCCATATTATACAATCCACTGTCTATGAGGTATTTGATATATATGACAAAATCTTGTGTTCTTTATGAAACATAATACATCCTGTTTAAATTTAGCACTCTACCTATTCTCATTTAGCACTATACCTACTCTCAGTGGATGATGGTACAATCACCTTAGCCAGAGGACAGCTTACAATTGTTTGGAATGGTGTGTTTTAAAGTGTGCCTCATCACTTGAAGTGAGTGGTTTTTGTAATCAATATTCATCTCACATTTTCTGGCTGACTCTTTTCTTCTTTTTAAAGTATAATATACACATGGCATTAGCGTACCTATTTGTGAAGTTTATCATATTTCAAAACATCCATAAAGTACAAACTGATAAACTGAGATTGACCAGCATTTCTAGTTCCTATTTTTTCATTTACATTTGGAGCCTTAAAGCCCTTAGTATATAATTTATTAATTCACTTATAGTGGTTTTCAACCTTCCTACTTCTGAGACTCTTTCATACAGTTTCTCATGTTGTGGCAACCCCAAAATAAAATTATTTTCATTGCTATTTCAGAACTTCAATTTTGCTAGTATTAAGGATCCTATTGTAAGTACCTGTGGGGTGTTTTGGATGATCTTTGGCAATGCCTGTGAGACTGTCATTCAACCCTCAAAGCTGTCATGACCCACATTTTGAGATGCACTGCAACTGTATTGATCTCATTCTGGTACCAACACAAGAAATTATTCCCTCTCATATAACTAATTTTTGTTATCTCTTTACCAAACTACCTTTATACATGGGCTCTTCTACTTCTCCAAAGAATCAGTATTCAAAACTAATTCCAACTTTTATTACTTCTTCCTTTAGGACAGGAGGAGACATGAGGCATATGTATTTCTCTGCAAGGTGTATTCCACTATTGCATAATGTCTGGCAGTTCTATTCATTTTGCTGCAAATGACAGGATTTACATATTTCTTTATATCCAGATATTTCGCTCTGCATGCAAACCACATTCTTTTACTGTTCCATCTATCAGTACACACTTGAGTAGGTCCTATGTATTTGCTATGGTAAATACTGCCAGAATAAACATTAAGGTGAAATGTTGCCTTGGTTTGACTATTTCATTTCCTTTAGTTACCCACTTTGATAGGATGATCAATCTCTTTGAAGTTACTACAGAAACGTTTCTGTTCTCCATAATGACTGCCCTCATTTTCATTCTTGTGAACAGTGTACTTTTCTCCTATACCATCATCAACATTTGTTACTTTTGGATGGCAGTCATTCTATATGATATAGAATATATGTAAAAATATACAGGAGACAAAAGTAAAGATAACAAAAAGTAGGATTGTTTTGATATACTATTAGCTGTGAAAGCCATCTTCAACAGACCATGAACATCAGTAATTCTTCTCTCACTATCACACTTATTTCATTTATTCATTAAATATTTTACATATATTTTTGAGATGGAAGCAAGACAACTAGAGACAGACTATGAGAGGTGTCTGAATTAAGAGAGGATATTAACTAAATTTCAGATAAAATGAAAGTTAGATAGAAAATATGGGAAATAGAAATGAACAATGGTGATCAGGTAGAAGATGAAGAAATGAGAGGATGGGTGGAGATGGATGGAGACTTAACAAAAATGAAGGGTAACATGAAAACCAATTTGTGAACAGGTTAAGGAGAAACCAACAGTCGGTAAATTCAAAAATATTTAATTGGAGAAAATACTAGGAAATGAAAGGAAAGGAATTCTTATCAGTATTTTTATATTGTCTGTATCTTTGATGTTCACAATCATATTAAAAATATTTATTTCTATTAATCTATAAATCCATATTCTGTATGTCTCTTGATTCATGTGTGTGCAAATGGATAAAAGAGTAGATGAATTAATGAGAGATAGATAGAAAAATATATTTATTTGTAGATACAAAGATTCAAATTAAGGATGATACCATACTGCATCTCTCTGCTCTATGAAACACATTTTAAAGTAATTCTCTTTACATTTTTTTCCTCCGGTTTTCTCTTAAATATACTCCAGTCAGACGTTTTTTTTTTTTTGTTTTTTTTGGTTTTTTTTTTTTTTTTTTTGGTTTTTCGAGACAGGATTTCTCTGTGTAGCCCTGGCTGTCCTGGAACTCACTTTGTAGATCAGGCTGGCCTCAAACTCAGAAATCCTCCTGCCTCTGCCTCCCAAGTGCTAGGATTAAAGGCGTGCTCCACCACCGCCCGGCTTCCAGTCAGGCTTTGATGATGCTATTTCTACTCAAACTCTAACATGTTTACCAATTTACTCTTTAAGCCTAATGGTAAACCATAAGTTCTTATCTTTCATTCTTTTGTAAAGTAGTCATTATCCAGTTAAATCTCTTTTGATTGAAGTCTCTTATTTGTTTTCTTGGGTTCTCTTGCATTTGTTTTCTTTTGTAATACTTCCCCACATCTATTTCAGTCACATTTGATCTATGTTTAACCAGGCATTCATTTACAGTCCACACCTGGGCATCTCTAGGTATGACCACTCACTGAGTCTTTTAACTAACAGCAGTATTCTGAAAGCTGTCAGTTTTCTCCTTTGACCTTGCTATGGAACAACTCCATTTCTATGTACAAAACAAGCTAACAAACCAAAAACAAACAAATATAAAACAAAACCATTATGAACTACCTATGCCAATCCTGAATATTTTTTTTCTATTCACACATTCCTTAGTTGTCTTATCCTCATTAAATTACAATACTTTTCCTTCATTTTAAGTGGTCTCAAATCCATGGATAAATTCAACTCTATTATTTTAGTCACACTTATTAGTGAAGCAAATTTCTAATGTAATCCCTACTCAAAATCACTTTATTATTTTCTTGATCTAAAATATCATCATGAATGAAAGGTTTATGCTAATAAATGTTAAGAGGTTACAATATATCAAGCCTTTTATGTTTTATCATTAAAATAGCTATCTTGATATATTTCAGAAATGCTAGGACATTTAACTCCTCTTTTAGATACTGTCCACATTCTCATAGAATCTAAACCTTCTGCTATTTCAATTATTATCTACATATAGGCCACTCTTCTAATCACCTTAATCTTTTCCCACCTACAATTAAAATAAAGTAATTTAACCAAATGGAACTTAGCAATCCCCCTTTAATGGAATACTGTACATTTTACTATCAGATCAAATATATACAGCTTGAAAAATTATCTCACACTTCAATGATAAAAATATGGCGATATCATTAGAGTTTCATATTATTTTAAGATTTCTTGAGAGTCTTCAAATGCCAAACAATGTTTGTTTTACGACTTCTAAGTTTTATAAATGTATTAATGATGATAGTTTTCAGATTGAATGTTAGATTCTTTAGATAAATTCTGCATAAAATCCAGGCCAGTATAAGAACCAAAATAAGAAGTCAATTTAAAGATTAAAGTTTAGATAAATAATATACTATATTTGTTTTTTGAACCTTTGCAATTAAGTTTTAAATTTACTATACCTTTATATATATGTATATATAAAGCCATGGAAGAAGTAAGGCATTTTCCTTTGGCTGAGATGCCACATTTTCTTAGCAGTCTCTGACCTGGTAACCCACTTCACCAGACTGGAGTGGAGTCCATTGGTGTCACTTGAAGAAATGTCTCCATCCGTGGTTTTAGAAGAGTGCTTTATGCCTCATCATACCACTTGTATATATCTAAGATAATCCTATACATCAAACAAAGCAACTAAATATGCAGCATTTTCTCCTGTTCACGGCCTTATATAATAATAGTTCTCAATATACACTATCTTTTAAAGCCCCTTTATTTGTCAATTAAAATATTTCTGACAGTTTATTTTTTTTTAAATATTCCTTTGGACTATTGTTTTTCATATTATTCAATTTGAAATTAAATTTATTGATATATGAGACAGGTCTGACATATGGTGCTATATTGTGATATGCAATGTTTCCAATACATTCCATAGTATGTAAGTCATAATACGTGTATTACTGACCTCTTAAAATAATTTTTTATTTCCTTTTAAACAGTCCAAGGACCTTCCTCTTTACATTTTGAAGGAGAATCTTTGCACTTCTTTCTAATATATGATTACAAGGAATGTTTAGTACACATACTTACCAACACACTGTGAAATTTATTCTTTGATATTGGCTACACATTGAGAAATTATAATTGTAGCTTTAATTTTCACATATATGATGATTAACAACATTCAGTTTTAGCATAACTATTTACTAATCTTGAATGTTAATATATTTAATGAGTAACATCTATTTAGGTTGATTTCTCATTTTATTTTATTTTTAATTGCATATGCATTTTTATATGTGTGTGTTTGTGTATGTATGTGTGTGTGTATGTGCATCCATGTGTATATGTTTGTGTGTGCGCATGTGTATATGTGTTTGTGTATGTATGTGTGTGTGTGTGTATGTGCATCCATGTGTATATGTTTGTGTGTGCATCTGTGTGTATGTGTGTGTGTGTGTGTGTGTGTGTGTGTGTGTGTGTGTCTATATGAAGGTCAGGTTCCTGTGGAACTGAAAAGATCATGTCAGATCCACTGAGGCTGAAGTTACAAGAATATACATATACACATACACATACATATGTATTGCAATTACTTTAATTGTTATGATATCAAATCAAAACAAAGAGTGAAATAAATAAGAGATTAGGAATTCTTACGTCTGTGGCAAATTAATGATAAGTCCATTTATTCTGACTTGACAGTATAACTTTAAAATTTTAGAACAAGTGACAATTTACATTACTTTTTCCAACTCTGTCTCAAAAATATAGAATATGGAATAGCTCAGAACCTGCTAAGCATAGAGCAAGCAACTTATAAATGCAACAGTAGGTTTGTGTCTCTTTTATTAGGGAGCTAAATAGGAAAGAGTTGTGTAGAAACTCCCCATAACATACCATCAACAGTCTTATGGATGGATCATGGTGGCAGTCCAGTCTGCCAGGTAATGTTCCGGAATTGATTTCTTGTGTTCTTGCTATTTAGGGTAAAAATAAACAAATAAACAAAATCCAAAGTCTTTTTCTTGTGACTGTAAACTGTGACTCTCTCCCTGTCTTCTCTTGCCTATATTTGTGTGTGTGTGTATGTGTGTGTGTGTGTGTGTGTGTATGTATGTATGTATGTGTGTACAAGTAGATTCTTTCCTGTGCTTATCATAAGAGTTGAGCATATCTTATCTCTGACTCATTCTATCAAATCTTTCTCTGATTTGTCCCCTTGTCTGTCCCTCAATTAGACATCACTTTCAAATATAGCTGCATTCTTCTACAAACTACCCTTACCTACATTATTTGAGATTAAAGGTGTATACTAAGGGCTTGTCTATATTCCAGGCAAAGGGATTAAAGTAGTGTAGTGTCTGTATTCCAGCTGGATTGCACAGACCTAAAAGGTCTCTAAATATGATTCCTTACCGGAAAAGCTATGTTGCTGGATAAAAATTCTTCTTCAGAGGATTGCTATGAGTTCAAGTCCAGACTAAGTTATAGAGAGTACAAGATCAGGCATAAGTAATAAACAAAATCTTTACTCAATAATAAGAAACAAACTAATAGAAAGAAATGTTAAATATATATATAATATATATAAATAAATTTATAAATATATAAATATATACATAAATTATTTTACAAAATAATAGAATGATATATGGATTTTTAATAAAATATTCACCCATGTCCTTACCTCACCCACCTTCTCATTCCTCCTTTAATGTTTGATTTCTCATGTGCCTCCCTGTACTTTTTCCATATGACCTGTGCTGTAAATCTCTCTTATTTTGTTGGAAGTCACTGAGACATTTCCTTACTGTCTTTCTATTTTCAACAAGTTCTCTGGTTAAACATACAAAACTTAGTATTCAAATGCCAAGTACCATCTTGAAGAAGGGTCCTGAGACTGGGGAGAAAAGACTTGAATTCAAATAATAGATTACAAGCTCAAGACAGATTTGCAGAAGGTTATCTCTCAAGGCAGTTCTTTCTTACAATTCCAAAAACCCTGGATAGCTTATCACTTGTAGAACAAAAGGCCAGTCTTTATTTACATATCAATTCAGTCATTACCTTAGGTTCCCCTCTGCCTGTTCCACGACTCTATCTCCTAAATGCATAAAATGGGACAGGAGCATATTTTTACTTTGTAAATGAGTAGAGAAATGCCTGCCTTTGTTATGTACAGAGAGTAACCTACCTGGGTGGGAACCCACCCTGAAATTACCATTACTGTCAAGCCTTGGCTTGAACCTAAACAGCTTCTGTCCCAGGCCTAATCTTCAATTCAAAAATTGGTCTTCTTCTTCTTCTTCTTCTTCTTCTTCTTCTTCTTCTTCTTCTTCTTCTTCTTCTTCTTCTTCTTCTTCTTTTTCTTTGACTTCTCTCATTAGAAAATAGCTACCTAAAATAAAACAATAAACTAAAACAAGAAAAAATAAACAGAAAAATTTTTAGAAAGCCAGTGAGAAAGCATATGAGCATATATAACTACAGAGACACACACTTTTGCACACATACAAATTGCTCAAAACACAAAACAAGAAACTATACTATATATACTATACTGAATAAGTGAAAGACCTGTATGGTTCAAAAAAAGAAAAAAAATTAAAAATATCCAAAGAATTATGAGACATGAAAATATAAAAAATACCACTGAGTAGGTTTTGTGTTGGTCGGCTACTGCTTTAGGAATATAGGACCTACCCTTAAATAAAGAGTTCATGTACATGCTGCTACAGTCTCCGTAAGTCCCTATATGTATCAGTCCTGTTGTGTACAGAAGCTCTTTTTTCCTTGCTGTTTCCCATTCCCACTGATCTTAAAATCTTTCCACTTTTGTAATACAGAGTTTCCTGTGCTGTGAGACACTGATCATCAGCCTAATAAGCTTACCAGCAACAAAAAAAGACAATCCTAATATCCCTAGTTATGTATATTGAATTTTAGTACATTGAACTTGGAGAATTTAAAAAAATTACAATCCTTATATAAGACTCTGGGGAGACTTAACTTACCAGAGACCCCTGAGTGAATGACATGGAGACAGGAATCGATGCAAAAAGCAAGAGGAATTTTATTTAATACAGCGTGCTGGGGTTGCCCTCCACATGGGGAAAGAATGACCACTTTCAGCCCACCTAGATGACCTTTTTACAGTCCTCAGGGCAGTCGCCATTTGGCACAATGTGATTGGCAGAATAGTGTTACCTTTAAACTAATTGGTTGTTAGGAATGAGGTCGGTGGCCAATGGTCTCTGAATAACTCTGGGCCCCACTAGCAGCCTGGGTCTTCCTGTGATCTAAGGAATATAATTTAGCCTCTCCCTTCCAGGAGGGGCAAGTGTTCCACAACCTTTCCTGAGTTCGCGAGCTGAGCTTTTCACTTAGATATTTAGTCCTTTTTCCTTCACCAAACATCATAAATGATCTTTGCAAATTACAAGTGAATCTAGCTTACTCTTTTATGTAAAATATTCCTGATGTGTTTATAAAAAGATAGAGGGAATATGTTCTATGGAGGGATGGCGAGCTATGGGGGAAGCGGATGTCTCAGCAGGCCCATGCCAAGGCATCCCTTCCCCCTGAGGGACCAGCCACATGTCTTATAGTATAGAATGGAGTAGGAGGGTGGTCCGGAGGAGCGGAAGGGGTTATAGCCCCATGGGAAGATCAACGATGTTGGCCACCCAAATGCCGCAGGATTCCCAGGGACTAAACCATCAACCAAGAAGTATGCATGGTTCCAGCCAAAAAATGTGGCAGAGGAATTCCTTTTTGGGCATCAGTGGAAGGAGCGGTTCTGGAGTGGTCCTTGGTCAGTTGAAGGTTGAATAGATGCCCCAACAAAGGGAAATCGAGGGTGGGGGGAGTGGGTCGGGTGGAGGGACATATACTTGGAGGCAGGAAGTGGAGGAGGGGTTGGGCGTTTGGAGGATGGGGGAAACTGGGAAAGGTTTTACCATTTGAAATGTAAATGAAGATTATATTCAATAAATAAAAAAAAGAATAGAGTTTATTCAGTACATGGGGAGAGTGGTTAAGAGGGGAGTAGAGAAAGGCAGAGAGAGAGAGAGAGAGAGAGAGAGAGAGAGAGAGAGAGAGAGAGAAGAGCAATAGAGGCTGTCCATGAACACATAGAGGGGCAGGGATAGGGATGGGGCAGAGGAGGGGATGTGAAGGGAAGAGAAAGAACAAAAGAGGGAGGAGGGGGCAAGCAGCTCCTTTTATAGTGGGTCAGGCCTACCTGGATATTGCCAGGTTAACTGTGGGGTGGAGTTTAGACAGAATGCTAATAATTCCATGTATTGTTCCATGTTTATAATACATGAACTCTTTCCTCTGAACTGTACTTTTCAAAAGTTTCATTTATGCATAGCTAGGGTAGCATATATTTTAACCATTAATTTGATCTATTTTTTTATGATTTACTGATAAGCAGGTAATTATCAATGTAATCAGTAGTATGTTTCTCCCTTCTATTTCCCATTCCTATCAGAGTCCCCCAAACCATTATTATATTTGTGTTTTGTCAGATCAACTATCAATGACATTTCAAATTTAAAAAATCCTTCAATCTATGATATCTATACTGCTTTTTCCCACTTGGGCTAATAGTTTTGCAGTTTCCATCTTGAAGTAGGAATAATCATTTCATTGATAAATATTTTATTAGATGCATTGTTATCTGGAAAACATAAAAAGCTTTTTTTTTAATTTTTGGCTTTTGCAATCATGCTGTTATAAATAAAGAATTTATTACCAGTGTTTGCTTATATGTTTGAAACACTGTCCTTATCTAACATGCCTGCACCATTTTACTGCCTCAGAGGCAATGTATGCTAGATCCAATTTCTCCATGTCCTCACCAGCATTTGGCAATATGTACCTTTATTACAGTCTTATTAATGAGTGGGTTATGTAGAGTGACCTTTTATTGAAGGGTAATGATTTTGGTCATCTTTCATGATGTTATTTCAGTTCCTTAAACATTATAAATCCTTTATCATAGCTTTGTGTTTTAAGCTACTTCTTTTACCCATTCCACTTCAAGCGAGATTCACTGTCTTCACCGAAGTTATATCCGCTCAATAATCATTTCGTCATCTTTCAAGCATAGGCTTGTACCTTTCATTATTGCTATTTTCCCAACTCTTCGTTGTCCAGGTTGACTTTGTGGATATACAACTCTAAAGTGATCCAGGGAGAGAAATTGTACATTTGTACATCACCTTGAAATTTGGGACATTTTTCACATGAAACATAAATTTCTCTTTATGTGTTTTCTTGTAAAGGGCTGATATAGTATTTTTTTTCTTGCAGTATAGACAAAAGATGAATGCATTATGTAGGTACATGATGCATTCCTTCCATTTGCAAATTTCTTTAGTTGATATACTGAATATCTTATACTAGTATGGACTGTAATTTACTATCATTTTCTCTAAGCCTGGGAGTCTAATGCCTTTGCTCTTCTTGGTACTTTTATGTCTCCAAAACCTGGAAGAGTGTCTACAATATGTCTTTAGTAATACATAGATTAACATCAAGGAAAAGGTGGAAATAGTGATGCATATAGAAAAAGGTTTTGAGAGCCTTGTGATCATGCATTATTGACATACAGCTGCTATCACTTTTTTTAAGGTTTTGAATAGTGTCAGAGAAGTACCATTTGTATGTGAAATCATTTATAAATACTATATTTGATTCTTATATTTTTCTGTAAACTATTGACAGTAAATATAAGGAAAAGATTGAAATATAAGCCCAGAAAGTGATACTACACCCTATGAAAAGTCATATTAGGCATTTTTATTGCCTGTACTATCCTTTATTACACATATTTATGATTCAAACATGAAAAGTAATTACACAAAAGGTCACTTCATAAAGGAAAAATAGAAAGTAAATTAAAAGCACTGAGAAAACCAAGAGGAAAGAAAATTAATGCTAATAGTATACAGAGATCTTAAACAGAACAAAGAGAAGGTTTCTGCTTAAAATTCATAGTATAACTACTAAAACTGGTTAATGAAATATTCATATAATTTTTAAAAATTAGGCAATTCATGGGTAATAAGCTTTGGAGTGTGTTCCTACTGATGTATTTAGCTGTTCTGCTTTGCTTTATGTCTAAATATTTGAAACCAAGTTTAATTGACATCAATATAGTTGCAATGCTATTTGAAAATAAGAATAGCAACAGGGATGTATAATTGGGTCCAGTCTTCTGCATTTTTCTCAGATTCTCTGGGCAGACAATCTCTGTACCTCTCTGACTCACAAGAATAGGCCTTATGTCCTTGTTCTCTGGTCATGCGCACCAGTAATATTCTTTGAATTCTTTTGCATGTCCTAGATGTATTTACTTTGAATTCTTTTCTCCACATCACCCAGTTATCATAATTTGTAGATCTTAGCCCATATTTTAGGTGTTTGGTGAGCACTAGTCTGATTTTACCACATTTATCTCTGTGGTAAATTAATTTTTATTACGTAAGGAAATTAATTCATTTATGCTTGCTTAAGCTGGAATGTCACTAAGGATAAAGCCTATTCTATTTTTTTCTCAACACTGTATGTAGAGATTCTGCTTTTCATAGAATAAGTGAATAAAAGCCTCAGAGTTTTTGAATGGGTGAAATGATTCATAGAGGTCTCAAATTCCAAAGGACTGCATAGCTGTAATCAGAGTACGTTAGAAGCTGAAGCAAGAGAAACCAGAGTTAAAAGTCAGACTGGGCTTTATTGTAACACCTTGACAATAAATAAATAAGTACAGATTCAAAGAGAAGAAACAGGACTAAATGCACTGAAAGTTTTCAAAGACATGATTAAAAACAAGACAAAAGTGGTATGTATATCTGTTACGTAAGATACCCACTATATATATAGCCTTTTCAACAAATGGTGCTGGCTCAGCTGGAGGTCAACATGCAGAAGAATGCAAATTGACCCATCCTTATCTCCTTGCACTAAGCTCAATTCTAAGTGGATCAAAGATCTCCACATAAAACCAGACACACTGAAACTAATAGAAGGGAAACTAGGGAAGAACCTTGAACATATGGGCACAGGGGAGAATTTCCTGAACAGAACTCCAATAGCTTATACTCTAAGATCAAGAATAGACAAATGGGACCTCATTAAATTACAAAGTTTCTGCAAGGCAAAAGACACCGTCAAAAAGACAAAGCGGCAACCAACTAACTGGGAAATGATCTTTACCAACCTTACATCCGACAGAGGGCTAATATCCAAGATATACAAAGAACTCAAGAAGTTAAACTCCAGAGAGGCAAGTAACCCTATTAAAAAATGGGGTACAGAGCTAACTTTTCAATGTATGTCAACATCAGAAAACAATATATATGTATGTTTGACTTTTATTTACTTTTTGGTCAAAGAGCATATTTTTTATAATTTCAATTGATTTACATTAACAATTTGGGAAAATATTATATTTTTAACTAAATTAGGATGATAGTTATTCTTTGGTCATTCAATAATGGATTGTTGAAATAATAATAAGCTCTATGTATAAAAGTTTTATATAATGATTGAACTGTTATACAATAGACCTCTTTTCAACTGACCTTCAAGAAAGGCAAAGATTGAATCAAAGTGCAGGAATTTCATTTCTGTGAAGGACAAAAATGATAATGTTCAGGCAGACTCTTTGCTTTCTAATCATCTTACTTAATTCAGTGGTAGACCCTGGAAGAACTAGATAGGGAGCTAAAATGCCCATTAACCTGTCACAATCAAATATCAGATGTCTTAAATGAATTTTCAGGCAGTGTTGAATCAAAGCCAAGATATAAATGAATTTTCTTTTGGGTTTGTGTAATGCCTTTTTGTAATACAAAGAAGAGATGTCCTTTGGAATGTCAGATATAGGAAGTAATGACTTTGGTTTTCTAGTCAGATGCCCATAGTGAACTTTACAGAGACTAAGTTAATTCTGAAAATGACTTAATTTTTAATGAATCATATATTTTAATGTTTTCTCTTATAATAAAATGTGTAGTATGTTTCTATAGTAATATAGAAAATCATTTTTGCTATTGGATTGATGTTAATTTAGCATACAGTAAGGATTTCTTAAGTCAAATTCTATATGATCTAATATGTGTTATAAAAAGAGAATGTATTTAATTTTGGGAATAATAAGTTTCTTTTCAATAATTTAGTTAATAATGTAATGCAATAATAGAATAAGTTATTGGTGTTTGGCCTGAATTTGTCTATGTACCATGTGTATGTAGTGATTATGGATGCCAAAAAAAAAAAAAAAAAGATTTTTTTTTAAGGCCCTTGGGACTGCAGTTACAGACAGTTGTGAGTAGCAATATCAGCCCTGCAACTTGAACTTGGGTCATCTTGGAGAGCACCCAGTACTCTCTACTATTTAATGAACTCTCCAGCTTCCTTATTTGCATTGTTAATAATATAATGTGTTATTATATTCAAATGAATCCAATGCAAGTTTTTAACGAATAATAAATAAAAACTGAACTCTTCCTCTATTTAGCCACTTGTAAATTTTATGATTACTTAATGTGTTTCCAAACATTAGAATACATTTTTTTCTATTATACGCAACGTTCTATGGCCATAAATATGGCCATAAAACAAAACTGAAATTTCTCACATTTATTCAGTAGTAGCATTATTATAGGTTTTAGGGTCTATAGATTGGAAAATAACTTAGTAAAAATACAGGCCCCAACAAAAACATAGAGGTCAAAAGTGCTATAACTCATTTTTTAGGCAAGCAAAACTGTCTTGAATAGTAAATAATATCTGGTCAATAAAATTAAATGATAAGGGAATATTGAAGTGTAAATATGGATGATAGAAGTAATAAAGGTGAAATAGTTTGAGACAAGGATGTTAGACCCTTAGAGAAAGCACGTGATATTCAGGACAGTAAGAAGAATTTAAAACAATTTAAATAGATAGTATTCAAATTGTACAATGTGCTTGAACTGAAAGGTGATAACACCTGAGGTCCTTAACTGTCAGGCTGAAGGAGTGAAGTTTACTTGGGAAGTGATGATATTTGCAGTAATACAGGCAAGGTGAGATGAAATATTCATGAAGTTATTACAAAAATAAAAAAAATGCTGAGAAAATATATCCTTAAGAACATGGAGAAATGCTTTCTGCATTTGATATGGTTTTGGTTAGAAAAAAAACATAAGAAATATATCCATGTGTTTTGCACAGTTAGAAAGTCGTTCTGAGTTACATTCAGCTAAAAAATGTGCCTGTTCCCTCTTAAATCAAGAGACACGTATAAATATCCTTCAAAGAGTTATAAGTAGAGATTAAGCAGCTGTGCACAGTTACAGATTGAGTGGCTGAAACAAAGTTCCTGGGAAGGAAAGGAGACATCTGAGGGAGGTGACAGCCTCAGATAAGTGTACATTTAGAAAATGCATTAATAATTAAATTAAATTAAATTAAATTCTAAGGCCAAGCATATGATACCGTATTGGGCATGACAAGAGTTCCTTTCATGGAAAGAAATTCAGATATCCCTAAGTAGTCTGGAGGAGATAATTTCAGACCTGTATAACTGCTGGGTAGGGGGCGTATCATTGTGATTGCATCAGTAAGAGTGGCAGGAGTACCAGAAATCCGAGTGAAACCTGGGATGCATTGCCGATTTTATCAAAGTGAAGAGTTTAAACATAATCCTGCTGATTTGGATGCATATCAAATGTAGATGCCCTTGAAGTAAGATAGCTGCTTCTGGAGATTCACATGAGGAGAGGCCATGGGAGGAAAAAGAATAGAGAAAATCATCAATTTACACGGCAGCAAGGCTGCTGAAACATCATGAGTAGAGTATGCTGACTGAAAAGATTATAGATTGCTATAAGCCTCAGGAGTTGCTCCAAAGTCAGGGTCTGCTTGGATAGTCTAAAGAATAGCCTGTATCAGGCAGTTGTGGGCACCATGAAAACCATGTATGGTACACTTACAAGATGAGTACTACTCCGCTATTTTAAACAATAAATTCATTAAATTCTTAGGCAAAAGGATGGAACAAGAAAATATTCTGAGTGAAGTAACCTGGTCACAAAAGCACACACATGGTATGCATTCACTGGTAAGTGGATATTAGCCCAAAAGATCTGAATACCCAAGATACAATTCACAGACCAAATGAATCTCAAGAAAAAACACAAAAGTGTGAATGCTGTGGATGCTTCACTCCTTCTAAGAAGGGGGAACAAAATACTCACAGGAGGAATACGGAGACAAAATAAGGGGTAGAGACTGAAGGAAAGGCCATCCAGAGACTGTCCCACCTGGGGATCCACCCCATATACAGACACCAAACCCAGACATTATTCTGAATGCCAAGAGTGCTTGCTGGCAGAAGCCTGATATAGCTGTTTCCTGAGAGGCTCTGTCAGAGCCTGACAAATACAGAGAAGGATGCTCACAGCCAACCATTGGACTGACCATGGGGTCCCCAATTGAGGAGTTAGAGTAAGGACTGAGGGAGCTATAGAGGTTTGAAACCCCACAAGAACAACAACAATATCAACCAACTAGAACCCCCCAGGGTCTAAACCACCAACCAAGGAGTATACATGGAGGGACCTATGGCTCCAGCTGCATATGTAGCAGAGGATGGCCTTGTTGGACATCAATGGGAGGAGAGGTCCTTGGTCCTGGGAACGCTTGATGCCCCAGTGTAGGGGAATGACAGGGCAGGGAGGTGGGAGTGGTTGGATGGGTGGGGGCACACCCTCATAGAACCAGGAGGCGGGATGGGATAGGGGATTTCTTGGAGGGGGAAATCAGAAAAGGGGAAATGTAAATAAATAAAATATCTAATAAAAAATAAAATAAATAAAAATTTTAAAAAAAGAAAAGAGATAAGTGTTTGGTGGTATATCAGACAGGAATATTTGCATTTGACCAGTCAAGGGAGCCCTGTGCAATTGAGGAGAAGGAGTTATTTACCTTGTATAAGAAGTTTGTGATTTTACTTTTAGATTTTTTTCTCAGTCTTCTTTTTTTAATTTAGTTTAATCTTTCTTCCATTTAATTAGTTTGGTGACAGATTGTCTTGTTTTCTTTAAGTATAGTTTGCTATTATGCGTGAGTAAGAAATTGTATTGGGGAAGAATTCATTACCAAAGTTGTTTGAAAAGATTCCTTTTTTTTTTTTCTGGTAGAAGGTAAATTCTAAGTTACCTCTCAGTATATAATAATGTAACAATATATTGACAGAATTATAAATCCAAAGTGTGTCTTAATCTACCCCGTAATCAATTTCACATTGCCTGAATGTCTTTTGATATGAATTGAATTTCGATGATCCTAAAATTATGATGATAAAATTTCACAAATGTGTAAACATTTATTTTAAATGTAGCCACATAATATCTCTCTCACAAAGAGAATAAAGCAGCGAGCACAGGGCCTGCAGAGTCTTGGTCTGCATCTGGTCCTCTGCAAATGTGTTATAGTTTTCAGGTTGATTCTTTACCGGACCCCAGAGTGTGTGAATGAGTGGGTCTCTCACTCATGTGTCCTCTTGGGCTCTTTCTCTTCTGTTGATGATTTTTCTTTTAGCCAATATTTTATTTTGTTATATTTTATTGTTATTTTTTAGAAACCCATTTTTCTTCTTTCCTTCTTTCTTGCCTTCCTTTTTCTTTCTTTCTCTTCTTTCTTTCTTTCCTTTCTTTCTTTTTTTCTTTCCTTCCTTTCTCTCTCTCTCTCTCTCTCTCTCTCTCTCTCTCTCTCTCTCTCTCTTTCGTTCATTCTTTTATTTTGTTTTTGAAAAGAACATTTCTTTGTGCAGCTCTTGCTGTCCACTCTGTCGATCAGGCTGGCCTCAAAGAAATAGAGGTCCATGTGCCTCTGCTTACTGAGACCTTGGACTAAAGGTATGGGCCACCATTGCCTACTGCCTGTTCTTTTCTAAGAGGAGGCCGAAGGGGATATGGAGAAGGGAGAGGAGGTGGGGAGAAACTGGGAAGGATAATAGGAGAAGAAATTGTAATCAGTATATATTGTAATGAGAAAATAATCTATTTTCAATAAAAGGGGTTAAAGTTACAAGAAAAAGTAGCAAAACGATAACAAATGTGGTTGATAAAATATGTGGGAAAGGGTGGCTTAAGTGTCAGGGCCGTCCTAGCAGGTGACTGTGGAAAATGAGAGGTGAAATACCCATGAAGCAGCCAAAAGAGAAACTGTATTTCTAAATGTGTTACTGTACTCTTCGATTTCTAAATGCGTTGCCAGCGTATTTTCATTGATATGTTTACATAATAAACACAATCAATTTGAAGACCATTTTTCATCATCACAAGAAATCGCCCCTTTGTTTTCTTTTCTGAATGATTCTGCGCAGAGCCCCGATGGCCGCATCGAAGTTAAAGGACAGCACGGACGCTCTTCACTGCACATCAGAGAAGTGAAGTTGTCAGATTCTGGGAGATATGACTGTGAAGCCGCAAGTAGGATTGGTGGGCACCAGAGGAGCATGCATCTGGATATCGAATGTAAGTCTCACTCAGCATGTGCTGTCATTGCGATCACTTTAGGTGGATGGGGAAAATATACATTTTATAAGAAAATTAAAATGAACAGTGAGTTAATTTTCTATTCTTAGTCAATGCATAACTTCAGAGAGGTCAGTCAATTCCTAGAGTTATCTAGGAAAGTCACTGTACATGGTTATCCTTTGAAATATATAACTGAATATACTATATCAACTGAACCATGCTTGTATTTGATAAACAAGTTCTTAAACATTCCCTCTCTCTCCCCCTTTCCCTCCTTCTTTCCCTCTCCCTTTCTCCCTCTCTCTCTCTCCCCACTCCTTTCCCTCTCTCTGTGTGTTTAAAGGCCAAAGTCTTAAATATATAAATGTGTTTTCAATCATTCCTAATTTTATTGAATTAATTCCATCAGTATAAGACATAGAATGCAATGCCATATGTCAGTCTTTTTCTTCGTCAAAAAAAAAGTGTTTATTGTCTGTAAATTACTATTGTTAAGAGTATTGATATAAGAGGTTGTCATATTCTGATTGGGTACATTCTAGACTATGTGAAATTCTAGAACTACTTGAATAAAGGTTATTATAAATTGAGCATTTACCCTAATTGATAACATAGGATTGAAAGTAATTTTCTATATGTGTGCTTTTATTTTTTACTTATTTTATTTGTTTAAATTTCAAATATTCTCCCCCTTGCCAGTCTCCCCTCCAAGAAACCCTACTCCATGTCCATCCACTTTGCCTCTACTGGTGTGCTCCTCCAACCACATACTCAATCCCACCTCATCCTTCTAGCATCCCCCTTCTCTGGAGCATCAAACCTCCACAAGACCAAGCAACTTGCCTCCTTCTGATGTCCTCTGCTACATATGTAGCAGGAGCAATGTATACTCTTTGGTTGGTGTTTTAGTCCCTGGGAGCTCTGAGGGGTCCTGTTAGTTGAAACTATTCTTCCTTTGAGATTACAATCTCCTTCAGCTCCTTCAGCCCTTCCCCTAATTGTTCTATTGGGGTCTCCAAGCTCACTTAAATGGTTGGCTCTGAGTATCTGTATCTGTCTTAGTCAGGTACTGGTAGAGCCTCACAAAGGACAGCCATACCAGGCTCCTGTCTGCAAGCACATCTTGGCATCAGCTATAGTGTCAGGGTTTGGTGTCTGCAGGTGGAATGGATCACAAGTTGGGGTGGTCTCTTGATGTCCTTTCCTTCAGCCTATGCTCCATTTTGTCCCTGCATTTTGTACTTTAGACAAGGACAGTTCTAGGTTAAAATTTTTGAGATGGTTGGGTGGGCCCATCCCTCAATTGGGGGCCATGCCATTCTACTGAAGCTGTTATCTACAGGTTATATCTACCCTTTTGGGTATTTTAGCTAAAGTCATCAGCGTTGGGTCCTTGGAGCCTCTCTCTTCCCTGGAGTTTGGGACTTTCTAGTGGTTCAACAAGTCCCCCGTCCCCCACTGCTACATGTTTCTGTTCAATTTCCTGACCCTAGATACTCATTTCTGTTTGTACTCTGGGCTACTGGGCTCTCTCCTGTCTCTTCTCATACATAGTCCTGCCTCTCTCCCCCTTTTTTCCTTCCCCCTCTCCTCTCTGACTTAGGTCCCTTCTTCTCTCTGCCTCCTGTAATTATTTACTTCCTCCTTCAAATTGTGTTTGAAGCTTCTAAACTTTGGGCTTCCTTCTTGTTAAGCTTCATATGGCCTGTGAGTTTTTTTTTTTTTTTTGGTTTTTCGAGACAGGGTTTCTCCATGTAGCCCTGGCTGTCCTGGAACTCACTTTGTAGACCAGGCTGGCCTCGAACTCAGAAATCCTCCTGCCTCTGCCTCCCAAGTGCTGAGATTAAAGGCGTGCGCCACCACCGCCCGGCTGCCTGTGAGTTTTATCATGGGAATTCTGAGCTTTTGGGCTAATATCCACTTATCAGTGAGTATATACCATGCATGTCCTTTTGGGTCTGGGTTACTTCACTCAGGATAATAGTTTCTGGTGCCATGAATTTGCCTACAAAGTTCATGAAGTCATCACTTTTAAAAGCTGAGTAGTATTCCACTGTTTAAATACACCACATTTTCTGTATCCAATCTTAGTTGAGGGACATCTGGGTTGTTCCAGTTACTGGCAATTATAAATAAGGCTGCTATGAACATAGTGGAGTTATGATATATGTTGAGTATCTGCATCTTGTTACATGCTGGAGCATCTTTTTGGTAGATGCTCAGGAGTGGTATACCTGGGTCTTTAGGTAGGGATATTTCCAATTTTCTGAGGAACAGTCAGATTGATTTTCAAGGTGGTTGAACCAGTTTTCAATCTCACCAGCAGTAGAGGAGTGTTCCTCTTTCTCCACATCCTCGACAGCATCCTGAGTTTTATTTTAGACATTCTGATTAGTATGAGGTGGAATCTCAGGGTCATTTTGATTTGCATTTCCGTGATGACTAAGGATATAGACCATTTCTTTAGGCACTTCTCAGCTATTCAAGATTACAAGACTTTTAATATGAAGTGGTGTTGTATTGTGTATTCAAGGTCTGGTTTTATGTTGAAATCCTTGATCCACTTGGACTTGAGCTTTGTACAAGGAGATAAGAATGGATCAATTTGTATTCTTCTACATGCACATCTCCAGTTAGATCAGCAACATTCATTGAAAATGCTGTCTTTTTTTTACACTGTATGATTTGTCAATGATGAAGTAACCATAGGTGTGTGGGATTATTTCTGGGTCTTCAATTCTTTCATTGATCAACCTGCCTGTCTCTGTACCCATACCATACAGTTTTTATCACTATTTCTCTGCAGCATAACTTGAGGTCAGAGATGGGGATTCCCCCAGAAGTTCTTTTATTGTTAAGAATAGTTTTCACTATTCTTGTTTTTTTTTTGTTTTATTGTTGTTGTTATTCCAGACAAATTTGAGAAATGCTTTTCATATCTCCATGAGTTGGAATTTGGATGGGGATTGCATTGAATCTGTAGATTGCTTTCAGCAAGATGGTCATTTTTACTATGTTTATCCTACCAGTCCATGAGCATGGGAGATCTTTCCATCTTCTGAGATCTTCTTTTATTTCATTCTTCAGAGACTTGAAATTTTTGTCATACAGATTTTTGCTTGCTTGGTTAGAGTCACACTAAGATATTTTATATTATTTGTGACTATTGTAAAAACTGTTGTTTCCCTAATTACTTTCTCAGCACATTTATTCTTTGACTAGAGTTATTGAGTTAATTGTATATCCAGCTACTTTGCTGAAGTTGTTTATCAGCAGTAGTGTTCTCTGGTGGAAATTTTGGAGTCACTTATGTATACTATCATATCATCCACTAATAGTGATATCTTGAATTCTTACTTTCCAGTTTGTATCCCTTTGATTCCTATTCTTATCTAATTGCTGTGCCTAGAAATTCAAGTACTATATCATATAGATATGAAGAGAATGGGAAGCCCTGTCTTGTCCCTGATTGTAGTGGGATTATGTCAAATTTCTCTCCATTTAGTTTGATGTTGGCTATTGGTTTGCTGTATATTGCTATTTGTGTTTAGGCATGTGCCTGACTTCCTGGTTTTTACAAAACTTTTAATATGAAGTGGTGTTGTATTTTGTCAAATGCTTTTTCAGCATCTATTGAGATGATCATCTACCTCTTCTCTTTGAGTTTGTTTATATAGTAGATTACATTGATGGATTTCTGTATATTGAACTATCCCTGCATCCCTGGGATGAAGCTACTTGATCATGAATGATCATTTTGATGTTTACTTGGATTCTGTTTGTGAGAATTTTAATGAGTATTTTTGCATCTATATTCACAAGTGAAACTGGTCTGAAGTTCTCTTGCTTTGTTGGACTTTTGTGTGGTTTAGGCATCAGTGTAACTGTGTCTTCATAGAACGAATTAGGTAATGTTCCTTCTGATTGTATTTTGTGGAATAGTTTCAGAAGTATTGGTATTAGGTCTTCTTTGAAGGTCTGATAGAATTTTGCTTTAAAACCATCTGGCCCTGTGTGCTTTTCTTAGTTGGGAGACTCTTAATGACTGTTTCTATTTCCTTAGGCATTATGAACTGTTTAGATAGTTTATCTGATCCTGATTTAACTTTAGTACCTGGTATCTGTCTGGAAAATCATCCATTTCATCCAGATTTTTCCAGTTTTGTTAAGTATAGGCTTTTGGAGTAGATTCTGATGATTTCTGAATTTCCTCCGTTTCTATTGGTGTGCTTTCTTTTTCTTTTCTAGTTTTGTCAATTTGGATACTGACTCTCTGCTCTCTAATTAGTTTGGCTAAGAGTTTGTCTATCTGGCTGATTTTCTCCAAGAACCAGCTCTTAGTTTTGTTTATTCTCTGTATCTCTTTGTTGATCTCTTTGTTTCTCATTGATTGATTTTAGCTGTGAGTTTGATTATTTCCTGCCATATACTCCTCTAGGGTGTGTTTGTTTGTTTGTTTTGTTGTTCTAAAGTTTTCAGATGTGGTGTTAATTTGCTAGTATAGTATTTCTCCAAATTCATTATGAATGTGCTCAGTGCTATGGATTTTCCCTTTAGCACTACTTTCATTGTGTCCCATAAGTTTAGGTATGCTATGACTTCATTTTCGTTAAATTCCAGAAAATCCTTAATTTCTTTATTTCTTCCCTGACCAAGTCATCATTGAGTAGATAGTTATTCAGTTTCCATAAGTATGTGGTCTTTCTGTTGTTTTCTGTTGTTATTGAAGACCAGCCTTAGTCCAAGGTGATCTGATAGAATGCATGGGATTAATCAATGTTCTTGTAAAAAAAATGAGTATGTTTTACCTCCATTGTTGTTTTTGTTGTTGTTGTTGTGACTTTATCATTTTTATTAGAATATGTACAGCTATAGTTTTCTTTGAATTTCTCTATTTATGATATACTGAGATTCTTCATCATGTGCAGTCGCTGTGGCCAACACACTTAAATGGTTTGGTGTCAATTCAAGATGTAATTCTTCCACATAAACTGTTTTTCAACTGTAGCTACAAAAACATTCCTGTGCATAGCATACACTCAAAAAGGCATGTGTGGGCATGCACGCATCTGCACACACAGGCAAACACACGCACACACACCGCACACACGCACACACACACCAGATCACTTTAAATGATCTCACAGGGCTGTGGACTCTTTTAAAACTTGTGACTTAAACTCTATCGATGAATTCATTGAAGCTGTTTGACATTAATTTTTTTAAACAAGTTAATCTTTTAATTCGCAAGCTCTAAAACAAATTCATGTCCCCCATGGAGTGAAAGACAAGAATACTAAGAGTGTATTTTCAATCAAAAGGCCAGAGAATAACCTAGAAGCCCTTCCCATACTCAGCTTCATACAGCAGATCATGCTCAAGAAAAGCCCTTATTGTAACATTTGATATTCAAATGTGGAAAATAAGCCTTGCTGTGTAGAGGTTCTGTGACAACATGGTGGATTCTGGAGTGTAAACATCCCTCTGCTCCCTACCCTATTTCCATTCTAAGTGCTTTTCATTTCTTTTCTTTTTTCATTAATTGAATTACTTATTCACTTTGCATCCCAATATTAGTGTCTCTACCTCCCAGACCCACTCCCCAATTCCTCCCCATTCTTCTCACCCTTTTACTCTGAGGTGCCCCTGGGATTCACCCCACCCTTTCAAATCAAGTCACTGCAAGAACTAGACACATCCTCTCCCACTGAATCAAGACAAAGCAACATAGTTAGGGGAAAAGGATCCACAATCAGGTACCCAATTCAGGGACAGCCCCTGCTCCAATTGTTGGGCATCCACATGAAGACCAAGCTACTCATCTGCTACATATTTGACGGAGCCCTAGGTCAATCTCTTGTTAACTCTTTTGTTGGTGGTTCACGTTCTTGGAGCTCTCCATAGTCCAGGAAATTTGACTGTGTTGGTCCTTCTTTTTGAATCCCTCAATCCTTGTTTCAACTCTTTCTGATGATTCCTCAACTCCATCTAATGTTTGACTGTGGGTTTCTACATCAGTTTCCATTTGCTGCAGGATGAAGCTTCTTGGTGGAGCCTCTCCAAAGATAATTATACTAGAATTCCTGTCTTCAAGTGTAACAGAGTATAATTAATAGTGTCAGAGACTGGTTCTTGCTCAGGGGCTGGGTTTCAATTTGGGTCAGTCATTCATTGACCATTCTCTCTGTCTTTGTTCCATCTTTGTCCCTGTACATCGAAGTAGTAGTTCTTTTTTTCTTCTATTAATCATTTTATTTGTTTACATTGCAAATGATATCCCCCTTCCTGGTTACCCTTCAACCCCCATCACCCCCATCCCATTTCCCCTCTTCCTGTCCCCTTTGCCTCTATGAGGGTGCTCCTCTACCTACTCCCTTCTCACTGCTCAAGTATTCCCCAAAGCTGGGGCATCAAACCTCCACAGGACCAAGGGCCTCCTCTCCATTTGATGTCAGATAAGACCATTCTCTGCTATGTATCTGGAGCCATGGGAACTCTAGGTAATCAGGTTAGTTGATATTGTTCTTTGAATGGGATTGCAATCCACTTCAGTTCCTTCAATCCTTCACCTAGCTCTTCCATTGGTGACCTTGGGCTCAGTCTGATGGTTGACTGTGAGTATCTGCATCTATAATGGTCAGGCTCGGGTAAAACCTGTCAGGGAACAAGCATACCAGACTTCTGTCAGCAAATGCTTCTTGGTATCAAATCAGCAATAGTGCCGGGATTTGGTGTCTACAGATGGGATAGATCCTTAGGTGGGACAGTCTCTGGATGGCCTTTCCTTAGGTCCCTGTTCCACTTTTTGTCCTTGTATTTCCTTTGGATAGGAATATTTCCGGGTTAAAAATTTTGAGATGGATGGGTGACCCTATCCCTCAATTGGGGACCATGCCTATCTACTGGAGGTGGTCTCAACAGGTTCTATTTCCCCTTTGTAGTGTATTTTGGCTAAGGAGAGAGGAGGAGGAGGCAAAAATGGTGTGCAGGATCAGGTATTTGAAGGGACAGGAGAGAAGTACTGAGGGTCAATAAATCGAATAGAATTATGTATATAGGGAACTGGGGGTATCCACTAGGAAGTCCCAGATACCAGGGAAGCAAGAGGCTCCATAGACCCAATGGAGAAGTAGTTGTTAATCCACTCTACTCTCCGCTATGGCCGCACCTGTTTCTTGCTGCCTGCCCAAATGCTCTAGATTCTCTAATGAAAGACATACACACACACACACACACACACACATTCACAGAGAGAGAGAGAGAGAGAGAGAGAGAGAGAGAGAGAGAGAGAGAGAAAGAGAGAGAGAGAGAGCCTATTATTATTATTATTATTATTATTATTATTATTATTATTATTATTATTCCTAAGCAGCTCATTGATGGCTGGGCTACTCCCAAACTTCCAAGTTGTTTAAAACACTTCCCTTCTGATACTACTGAATTATTATGTATGAAAATGAATATTCATTTTTGGTACCCCAGACCGAAATGGGTGAAGGGTCCCTGGGGCCACGATCTCTGACTCTTACATGTTCTCTCTCTCTCTCTCTCTCTCTCTCTCTCTCTCTCTCTCTCTCTGTCTGTCTCCTCCACTTCTGAGGCTAGGACCTTCTCCTTCCCCAGCAATGACTATTCCAAATCCTTTTTACTGTGGTTCCCCTGCTTGGGGAAATCAAAAGTGCCATCTCTCTCTCTCTGCTTAACCGTTGACCTCCACCAACTTTATTTACCAATTAGAGACAATTGAGGAGAAGAGACCCTCAGCGTCTTACAGGCAGACATGCAGGTTCCCCTGTGATTTGGGGAAATAGCATTAGAACCAATCCAAAACAGCCCATATTGTAGACAGGAGACATTTTGGGTTGAAGGTTTTATGAGTGGGTTGCTTACAGACCTTGAAAGAATAGTTCTCAACTTCTTATGGTAAAAAAATGACAAAAAGCAAGCAAACAAAAACTCAGGTAGGATAGCTAAAGCAATCCTGTACAATAAAAACTTCTGAAGGTGTACCGTCTCTGATAATTATACGATATTGGTAGCTAAATTATCTTGGGTCATTTATGTAGTTCATTTTCTACAGTACCAGTAAAGCTTGTCTAAAATATCATCTCTAAAAAAACAGCAATGAATTAAATATCTCAGCCATTTTCCTCTTCACATCTGTTAATTTTCTTTTCTCTTTGGGATTGACTATACTCTTTTAGTTCATTGAATGTAAAGATATGTTGAATTTTTTCAGAGTTACTGTAAATATTTATGTTTCTGCAAACTGAGTATTTCATAAAATTATGAATATTTTTAAAGCTAATAATTACAAGGATTTTTGTTGCCGTCTTTAGCATTCATTTTGAGCTTTGTTGTGTTGGCTAATGTATACCCAGTGTAAGCAAAGGTCTGGGTTAGTTTGACATTTCTGTGGTATTTTACGGAGAATTTTGGCATTGCCATTTCTGAAATCTACACAGAATCCCTCTCATTGCTTCCTACATGGACTGACTCCTTTCCAAACATCTCTGCCCTTCTGAACTTGTTACAACTAGGTATCCTTATAGCTGGCTTGTTATTGACCTGAGTGGGGCTCGGGGGAAGAAAGGCAAACACATGAGATAAAGGACTGAAGTTTTGTTTTGTTTGGTTTTGGTTTTGAATTTGGTTTTGATTCTTTTAGGATCTCTCTGATTTTTCTTTATTGTCTTCAGAGTCATCATATAATTTTCTTTGGGGAGAGTGAGAGATAGATAATTGTCTTTGATATTTTTCTCTAGAATTTTAAATTCTTATAAACAAATGGTAATAGGCTATGATATCATTATATACTTAGAACCACCCTATGTTCTATTTGTAATATAGGTTAAAGAATAAAAGTAACCCTGTGTGGTAGCTCATATCCTGGCCTAGTTAGGGCTGAGACAAACTGCATGACCAAAAACAAAGTTGTGGAAGAAAGTGTTTACTTGTCTTGTACTTCCAGATTATAGTCCATCGTTGAAAGAAGTCAGAGCATGAAATTAAGCAGGTTTAGGACTTGGAGGCAAAGGTTTATGCAGAAGCCAAGGGTGGGTGTAGCTTAGTGTTTTGCTTCCCTTGGCTTGCTTAGGTTGCTTTGTTATAGATCCCATGACTACCAGCCCTAGGATGAAACCAACCACAATAGGCTTGGTCCTCCCTCATTTATAACTAGTTGAGAAAATGCCTCACAGCTGGATGTCATGGATGCATTTCCTCAACTGAGGCTCCTTCCTGTGTGATGACTCTAGCTTGTGTCAAGTTGACACACAAAACCAGCCAATACCCATGCTTTAGAACTTGTGCCAGGAGAATCACCATAAATTCAAGTAAGCTTGGACTACTGAAAACAACCTAGCTAATTTTGATAAAGTTGTTTATCTAACTACAGAAGATACAAAGTTGCAAATTTCTTTTTTTAGCAATGTAATCACCTTAACTTAAAACACAGTTCACAAAACACAGTACAGAGTGAGTCATAAACAATGAACAACTGAAATCAATCAAAATTAGACAGGGTGTTGTAAATAACAAAGATTTATACTAATAAGCTTTTCAGTATGTGAGAGGCCATGAAAATGACTATCTTAATTAACTACTCAGTTTTAGAGTTACACATGTCTGACATTGTTTTATATACAGCTTTGCATCAAGAGCTGCATAAAGATTATGAAAAATTTGAACATTACAAAGCATAACAAGAAGTTATCACAAGTCTTTTCACCTACACCAAACATCTACAATGTAACAGTGCCAAGAGGCAGTTCAGAGACTCAAGCCAGTTCTAATTTGAAACCTGTGTCATTTTGTACAATAGCACTGAACTAAGCCTGTAAAATGATTACGTTTTTTCTTCTCCAACCCCATTGTGTTTTAACTTAAGCCTATTTCTTGGCATTGTGCCTGTTCATTTGCTGTGTTTCAAAGGTGTCACCTTACTCTGAAGCCAGAGTTCAATTAAAGTTCTCATTCAGAAAACAAGAGATAGCTGGTTCATGGTATGTGTTTTAATGCATTAGTCCCCAGTTATATAATATGTCTGAATCCTATTGAGATGTCATTAAGTTCTGTGACTAGTTCTTACATATTGAATACTGATTAGACTTAATCATTTTATGATAAACTTTAATTAGCAGTTACTTGGTAACAATGCATGGTAAGAAATTTTGACTCTTTTCATGATTTTCATTTTGAGTCCCCTTCATTTGATTTATAATTCATGGTTGATGTATCAACAATTGTAAGTGCACTTTCTCCAGCACTATCAATGTAGGCAGTAATATCTGGCATGCTCATCAGTTAGATGGGCATGAATAATCTTATAACTTAGATTCAGTCTGATTTCATATTTTCTATTTTTCATATTTTATTTAATTAATAGATATTTGATTTATTGACTATTTGCTCAAAAGTGAATATTCTCTTATTATAATAGTGACTCTAATGCACTTATCCATAGCATGTATAGGATAAAATAGATAATATGTGTATTCAACACTGATCTCTAAAAGCTTTCAATAAATATTTAGAAATGAAAAATTCCTTTGTCATAGCATATAGTTAATATCTGTGATTAAATTGTTTATCTTATGACCCCAACTTTAATCGCTAATTCATTTAACTCTGAAACTTTAATGAGGAGTTTTCATTTGCATATGCAAATTTATTCTGCTGAATATAACAACCTAGCTTACATATGCTTCTTTTCAAGAAGAAAACTAATGAAATATGAAGTATATATCTTCTTTTAAAAGGCCTCAGAAGAAAATATTTTAAAAAGAATATGGAGTCTTTTATTGCTTAGCTGTAGTGTTTTTTGATTTGTTTTGTTTTGTTTTTTTGTTTTGTTTTGTTTTCCTTAATATTTCATGTACTTCCTATGAAAATGTGAAAAGTCACATTTTTGTGGTTTATATACCAACAGTTATTCTAACTTTATGTTAATTTCCCTTTTCTGGCAGGTATTATTTGATTTACCCCACAAATTTATTAAAATATGCTTCAAAGCATCTGGTGATGAACAGTTTTAAGGAATTTTAAGAAATGGCCAATGATTAAAATGTCAAACTTTAAAAACTAACAAATTTCGAGCATGTTAATAAAATCAGGTCTTATTA
Source organism: Tokudaia tokunoshimensis (assembly GCA_036184795.1). Taxonomy (NCBI): domain Eukaryota; kingdom Metazoa; phylum Chordata; class Mammalia; order Rodentia; family Muridae; genus Tokudaia; species Tokudaia tokunoshimensis. The sequence goes on from BTHU01000015.1 coordinate 68,409,593, forward strand.
AAAAAACTCATATTTATCATTACTTTTTTAATATTTGCTTAATATTCATCAACACTGAACCTTGTATCACCTTGTATTGGGATCTTGGAATTGCCTCACAAACCACAAAACACCGATCTCAATTAGAGAGTGATTTTTATAAAGCATATACCCAGGACTGGCAGACCAAGGACAAGCTCAACTCACGGACTGAACCACTACCCAGGGTTAAGATCTCACAAGGTTTATAAGCCCCCAATCCACAAATACCTGTGTCAAGTTATTTCACCAATGAGGGTGTAGGCATGGGATTTCCTTAGGAACATGTCTTTGTTGTACATTTATCCTGCTTCCATTATCTCATATGTGGCAGAGGACTTGTCTAATATTCATGCCTTAACTTGCCAACCAGGATGTCAGCTAATCACATATATGTCTGTTTCTGCCAGGTAGGATGTCAGTTTCAAGAAAGGTCTTGGGAACTTAAACTTTACTGAACTACTACACAAAATGGAAGTCTTAGTCCAAATCATATAATAGATTGGTGCAGGTTTCTCTCTTATGTTGGGGTCTACCCCAGGAGCATATCAACTACAAAAACTTAAAAGCAGGTGCAGGAAGTGATGTTGGGTTGTTGGTTGAGATCCAAGTTCATTGTGGCTAACTATATAAAAGAGCTCTATTAACTTTTATAACTATTGGTTTCCAAGGACACAGAACATAACAGTATCATTCTTGGCATTAAAAAATTTCCCGGTAACAGCAGAAATATCTGAGAAAGTTCCTTATAATGGAAGCATAGTCAGGTAACTGTTACCTAGGTCTTAACATTTTACCCAAGCTTAACATTTTACCTAGGCCTTAATACCTTGAAATTTGGTTCATCAGTTCTCAATAGAACTTTGGTTGTCTTTGTCATCCTAGAATTATTTTAGTTTCCTTTGTATTGCTATTATTAAATATTCTGTTCAAATGTACACAAGACTATAAACTCTCAAATCCCACTTATAGCTGTGTACTTCCTTCAACAAGGCTGAATGTCCTCCTCGAATGGTGTTAACAGCTGGGGACAAGTGTTCAACCTGAGCCTATGGTGTCGTGAAGCCAGTTCATGGCCCATCACACTATGAGTTTCTGCAGGATCGCGGTTTTGATATTATAATGCAAAATGAATATAATCAAATTTTAAGTGTCTCCATAGTACATAGCATTTCTGACACTGTTTGAAAGTTCAAAGTCTCTTCTGAAAATCAAGACCATGTCTTAATTGGGACGTCTTGCAGCAAATGTCCACCACTCTAAGCTGGCCTTAACTGTTTTTCTGAAACCATGAAGGAAGCTTTTATGTGTCCTTCATTCTTATATCTTTCATACCACCAAATCTGCCAAATAAGGATGAACTCTAGACCCCTTGATCTTATCAGCACCAGCTTTCTTATGTTGAAGAATAATGGGAGCAGGAAATTATTCATGCTTTCTTATAAGCTGGAAGGTTAGTTGAGTAAAGTGTTGACAATAGGGCACTGTTCCCAACATTCCCATGTAGAGTAGTAGGCCCTCTGTAACAGTGCTAACCTCACTAACAGCTGCAGGCTCTCTTTGAGCAGAAACCTTGAATGCAGCAGTAAGCATTCGACTGCTTCTTTTCTCTTTCAATGGCACATTTTGTATTTTTTTTTCTGCTGCATTTAGTGTATATCACTGTTGGCCACCATAGGAGTTATTAGTCGTAACTAATATTCCACAGATCTGGTGTTCTTCTATCCTGAACATTCCTCTACCAAAGAAAGTAAGTCTTTACTCATTTTTAAAGATTTTGTTAATTTTTATTTTATGTCTGTGAATATTTCACCTGTATGCATATATATATCTACCACATGCATTTCAAGTATCTGTGGATTTGAGATGGGTGAATTAAATCCCCTGATCTCATGTTACATATGGCTGTGAGATGCCTGGGGAACAAACCTGGGTCCTCTGCAAGAGAATACATGATGCTAGTGCTATTAACTTTTAAGTTGTCTCTTCATCTACACAGTCCATAATAATTATTATTCTAATTTAGCATCAGACACTTAGAACAATATGAAGAGATTTTTATTTTTTGTCAAAATTTCAGAGGAAGGGCTTCTCACTAGATGTTAATATTGTTTCCGTTTATAACCACACAGACTGGATCTCCATAAACTGCCCTGCTCACAGCACTGCCATGTTCAGACATCCACTGGAACAGTCTACTGCGCTTTGGTTATAGCATTTGAGTGCTTTTCCAGTCCAAAGTTACAAAACCTTCCACATTCCTCCAAAAACCATAATGGTTAATGTTCTTCACAGGAACAACAAAAAAAGTCACGTGACAACTTCTGTATGAGTTACTTTGCCATTGCTATGACAAGTCATCATGACTTAAAGTCATAGAAAGAAAAGTTAATTTGAAGCTTTTGGTACTGAAGCAAAAATGTCTGTCATAGTGCGAAGGCTCAGCAGCAAGCTTCAGGAGAGATGTCAGGATCAAGAGACTGAGCATCACACCTTTATCCACAAGCTCAGAGAAAAGAAATCAATCAAGAGGTGGAGGGGAAAGGCTATAAACTCCCAAACCCCTCCATCAGTGTCATATATAGTCAAGTAAGCCTGAGGTACTATCTCCTTAAACAATAGGGGCAACATATTCAAATATCTGAGTCTTATTCATTGACATCAGTTTTCCATTTGAACAGTCATGCTTCCTTTGGTAAATAACACTTTATATAAGATATTTAAGATCTTTACATGTAAAATTGTAGCTAATCAAAAAATGTTTTCAAAATATTACAGCTATTTAGTAAAATGAAGCATTAGTTACCTACTACATGAAATAACCTCTGGAACATGTATTTAATTGATGTTTTAACTACTACAAGTAGAGAAAATCAGATAGGGGAAAGATAGAGAAGAAATCCAGAGTCTACTTTAAAAAAATACACTTATAGGTATTCTTTGTTGCACATGATTTTTAGGGCTTGACTTATGTGTAATAAAATGAGATTTATGCATAAGATGACTTTTAAATTCATTTATGAAAATATGCATCCGGTTTTATGGTTAATTGGCATTAAGCACACATCCAATTTAGTATTCCACTCAGCAAGTAGAATTCCCATGGTGTCTGGACTGAATTCAGCTAATTGCCATAGCTGATTCTTCATACGTCTCAACATATAGTAGACCTAGATCTATGAAATCATTTATTGAATTAGCCTCAAAATGTGCCAAAGGATATATTAGCTTTCACTCCCTTGATAGTTTTCAGTGAATAAATCAAGTAAGGAAATTCAGAAGGATGAGAAGACTCACATGCTTCAGGAAAATTTTGAAATGTAGTTAATTCTTCAGTAATTAAGGAGCTAACTTCTTCACAAAATAAGTAATGAGTCCAAGGAAGAAAATGTATTACTATGAAAATAATTCTAGATTGCAGTACAAAATGTTGTGTGCTTAGACTATGAACCAAATATGCCTTGTCTTAAGTTTTTGAGTTTTATTTAATCTTTAATTACTTACTGAACATCTCTTATGTGTCAAATATAGATTCAGATACTGTAAGGAAACTAACATAATCTTTACTTCAGAAATGTGTCTTAATTAGGGGAATAAAAATCATCACAAGCTGCTGAAATACTGAACACTTCGACAAATGTTCTCAACTGGTTTCATTATTGAGTGGGTATCATAGAGTGTATGTGTGCAAAGTGATAAAGCTGTAAGATTACTAGGCATTCAGATCTTGATTTCCCTTATATGTCAGTTGTTAACAAGAATGCCTTCAAAGTCATTATGAATTCTTGGCCATCTGAGAAAAAATTGGCTATGAGTCAGCAATGTACAAATAACACACAACAGAGATAGATGGCTGAAGGATCTTTGCACATAAGAATGTTTATACAGAAATTTGTAAATTCTCAAGAATTTGGCACGTAAGGGCTGTGAGATGTTGATTTTATGAGGTTGTAAGGAATCTTATAACTTTTCTTGGTAGACACAAACAGGTCCCAAAGTTACTCAGGGATTTCTAAGATAGATAAGGCAGAGTTTATGAGCTAGAAAAAGGAAATAAAAATGCCTGGAGCCTCCTGACCTGGAATGGGATGAAGGGAGACACACAGGTGTGACTTTAAAGACTGAAGGTCTCTGGACATTCTAGCTCTCTTAACTATACTGAATGCTTGTAGATAACTTGTAAAAAGTACTAAAAACTTTCTTGTTCATTCTGAAGGATAAAAGCCGATGGTTTAGGTGTTTAAAACATGTAGCCTAATGGCAGGGGATTAAGTAAAGTAGCCTTGTTCTATCTCTGCAGGAACTGTGTGGCTGTAACTCCCAGCCTGTTAGTTGAGGTCACAGGAAGAAAAAGGGACACCCTCAACAGTGATTTGAATATTTATTTCTAAGCTCTCTCTAAAAACTTTTAACAAGGCCAAACTTCCTAATCCTTCCTAAACAGTTCTACCAACTAGGGACAAAGCATTCAAATATATGAACTTATAAGGGGTCATTCTCATTCAAACCATTATAATAAGAAACATCATAATTCCAACTCACTAAGTAAGGTGAAGAGAAAGGGAAGAATTCCTTGCAGTATGCAAATGCCTTAGTAGTTCATATGTCAGACTTAGTGTCATAAATTTTCTTAATGAAAGACAAAGTATTACATTCTTAATGGGATTTCTAAGGCATATTTGTTTTTATCTTTTAAACTTTTCTTAATTTGTAATGTGTGCGTGTGTGCATGCGTGTGTGTGTGTGTGTGTGTGTGTGGTGTATATGAGTACCTTAAAAAAACTAGAAAAAAGTGTCAGATCCTTGGATTTGTAGGTGATTTTGCAGTAACTAATGTGATTGCTCAGCTCTCACTCCCTCTGATTTTTATTTTTTTGTTTGTTTGTTATCAGCACTATCTGGAGGCAGAATTAAGCTGCGTTTCAGCCTTCAAGGAAAAAAAAATATATATCACATCTAGACAATTAGAGGGCAGGAGGCAGAAATGTAAAGAGAAAGTGAAAAGTTTGCCTCAAGCAAATACTTGAGTCAGAAAATAGTAGGAAAGAAATGAGCAGCAGCACCTGTGTGTGGGGAGGGGAGAAATAAAGGAGAGGCTATTATATAAGGAAATTCTTAGTGTCAATCTGAACGCAGAACTATTGCTGATTTCTAATAAGATCTGGGTTGGAGAGCAGGTCATGTTTGGTAAATAGGAACTTTCAGGAAGAGGAAAATACAGACAAATTAGATACTGATAAATAGGACTATTTATTGGGGTACTGGTAATATTCAATAAAAATTATTCACATGAGAACATCTTGAATGTTCTAGCTCAGCTTTCTATCTATACACATGCATTAATTTAAATAAATTCTACTTAGAGCTCACTGCATCTTAACAATAGGAAAAATTAGAGTTATTAGATTAAAGACTTCAAACCTGGCTGTGTTGGGACATGCTTCTTATATTTGGAAGGCTTAGAAGCAATCTTCCATAGATGGAGGCTAACCTCAACTTTGTAGAATGAAACAGTGCTAACAGCTGACTTGAGAAAACAAAGAAAAAAGAAAGAAAAGAAGAAAGAAAGGAAGAAAGGAGAAGGAAGGAAGAAAAGAGAAATAAGGAAAGAAAGAAAGAAAAGAAAGAAAGAAAGAAAGAAAGAAAGAAAGAAAGAAAGAAAGAAAGAAAGAAAGAAAGAAAGTCAACAAAGGGAAGAAACGAAGGAAGGTAGGAAAGAAGGAAGGAAGGAAGGAAAATGAAAGGAAGGATGGATGGAAGGAAGGAAGGAAGGAACAGAATTTCTGATACTTAGTTCTGATGTTTAATTACATAATTGTATATCTATTCAGAAATGCAAATGTTATTACTGACCATTATCTACCTAATATAAGTAAGATGCTTCCAACTTTTTACTGCCTCCAAATCCTCTTGTATTTGTATTTCACACTCTGCTTTCTTTCAAATTCACAGCATCTTATTTTTCTTTAATTGTTATTACACTGTTGGATATGCATATGTATATGCATATCCATATAGTCACAAAAATATAAACAAATCATAATCAATCTGTATTTTGTTACTTGTATGCATGTTTAAAGGATTTACCACTTGGGATTGGATAACAAACTGGTATACTCCTCTATAATTTAATAGTCTTAATGTAATTAAATGATTTCGAACAAGAAACATTATATTATTTCCCCTTACAAATTCTGTGTAGAGAAAGAATTTTATACATCTGAGGTAATTAACAGTAATCCAACTTTGTTAACTAGCAAAAAGGTGGTGATTGTCTTTTATATTTTCCAATGATTTGTCATTTAGAGTAAACCCGAATTTTATAGGTATTTTTAAACTTGTCCTAAAACGTGTGTCCTTTATTATAGAAGCCAGGGATTTTAGGGGATTTTGAAATGGTTTAACTAGATCAATACAATTGAAATAAAATTAATATTTATTATGTTTTTGTTTTGTTTTGTTCTGCATTTGAGGCCATATTTCTCTGTGTATCGCTCCCCTGACCTAAAATTCACTCTGTAGACCAGGCTGGACTCAAACTCAGAGATCTGACTGCCTCTGCCTCCCGTGCTGAGATTAAAGGTGTGCACCATTACCACCAGACAAAACAAATATATGCAAATAATAGACATTCCAGATTCTTTTTGTTGTGTATAATTATGTCTTAGTTAGGGTTTTCATTGCTGTGAAGAGACACCATGACTAAAGCAATTCTTATAAAGGAAAATATTTAATTGGAGTTGGCTTACAATTTCAGGTTTAGTTCATTATCATCATGGCAGGAAATACAGCAGCATGCAAGTAGACATAGTTCTGGTGAAGCTGAGAGTTCTACATCTTGATCTGCAGGTAGCAGGGTATTGTGTGTTATACTATGTGATGCTTGGGCACATGTGATCTCAAAGCCCATGTCCATAGTGACATACTTCCACAAACAAGGCCATACCTACTCCAACAAGGCTACATGTCCTTATAATGCCACTCACTACAGGCAAATATTCAAACACAAGAGACTATAGGGGTCATTCCTATCAAACTACAGCCATTTATAAGTAATGATGTGATCTGTTAGTGTGGATAGGTTTTTTTTTGATGAATACAATTAAAATATATTTTTAGAAATTGAGAACTATATAGTAAATAACTCTGAAATATTTTTGCAGAGTTTATATTGCTGCAACAAAATATTCTGACCAAAAGCAACCTAGAGATGAGATTTTTGTCTCAGAGCACACAGTCCTGTGTGAAAGGAACACAAAGTGAGAAACACAACACAGAAACCTGAAGACAAAACTGAAGAAGTTATGGAGGAAAGCTGCACACTGGCTTTTCCCCCAACTGCTTGGTCAACGTATGTTTTATACTAATCAGAACCAAGTGCCCAGTAGTGACATCACTCCTAGTCCAACTTGATGCTTCTAAGAACAACTCCTGCATCTAAAGCTCAGGGAATATCGTTGAAGAGGTGGGAGAAACATTTGAGAGCCAGAGGACCAGTCTGCTTTGAGTTGTCTCAGAGATGACAGGGAAGTCACACCCACAAATCTTCAATACTGTGGTGCTGAAATAAGGCTTGACAAAGTACAAACTGAATAAACATTCTATGAAGAAAAGTGGGAGGCAGTAATTTCATGGTACCCTATCTCTAGACAAACTAATATAGACATAGAAAGAATTCTAAGACCCTGGTAAATAGCGTCTTCTCAGGAGGAGTCATATCTGACTATCCAATATCAAGTAGCTAGCCCTCAAATGATATACATACAAGTAACATTAAATAAACTCAGAGGTTTAGGTCATACATTTATACATATATTTACTTTTGCATCATTAACAAAGAAGCCCTCAATTTAAGGGGACTCAGTAGGGGCTTATTTGGAAATAGTTGTAGTGGAGATAGGGAGGAAAGTGATATAATACATTTTAACTAAAATTGATATAAATTCTAAAGAAGGTAATATCAATGTTTGACTCAAAACACAATTTTCTTCTACAACATTCCTGAATGCATCATCACCTGATTGCAAGTTATGAAATATTAACTGCTGAAAACATGTCTACATAGGAAAAGTTAGACATTCCTACCCGATCTTCAGTATACATATTTCACTCCCAAGGAGAACAATCATTTTTTAATCATTATTTACACTTATCACTATACATTTCTTTAATAGTAATTATTGTTGCAATCTGATGGTTTCATGCCCAAAATAAACTAATTATATTTGACAAGGAAGAATAAAATTTAATTAAGATAATATATAACAAGTCCAAGAGAACATTCCCAGCAACATGTATTCTCTAACTTCCATGGTTTTTAATGGTTATGTACAGTGCTGCTGAGATAGTCGTTTCTCCTGTGTTGTCATCACAAATCTTAGAGTAGAACCTATCAACAACTCAATCACCAGAAAACAGCCTGATTAAAAGTCAGCAGATACCCTAAGTTGACAACAACAATAAAAAATAAACATACACAGCCCAAAGATAATCTTAAAGATTTTCAATCTCTTGTTATTTAGAAATGTACCTGAAAATAACAATTATAAACCATCTCAATTAGTTTGCTTATTATAAAAAAGATAATAGGTAAAGGCTAAAAAGAATATGAAGAAAGGTGTATTCTATTATGTAACTGTCCGCAGCTACATTGAAGGGCTTACCTGGAAGGGAAGCTGGGGATGTATAGGAAGGCAGCGAAAAGAAATGGAGAACAAGACAACATTGCTGTTCAAGGTCTCAAAGTTTAATGGAAAACTCCAAATATATAAGCAGGGGAAAACCCTTCCCCAAAGGCTGGAAGCTTCTCCACAGGTGACTAGTGTTTTTCAGGAAACTGCAGGTGCTTGAAAAACCATGGGCTTCACCTTGGTCTGAGCGCTCCACCCCAGGTAGAGGGGATTATGGCTAACACAGGAGTTCCCACTCAAAGACTTAGAGAGGAACTTCAAATTGGTCTATGTCAAATTCCTGCCAGGTAGCATGGCACCCCAATAAGGCACTCTACACTGTTACACTTTTGGGAGTATTGTATTTTGTATTGTATTTATCATAGGAAACTACATAGAGAAAAACTCCAAATTTAAGGTAGAACTACTTTTAATCTAGCTATCCCACTGATGGTATATGACCAAAGGAAAGTAAATGCAGCATATTAAAGTTATATGTATTATTTGTATTAGTCAAAATATGGAATCAACCTAAGTGTCTCTAAGTGGATGTCTACATATATATATATATATATATATATATATATATATATATATATATATATAGATATAGATAGATAGATAGATAGATAGATAGATAGATAGATAGATAGATAGATATAGATATAGATATAGATATAGATTGAAAAACTATTTTGTATTTGTATATAGAAGGAAGTAATCTTTCATTTTGAGTAGTGTGGTTTCCTATAATGGTCTTGATCTGTTGCAAAAATATTGAGGGCTACATTTACCTGTGAATATAAGAATATAGTTTAGTATGCAGTTATAAATTCCACTGGTTTAGTAAAGTGGTCATAGGAGGGTTGCCTCTAAGATATTTAAGCTCATTACCCTAGGGGGCAGGTGTTCAATATGTTTCCAGCACCAGACATGATTCTCTCACTGAGCCCCAATGAGCAGGACTTAGTTCAACTAGTCAGCCCTTGGTTACTGTGGAGACATGAGTGCCACTGCGGCACCTAGGGTTACCTAGCCCTGCTGATCACTGATGGGGTTTCTTAGCATTGCAACTGAATAGGACTTCTTCCCTTGGATGCTTAACATAGCACCTTCTATTGCTATGAAACTTAGTGTTCAGAGAGAAAAATTTCTAAGTCAGGTCTGAACTCTGAGCTTCTAAGTCCTGTATCTGAGGAGGATGGCGCCTTTGGAATCTTCAATGCCTGGAGGCAAACAAGGACTACAATAGCAAGTTGTTCTGACAACTTCTTGTACTCTGGAAGCAAAAATAGGAAAGAGTGGGTCTCATGCCTAATACAAAATTTCAGATGGCTTATTGCTCTTGGTGAATACTCACGTACATGCGTGCGTGCATTGTGTGCACACAGACAGACAGACAGACAAACACACACACACACACAGCATGTTTAATGAGAATAAAGTAATATGATTAGCTATGAACTATTTAGATGTCCTTAGTGGCATTTTTCTCTCTGTCTTCCTATTTTAACTTCCCTCCTGAATTAATCCTGAAGACTTTTTATTCCTTCTCACTGTTTATATCACACATTTCCCACTGTTCCCCTCTCTAGTGCTCCCTCCACCATGACCTCTTTTTCCTTTTCTGGGTTCTATTTATTCTCCATATTATCTACTCACATTAATATATGTTATGCTACCAGATTATGTGTTCCACATCTCTATTATCCACTTATCAGTTGAAGGGCACTTAAGTTGTTTTGATTTCCTTGCTCTGTGAATGCCTTAGCAAGGAACATGGCTGAACATCTAGGGTATAGGGTGTTAACACCTTTGGGTATACGCCAAGGAGTGATACAAGTCAAATGTTAGATTCATATGTAGCCTTTTGGGATTTTTCCACACAGAAATCCAGAATAGCTGAACCTGCTTGCTATTACACTAACATTATTTTGTGAGTTCCTCTTTCTCCCTTCTTCTCTAGAACTTGTCAGGTTTTTCATTAACTTTATCAGTTCTGACCAGTACACAATATATTTCAGTTCTATATTAATACAGCCTGAATTTAATATAGTCATATGTATGGCTATCTATATGTATATACATGGATATATATGCATGTTTATTAGAATGCAGAGCCTCATGCTAGCCAACCATTGAACTGAGCATTGGGTCCCCAATGGAGGAGCTGGAGGGATAACTGGAGGAGGTGAAGGGGTTTGAAGCCCCATGGGAAGAATGACCCCCAGTGCTCCCAGGGACTAAGCCAAGGAGTACTCATGGTTCCAGCTGCAATAGTGGTGGAGGAATGCCTTGTTGGACATCAGTGGGAGGAGAGGTCCTTGGTCCTATGAAGGCTGGATAGATGCCCCAGCATGGGGAAACCTGGGGAGGGGGGCGGGCGGTATGTGGGACTAGGTTGGGCTGAGGGGCATTTTCTTGGAGATAGGGGGTGGGAGGATGGGTCAGAGGTTTTCTGGGAGGAGGGGAAACCAGGAAAGGCTATAACATTTTAAACATAAATGAAGAATACATTCAAATAAAAAAATAAAAAAAGAAAATAAATTCCTTTAGTATTAAAAAAAGAACACAGAGCCTTGAATCAAAACAAATGTCAGCAAATTGTTTTAATAAAGATGTTAATAATATTTATCAGAAAAATGACAATGTTTATAATAAATTGTACTGAAAACTCAAAGTATACATGCAGAACAATTAAATGTTAATGCTATGTCTCTTTTGCAAAATAAATCCTAGATTTGAAGGGATTTCTGTATTCATGAACATACTATTGTTGACTAGTTGCTGTTGATATGCAAAGAGCATCCCACACCTCCTCACCAACCCCCTATCTCCATGAGGATGTCCCCAGTTCCTCCTATCCCTTCAGACCTCCCACTCTCTGTGGCCTCTAGTCTCTTGAGGATTAGGTGAATCTTCTCTGACTGAACACAGACCTAGCAGTCCTCGGCTATTTTTTCTTATTTTAACAATTCGCCTCTTTTTATTTGAACTATGTAAATATCCAAATGAAATATATTTTCATGAGTCTTAATATCATATAAAATTACAAAATTAGAAATGTTATGAATTCTTTTAATATATTTTATTTATTTATATTGCTGAATGTCTGTCTGTACATTGTATGTATACATTGCCTGTGGAGAATATGGAATTTTATGAAACTGAAATGGTAAAAAGTTGGTTAGTGCCTGGAATTATCCATGGCCTCAGAAAGAACAGCCATTACCCTTATCCACTGAGCCATATCTGTCTCTGATTATGGATGTTTTATGTGGGTAGGGAATAATTACTAATACTTGTACTAATGAAATGATATTATAATGTCTATTTGATATTATTGTTTTACAGATGCTCCTAAATTTGTTTCAAATCAGACAATGTACTATTCTTGGGAAGGAAATCCAATCAATATAAGTTGTGATGTGAAAGCAAATCCACCTGCATCCATCCACTGGAGAAGAGAGAAACTGGTCTTACCAGCTAAAAATACAACTCATTTAAAAACTCACAGTGTAGGAAGAAAGATGATACTCGAGGTATGCTTTTACAGAAACATCAATAACAATATTTTAGCAGATATTATGAGAGAGTATAATTAAATTTCTATAATAACACATTGAAATATTTATATAAATTACATATTTTCTTTTTAAAATTTAATTTGTGTTGGTGCAACATTGTATTTATTATGAGTGATCTGTCCTCATATATACAGAAATATTTTTCATGAATTCACATTCTGAAAGTGAATTATGATGATGTCAAAAAGAATAGGGAGCTGATATAATATTTTAGTTTTTAAAAGTCAAATATTTAACTTTAATGCTGATAATGCCACTTACTATTTGTTTATAACTGTTATTCTTAGGCTGGAATATAAAAACTGCCATTGGTTAATAATGTGCAATTCTAGAATAGGTTCCTAAATAAAGCATTTTGTGGGGTGGTATCAATGATTATATATATATTGGAAATATTAAATTTGTATTTAATATTTGATAATAATATACCTTTGGTTATTTCACCTTATATTTTGTGAAGCTTTTAAAATCTTCTACTTGTTTAGTTTATTACTTTTCTAAACTTATCACTAAATTTTAGAAATATATTTATATAAATAAATCTTAAAAAAAAACAAAACATTGTTTGATGAAAGGTCCATATCGCTTTCTTAGAAGGCTGGGTGAATTCTTCCTTCCTTGATTGTTTCATGATTTGCTTTCTTCATTTTTTCCCTTGATATCTTTCTGTTTCCCATTTCTTTCAATCTGATCTCTGTTAAGTGATTTCTGTTTTTATTAACCATAATATATTAAAGTAATTACTTATTATATTAAAGTAATTACTTGTAAAGCCTAGGCTTCTTGGTTGCTTTGTTCCATGAGTGCGACGGTCTATGAATTCAGCCTTTTATTTCTTGTTAAGTTCTCAAAATGGACAGCTGACTAGAAATGGATGACACTCCTTTCTATACACTCTACTTTTTCAAAATAATCATCCTCAATAGACCTCAAATCGTTCTCTATTCAATATTCTCCCATTACCATAAAATCATTTCTTCTCTCTTTTAGTATAAGGTTGGAATTGATGGTCATTTCTTGTTATTAGCCTAGTCTCTCTTTAAATAGTTACTGGAATTGAAAATTATACGTATTACCATCATCAAATATCTTTGAAAAATTATGACTGAAGAATTCCTGCACATTAGAATAATATACAGTTAGCCCCAACTTTCACCAGTTAAAGCCCTGAATGTTAACTTAATTATAGATTTTAATCTGTGAAACTATGGTCAGATCTTTTCTTAAACAAGCAGAAAATGGAACAGAAGTAATTATCACAGATTTAAAAATTCTGTTTATAGCGTTTTTACATGACATTCTTTACTTGCAAAATATATTTCATGAAAACTTAAAATCATGCAGATCTGGAGACAAACATTGAATTCAAAACACATATGCATGTGAAAACAGTTAAAGAGGAAAGAAACCATGATCTGAAGGACAGAAGGGAGAATATATGCGTGTGTTTGTAGAGGGCAAAAAGAATGGAAAAGTTATGTGAAAATTAATAAAAATTTAAAGTATCAAAAACGTAATAGTCATCAAATATGTTTTCAATACTTATGAATGTTGGCTGGATAAAGAGTTCTATGAGGAGTCATATGAAAAATAATTGAACAATAATACAACTAGTAGCTATGCTTCAGATTTTAAAATATTCTTGATGTTTAAGCACTTTAATTTTTATTAATATGATTATTTTCAGATTGCCCCCACATCAGACAATGACTTCGGACGCTATAACTGCACTGCTACTAACCGTATAGGCACAAGATTTCAGGAATATATTCTTGAGTTAGCAGGTGAGTAAAGGATAGTAATATTTGACATTCATAAAATAACTTTATAATTATATGAAGTTTTGATTAAATAAAGTTTTATCATCCAATTTTACATGTAATCAACAATATTTATTGCTTCATAAGTCATAATACTAAGAATTATTTGAATGCATAAACCAAGGCTTATAAACTAGAACAAAAACATTTACATAATGGATAGTTGAACACTTAAATATTTGAAGTTCTTTTAAATTTAATTTCTTCTCATACATATGTGAGATTTTTAAGTAGGTAATGTATATTTGAGATAAAATTATATTTAAATAATGTAAAAGAACACTTTGAAATATTCATACACTAAAGCATTCAAAATTAAGTCAGTTTTATTGAAATCTAGTGCAAATCACTCAAGAGTCCTGAGTTTCTTCTATAGAAGGTGTGCAAAAATTCCATGAGAAAATAATGCCATAAGTATAGTTTAAAATTATTTTTAATTTGTCATCGTAGGAAATACTTTTTGGCAAACCTAGCATATATTTCATTAACCAACTGATGAATTTTCAACAACAATATTGAGAAAATTAGGCATCTGGAGTATGAGAGCCATTCAAAAGAGCACAGAATAATTTCTGTGATATTTCTCCTCACAAGCTTGAAGTAAATCTGATCTGAGGATGCATGATACTTAGCAACATGTCTCCAGTGTAGTAAGCAGAAGCCAGAGTTCTACTCAAGTAGATATAGTCCAAAGGCTCAGACAAAAAAGTCTCTTCCATATACTTTGGTCATTAATTCTTATACAATTATAATGTTTTTAAATACAATAAAACTTTGAAATAAACTAATAAAAATTGACATATATATATATATATATATATATATATATATATATATATATATATATATATATATATATATAATTGTATGAGACCCAAGAATGTAATATTGAAAAAAGCAATCTGTGGCTCAAATATTAGTAATAAATGACATTTTAGATATTGTATAATCTCTCATTGATACTTCAACTTAGTACTTTCTAAGTTGAAGGCTTACATTGTTTTCAGCAATGTTAGTACTTAAAAAAGTATTTAGATATATTAAAAAATGTCAAAGCATTGTCCTGCACATGATGATGCTAAAGAGTAATGTTTTGATTCTATATTATTATGGGCATGCAGCACATAGAGACCAATCATATACATTTATGAATTGTACAGGTTATTCTTTATGCTCTGTTTTGCTATTTTTCTGCTATAGAAAATGGTTTGATAAATATAACAGACATATTCAGCTTAATTGAACCATGTTTAGTTGTGATCACTATTCTCATACAGTCCAGAGAAATTAATGAAATATTATTTTCATCTATTTACCAGATGGGGTGGATACTCAGGGACCATGAAATATACATTTAAACATGTTTGTGTATACATGTGAACAATATTATGGTTTAAAAATGAGCATGAGAACATGTGAACTAGTTCAAACTTTTCCCAGAGTACATCGCACCAGCAAGCATCATTTCCATTTGCAGCACCATTTTCTCCCTGTGAACTTAATGGATTAAGTTTATTTACAATAATATTTATTTAGTTTAATCTATTCTGCTTGCAATGGAAAGGCATAATATTGCATGTTATAATACAGTGACTTTGTACATATATAATATATATAATGTTGCAATTATGATAATAATATATTTCTTTAAATATTAACAGGTCTTTCTCTTGAGTTCTTCTCTTGGATAGTTTGAGTGAAAGGTACTAAGAAAGCTATCATCAAATAACATATCCAACAGCTAAAAAATGGGCACCTCATTTTGATGCTAAAGTTTCTTTGCCATCTGCCACAAAGATATTCACAGGTCTACCTAAATGGACTGATATAACACAATATGAGTTTGTGCTTTCAAACCCCCAATCACAAAGCAAGTGCTCAAAGTTAGAAGATAGCTGTTATTACAGTCTTAACATAGTCCATACTGGCCTATTTCATTTTCAGTAGATGTTAATGTGGCAATGTAGTTTTAGTTACAATACACAAATTTGATATCAAGGGTCAATGTATGGAGAATAGAAAAGTACCTCGACTATTTTAAGCACTCAATTTTTATAAATAATATTTTTAATTTTTTCTGATAACTTATTTGACATATATTTTCCCTCTTGCTATTAAGTGAAGTCTCAGATACTGGCACTGAACAATTGATTTTTTTAAACCTCAGGTCAAAGTCTGTGCTTATCATTTTTAAAGTTCAGGTTGTCATATTTGACTCATCTTTTTAACCTACAGAGACTCTGTCAAATTCAATGTTTCGGTTTTCTTTCCAAGATTGATTTAATTCACAAATATCATAAAGCTGCCACTTATATTTCCATCTATGTCAGAGATAATACTTTAGAAGTCACTTTGAAGAGCAGTGACCTGATTCGAGGTTAAGCTGTGTCAACTGAGCAGAATTTTGCAGATAGAAAGTAATAGTCCAGTGGTCTATGTGATCAGTCAGCACTGTACCTTAAAACAGGTCTAAGTTAGTTGATTTGAAATACTCTGATTATAAACTGATTCTAAACCTCGTCCTTTCTAAGAAATAGCATGGAAGATATACACATTGCTATATATTTAGAAAATTCATGACGTAGACAGGCATGTTCAGTGACTAAACAAGAAGTCCCTTGGTTTTCTAGTTATCATACTGTAAGAAAAGAACAACTTCTGTTAATAATGATTTTCTTTAAAATCTATTTGACTAATTTCTAAGTACTAGTTAACCACTTGTTCAACAAATATGTGGAGAGTTTCAACTAGATGCAATATACTCTTTTGGCTCTCAAGGATGAAAGGTTTAACAAGAAAGACACCCAGCCATTACCTAAGTTTGAGTTCAATACCTATGAGTTTCAATAGAACTTGAAATCAAAAACTTGGCAACAGGAAATTGATTTCTGATTGGAGTTCCTGGGACGGCTTCAAATAGATGTCAGCATTTGAACAGGGACTGAATAAGAAAGAAGAAAGGGGGCCAGTAAAAAGGGAAAGACTAAGCGGGTCAAGGTGACATTGACAACAGAAATGCTGTGCTATGAAAGAGTAAGAACTACTTTGAAATGAGACATTTACTGGAGGACTGCAGAAATATGTTCTACGATCAGCTCAGTGTTTGGCAATGTGAATAGTCAAGTAATGAAAGATCAAGTCACAGATTTCTGTTAAATGTATTTATATTTTTTTTTTTTGTCAAAGACATAGGAGATTGAAGATTGGTGATGGTTATTTACAGTGCAGAATTCATTTATTTTGCAACAACAAGAGACTGCTTTAAGCTCAGTACATGTTGTGGACAAATCCTCTTTAACAGTTTTCCTAGACATTTTTGATTCAATAAAATACATGGATATATAGATAAATAGTTGATATGTGATAAATAGATGAAAGATAGATAGATAGATAGATAGATAGATAGATAGATAGATAGATAGATAGATAGATAGATAGATAGATAGATAGATGGATGGATACATAGATTCATTCCATGTGATAAAGGAGAAGACTATAAAATAGGAAACTATGTTAATGACTATCCTAAAAGATAGAATCTAAGGTTGGATTAAACAAACCATTTATAAACATCAATTTCTTCTGATGTCACAATGCTACTCAGTGTGTTGTTAGAATCTGAAGAAAGAGAAGGTGGCTCAGAGCCTTTGTCATCCACACCCCATGATTCTTAGATATCTAGTTCTCAGAAGCAAACACAGTAGCAGGATTTAAGAAGTACATACTCAGGAAAATGTAGAACCACGTGACTTCAATCATTATAAATTTGCCTTACAAATTGTGTCACATAATACAAGATGTCCAGCTCTAGTGTACCCTAGCTTAGTAGACACATAGAGCATCTCCACCAAACACACAGACCGCCTCACAGTGGATGATATGGGCCAGTGAAGTGCTTTCCTCCACAGTAGATTAATACAAAAATGATTTTTATTTTTACCACTTTTATTCAACATAATATTGGAAATCCTAACTAAAGTAGTTATGTAGAATTATAACTCACTTCCAACTTATCCCAACATGATTTTGTTTTTATAATTTTATATTTAAAACGCTAAATTTTTCCAAACAAGGTGATAGAACAGAAGATAACAGAACTCAAGATCAGGAAACATACTAATAAATAACATTTCTATATGCTAGCACCATCAACATGATTGAAAAATAATTAAGGAAAAATTTCCTAAATAGCAAAGATAATGCAATATATTTTCATGACCAAGAAGAGGTAATATCTGCACCAACACATATAAAGTAAAAAAATATAACTTACAGTACAATGAATAAACCATTATACAAGCTTTATTCTTGAAAGAATTCTCATGTCTTAAAAGACCCAATCTATGTGAAATATATATAGATTCAACGTAAGCTCCATCAATGTACCAATAAAAAATGTTTCACAGAAAAATATCCTAAAACTCATCAGGAACATTATAAGACTCCAGAGAGACAAAGCGATCATGAAGACAATAAAAAAAATTTATTAAAAATAATGCATTTGAGAAGATCTGCTTCACATTGAAAGAATGCTCAGCAGTTCTATTCCAGTTCCTCACTCCTGCAGTGTATTTGAAGTGTTTTATGTCATGTAATTGCACTTAATGGTGTTTTTCTGAATGACTGGGAAACACACACTCGAGACACTGTCAATACTTTTACATCATACTTGCAGTTCTTGTAATAAAGGTTTCTATCATTTCATTGCAGAAAAATTTTGGCTATTTAATTTTTT
Organism: Tokudaia tokunoshimensis; assembly: GCA_036184795.1. Classification (NCBI taxonomy): domain Eukaryota; kingdom Metazoa; phylum Chordata; class Mammalia; order Rodentia; family Muridae; genus Tokudaia; species Tokudaia tokunoshimensis. The sequence continues at coordinate 68,428,422 of BTHU01000015.1, forward strand.
TTCTTATACTCTTTGTACTGACTTTGTCATAATTATTCCTAAAGACACTTTTAATTATAAGAAAAAATACAAATTTCTACCTAGATATCCTTTGAGATTTACAATAAGCAATTAATTGATTATGTACGATAATATGCTCAAGGTTATTTTAGGATGATTTAGTCATTTAAACCCAATATTGCTAAAAACATTAATTTTAAATATTGTTAATAATGCTTGGTTTCTGTATTGTTTCTGTCAAGTATTAACTTTAAATACAAAGTTAAACTTTTATATTTTGCATATTCTGTGCTCATTACTTGAGGTTGAACCAGCCCTTGTACACATGAGACCAGTCCTTGATCCCAACACTCTTCCTAACTTCCATTTGAGTAAGCATCTCATTAACTTCTCAGGTTGATTTTACAACTTCTCTTAGCACAAAATAGCCTTGAAATTGTAGTGGTTTTATCTCAGCTACCCAAAAAATCTGAGAGGATGGGCCTTAATACTTGACCCAAGGTAGTCTTGTAATTGTTGGAACAAATAAAATGTTTTACAAAATATATACATGATAATACTGAATTTATTATTCTTAAAAGTTAATGTACATCTTTATACATGTATTTCTCTGTTTATCACTTTCTATAAAATGTATGTACATGCATAAACACATGCATAGTCAGGCAATGCTCTCTCTCTCTCTGTCTCTCTGTCTCTGTCTCTGTCTCTCTCACACACACACACACACACACATATACACACGCACATATAAAAAGAGAGAGAGAGAGAGAGAGAGAGAGAAAGACTTGTTTGCATTAACTTCAATAAAATACATTTTACAGAAAATGTAGAAGCCAATATTGATAATAGCAATTGATTTCCTCATGGATTATTTTTTCTTTTATATTGAATAAACATTCATGTCATTGTGCAAGGTTTGAAACTGAAACACATTAAGGAATATTTTATTACTCACTAAGTAACTCATTTCTAATTCAAACATATTAATTACTATTTTACTTTATTTCTAATTCTTGCAGCAAAATAATTGTTAGTAGTATCTATCCTCACTGTCCAGGATGTTTCCTTTGTAGATGTCCCCTCTAGTCCCCAGGGAGTGAAGATTATAGAGCTGTCACAGACCACAGCCAAGATTTCATTCAATAAACCCGACTCCCACGGAGGTGTGCCAATTCATCACTATCAAGTGGATGTCAAAGAAGTGGCATCAGAAACCTGGAAAATAGTACGCTCCCATGGAGTTCAAAGTGAGTTATTTATTTCTATATACAGTGAGTAATAAGTCTGATATTGATGTACATATATGATTACCTTCTTATTTTTCTTCATATTTTTTTTTCTTTTCATGCAGTGATATCGGGAAATCATAGTCACTTTCTTATTTTGCTTAAAAATAATGTTAATGTAAAGTTGAAATTTTTCCTTGTTTTACTATTCAGAGAGTGAAGTTTTGTTTTGAAGATTTGGGTAACTGACCCTCAATTGTCTATATGCCAGGCTTGGTACCTTTTATTGATTGCATCGACAGTTATTTAGGCAATCTACTTTAATAAGAATAGGTAGGTAAATTGATTCAATAATAGAATAATTGAATAAAGAAAAGGGTTAATTGCATCTCTCATGAAATGACAGTTGCAGACAGGCTGTGTGTGGAAAGCCAATTCTCTTAAAATGAGTCCTTATTTTTATTCATTCACATTGTTTCATAAATAAGCATGAATGAGATATTACAAAACATTGGTATTGTCAAACCATCTATGCAAATTCATAAACCTGTTAATTTTGTTTTTACCTTGTGATTTAAAAGTGTACTTTTGAATAATATAAGTTTCTATCTCATGTTGGACCATTAAAGGGATTTTTTATTACAGTACAAACTATAGTCAGAATTAATAAGAAACTACCAGTGAATATGCAGGCTAGATTATGAACCTGTAATCAAAGTATAAAAGAGTACAGATATCAGTGTTCTCTACTTTCCTCTATCAGATGTCTGACTCTAAATTCTGAAGTGTTCAAATATATTGACTGGAGTATTCTAAAAAGATAAGTAGGAACATGACCTAGTGCAGGAAAACATGAAATTGTGCATATATCATGTCAAAAATGTTTCATTTTCTGTAGTAGTAACAACGTGATATTTTACAATATCCTGCAATGAATTAGTCATTGATCATTTACTTTGCACTTTGTACTCTGTTACAAATAGGTGAGTGACTATCACTTCTTTAATTTTGGTAAGGTATTAACTTAACCACGAAAACTGGGAACTTCATAGTATTTTTTCATTTAGGAGCTTGCTATAAATCCTATACTTGTTTTCTCGCCTCTAAATGGAAAGATGGCTATTTTTTGATTGAAGCACAGTTCATGTCCTTTTCAGGGGGGACGTTCTTGCCACTGCCATCATTTACAGCTGATAGATAAATCTTTTTAACACTTAGCAAATGGGGTAGCTCTATTTTATAAATCACAGATATCTTCATCAAAATGTTTGTTTCCTTTCTTTCTTTCTTTCTTTCTTTCTTTCTTTCTTTCTTTCTTTCTTTCTTTCTTTCTTTCTCTCTCTCTTTCTTTCTTCCTTCCTTCCATTCTTTCTTTAATTACTTATTTATTTTGATCTCCGCAATCCAGTTGCCTTTACATAGATGGAGTTAGAGCATTTAGCTATCCTCTGAACCCAAGCCATTAACGGATTATGAAGAATGTCCAAAGGAGAGTTTGACAATTGGACAATTGGTTAACTTCAGCCAAGTATGTAGTGAGGTTTCTTGCAGTGTCCAGGACAGATAATTTATATAGTCCTTTTCTGTTTCCCTTGCTAATTTACTTAAATTCAATTTTCTAAGGGAATACTATGACTACTCGTGCATCTTTGTGAAACTGTGAGAGCCCACAGTCTTTTCTTTTTCTTTCTTTTCTATTTTTTTTATTTTTTATTGGTTATTTTATTTATTAACATTTCAAATGTTATCCTCCTTCCTGGTTTTCCCTCTGGAACCCTCCTCTCTCTGGCCTGAAGTCTACTTCTTTACTTAACATTGTATCATTTTTGCTTTATGAATGCACACATTAAAGAGTTTTAAAACTGAACTAATGATCTTAAAATACTGTTGGAATTTAAATTTTTCTTAATGAATGATTGATTCTGTGATGAAAAATTACTTAGCACATAGTTTTATTTATAATCATCTAATTCATCTTCCTTGAATAAGCACAGAGGAGTTAAACAGGCTTACAAGGGCTTAGGCATAAATATAACTAAATATAGATGGGCCACAGACTTCCTCATCATCCCTTAATTTTCACTGTCCTTGAGCATTCTAACTTTCTCTATTGTAAAATGTTTTGGTCTATGAAATAATTTAATAAATATCCAAATACTTAGCAGAGTTCTGTGAAAGTTCCAGGTACTTCCATTGGTCTATGTTGTCAGTTTATTCATTTATTTATAAGTGTATGTTGACACACTCTTTCTTTTCTTTCATTTGTAAAGTGATACAACACATTGTTCATCTCTCTGTCTAATTACTAACTTCACTGTTAGTAATGAAAACAGTTTTTGTTAAATTTTACTCTTGTACAAGTGGGACATGTTGCCACTCCTTTATTTTCCTGATACGAGCTCCCAGGATTAAATATGTCACTAGGTGTCAGATGAGTCAGCATAAGACCCTAGGTTTAGCATACAGTGGAAAAATAACTATTTCAGTTCCCCTAGTGTATACCTAGAACAAGGTCAAACCAACCCTTGGAGTAACAATGAACTAATTGTCAAAATATATTGACTTATAACCGAATTGTGTGTAAACATTGTGAAATTTTTTAAACAAAAATATGTTTGTGTTATGAATGCTTCTAAATACTTAGGATGGGCCTTTACCACATGGAATTTGGCATGTTTGCTAGTGTCAACGTTGTCCAGTTCATGTTGGAGTGGTCATAGTTATTGCTGCTTTATTCACCGTGGCTAGGAAATGGAATCACCTGAGTGTACTATACCCAACGAATATATGATTAAATGTGATACATACACATTATAAAGAGTAGTCTAGTTGTAATAAACAATGAAATAATCAAGCTTGCAGGCAAATTGATGAAACTAGATAGGGAAGATTTGTAAAATTTCAAAATATTGAACTGGAAACTGTAATTTTCACTTCACATTTTGGATCATTTTCACTGTTGTGTAACCCCTACGTTAACAGTTTCTTGTGAAGATATGAATGGGAAACAAGTTAGCTTTATGGCTCATTAAGTGTATAAAAATTTGAATGATTTTTTTTCACATTTATTTGATATGATAGATGCAGGTAAACATCTTGAATAAATCCTTTCCAAGTTTTATTTTTCATTTTTTTATAGATATGAAAAATTTTAATGGAAATATTTTCTTTTTTCTTTGTTATTAGATATATTCTTTATTTACATTTCAAATGTTATCCCCTTTCCTTGTTATCCCTTCAAAAACCCAATATCCCATCCCCCCTCCCTCTGCTTCCTACATATATGGCTAGAGCCATGGGTGGCTCCATGTGTACTCTTTGGTTGATAGGTTTGTGGTTTAGTCCTTGAGAGCTCTGGGGTACTGATTGATTCATATTGTTGTTCCTCCTATGGGACTGCAAACCCCTTCAGCTCCTTGGGTCCTTTTTCTACCTCCTCCATTGGGGACTCTGTGCTCAGTCCAATGGTTGTCTGAGAGCATCCACCTCTGTATTTGTCAGGCACTGGCAGAGCCTCTTAGGAGACAGCTATATCAGGTTTCTGTCAGCAACCATTTGGTGGCATACACAATATTGTCTGGATTTGGAGACTGTATATGGGATGGATCTCTAGGAGAGACAGTCTCTAGATGGCCTTTCCTTCAGTCTCTGCTCCACACTTTGTCTCTCTATCTCCTCCCATGGGTATTTTGTTTCCCTATTAAGAAGGACAATAGAAGTATCCACACTTTGATCTTTCTTCTTCTTGGACTCATGTGGTCTGTGAATTATCTTGGGTATTCCTAGCATCTTGGCTAATACCCTCTTATCAGTGAGTGAATAACATGTATGTTTTTTTGTGACTGGGTTACCTCACTCAGGATGATATTTTCTAGTTCCATCCATTTGCCTACAAATTTCATTTTAGAAATTTTATGTCACTTGTTTTTAAGTCACTTTTTACCTGTGCAATATTTGTTGTCTGAGAAATAGAATGGATGTTTTGATTCTGAATATTTTGTGCTTTGATATGTCACATTGATTGACCTATACCTGCCATATATGAGAAGATAAATGGGGTCAGGTATAGTGACAATCACAAACATTAATGTCCTAGGGAAATCTAAAGTTATTTTGCATAGTTAATCATTGTTTGAATTAACAACCAATATTGTCATCATCCTAAAATAGAGGAAACATTTACTGCAACTAAATGAATGTTTCAAACTAGTTCTTTCTCTTATCCCAAAGTATGTGAGAGAATTTAGTTCCTTCAGTTGGATTCTTGGAGTAAAAAACAAATCTTTTTAATCACAATGTACAAATATCCTTAACTAGCAATATCTTAGAAATACATAAGTAGAAAGAACTAGAAATATCTTAGAAATATATAGGTAGAAAGAACCTCAATGATACCATTGACAAGTGTGCATGCACTTCTAGGAATAATAAGATATATTGAAGGAGTATGGGTTGGTTGTCAGGGGAGGGGGAAACATGAAATGGAAAGACTAGTCAGAGAATTTCATTTCAATTAGGCAAAATATTTATGTTTTAGGATCCATTGTTAAGCATGGGTCACTGCTTAACAACATTAAATTGTAAACTAATTATAGAGGTTATATATATAATAATGCATATTTGGGAAGCAGGAAGAAAGAAAAGATTCACAGTTTATGAAATTGTGGTGTTGATTTCATAGGTGTCAACTTATATAAAAATTCATCAGTCACATGGTAAGTAACATGAAATTTAATTTATTTTTAGAATATCATTTATTTTTGTTTCCTTTTACTATGCTCCATCATACCTTACAAATTATAACATTTTTATAGGTGTACTAATTGTGTAGGAACCATATTTTCTTTTTATTATCTCTTAATGAATAATATAATTTATATATATAAAATTTATAAATATAACTTAATGATATATTAAATTATAAACTCTAATTTTAAGGATCTTGATTCATTATTTATATGTTTCTTTCCTCAGAAGGACATTAGCTAAGTTAATGAGGATTTCTCTACTTATCATATGTACCTCCAAAAGAATTGAATTAATAAAGTGCCCCAGTATGTCGGTGCACACCTATGATTTCATCACCCAGGCTCTGAGTACTCCACCCTCCTCCTTCCCTCTCTCTCTCCCTCCCTCCCTCCCTCCCTCCCTCCATCTCTCCTTCCTTCCTTCCCTCTCTCCTCTCTCTCTCTCTCTCTCTCTCTCTCTCTCTCTCTCTCTCTCTCTCCCTCTCTCCCTCCTTCCTTCCCTTTCTCCATCCCTCCTTCCCTCTCTCCCCCCCTCTCTATACACACATACACATACACGTACACACACACACACACACACACACACTGCTTTCCCTGACCTTTCTAAGCTCTAACTAAGAGTAGATTATATTGGGTAGTTTTCTATTATTCTTAGTTATGTGTTGTAGAAAAGAATCTTAATGTACATTTTAAGATATAGTATAGACACATATTTTAAACAGTGAGTAATATTAATTTCACATTATCATGGCATAATAATCATTAATAAATTTTTAAAAGATGGTAATACACTAATTCTTCAGTAAAGATTATGATGACCTAAACAAGGAGCCCCATTTTTTGAAAGATATGAGATTAATCTTTAAGAACATCTATAGATGTCATCCTCCTATATCTGAAAGTTATAGCAGCATCATTACAAGTTAAGGTACAACATGTTTATCCTGCAGTGTTCCTTTAAAGTCATTTGTTTATACTTTCTCAGATCAACCTGAATTTCATTTTTTAAAGTATACGATTTCACTTTTACATAAACAATTTAAAATAATCAGTGTTTAGAGTTATCTCTAAACATATACAAATTTACTACTCATAATGGGCCTCAGTGCTTTAAAATTCATTACAGGAATATTTTCTGTGATTACACTATTTCTAACATAAACATGCCTGAAGGAAAAAGCTAGCCTGTTTAAATATCTATATTTCATATGTTAAAAGAGAAATTGACTGTAAAGTTCTTCTGTCTGCATTAAATGCATGTATAATAAACTCTTATGTACTTCAAGCGAAAGAGTGAAATGTAATCCACACTAATTCCCTATTTTCAGGAAAAGAGATTCTGTTCTTATTTGCATGTTATAGAGGACTTTCTCCTTGTAAAATTCAAAGCAAGAATATATGCAACTGCCTTTATAGTACCCATGATTTTGAAAAACAGACTAAGCTTAGCTTTGAGAAAAGGGTGTATGGGTGTGTGTGTGTGTGTGTGTGTGTGTGTGTGTGTGTGTGAGTGTTTAAGTATATACGCACACACATTTTAAAATAGTAAATTTAAACTCCATTGGTATACATATTCAGATACTAACATAGGAGGAAAATAGTGAAATAATTTCATAAATAATTTCTCAGCTGTTAAAAATGATCTCACAAATTTTAAGGTGAAGACACAAACTGATACTAATTCTATGTAGTTCTTGGTCTCTCCTACACAAGGTGATATTGCATATCAAATAACTTTCTACATTTCAGCAAAATTCATGATTAATCCTGTGCTTATATGATTTTTTAATTAGAACAGCACATTGAAGAAATGATGCTAATTAATGTAGATAATGGTGTCAGTGATTGATGAGAAACTTCACAGTTTATGAATGTTTATGTTATGAATGCAGTGTAGAAACTTAATCCACAGGATCACAGGTCACTCTCTGTGAGTGAACCATTTCTATTACCTTGATAATGTATTCTTTGTTAGCACACTAAAACCCATCCTTACTACATACCCTATATGTTAAAAATTTATGTAAAAACCAGTATTTCAGCTATTTGATAATTATAATCATGATTATGATTTTTCTATTTCAGTAAATGTAAACAGTGAGAGTTTAAGGAAAATAAAATACGTGCACTGTATAGTTGCAGATTGTATTGAAATCCCAGTGCCTTCTTTCTGCATAGTCATTATATTATACAGAATATCCATATGCACTTTTAACATTCATGGTGAGAAACATTTTCAGAAATGATACTCTTCATACTTTAGCTTGGTTTCTCTCCCCCACATTTTACAAAACATATGTGTAGTTAAGGGAAGGGTATTATAAAGCAATAGAAATATTCTCTAAAATGTCAGCATTGACTTATTTGAGGATCATCTGCAGAATGAGAGTAACTGAGTAAAGAAAGCTGTGATGGGTTAAAGACACAACCATACAGTGAGTGGCTTGTGAATGAGCTATATGAGTGTGACTACTTTCCCTTCAACAATGGAGAAGCAATTTGTGTAACTATTATATTTCACTCTTGTCAATGAGGGATTCCTTCTGTTTTCTTAAAAAAAAAGACAGCAGTTTATTTATTATAAACATGTTCCAATAACACAAAGTTTACATTGCCACACATAAAACATTAACTGAATATTTTATGTACATGTATGATAATTCATCATATGTGTGTGTATATCCATGTTAATGAGTGCTTTGTTTACCTTAAAATATCAACTTCTGCCTCATATTATGGAATCTGTGGGTATTTTGTCCCATTCAACCAGTCTTCTTATAGCTCTGACTTTTTTTACATTATACTTTCTCACATGTTTACTTTAAATCAGCTTTTCAAATATAGTTCTGAATGTGGTGTACATTTTATTTAGGCTATTTAACTTTTCAATTGAACTCTAAAGTTTTTACATCTATATTTTCACTTTTGTCATGAAGCTATTATCAGCCTTTCTTCTTTCGTAAGGGTGTGAAATACAGATCATTGAACTCTCTATTATCTCAGATTAATAAATCAGTTATTTATGTATTATTTTTTTATTTTCAAACAAAATTTGATTTGAAATTAACTTTTCAGGTACTTGCTGAGTTACCACCATTCTCATATCAAATGAAACTGTGTTGTCTAAGTCATTTGATGGTTTCGTACTCATTCAGTGTTTCCAGAAAGACAATCCACTATTGCTTTGAGGGCTTAGTTTTATGAATGACTAGAAATGAATGAAGATTCAAAATACAGGTACATGTTTCAGTACTCCTTAAGATAAGCCTTTAGTGTTCCTACTACTCTCTCCTACCCTTCAGACCAACAGAGAATTTGTGTCCATTTCATGACCCATGTGCTTCCACTGGTTTAGTTTGTCTGGAATTGGTGAATAAAAGAAATATTTGCACTAGCAAACATCCTCCTGGTTTTAAAAATATATACTCATTAACGGGAATTTGATAATTTATGATAGAATACAAAAGTGAGTAGATTCTATGACACTGCTTCACCTTTAGTGTACTGGAAGAGTTTTTGTTCCCTGAAATTAGATATTATTTAAAAATGAAATTAAAGCCAGCAATTCTGATGTGGACTTAGGGCATGCAGTCCCATGTTTGACTTCCCCTTGTATACCATCTATACAGAGGCATTTACTCTATGTTCCATATCTTTATCTTCATAAGATTAGTAGTCATGCCTCATAATTCTACAAATATTTATTTTATTTTTTTCAAATTTGAGTATAATCCTGAATGATAATCTATGCGCATTTTTTGATGCCCTATAGATTTTATTTGAATTGAAGAATATACAAGGAAGTTTATTGAAAAACATTGCATGAGTGTCTAGAATATAACCGAAGTCTATAAAATAAGCAAAACTAATGAGTTAAAAAACGTATTTAATACATTAAAAATGTTAAGTAAAAACTGTACAAACAAAACCATATTTTGTCAAAGATTTGACAATTCAGAGTTGATGATTCAAAGTAGAAACCAGTGATCTACCAAGAAGAATTGGCCTAGAAGAGATATAGAGAGCAGAGCTAGAAATAAATTGAGAAATTCTATCAGCATACAGAACTAAATGCAGAGATTCAGAAATATCAAAATTGCTCCAAAATGAGTTCCAGAACAATGAGTGTGTGAAATAAAATAAACACAAATTTAAAATATAAAAGATTTGATACTTTCAAAGCCAAAGAAAGAAAAGAATCTTTAGCTCAGAAATCTGTGAGACAGTTGTGAACCTTGGTATGAATTGTGTTCTCTGTTAAAACAACAGCAACAACAAATACGCCAACATCCTATGCTCCAATGGGACCCCGTGGACCAAGACTCCTAAGGAAGGGATTAAGTTAAGTAAGGATGCTAGGGTAAGACCTGAGGTAATCTGACAGGAGTTCTTGTAAAATGCAATAAGAACAAAGACAGAAAAGAAATCCTGAGCAACCTCAGGAAGCCACCCTCCATCACTCAGGATACTGAGAAGGTAGCTGAGGGGAAGAAAAAGGAAAAAAAAGAAAAAGAAAGAAAAAAATCCAAATCAATAAAATAAGTTTCTGTGGATTGTCAACTTAATATGTGCATATTTGTTAATGCAGCACATACCAACACATTAATGTTAAAGAAATTATTTTTTAAAATACTATGAGAAAAACTTCAGACAATGCAACAAAATGGCTAGATGACTTGAGCAACAAAAATTTGTGATCTTGCATTTAGGAGGCAGCAGGCTAGACACCAAGGTTCTAGCAGCACTGGTTCCTGATGAAGCCTCTCTCCTCTTCTTGCACAAGACTGTCCTATCACTGGGCACTCTTAGCTACAGGATATTTTCATGACCCTGCTTATTATAAAGTCACCAGCTTGATGGATCAAAGGATCTATGCTGAAGACTTTATTATGCTCATTTTAAGTTACAGTTTAGCAGTGTTTTTACTTCATAGTTATAATTTTCAGATAGATATATTTCCTCCCTGAAAATGAATAAGAGCTAAACACTTATGTACCAAGGACACACAGCAATACTTATATGTACACAGACATGTAATAAACCATACATATAAGGATTAGTCCTTATTTAAATATTAAGAGTTTATGAGCTTATTTTTTACTATAATTTGAGTGTCTAAAAAGGAAGATCTGTGTTTATTTAACAAAACAATAGTGAACTGACCTCTGGGGACTATGAGTTCCCAATCATGTGTTCTTGGCTAGACTTTCAGTGCTGGCCATGATTCCTCATATGGAGTCAACCTTATTAAAATAAAATAAAATGAAATGAAATAAAGCATTTTGTTCACCTGTATATCATTCTTAAATTTGTGGGGTTCTCTAATGAAAGTAATGCATATCACTTCAGTATTCCTTTTGAATTTTACAATGTGTTATAAGGTTAAAACATCATTGGTGGTGCCTAAGTTATATTATAAAAGTTTATTTTTATTTTATATAAATATATACATATGTATAAACAGAGATGCACACAGAGAAAGCATGTTTCTTTTCTGTTTAATCACTAAATTATTGAGTGAAGGTAATATTTTATAGTACTAATGATCAGATGTATGGGTATCTGCCATGTAAAAGTCAGTAAGAGTACAATGTTTGTGAACATTGGTATTTTACTTGTTTTAGCCTAACTTGGTATATCCAAACACATAGTAAATTCCACATTCATACTTTGTTTTTGTCTCTCGGAGATATGATTTGATTTTCTGAGAGGTTACTAACTCTTATAACTCTTATATATAGATGCAGCTAATGCATGTGAATACCTGCATGAAGTTCATATATTATGGTGCTCAAAATAATATGCATTTTAGTGCTGGGTTGGGTTGGAATCTGAGATTTCAGGAATGTTAGGCAGTTTGCAGGAATAATAAGTTTCAGTTTAAAAAAATGTTCCAGAATTTCTTGCTATTCCAAAAAAAATAGTGTTCCCATGAAAAATTTAAACATTGTGATCTTTCAGCCTAAAAAAATATGGGTTTACAGTTAGATTTGCTCAGTGTAGGGAATCTGCCCTTATGCTCCTTAAGATGTAAACAGCTTTAAAACAGCAAGATTTTCTGGAGTAAACACCTGTTCTATGGCTGTTCAGCAAACATCAAGTATTCAAATTTCTTAATAAATAGAAAATGAATAATGTAACAGAAACAGGTTGTACTTGCCCTTGTCATTAAGCAGGTGGTTTGTGCCATTATTTGCATATTCATAGGCTTGATACACATTTTCCTTTTCTAGATATAGGGGAAATTAGCACACATTTGCCTTTGGATACCAATTAGTATTAGTAATTTATTCTCCTTTGCATTTTATTAAGCTCCACTAAACACAAGTGAATTTCATGAGGGAGAATTTGATGCTTTTTATATCTGCATTATAAATTGGCACAACAAATTAGATCGCATGATTTCTTCCCCAAACTCCACATAATCTTTCACTCAATCATTGTCTTTTTAAAATGAACATGTTTGCCATTAGAGAGAAGAAAAACTTTCAGCAACATAATGCCATCAAAATGTCCCAACTGAAAACTTTCATAAACAGGATTATTCATTACTTCTCATATTCTGTAATCTAATCTCTGTATCCACTGGAGTGTAATTTGCAAACCATAATTTTCTGAACATAAAAGACCAGTTTTGGTTTTTTCTGTAATCCTCACGGGCGTTGCAGCTTTAGGAAGTCCAGTACTTTCAGTTTGCATGAAATACTTATGGAAATAGCTGATGCACATAGATGTTAAGCCAAAACATTTTTTCTCTCCATAATTTATTATTTCAATATAGTATTTACTGTTGTATATTAACTATGTATAATTAGGTTTTTATAAGGGTATTTTCATAGATGTATATTATGCATTTTGGCATTATTTACTCTCTTGCCTTCCTATTCTGTGCTAACTTCTCTTCTGTTATTCTCATCCATTTCTCCCAGCACCATAATATCATTTTCACCTTCATAGTGTAGTGTGCATGCCTGCCTCTGTGTTTGTTTCTGTGGGTGTGTGTGGGTGTGCTCATGTATGTGTGTCTGCATAGACACATGTGCTTGTTGAGTATGATATACACATGTATATATATATATATATGTGTGTGTGCATGAATATATACACACATTATATTATATTATATTATGATATTATATTTATTATATTATTTGATGGATGCCAGAATTCTGCTAAGTTGATAGCTTATGAAAGGTTTTTACTTATTATCTCAAGGTGTTAGGTCAGATATTGAATGGAGCAAGGGATGGCTGTTCTGGAAGGCTAAAACTAGCCTCTCTCTATGACACATAAATTCCAATCAGTAAATCTTGTTATGTCTAGAAGACCCAACCTTAAGAAAGGTTTACTATGGACTGATCATATAGAACTGAGAACTCTTCCGCTAATTTACCATTAGTGAAAGCATGAGTGAAGTTACTCACTGTGTGTTGTGTCAGTGAGTTCTATACTGTAGACTTTAGCCTCTTATAGACTTTCATATCAGAATGATTTGACATCTCCGTGTCACTTTCCTTTTCATTCTTCTTCTTTCCATTGTTGTGTTGTACTCATATAATCTTCACACCCTGCACATCCTTGCTTAATAATGATTTAAGTGGAAATCCTTAATATCTCAGCATTTCCTGTGATTTCTATATATTTGTTTTTATATGTTCTCTATTGTGTTGAGACATGTTTTCTTATTTCTAATTTTTTTTTTATTGTGAAGAAGGAATGTTGGACGTTGCAAATGACCTTTTCTGCAACTATTGATAAGATCATGTGATTTCTGCCATTGACTCTATGGACTGACTTATGCTGTTCAGGCACATTTTCATCCCTACAATTTGCATTGTGTTTGCAAAGATCTACCCAAAGTGACCATTAGAGATTACTTTTTGAGGTGTTGTAAAATTCAACTTACAATTATTTATTGAGAATATCAGCTCTTATTCGTTGTGACATTTTTTTCTGATTTTGACAGTAGGTTATTAGTGAATATATAATATTAAATAGATTGTTGTTTTTCCTCTCATTTCTTTTCAGGAAATTTAGAGGAGCTTTACAGTTGATTCTTCTTTAAATCTCTACTTTTTTTTTAACAGTCACCACATCTAAGTTTGGATATTTCACATGAAGGCAACAATTTATAGCTGCGTTAATCGAATCAATTGTTATAAGTTTTAAGAGTTTATACCTCTTTTTAGGTTACATAAGTAGTAAAATATCTTTCAGTTTTTCATAAGTTTCCCAGTGTATTCAAATTCAATTCTTAGTGTATCATAATGATTTTCTGAATATGATCAGTATCTGTTTTAATGTCTTCCTTTCAGTTCTAATTTTAGTGTTTATTTTTCTTTCTTTATATTACCTTAAATAACATTTCTTTCTTAATCAGATTTGATTTTTCAAAGAAACATTTCTTGTTCTTTTCATTATCATATAATTAGCTTCTTCCCTGTTTTTTTATTATTTTTTCTCTACAAACTGGAGTTTGGCTTATTATTGTTTAATGATATCGTATTTTGATGACCTGAGTAACATCTATCATTTATTTACTTTAGACATCTTTTTACTTTAGTCATTTATAACTATCAATGTACATCTAGGTGTTGCTTTCAATTTATCACTGGGTTCTGTTATGTGTAGGTTTAATTATTTTTTTTTCTTAGAAATTTATAATTTTCCATATATTTTCAATAACCCATTTGTCATTCACTAATATATTGGTCATTGTTTGTACTCGTGTATGAACACAGAGATGAAAACTTAGGGGCCTCTCCTTGGCTCAGTGCAGCAGTGTAGGGGAATACCAGGACAGGGAAGCGGGAAGGGGTTGATTGGAGAACAGGGGGAGGGAAGAGGGCTTATGGGATTTTTGGGGACGGGGGTATCCAGGTGTGGGACATCATTTGAAATGTAAATAAAGAATATATCTAATTAAAAAAAATAAAAACAACAAAAAAAGAAAACTTAGCTAAGTTGATACTGTGTTCATTTAGCAAAATAACACTTATTGGTTCCCCTCTGGTACCTACTAGCTCCCGAATCACACAGTGTTGAACACATTTACAATAGCAGGCATGTGTTTCTTCCTTTGGAGTGGATTATACATACAGTCAGAAAGCATTTGATTGCTTTCACTATTGTAACTTGCAGCATTCACAGGTGGGCTACACCATTGTTGACTCTTCTCCCAGAAGTTAGCCTGCCAGTACCTTCTGGTACTGTGAAAGCTAGCTGGTAGGGAGGAAGGAATCGGAACAGTTTCTGCTTGAGTTCCTTAGGTTCTGTAACAAACATATGCAGGATCTTCACAAGATGGCCTTACCATTCCCTTTTAATAGGACAGCAAAAGCAGTAGTCACAGCTTATATTGTAAGGGGGCTTTGGGATCTTATATATCCCACACCTGGCTCTGGAATTTTTATTGGGTAACTCTTGGCTTGTTAGCAGTGCGTTATCCATCCATGTAGGGGTGTTAGGGTCCAAGAATCGCCAGCAAATCATACAAATAGTGTGCAAAAGCAAAGAGCGTTTATTCAGTTGAATAATCTGCATTCAAGGGGTCTCCCCACTCAGGAATGAAGACACCTGGTGGGCTCACAGACCCAGCTCTTATTGTCAGCTGAATTCCAGGGAGGGGTGTGAGTCCTTTTAACTCGATTAGTTAGGTCTATCTCTAGGTGTCTGAGTAATTCTACAATTGTTTAAACTCTGAAGAACTCTCAGGGTACAGGGTCACTTTACTCATTCTAGCTACCTAGTTTTCCTTCAGGCCAGATGACAAAGGTGTTCCCGTTTTTTAGAAAACAGAAACTTAGGCCTAGTCTCCCATACTGCCAGTTTGCAGACTGTCATGCAGTCAGCCTGGCTCTGAATTGAGTCCCTTTAGGTATCTGCTACTCAGATATTTTTTTTAAGCTTATAAAATAGTAGGTTTCTGTATTTTCCTCTGTTTTCTTAATTTTAGTATCCTTAGTTTTGAATACCTCCTCTTGTGCCTTCCTCTTATCTGATCTTCCTCGTACCTCTGTACTGATTACAGATTTGCTTCCCTTGATATTTTATGCTTAGCACATTGTGATATCTCACCTTACTTAAGACCTCCCTCTCTATTCGCCCTTGAGTAAATTGCATTTTTAACCTTCATTCACACTCAGAGATGCACTTATTGCTCTAAACAGTTGTAGTGAAGATCCACCTGAAGGAGAAAATGTGATGTTTGCATTTCTGGGACTGGTTTAAATAATTCACTACTCATTTCAATTCTATCCATTTCTCACAATTTTCATAATCTCATTTTTAATGCTCACTAAAGTTCCATGCTGTACATATATCAGATATTCATTATTCATTCATCCACTTATCAGCATCTGAGCTTGTTCCATACCATACTTATTACAGATAGAGTTGAAATGAACATTAATATGCATATGTCTCTTATGTAAAGTATAGTCCATTGTGTATATGAGAAGTAGAAATATAGCTGGATTATCCAGCAGCTATAACGTCAGCTTTTCAAGAACCTTCAAACTAATTTCTAAATTGGCTAAAACAGCTTGCATTGTCCAATCACAGTGAATAAAGATGTCTTTAAAATTAAACTATTAAAAAGTAAATAAAAGTAAAATGTATCATCATTCCAGAAAAGAATCTTCCTTGATGCATGTGGTAGAACATAACTTTAATCCTAGTACTTGGAAACGAGAGACAACTGAAACTGTTTTGAATCTAAGGACAGCCTGGGCTGCATAGCCACTTTTTCCAGATTGCAAGCACTACCCAGTGAGACCATGTCAACAGACAAACAAGCAGAGAAAAAACAACTAAGCTCTTATTTCTTAGTTCTTCAGAGAATATCACTTCCTTCCCAGAGTCATCTCTTAAGTTGAACTTTGTAAGTGAGATTACTGCCAATTTAGTTTCTTATTTTCTGGTGTAAACCTGTTTGATTGGTACACAGTGTTGTCTCAGAACATTGTAGGAGATTAAAAACAAAACAATACAAAAAAAACCCACCAGCACAACAAAAACAAAATAAAACAAAAATCTCATCTTTAACATGGATCATCCATTCTTTATAAATATTTTCAGTCCTCAGAATGAATACTGCCTGTAAGTACTCAGATGCTGTTTTCTGAATACACTGAGTGGATACAGACTTCATTGCTTGAATGGTTGCTGTAGTCTTACCCATAGTAGTGTTCATATAGACAGTTAAGTGTTGTTTTGACAGGAATGAATGAGGCTACAAGTATTTGAGTGTTTGTTATATTATATATTTGTCATTCTTCAAAGAGTTCCACATCATGTAAGCTCTTGTGAATTGTTCATGTAGTTCTGCTGTTCTCTGCATCTTGTGCTCCTAGTGGATGTAGATATGTGCTGTGCATTTTAAGATATGGTCTTACCTTACTTTCAACTTTCCTTGACAGAACAATTTGATTTGGAGAGTGTCTTTCAAACCCTTTCCCTCCCTTGTAGAAACATAGTGCACTTGGATGATGAATCTGAATTTTCTTCCCAGGATCAGTTTTAGTAACTATTATTCTGTCATTCAAAGAAGGACATTTTGTCTTTTAAAAGTTATTCTTCCCAAACTCTTCCCAGTCACTACTCAATTGGAATATAAGCTGAGTGGATATTATCACCACAATCTTGGACATTCTACTTTCAGCATTAAGATGAAAAATTAAGCTATATTCCTTTCTATTTTACCAGTGTCAAGATACAGAAAAAAAAAATTATTCCCAAAAGTTCCCTGATAGCTGCCATGGAGTTAACTCTGAAATGTTCATGCTTCAGTAACTAGACATTGCTTCTAGAATCAATATTTTGCCTTTCTTGCCCTTCTTCTTTTTCTAAAGTGTGGGAAGTTCTAAACTAAAGGACTCACAAGTTTTTCTTAACTGAGGGCACTATTTCTGAGCATAGACTCGTTCTTGTCTTTCTATGTTCTCAAGTACTGGGAGGTTAAATAATTGATGTCCTTTGAAAAATCAGTATATACACATGATATAATTTTTAATAATTTAATTATTTGCAGGTATGACAATCCTAGTAAGTTTTATCATCTTTGTGAACATAGCTCCAGACTTTCTTATTTTCTTTTTATCTGCTCTTAATATTTACACACATATGTATAAACTCGTATTAGATTTAAAAAAAGATTCCAGTTCTTCATAAAAATTATTATATATGGAAATGGATAATTAACTTCAGGAAACAATAGCCTAAAATAATTAGATTTTAATGACTAGCATGAGCTTTCTGAAGAAATTAGTAAAATATCCATAGAACTGAGAAAGGTTTTTAAAAAATGTTAAAATACAAATAATTAATACAGGAAAAAGCTATGTTTTGTACCCATACACTGATTCTGTGTCATGATTACCATTTAAAATTCTCAGAAAGTTCTGGTTTAGTAGAGTGCACTGTAATTTTTCCTATGTTGTTACTTTGAGATATGATTGTGAATTTTGAATGGCACATATGAAATTAGATGATTGATTTAAACTTAAAAATGACAGAATAAAATGTTAACAATTTCAATTACCCATAAGTGGAGGGCAAGTTCTTTTTATTCTCTGTGAGCTATAAGACTCAAACTTTATCAAGCTGGTTGTCTGTTCTGTCCTTGTCCACAGTCTCCCATTTGTCCTTTGATTATAAAGCGCTCCTGAAAAGTTGTGGACCGCATGATGAGCCCACCCAGATTTAGTAGATAATTCTGAATCATATGGTGTTCCTTAAATCAGTATGTCTCTAAACAACATTCATGAATATAGAGATGGGGGTTCCCCTATGGAGAGCAGTAGAATATGGCAAGCATAGGATGGAGATATAAGAAGTTGGAGATAGATTTAAAAGCAAAATAAAACAAAACGCTGCATATAGGTATGAAATTATCAAAGACCAAATTTAATCCATGAGAAATCAAAGAAAATCACTTAAAAATGTACAGGAATTAATAAATACTGCCAGCATAGATTATGTTGTTTAATGAGAATTCAGAAACTCAATTAAAAGAAAGCTATTTTATTTTCTAATAATTGAGTTCAATGTATTTTATACGCAACTTTCATCTCAAATTCAATTAAACATTTAAAGGTAGTTCCTCAATCTTTGAAAATATTAGAAAAAAGTTACAATAGATTTAATTTATGTATTGCTTCTACAAATTCTTCAAGTTAAATTCTGTCTTCAGGATGACAGTAAAAATGAGTGAAAATGACTCATTTGGGCAATAAGGGTATAACATTCATGAATAGTAATCAAACCTTGTATAAAACAGTCACCAGAGTGGTACCTTGTCTACTCTACTATCATAGGAGAGTGACATTTGGTGTCTTGAGATTATACTCACAAGGACAGGAGAAAAATAATTTTGTTATTAATATCTCAGTATATGCATATTGTTATTACATTATATGAGAAAGAACCAGTCTTGAAATATGAGTCCAGTCCTTGCAAGAAACTGTAAATGTAACTTTTATCTACCAGATGTAATGGTCTCAGAGGCCTACTGCTGAGTAAACTCAAGCTTTCTAGTTCTTCCTGTTATCTGGCTGCCTAATGCAATTCAGCTGTCCTGGCTTAAAACCCCTCTCCAAGCTGCTTGATTTCAACTGACTTCTGTCAGGTTCTGACTGGATTGCTGTGCTTAGATAAAACCACCTCTGAATTCCTTGAACTGAACTACACTGACTGCATGAACTAACTCTCTCTCTCTCTTTCTCTCTCTCTCTCTCTCCAGCTTTGTGCTTCTCTCTTAAATGCCCTCTTTCCTGTTCTCTTGAGAATTGGGCATATCCTATCACTGACTCATTCTGCCAAATCTTTTTCAGATTCATCACTTAATCTGCCCCTCAGTTGGAAGTCACATTCAAATATGACTGTTTTTTCAACAAATTAACCTTACCTTCATTGTTTAGGATCAGTGAGTACTTAGGGTTTGTCTGTATTCCTGTCAGAGGAATTAAGGTGTATTATTCCAGCCTGATCACACAGACCTACGAGGTCCTTGGATGTGATCTTTTACCAGAGCATCCATATTGCTACATTAACATTCCTCTACAAACCTGAAATCCCTATTACCTCCTTGATATAGTTATTTTTAAAAAAATTCACACGAATGAATTTGAAAACTAAAAAATGAGAAATATTGTAATAGATCAAACCTTAAAGAATGCTTAAACAATTCTGAAGATAATTTTGTTATAATATAGAAAATAGAAGATCCTCTGGTGGCATCTTAAGCAAAAATAAAGGACTTGTTGTTGGCAATGTAAAAGGGCCATCATTTACAAAGATATGAATGATGAATGGAACTATATTTCACTCTGGAAGATCCAAAGACACATTATCAAATTGTAGACTGATTGATACTGCCTTTTTAAAAACTGAAATGCACAAGAGATGATTTTAAATGTAACGTGTTCATCAAAAGGTAAATAGAACATAGTTATTTGGAAAATCACCTAATTTATTTCCTATATTTAATTTTTCAGGTGATATTTGTGCAAATTCATGTGGTATATGTACACATGAGTTTGAAAATACCCCTGCATGTAGAGGATAATACAAGGAAGTAAGAAGTAATCTCTATTAGGTTCTTTCTTGTTTTTGGAGACAAGGTCTCTCACTGAACTTGAAGCTTAGTATTCTAACCTTGAAAAATGAATAAATGCATTTGCAAAGAAAAAAACATGTACTTTGAATATCCATAAGTAGAAAGTCATAGAATGAATACCTTTGGCCTTACCTAATTCTTGAAAATCAATCCACAATTTGATTATCGTTGACAGCAAGACATTTATAAGGTGCAAGGCTGGAAGAACAGATGGAGATTTTTGTGAGTAGAATTTGCAAGCTCATTCTCTAAAACCCAGAGTGAAGAGTAGACTCATCTGCAAAGATGAAGTTGGAAGTTGTCTATGCATGAGAAAACAGGCCCTCATCAGAAAGTAAATATTCTGGTTGTCGGATTTCCACATTTCAGGATTTTGAGAAAAGCATCTGTAATTTTATTGAATGTGTATATGTGGTTATATGTATATCTGCATATTCATTCAAATAGAGGCCAGACACAGACTTTCTTAATTGCTTCCATTCCTATTTTTTGAGATAAATTTTCTCACATACCTGGGAAATTACAGGCCATCAATCTTCTAGCATCCTCCTGTCTCTGCCTCCCTTATACTTGGGTTGCATAAATAACTTACTAAAGACATCTCTTTTAGCAAAACGTTGGAGATCTGAATTCAGATCTTCATGCTTATGTAGCAAGTACTTGACTGTCTATGAAATTCTGCCTGGCCCAAATTTTTGATGTTTAGTGTACTACTGTTTTATATATGATCTGACAGACTAAGAAAAAATTATAGAATTTTTTTCCCATTGACACGTGAATAGGTCATTGGTTTTTCTTTAGCTATAACAACAATATGAAAGCAAAACCAAGAAGTGAGATTGTAGCACATTAGAAAGCTACTGCAATAGGAGTGTGGATTCATTTCTGAGACTTCAATTCTGTTCCATTGATCTACATGCCTGTCACTGTACCAATACCATGCAGTTTTTAACACTATTGCTCTGTAGTACAGCTTGAGGTCCAGGATATTGATTCCCCCAGAAGTTCTTTAACTCTTGATAGTTTTAGATATCCTGGGTTTTCTGTTATTCCAGATGAATTTTTGAATTGCTCTAACTCTATGAAGAATTGAGTTGGGATTTTGATGGGGATTGCATTGAATCTGTATATTGCTTTTGGCAAGATGGTCATTTTTACTATATTAATCCTGCCAATCCATGAGCATGGCAGATTTTTCCATCTTCTGAGGTCTTCTTCAATTTCTTTCTTCAGAGACTTGAAGTTCTTGTCATACAGATCTTTCACTTGTTTGGTTAGAGTCACACCAAGATACTTTATATGGTTTGTGGCTATCGTGAAGGGTATCATTTCTCTTACTTCTTTCTCAGCCTGCTTATCCTTTGAGTATAGGAAGGCTACTGACTTGCTTGAGTTGATTTTATATCCGGCCACTTTGCTGAAGTTGTTTATCAGCTGTAGGAGTTCTCTGGTGGAGTTCTTTGGGTCACTTAAGTATACTATCATATTGTCTGCAAATAGTGATAGTTTGACTTCTTCCTTTCCAATTTGTATCCCTTTGACCTCTTTTTGTTGTCTAATTGCTCTAGCTAGAACTTCAAGTACTATATTGAAAAGATATGGAGAGAGAGGGCAGCCTTGTCTAGTCCGTGATTTTAATGGAATTGCTTCAAGTTTCTCTCCATTTAGATTGATGTTGGCTACCGGTTTGCTGTAAATGGCTTTTACTATGTTTAGATATGGGCCTCGAATTCCTGATCTTTCCAAGACCTTTAACATGAAACGATGCTGAATTTTGTCAAATGCTTTCTCAGCATCTAATGAAATGACCATGTGGTTTTTTTCTTTGAGATTGTTTATGTAGTGGATTACATTGATGGACTTCCTTATATTGAACCATCCCTGCATACCTGGGATGAAGCCTACTTGATTGTGGTGAATGATCATTTTGATGTGTTCTTGGATTCTGTTGACAAAATTTTATTGAGTATTTTTATATCGATATTCATAAAAGAGATTCTCTTTCTTTGTCAGATCTTTGTGTGATTTTGGTATTAGCCTAATTGTGGCTTCATAGAAGGAGTTGGATATTGTTCCTTCTGTTTCTATTTTGTGGAATAGTTTGAAGAATATTGGTGTTAGGTCTTCTTTGAAGGTCTGATAGAATTCTGCACTAAAACCATCTGAACCTGTGCTTGTTTTGGTTGGAAGACTTCCAATGACCACTTCTATTTCTTCAGGGGTTATAGGACGGTTTAGATGGTCTATTTGATCCTGATTTAAATTTGGTATTTGGTATCTGTCTAGGAAATTGTCCATTTCCTCCAGACTTTCTAGTTGTGTTGAATATAGGCTTTTGTAGTAGGATCTGATGTTTTTTGAATTTCCTCAGTTTCTGTTGTTATATCTCCTTTTTGTTTCTGATTTTGTTAATTTAGATATTGTCTCTGTGCCCTCTAGCTAGTCTGGCTAAGGGCTTATCTATCTTGTTGATTTTCTCAAAGAACCAACTCCTGAATAGAACTCCAATAGCTTATGCTCTAAGATCAAGAATTGACAAATGGGACCTCATAAAATTACAAAGTTTCTGTAAGGCAAAAAACACTGTAAAAAAGACAAAGCAGCAACCTACTAACTTGGAAACGATCTTTACCAACCCTACATCCGACAGAGGGCTAATATCCAATATATACAAATAACTCAAGAAGTTAAACTCCAGAGAGCCAGGTAACCCTATTAAAAAATGGGGTACAGAGCTAAACAGAGTTCTCACCTGAAGAATATCTAATGGCTGAGAAGCACCTAAAGAGATGTTCATCATCCTTAGTCTTAGGGAAATGCAAATCAAAACAACCCTGAGATTCCATCTCACACCTGTTAGAATGGCTAAGATCAAAAACACAGGAGACAGCAGTTGTTGGCGAGGATGTGGAGCAATAGGAACACTCCTCCACTGCTGGTGAGATTGCAAGCTGGTACAACCACTCTGGAAAGCAGTCTGGCGGTTCCTCAGAAAACTGGGCATGACAGTCCCGGAGGACCCTGCTATACCACTCCTGGGCATATACACAGAGGTATTGCCTGCATGCAATAAGGACACATGCTCCACTATGTTCATAGCAGCCTTATTTATAATAGCCAGAAGCTGGAAAGAACCCAGATGTCCCTCAATGGAGGAATGGATTCAGAAGATGTGGTATATTTACACAATGGAATACTACTCTGCAATTAAAAACAATGAACTCACGAAATTCCTAGGCAAATGGTCAGAACTTGAAAATATCATCCTTAGTGAGGTAACCCAATCATAAAAGAACACACATGGTATGCAGTCACTGATAAGGGGATATTAACTCAGAATCTAGGAATACCCTAGACACAATTCGCATATCAATAGATTTCTAAGAAGATGGAAGGAGAGACCTCTGGTCCTGGAAAGACTGGATGTAGGGGAATGCCAGGACAGAGAAGCAAGAGGGGGTTGAATGGGGAAAAGAGGGAGGGAAGGGGGCTTATGGGACTTTCGGGGAGGGAGGAAACAGGAAAGGGGAAATGATTTGGAATGTAAATAAAAAAAACTTAGGAAAAAAAAAAGAAAGCTACTGCCAAACACAGGAAGCATAGAAGTTAAAGCATTCAATCTAAAGGGAGAAAATATTCTAATATCATAAACACAGTAAGAGATTTGATAACTAATAGTGGTTGTCCATGTGATCCATCTGGGAAAATGAAACTATAGTTGTAGAAATCCACATCTTAGATTAGCCTGTAGGCCTGCATGTGGGGCATTTTCTTCAAGTTAATTGATAAAACAGAGTGTCTTACCTCATGGTGGAAAGTGTCATCCTAAGATAGGTGAGCCTAGAGTAGACAAAACAAAGTAGCTTAATATGAGCCTGAGAGCAAGCTAGTAACAATCATTCCATTACAATCTATATTTCAATTCTGACTTTCATGTTCCAGCCGAGAATTTCTGAATTGGCTTCTGTCCATGATGGATTGTATCTTGTAAGCCAAAAAAATCTTTCCTCCTCCAAGCAAGTAGCATTTAGTAGCAGTGGCTTAATCACGAAACAGTAAGCAATGTAGAGTAGAGTTTGATACCAGAAGAAGTTGGGTATTGTGGCAGAACTGACCATATTATTTTGGTGAAGATTGTGGAAGCATAAGGAACTGAGGGCTGAAAAGTAATTGAGTGCTCAGAGTGGAATGGATAGGTCCATGTGAACTTGGAAATCTAGCTTGTTACACTTCAAAGGGAAGTTAAGAGTCTTTCAAGTCTATATGTATGATAAAACTTTGTGACCTGGACAGTTTATGATTAACAAAATAATAGCTCTTCTGAATGAAACCTTTGGTGTTTACTGTGAAAGGTTGCTGAGTCAACTGTGATTCATAAGAGACCAGTATCATTGGGTTGAAGTTCTGGGAGATGTTTCCTCAGGGTTCACACGCAGAAATTCTAATTCATAGGGTCTGACTTCAACTGCATAGCAGAACTCATCAACTTGTAAATATTGCCAACCTGGTACAGTTGTAAAAAATGCAAGCTTGAAGAATTCATGAATGGTAGATGAGATCATACTTTGTGACTGTGTTGAAGTCCCTGAATAGAGACAGAAAATGTCCATTGATGGAAGTATAGTCCTAGTTGCTATGGAGAAACCCAAACCATGTAAGAAGCAGAGACTACAGGAAAAACCATCAAGGACAGTAATAAGTGTGGAGTTAAGCTAAACTGAGCCTCTGAAGCAGTTTGTATGTTTCAGATGGTACAGCCTACAAATTGGGACTGCTTAACCATTTATACCCTAAGAATCATGAGTGAATTCTGGATAGGAATATTTAGCATTTTATACTATTAGATTTGGGTTACTTTTAGTTGATTATAACTGGGCACTGTTTCTTCCTTCTTGGAATATGAAAGTACATAACATTTTCAATAGGAGTCTTAAGATACTTTGGATTTTGAAACCTGTGACATAAAAGTGTGGAAATTTTAAATACTGGGAATTTTAAAGTTGGGCTGTATTTTATATATGAAGTTGATGTGAATTGGGGGACAAGAAGAAAATAAAGGGTTCTGTGTTTTTTCCTTTTTTAAAATTTAATATTTTATTTATTTATATTTCAAATGTTATCCCCTTCCTTGATCCCCCCCCAGAAACTCCCTATATCATCCCCTTTCCTCTTGCTTCTGTGAGAGTGTGCACCCACCCACTCCCATCTCCCCACCCTCATATTCCCCTATACTGGGGCATTAAGCCTTCACAGGACCAAGGGCTTCTTCTCCCACTGATGCCCGAAAAGGCCATCCTCTGCCTCATATACAGCTGGAGCCATGGGTCCCTCCATGTGTACTCCTTGGCTGGTGGTTTAGACCCTGGGAGCTCTAGTTGGTTGATATTCTTCCTATGGGATTGCAAACTTTCACAGCTCCTTCAGTCCTTTCTCAAACTCCACCATTGGAGACCCCTTTATAAGTTCAATGGTTGACTGTGAGCATCTGATTCTGTATATGTCAAGCTTTGTGTCAACAGTGATGTGCTTCTGCATCAATTTGATAAGGGCTGTACTTGTAATGGCTATACTTCATAGTCAAATTGGTTCACATGGGAAGAGGAAACCTCAGTTGAGAAATGGTCTCCGTCAATTTGGACTGTGTTCATATATATGCAACATGTTTTGTATTTTATTTATAATTGATGTAGGAAGACAAATTTGACTGTGAGTAGAAACATTTTTAGTCAAGTGACCGAGGACTATATCCTAAATGTAGCTGAGTTTAATACTGAGAGAAAGAGAGTTAAAATAATTCCTTCATGGTTTCTGCTTTCTTTTTCAAAGTTCCTGCTTTGGCTTCTTCCATAATAGATTATACTCCATAAGTCAAGTAAACCCTTTTGTCCCCTGATTTTTATTTTGTCAGAGTGTTTTATCACAGTAACATAAAGTAAACTGGGACACTGCAATGGTGCCCAATATAGAGAAAGGACTTATACAACACACACAAAAAGATATGTTAATTGATATTGACAAGAAAAGTACATTGAGTATTTGAATAATAATTCAAACTCACTAATAGTCACAAAAATGAAAATATAGAAACATGGAAATATAGCCAGTAAATTATTTTTATAAAGATTTTCTAGTAAGTAACACTGAGGAAAAAGAGAAGACTTAATGTTGTTAAATGAAAACCAACATATTGTTCCTTAAAATTTAAAATAAATAGTGTAACATCTCTCTTCAGACTTAAGTTTCATCCTACTGCAGACTGTCTGTAGGATTCTCTCTACTCACTCTACCTCAATTCTTTGTGTACTCTGTTTCTTAATTTAGACTCAGGAACCCTCTAGCTAATTCTGACTGTATTTCTCAACCCTCCATTCTAGCCCAACTCCAGTCCAGATACCCATAAACCAGTAATGAAAATATTATTCATTTGCACAATGCAATATTATAATTAGTTAAGAAAACTGAAATACAAAATCCATAGGTAATCATAGGTGTGTAGATGGAACTAAAAGCTATCATCTGGAGATATGTCATCCACACCCCCAAAGACAAATATTGTATGTATAGTGGTTTGAATATGTCTGACACAGGAAGTGGAACTATTAGGAGGTATGACCTTTTGGAGGAAGTGTGTCATGTTGGGAGTGGATTTTAAGACCCTCATCTAGGTCATGTGGGAGCCAGTCTTCTAGTAGCTTCAGCTGAAGATGTAGAACTCTCAGCTTCTCCAGAATCGTGTCTGCCTGGTGCTCCTATGCAGCCACCTTGATGATAATGAACTGAATCTCTGGACCTATAAGCCAGCTCCAATTAAATGTTGTCCTTATAAGAATTGCCTTAGTCATGGTGTCTGTTCACAGCAGGAAAACCCTAAGGCAATATGTTTTCTCTTATATGTGGATATAAGCCTTTGAATCTCTAATAACCACAGTGTTTGGGTAACTGGTAAGAGACTACAGGGTAAAGGATCTTTACAAAAAAGGATAATAATATATACTTATGCAGATAAAAAGTAATTAGGAATAAGAATATTAAATTGGGTGAGAGATGGAAGAGAAGAGTAAAGGAGAGGATGTGTGTGGGGGGGTGCCCAATTAGCCAAAAGATCTTCAGAAAACTATACAGAAAGCCACTATGGTAGTAGCTTCTCAAAATACAGACATATGAAAATAATCTAAACGGAATAATCTTTCAACTAAACATTTAATACTGTTAAGTAAAACATCCAGTGCAAGGAATGGGTTACATGTTGCTCAATTATTTACAAAAGCCACCATATAGAAACCTCAAACATTCCAGGATATTTTCAAAGCTATTGATTATTCTCCACAATGTAAGGGTATAGTGATATGGCTTTCTTGCTGAAGACTATGTTTTTAACCAGTAAAAATGGAGACATTGACCTTGTGATCAACTAGAAGCTCATTTCAACTACTTGTTTCATGATATTAGAAAGGTATTCTGCATACTACCAGAAGAGAAAGGAAATTGTAAATATCATTCAGCTATGTACCCTGTAACCGCTAATCGAGATCTGCCTACAAGACATGCTGTTATAATAGTTGCACAATTTTTTTTAGCAGTAACCAAACACTTTATGATTGGATTTAAGATCTACGAAATAAGGTAGAATTCATCCCTATCATGGCTAAAGTGCAAAGAAATTGACCCTAGGGAGGCCATGTACCTACTGCAGTCATTATGCTTCATCAAAGAATAAAATGACTTCTAATGGCACATTGATATGTCCATTCATCAGTGCCTGGTTCAAGCCAAGTTAGAGAAGCATCTTCTTGTCATAAATCCAAAATAAAACAGAGACACTCACTCACTTTAGAGCACTCAGTTTTAAATAGAATCTTTTCAGAAAACACCTCTCCTCAAGAATTGGGCATCTATGGAGAAGAGGAATATAAAACCTGGAGGTGATAAATGACTCTGAGGGAACGATAGCTTCAAGACACAAGAGGACCAACACACATACGAACTTAAAGACACTGTGAGAATGAACTTACTATTTGCATGTGTTCAAGCCTGCCAGGGTCTAAAACTAACAGAGTCCCACACTGACAGATCCCCACCTCTAATAAGGAAGCTAGGTACAACTAATACCACGGAAAAAGGGAAAAATCAGTTTTCTTAATGGAGTCTCACTGGGTATGTCAATCATGTCTTAGGGCATGTCCAATACCCAGAAGCTGTCTAACACAGAATAAACTCGATGATATTTTAAGAGACATTTTGTTTAATATTCCTTCTCTCCTGATATACTTTTTGTTTTACTGATAGTTCACTTTTTTATCTTGATTTTTAGTTTGGTGTTTTAAATGGTCTTTGTGTTTCTTATATTTTTTGTTGTGGTTTCTTGATTTTGTTTGTTTGTTTGTCAGAAAAATAGAAAATCAAGGACAGTATTGGAAATATGTGGCATTGAGGAGAATATATGGTGAGGAAAAACAGATAAAGTATATTATAATGAAATATTTTTCAGTACAAAATAAAAATATCACAAAAATACAGAAAATATTGAGTATTTACCATATGTTATAGGAGTTGATCTAAGTATGAATACACTCTTGTCTTAGTTAATTACTGTAATAGGCCAAATAGGTCAGTTTGACCAACTTAACTTATAAAAGAAAGCATTTAATTTGGGATCATATTTTTAGAGTCTTAGTTCCATGACTCTCAGTGAAGGAAAACAGGCATCAGGATTCATATTATTCAAGTCACCCCATTTGACTGCCAAGCTGACAAAGATTTGTGTCCACAACATAATTCATTTAGTCCTATGTCTGAAGTCTTCGTAGTGTTTTACATTCTCAAAATAATTCAAAAGCCCTACGTTCAATTATCTTCTGACACTCAAGGCAGTTTCTCAATTGTTACAACCTATGATGACACAGGATACCATTACCATTCCAATGAGGAGGAAAGAGGATATAGTGAGGAAATACTGCTCTGAAGCAAGATTTAAACCCAATGGGAAGTCTCATAAATCCTTCAGGTCTATGTTTGATATCAAAGGATTTCAGCCTTGCTGACTGTGGCACATTTTTTACTCTTTGGCTAGTTCTCTCATCTGTTTGTAGCTCTCCTTACCAATAATCTCATCACTATGACATGTTCATCATCTTGGCATTTCCAGTACAATCCAGACATCAGTTTAATAACATTGCATGACATCTATTATTATTATCATCATAATCATCATCATAACCATCATCATCATCACCACCACCATCATCATCATTCAGTGGTCCTCTGGAAGATGCCTGGCTTCAGTGCCTTTCCTTAACCTCAGAGGAAGAGGTCCACATCTGGATCCTTTATGACTCTAAAGCTAGAAATCCATGAGTGATGCTACCAAATCCAGCTGCCTCCTTGGGGAAGACCTTTTCCCTCTTTTAAATATTCTTCTCTTTTTAGTTTTGAATATTATAATTTCATTATTTAGCCGATGTCCATATCTCACATCTTTTCATCTCCTCTCTTCTGTTCCCTTTGAAATTTGTGAATTATTTTTCTTTAATTGTTGCTATGCTATGTTTATTTTCACACACACATACACATACACACACACACACACACACAACTGCCTCAGGTAGCATAATGTTCTTATATGTACATGTTTTCAGGGCTGGCCATTTGACATAACTGTATAATCATTTGGTGCCTCTTATATAGACATGATAATGTGGTAGCTGGAAAGCTACTGAATGCTGAGGAAGAGTAGTTTAATTTTCTTAATCATAGCCATTCTGATGGTTGTAAGTTAAATTTTAAATTCATTTCAATTTTTACTTCGTGCAAATAATGGTTAAGAGTAAATTACTTACCAACCATTTAGTTTGATATAATTTCTTTTCATAAGAATATTTTTATATTTTAGTATCAGTATCATCTGAATTCAAGACGCTATTTTTCTTGTAAAGCATCATGAATAGAATTGAATTATTGAATTATTTTTATATGTAACTTATGATGAAAAAGCCTTATAATTAGATCGATTTTTTTGCTCCTATTCAATGTATACTTAATGAATTATTTTTTAAGTTATATGTCAGTAAATATTATGTATATCTTAGTCAGCAGCTGGTTGGACCTCTCAGAAGAGAGCTGTGTTAGACTTTCGTCTGTAAACACCAGAGCATCACTAAAAGTCTCAGGCCTTGTTGTCTCCCCGTGAGATGGATCCCCAGTTGGGCCAGTCACTGAAGTAACTGAGACAGATTCAGATACTTACACCTAACCACTGGACTGAAGTCAGGGACTCAAATGGTTGAATTAGGGGAAGGAAGGAAGGAAGGAAGGAAGAAGCAAAAGAGGAGGGTTGATCCCATAGGAAGACCAGCATTCTCAACTAACCTGGATCCTGATGTCTCTCAGACACTGAGCCACCAACCAGGCAGAATACATGGGCTGGTCTGAGTCATTGGACACATATATAACAGAGGCTGAATGGTCTGGCACCAAGTGAGAGGAGATGCTCATTACCCTCTAGAGACTTGAGGCCCCAGGGTGTGGGGAGGCCTAGTGGTAGAGGAGTATCCCCTTGGAGACAGGGGAGAAGGAATGGGGTGAGGAGCTTTGGGAAGTGGCACCAGGAGGGGTGCAAAAGCTGGACTGTAAATAATAATAATAATAATAATAATAAAGGTATATATATTAAGGTACATGTCACATATATTACATTCTATTTAATGGCACTTATCTTTCAAAATACCCTCTAGAAAGGTGAAATGGATTTTTAGAAAACTAGTAGAAACTTAAAAAAAACTAAAATTTATATAAAAATAAAGTTAAAAATGTAAAAGTAAGTGAAATGTATTGACCTGAAATAAATATGTACTTTTATATATAATTTTTTCTTATATATTTTGAATCAGTCATGAGAGTATTCTACAATTAAAATAGTATAATTTTAGCATCAGTGATAAAAAGGAGTGAAAGAAATATATTTTCATTGCAAGTCAAGTTAGTTGCAAATTCTTACAAAATAAAGTCATATTTTAAGGTAATTAAGTGAATATGAAGGGTTGTTTTCTTCTTTTGCTTACCCAGTAAAAACTGCATATTAGCTGGAAAATCTCATAGTTTCATGAATATTTATATATCTTTGAGGAGACTAACAGCTAGTGAAATATCTACTGAGCAATTAAACATCAGCCATGTTTTTCAGATCAAACTATTGACATAATTGTTTCATAATTCTTGCAACCCTATCTTTCCCATGTAAAGCCAGTTGATGGTGTAGTTCTAGCCAGAGAAACTTCTCATCTTCTTACACTGAATGGAAGGCAAACCCTAGAAATATTCCAGGATTTATGAAATGGAAGGAGCACAGCTAATTGGATCATAGAATAGATGTCTGCTTATTTTAATTAGATTCCTCAATCACTTTCTTTTTCTCCAATGGCTTTAAATATTCAGTTGCCTCTGTTGACAGTTAAAGGGATGAGATTTATTTGTACCCAAACAAACAAAGACTTATTTAACTCCCATGAAAAAAAGTTGATGCCTCCTGAAAGGGGAAGGTAATTTCTGCTTTCCTTTTTCTAGTATTTTCTATAGTTGTAAAAACAGAATAAAAAAAAGTTTATGTATTTCTTTCATGTGCCTGTATAAATGTGCATCATGTTAATGCACATTTTTTTTTACTTTTAGCCAGAATTTTGTAGTCATAGACAATGGTTATTTAAGAAATTCAATCATATTTCAACCAAAATACAACATTAAATTAAAGAAGGAAACCTGCTTCTTTACAAAATTTATTCCTAACAGAGACATGTAGGACTTCTAAAACATGCTGACTTAATGTTGCTGGGCAATACATTCATTTATACTATCTGTCTTTAGAGAACATATAGAAGTTTTAAATCTAGTTACACCCCAATGTAACTTTTACTGTTGAATTTCTAATAAATTATAGGGAAAGAAGTCATCCCACACACCAGTCTGTAGTTGTATTGTCCAATTGTATGGGCACATGGAAGGAAAGAAATCTTTTAACTAACGTCCTAATTTGTGGTGTAATTCTCTAACAGAGTGGGCAGCCTTGCATTTTACAAGTGATGGTTTACTTTCATGCTCACCCTTAGGTGTTCAGAAACTCTGTATTCAGTAATATGCCACAAAATTATGGA
The DNA here is from genome assembly GCA_036184795.1 of Tokudaia tokunoshimensis. Taxonomy (NCBI): domain Eukaryota; kingdom Metazoa; phylum Chordata; class Mammalia; order Rodentia; family Muridae; genus Tokudaia; species Tokudaia tokunoshimensis. The sequence continues at coordinate 68,461,159 of BTHU01000015.1, forward strand.
TGATTTAAGGCGTAGATCCTCTCTTTTAACTAAGGCAAGACAAATTGCAGACCTAGGCTTTACCGCCTACAATCTGTTCCTTTACTTCACTTTAATTGGAACCATATATACAACTCGTTTTATGTGACAAAATAATCTCTGGTTTTACAAAAGTTGATAAGCCTTGTAATAAGGGTTATAGCAGCAAGCTTTCATAAGCACGAAAACAAATGGACTTCTTATGCATGAACTTGGAAAACTTGCATCAGTGGGCTGGCTTTCTTACTTAGTTGCTGTAATTTTGAAGGCTGTCTATAAGCCCACCTACTATTGCTTTATACCCAAGAGTCTTTCAGATCAGACCTGTAACAGGATTTGAGCAAATATTTTCACCCTCTGTGGGTTTCTGCCCTGAAAATTTCTCTGATGTGAAACTCAGTACACTGAGCAAATGTGACACGGAGCAGAGCAGAGTAATGTGATGAAAGGTGCAAAGATTACTAGTATGTCTTGTAACTAAAGAAGTATGGTGCTAGACTGTTAGTCTGATATCTACATTTTTCAGAGCATTGTGAAGTGTCTGAGAAAGGCACTATCTAGAAGAAAAGATATTGCTTGAAATACATGAAGTGCTCAAATAAAATGTATGTATATGATTTTACAGTTTAAGTATCAAACTGAAGATAACTTAGAGTTATGTATATTCTAATAAATCAATAGCTTAGCTATTACCAATTTTTAACCAAAAAAGATTTTTAAATATACCTTTAAAATTTCCATGAAATAGACATAGAAGGGACATTGTCAAACTCATTCTATGAGGCAACAGTCAAATCTAATGCTCATAAAGAAAGAACAAAGAAAGAACACTTCAATCCAATCTCCCTTATGAACATAGATGGAAAAAAAAAACCCAAAAAACCACATATATCCCAGAGGACTACCGGGTATGGGTTCAGTCAAAGAAGATGCATCTAACCCTCAAGAGACTGGAGGCCACAGGGAGCGGAGAGGTCTGATGGGGCATGGGGAGAGAGAGTGGGGACATCCTCGTAGAAATGGGTGGAGGAGATATGGGATGTGGAATAGTCAGAGGGTGGATCGGGAGGGGGATAAAATCTGAAGTGTAAAGAAAAATTTTAAATAAAATTATAAATATTCCCCAATAAATACTCAGAACTGAATTCAAGAACACATAAGTAGGCTTCATTCCAAGAATGGAGGGGTGGTTCAACTCATGAAAATCCATCAATGTAATCCATCATAAAAACAAACTGAAAGAAAAAGAAACACACAAGATTATCTCATTAGATGCTGAAAACTTCTTTGACAAAATCTAACACCCCTTAACGTTAAAATTCTTGTAGAGATCAGGCATACAAGGTACATTCCTAAATATAATGAAGGCAGTATACAGAAAGCCAATATCCAACATCAATTTAAATGGAGAGAAAATTAAAGCAATCCCATTATAATCAGTGACAAGACAAGGCTCCCCATGATCTTCACATCTATTCAATATTGTACTTGAAGTTCTAGCTAGGGCAATAAGAAAACTATAAGAGGTCAAGGCAATACAAACTGGAAAGAAAGAAGTGGTCAAAGTATCTCTATTCTCGGATGGTATGATAGCATACATAAAGGGTCCTCAAAATTCTATGAGAGAATTCTTGCAACTGATAAACTCCTTCAGCAAAGTGGTTGGATATAAAATTAACTAAAAGTATCAGCATTCCTCCTTTATACAAATGGTAAATGGGGAGAGAAAGAAATTAGGTACTGAGTACCTTTTACAATAGAAGCAAATAATATAAAATATCTTGGTGTAACTCTAATCAAGCAAGTGAAAGACTTGTTTGTCAAGAAAATCAAATCACTAAACAAAGAAATTGAGGAAGATATCAGAAGATAGGACTATCTCCTATGCATATGGATCAATGAGTAGGATTACCATAGTAAAAATGTCCATTTTACCAAAAGGCATCTATGGATTCAATGCAATTCCCATCAAAATTCCAACACAAATTTTTACAAACCTTGAAAGAACAACTATCATTTTCATATAGAAAGACAAAGAAATACAGGATAGCTAAAACAGTGCAATAAAATGACTTCTGGAGTATGACCATCTATGATTTCAAGGTATACTTCAAAACAATATCAATAAAAACCACATAATTTAGCATAAAGACAAACAGGTTGATCAATGAAATTAAATATAAGATCCAAAAATAAACACACACATATTTATGGGAACTAATATCTAATATATACAAAGACTCAAGAAGTTAGACTCCAGAGAGCCAAGTAACCATATTTAAAAAAAAGGGGTACAGAGCTAAACAACGAGTTCTCACCTGAAGAATATCTAATGGCTGAGAAGCACCTAAAGAGATGTTCATCATCCTTAGTCATTAGGGAAATGCAAATCAAAACAACCCTGAGGTTCCATCTCACACCAGTCAGAATGGCTAAGATCAAAAACACAGGAGACAGCAGTTGTTGGTGAGGATGTGGAGAAAGAGGAACACTCCTCCACTGCTGGTGGGATTGCAAGCTGGTACAACCACTCTGGAAAGCAGTCTGGCGGTTCCTCAGAAAACTGGGCATGATACTCCTGGAGGATCCGGCTATACCACTCCTGGGCATATATCCAGAGGCTTTACCTGCATGCAATAAGGACACATGCTCCACTATGTTCATAGCAGCCTTATTTATAATAGCCAGAAGCTGGAAAGAACTCAGATGTCCCTCAATGGAGGAATGGATTCAGAAGAAGTGATAAATTTACACAATGGAATACTACTCTGCAATTAAAAACAATGAATTCACGAAATTCCTAGGCAAATGGTCAGAACTTGAAAATATCATCCTTAGTGAGGTAACCCAATCACAAAAGAACACACATGGTATGCAGTCACTGATAAGGGGATATTAACCCAGAGTCTCAGAATATCCTAGACACAATTCGCATATCAAGAGATTTCCAAGAAGATGGAAGGAGAGACCTCTGGTCCTGGAAAGACTGGATATAGGGGAATGCCAGGACAGAGAAGCAAGAGGGGGTTGAATGGGGAAAAGAGGGAGGGAAGGGGACTTATGAGACTTTTGGGGAGGGAGGAAACGGGAAAGGGGAAATGATTTGGAATGTAAATAAAAAACTTAGAAAATAAAAAAAAAGTAAATGAAAAAGATGTGCAAAAATGCTACTTTTACCTAGGAAAAAAAAGTTAAAACCATACAATGGACAAAAGAAAACGTTTTCAACAAATGGTAATGGTATAACTGAATGTCTGAATATAGAAGAATGAAAATAGAAATATATTTATCATCTTGTACAAAAACTCAAGTTCAAGTTGATCAAAGACCACAATGTAAGACCTGATACACTAAATCTAATAGACCAGAAAATAAAGAATAGCCTTGAACTCATTGGTACACTAGACAGCTTCCTGAATATAACTCCATAACTCAGGCACTAAGATCAACATTTAAAAATGGAACCTCATAAAACTGAAAATCTTCCACAAGGCAAAGGACAGCATCAATAGGACAAAACTACAGAATAGGAAATGATCTTAAGAAACTCAATATCTGACAGAGAGCTAATATCTAAAATATATAAAGAACAAGAACAACGGAGGAATTGATACAGAAATGTGGTATATTAACACTATGGAATACTACTCAGCTATTAAAAACAATGAATTTATAAAATTCTTAGGCAAGTGGGTGGAACTGGAGAATGTCATCCTGAGTGAGGTGACCCAATCACAAAAGAACACACATGGTATGTACGCACTCACTGATAAGCGGATATTATCCCAGAATTTCGGAATACCCAAGAAAAAATTCACATATAAAATGATGCCCAAGACAAAGAAAGGAGAGACCCCCTAGTCCAGGAAAGTTTCAATGCAGCAGTGTAGGGGAATAATACCAGGACAGGGAAGTGGGAAGGGGTTGATTGGGGAACAGGGGGAGGGAAGAGGGCTTATGGGACTTTTTGGGAGGGGGAATCCAAGAAAGGGGAAATCATTTGAACTGTAAATAAAGAATATATCTAATAAAAAAAATAATCTTTTACAAAAAAAAAGAGAACAAGAAATTAGCTACAAAAAATCTAAATAACCTAATTAAAAATGGGTACATACATAAACACAATTCTCAGGGGAGGGTTCTTTAATGGCTGAGAAGCACTTAGCAAAATTATCAACGTCCTTAATTTTCAGGGAAATGCAAATCAAAACTACTCTGAGAGTCATTCTTAACACCTGTCAGAATGGTAAAGATCAAAAATTCGAAAGACAACACATGGTGCCGAGGAGGTGGGGCACAGAGGAACAATCCTCCATTGCTGGTGGGAGTACAAACTTGTTCAACCACTTTGGAAATTAATTTGGTGGTTTCTCAGAAAATTTGAAATAGCTCTACTCCAAGAACCAGCGATATCACTTCTGGGTATATACCGAAAAGATGCCCCGCCATACCAGAAGGACATTTGCTCAGTTGTATTGTTAGCAGCCTTATTCATAATTGCCAGGAACTGGAAGCCACGTAGATGCCCCTCAATTGAAGAATGAATAAAGAAAATATGGTACATTTACACAATGGAATACTCCTCAGCTATTAAAAACAAGGACATCATGAAATATGAAGACAGATGGATGCAACTGGAATATATCATCCTGAATGAGGTAATCCATGCCCAGGAAGACACTCATGGTATTTACTCACTTTTAAATGGATATTAGTCATAAAGTACAGGGTAGTCATTCTACAATCCACAGACCCATATAATCTTAGTAACAAGGAGGACTTAGGGGAGAATTCTTGAATCTCACTCAGAAGGGGAGATAAAAATAGACATAGTAGATAAAGGCAGGGAGGGAACTGATTAGGATTGAGAGTTGGGAGGGGAATTTGTGTAGGGATCAAGTGTGGGGAGAGGAGCCAGAACAGAGGGGAGAGAGAACATGGTGGTGGTAGGGGGTCATCTCTATGATGGACTGGAGATCTGGGAAGTGGGAGACTCTTGGGGGTCTATGAGGATGACCAACCCAACTCGAGTCACATTCATGGCAGAAAGTCAACCACTAACACTATGAATGATACTCTGTTGCAAACAGGAACCTAGCATAACTGTTTTCTGAGAGGCTTCATTTAGCAGCTACTGGAAACAGATACAGATATCTAGAGCCAAGCATAGTCAGAGCTCAGGGATACTTGTTGAAGAGTTGGGGAAAAGATTGAGGGAGCTGGAGCAGTCAATTCACCAAAAGACAACCTACAGAGTCAACTAACCTGGGCCAATGAGGACTTACAGAGACTAAACCACAAATCGAAGATCATTCATGGGCTTGATCTAACATCCTACAGTTCTGTAGCAGATGTACAGCTTGATCTTCATGTGGTTCCCCTCACAACTGGAGTGGGAACTGTCTCTGACTCTGTTGCCAGTCATTGAATCTTCTTCCCTTATTGAGCTACAATATTAGGCCTTGGAAAGATTGTGCTTAGTCCTCCTGAGACTTGATATGTCAGGGCAGGTTGCATGGGAGACTTCTTTTCTGAGGAGAAGAGGATAGGGTAATGGGGTGGGTGTTGTGAGGGTGGGGCTTGGAGGAGAGAGGGGAGGAGGGCTTCAACATAAACTGAATGAGTAAATAAATGAATAAATTAATTAAAAATTATCTGTAAATTTATGACTCATAGGAAATGTGGGTTTGACATAGTCTGCTGCATGTCAGGTACTACTTATCAAAAATATAAGGAGTTTTAAATAGCTGCTCAAAGTTATTGGCTCTGATGGAAGCATCTCTATTTATAATCTCTCGGATGTTATAGCATACATACACTAATGTAAATCAACTCTCTAAATGTTTATTACTATTTATGTGTACATATTAAAATGGTTTGATTTTCCAGTAATGCATAATATTTAGCTATGAAAAAAAGAGGCAAAGATAAATAGCTTTATATATTCTTTTATTTTGCTTCATTCCATGGCCTCCAAATGATGTTCCTATTCAGACAAATAGCTGATGCTAATGCAACTATTTCACATATCACTGTCTTTTCAGCTACATTTCCTTTCAATGTACATTTACACTATTTTGACTATGATATGCATATTAATAGTGTTTGGTTTAAGAACTGGGAATGCAGGCTGTCTCTAACAGCTAGTGGATCACAAAGGGGTGATGAAACCATCAATAATGGCATGGAGACAGTCATCTCCAATACAATCTAATATTTGCTGGCCTTAAAGATTGTTAACTATTAAATAACAGGTCCCTCATAAACTCTTCATGTTGCAGAAAGACATGTTCCATCAGAAGAAGAATGTGGTTGAAGGCCAATGCTGCATGACTCATATGGGTTGTCTGAAGGATTAATTTGTTAGTGCCTTGAAGAATTAATACGCATTTTATATTTTTAAATTTTGTTGAATTTGTTCTCTTTCAAATTAAGTTATATGTATTAGTAACAAATTTTGTAAAACATGGTGAGTTTTTTTTATTATATATATATATATATATATATATATATATATATATATATATATATATATTCTTTATTTACATTTCAAATGATTTCCACTTTCCTGGATCACCCATCCCCAAAAGTCCCATAAGCCCTCTTCCCTCCCCCTGTTCCCCAATCAACCCATTCCTGCTTCCCTGTCCTGGTATTCCCCTACACTGCTGCACTGAGTCTTTCCAGGACCAGGAGCCTCTCCTTCTTTCTTCTTGGGCATCGTTTGATATGTAAATTGTTTCTTGGGTATTCCAGATTTTGGTCTAATATCTGCTTATCAGTGAGTGCATACGATGTGTATTCCTCTGTGACTGGGTCACCTCACTCAGGATGACATTCTCCAGTTCTACCCACTTGCCTAAGAATTTCATGAATTCAATGTTTTTAATAGTTGAGTAGTATTCCATAGTGTTAATATACCACATTTTCTGTATCCATTCCTCCGTTAAGGGACATCTGCGTTCTTTTCAGCTTCTGGCTATTAAAAATAAGACTGCTATGAACATAATGGAGCATGTGCCCTTATTACATGCTGGAGAATCTTCTGGGTATATGCCCAGGAGTGGTATAGAAGGGTCCTCCAGTAGTATTAGGCCCAGTATTCTGAGGAAACGCCAGACTTATTTCCAGAGTGGTTGTACCAGCTTGCAATCCCTCCAGCAGTGGAGGAGTGTTCCTCTTTCTCCACATCCTTGCCAGCACCTGCTGTCTCTTGAGTTTTTGATCTTAGCCATTCTGACTGGTGTAAGGTGAAATCTCAGAGTTGTTTTGATTTGCATTTACCTGTAAGGATGTTAAATATTTCTTTAGGTGCTTCTCAGCCATTCGATATTCCTCAGGTGAAAATTCTTCATTTAGCTCTGTACCCCATTTTTCTTAATAGGCTTATTTGGCTCTCTGGAGTCTACCTTCCTGAGTTTTTTGTATATTTTGGATATTAGCCCTCTGTCGGATATAGGGTTGGTAAAGACCTTTTCCCAATGTGTTGGTTGCCATTTTGTTCTTTTGACACTGTCCTTATCTTATAGAAACTTTGTAATGTTATGAGGACCCATTTGTCAATTCTTAATCTTTACCCCAGTTTCTTTTCTATGTTTCAGTGTGTCTGGTTTTATATAGAGTTCCTTGATCCACTTGGACTTGATCTTTGTACGAAGAGATAAGATTGAATCCATTTGCATTCTTCTGCATGCTGACCTCCAGTTGAACCAGCACCATTTGTTGAAAAGGCTATCATTTTTCCACTGGATAGTTTTAGCTCCTTTGTCAAAGATCAAGTGACCATAGGTGTGAGGGTTCATTTCTGGGTCTTCAATTCTATTCCATTGATCTACATACCTGTCACTGTACAAATACCATGCAGTTTTAAACACTATTGTCTGTAGTACTGCTTGAGGTCGGGGATACTTATTACCCTAGAAGTTCTTTTAGTGTTGAGCATAGTTTTAGCTATCCTGGCTTTTTTGTTATTACAGATGAATTTGAAAATTGCTCTTTTTAACTCTACGAAGAACTGAGTTGTTCTCTTCTGTGACCTCTGTTCCAGTAGACTGCACTGAAGAGACAGGTACCCAGGTTCACCCCAATATAACATCGCTTGGGACACGGCCTGTTGGGGCTTCCGTCTGCTCCCAAGAACAGGACAGGCTGTGGTCGTCTGAGCACCAGATCTGCTGTAGGCCATCCCCTCTGCAGGGTGACCACCGAGAGAGTGCAGAGTGCACTCCGCCATCTTTGCTCCAGTGGCCAGGTAGTTGGGACTGCCAGGCTCAGAGACAGACAGGCATAATATCGCTTGGGTCTCAGGTGGCTTGTGTGCCCAAGAGCTGGGCATATCTGCAGTAACCAGCGCGCCAGCTCTGCTGTGGGACTTCTGCCTTGAAGAGGGACGCCCCCTCCCCCCCACTCTGGGAGAGATCACACACCCCTGCACAGAGCAGGAGCCTACCAGCCTCCCTTTGGCGACCTCTGCTCCGGGAATCCATTACACTGAGCTTTTGGATGTGCAGGGACTCCACAATATAACATCACTTGGGGCAAGGCACATCAGGGCTCCAAAGTCACTCAGGAGCAGGGCAGGCCCCAGAAATCAGTGCCAGGGGAATCCTGGTAATCCAAGGGGGCCAGAAATAGCTTTGCAGGCTCACAGGAGGTCCAACCAACAGCCAGTGACAGCAGGACCAACTAACATCAGAGGTAACCAGATGGCAAATGGCAAACGTAGGAACATTACTAACAGAAATCAAAGTAATATGGCACCATCCAAACCCAACACTCCAACAGCAGCAAGTCCTGGATACCCCACCACACCCGAAAGACAAGATCTGGATTTAAAATCACTTCTCATGATGCTATTAGTGGATTTCAAGAAGGACACAAATAAATCAAGTAAAGAATTACAGGAGACCATGAATCAGCAGTTAGAAGCCCTTACAAAGGAAACACAAAAATCACTTAGAGAAATGCAGGAGAAAATGGATCAAAAGATGGAGGCCCACAAGGAGACAACACAAAAATCGCTTAAAGAAATGAAATCAACGGGTAGATGCACTTTCAAAGGAATCACAAAAATTGCATAAAGAAATGCAGAAGAATATGGGTCAACAGACGGATGCCCATAGGGAGGCAACACAAAAAGTGCTTAAAGAAATGAATCAATGGATAGATGCCCTTACAAAGGAAACACGAGAACTGCTTAAAGAAATGCAGGAGATGATGGATCTACAGATGGAATCGCATGAGAAGGAAACACAAAAATCACTCAGAGAAATGCAGGAAAACTTGGGTCAACAGGCAGAAATCCTGAAAGAGGTAATGCAAAAATACCTTAAAGAAATACAGGAAAATACAAACAAACAAGTGAAGGATCTCAGCCAATCCATCCAGGATCTAAAAAAGGAAGTAGAAACAACTAAGAAATCACAAAGGGAGACAACTTTGGAGATAGAAAACCTTGGGAAGAAATCAGGAGTCATAGATGCAAACATCAACAATAGAATACAAGAGATGGAAGAAAGAATCTCAGGTGCTGAAGATTCCATAGAAAGCATCGACTCAACAGTCAAAGAAAATGCAAAATGCAAAAATCGTGTAACCCAAAACATCCAGGAAATCCAGGACACAATGAGAAGACCAAACCTAAGGATTATATGTATAGATGAGAGTGAAGATTTGCAACTTAAAGGGCCATTAAACATCTTCAACAAAATTATGGAGGAAAACTTCCCTAACCTAAAGAGAGAGATGCCGATGAACGTACAAGAAGCCTACAGAACTCCAAACAGACTGGACCAGAACAGAAATACCTCCCGTCATATAATAATCAAAACACCAAATGTTCTAAACAAAGAAAGAATATTAAAAGCAGTAAGAGAAAAGGGCCAAGTAACATACAAAGGAAGACCCATTCGAATCACATCAGACTTCTCACCAGAGACTATGAAAGCCAGAAGATCCTGGGCAGATCTCATGCAGACACTAAGAGAGCACAAATGCCAGCCTAGACTACTATACCCAGCAAAACTCTCAATCACCATAGATGGAGAGACCAAGATATTCCATGATAAAACCAAATTTTCACAATATTTTTCCACAAATCCAGCCCTGCAAAGGATAATAGGTGGAAACCGCCAATACATGGAGAGAAACAACACCCTGGAAAAAATGAGATAGCAATCTATTTGCTTCAAACCCAAAAGTAGATAACCACTCACACATAAAGAGAGCATCAAGAATGGCAGGTGGCAATAATCACTATGCCTTAATCTCTCTGAATATCAATGGTCTCAATTCCCCAATAAAATGACATAGACTAGCAGACTGGACACATAAACAGGACCCAGCATTTCCCTGCATGCAGGAAACGCACCTCAGTGTCAAAGACAAACAGTACCTCAGAGTAAAAGGCTGGAAAACAATTTTACAAGCAAATGGCCCCAAGAAACGAGCCTGAGTAGCCATCCTAATATCAGGTAAAATTGACTTTCAACCTAAAGTCATCAAAAAAGACACAGAAGGACACTACATACTGATCAAGGGAAAAATCAACCAACAAGAACTCTCAATTCTGAATATTTATGCTCCAAATGCAAAGGCACCCTCATTCGTAAAAGAAACTTTACTAAAGCTCAAAGCACACATCGAACCTCATACAATAATAATGGGTGACCTCAACACCCCTCGCTCTGAAATGGATCGTTCAGGAAAGCAGAAACTAAACAGGGACACAGTGAATCTAATTGAAGCCTTGGACCAAATGGAACTAACAGATATATATATATAGAACATTTCATCCTAGAGCTAAAGAATACACCTTCTTCTCAACACCTCATGGTACGTTCTCCAAAATTGACCATATAATTGGTCACAAATTAGACCTCAACAGATATAAGAAGATCGAACTAACCCCATGCCTCCTATCAGATCACAATGGAATAAGGGTGGTATGCAATGGCAACAAAAACAAAAGAAAACCCACGTACACATGGAGGCTGAACAATGCTCTACTCAGTGATAACTTGGTTAAGGTGGAAATAAAGAAAGAAATCAAAGACTTTTTGAAATTTAATGAAAATGAATGCACAACATACCCTAATTTATGGGACAAAATGAAAGCAGTGCTAAGAGGAAAATTCATAGCCCTGAGGGCCGCCAAAAAGAAACGGGAGACAGCATACACTAACAGCTTAATGGCACACCTGAAAGCCCTGGAACAAAAAGAAGCAAATACACCAAAGAGGAGTAGAAGGCAGGAAATCATCAAACTCAGGGCTGAAACCAATCAAGTAGAAACAAATAAAACCATACAAAGAATCAACAAAACGAGGAGTTGGTTCTTTGAGAAAATCAACAAGATAGATAAGCCCTTAGCCAGACTAACCAGAGGGCACAGAGACAGTATCCAAATTAATAAAATCAGAAACGAAAAGGGAGAGATAACAACAGAAACTGAGGAAATTCAAAAAATCATCAGATCCTACTACAAAAACCTGTATTCAACACAACTAGAAAATCTCGAGGAAATGGACAATTTCCTTGACAGATATCAAATACCAAAATTAAATCAGGATCAAATAGACCATCTAAACCGTCCTATAACCCCTGAAAAAATAGAAGTTGTCATTGGAAGTCTTCCAACCAAAGAAAGCACAGGTCCAGATGGTTTTAGTGCAGAATTCTATCAGACCGTCAAAGAAGACCTAACACAAATACTCTTCAAAGAGTTCCACAAAAGAGAAACAGAAGGAACACTACCCAACTCGTTCTATGAAGCCACAATTACACTAATACCAAAAGCACACAAAGATCCGACAAAGAAAGAGAATCTCAGGCCAATCTCTCTTATGAATATTGATGCAAAAATACTCAATAAAATTCTTGCCAACAGAATCCAAGAACACATCAAAACGATCATTCACTATGATCCAGTAGGCTTCATCCCAGGGATGCAGGGATGGTTCAATATAAGGAAATCCATCAATGTAATCCACAATATAAACAATCTCAAAGAAAAAAACCACATGGTCATTTCATTAGATGCTGAGAAAGCATTTGACCAAATTCAGCATCCTTTCATACTAAAGGTCTTGGAAAGATCAGGAATTCGAGGCCCATATCTAAACATAGTAAAAGCAATTTACAGCAAACCGGTAGCCAGCATCAATCTAAATGGAGAGAAACTTGAAGCAATCCCACTAAAATCAGGGACTAGACAAGGCTGCCCTCTCTCTCCATATCTTTTCAATATAGTACTTGAAGTTCTAGCTAGAGCAATTAGACAACAAAAAGAGTTCAAAGGGATACAAATTGGAAAGGAAGAAGTCAAACTATCACTATTTGCAGACGATATGATAGTATACTTAAGCGACCCAAAGAACTCCACCAGAGAATTCCTACAGCTGATAAATGACTTCAGCAAAGTGGCCAGATATAAAATCAACTCAAGCAAGTCAGTAGCCTTCCTATACTCAAAGGATAAGCAGGCTGAGAAAGAAGTAAGAGAAATGATACCCTTCACGATAGCCACAAACAATATAAAGTATCTTCGCGTGACTCTAACCAAAGAAGTGTAAGATCTGTATGACAAGAACTTCAAGTCTCTGAAGAAAGAAATTGAAGAAGACCTCAGAAGATGGAAAAATCTGCCATGCTCATGGATTGGCAGGATTAATATTGTAAAAATGACCATCTTACCAAAAGTAATATACAGATTCAATGCAATCCCCATCAAAATCCCAACTCAATTCTTCATAGAGTTAGAAAGAGCAATTCAAAAATTCATCTGGAATAACAGAAAACCCAGAATAGCTAAAACTATTCTCACGAGTAAAAGAACCTCTGGGGGAATCAGTATCCCGGACCTCAAACTGTACTACAGAGCAATAGTGTTAAAAACTACATGGTATTGGTACAGTGACAGGCATGTTGATCAATGGAACAGAATTGAAGACCCAGAAATGAATCCACACTCCTATGGTCACTTGATCTTTGACAAAGGAGCTAAAACCATCCAGTGGAAAAAAGATAGCCTTTTCAACAAATGGTGCTGGCTCAATTGGAGGTCAACATGCAGAAGAGAGCAAATTTAACCATTCTTATCTCCTTGTACTAAGCTCAATTCCAAGTGGATCAAGGACCTCCACATAAAACCAGACACACTGAAACTAATAGAAAGGAAACTAGGGAAGAACCTTGAACATATGGGCACAGGGGAGAATTTCCTGAACAAAACTACAATAGCTTATGCTCTAAGATCAAGAATAGACAAATGGGACCTCATTAAATTACAAAGTTTTTGCAAGGCAAAAGACACTGTCAAAAAGACAAAGCGGCAACCAACTAACTGGGAAATGATCTTTACCAACCCTACATCCGACAGAGGGCTAATATCCAATATATACAAAGAACTCAAGTAGTTAAACTCCAGAGAGGCAAGTAACCCTATTAAAAAATCGGGTACAGAGCTAAACAAAGAGTTCTCACCTGAAGAATATCTAATGGCTGAGAAGCACCTAAAGAGATGTTCATCATCCTTAGTCATTAGGGAAATGCAAATCAAAACAACCCTGAGATTCCATCTCACACCATTCAGAATGGCTAAGATCAAAAACACAGGAGACAGCAGTTGTTGGCGAGGATGTGGAGAAAGAGGAACACTCCTCCACTGCTGGTTGAATTGCAAGCTGGTACAACCACTCTGGAAAGTAGTCTGGTGGTTCCTCAGAAACCAGGCATGACACTCCCGGAGGATCCGGCTATACCACTCCTGGGCTTATACCCAGAGGCTTTACCTGCATGCAATAAGGACACATGCTCCACTATGTTCATAGCAGCCTTATTTATAATAGTCAGAAGCTGGAAAGAACCCAGATGTCCCTCAACGGAGGAATGGATTCAGGAGATGTGGTATATTTACACAATGGAATACTACTCTGCAATTAAAAACAATGAATTCACGAAATTCCTAGGCAAATGGTCAGAACTTGAAAATATCATCCTTAGTGAGGTAACCCAATCAGAAAAGAACACACATGGTATGCAGTCACTAATAAGGGGATATTAACCCAGAATCTCGGAATACCCTAGACACATTTCGCATATCAATAGATTTCTAAGAAGATGGAAGGAGAGACCCCTGGTCCTGGAAAGACTGGATGTATGGGAACGCCAGGACAGAGAAAGAGAGGGGGTTGAATGGGGCAAAGAGGGAGGGAAGGGGGCTTATGGGACTTTCGGGGAGGGAGGACTCGGGAATGGGGAAATGATTTGGAATGTAAATAAAAAAAAACTTAGAAAATAAAATTTAAAAAAATGAATCTAAGAGCTGGCTTCACAGGATGCTGAATCATAAGACCATCAAAAAGAAAACCTGGAGTAAATGACTGGATTGATATGTAAAATAAGACTGGACCTGTGTTCTGCAGGAGATGAGCTATCCAGAGGATTTTTTAAAATAAAAAGAGAGAACTGCTTGGAGAACTGACACAAGCAAACAGGTCATGGACAGAGAGATTTTCAGTGAGAAAGTAGAACCTAGAGAGGCGCAGGCTGGAAGAGTTGAGAACATAAATCGTCAGCTTGGACCCACAATTTGACTTTGAGTTGTTCTTTTCACAACTCCCAGATATCCCTTGTCTCAGAAGCTCTTTCCAAGCCAAGGCTGGTCCTTGGCACAATGGGACCTCTAAGATATGGTCTTGTCATGTAAAGGGTGTTTTGCATTGCAGGGTGTGGCTACTGCAGGCTAGGTTACTACTTCATGGTGGGTCACTGCAGTATAAGTTACTGTTGGTTGGTGGTTTATTATTACAGGGGTGAGATGCTGACAAGAGGCTGGGTTCTGGCCCGGTCTTCCCTACATCTTTCTTTCTCTTTCTCTTTCACTTTCCACCATGGAAGTTGGTCACAAACATCCCCAGCAGACATTGGCAACTTAACATTGAATTTCACTACCATTGAAACTATGAGAAATGGGTTTTCTTTTTCTTTTTTAAGATACATAGATAGATAGATAGATAGATAGATAGATAGATAGATAGATAGATAGATAGATAGATAGATAGATAGATAGATAGATAGATTGATAGAGGGATGGATGGATGGATGGATGGATGGATGGATGGATGGATGGATGGATGGATGGATGGATGGATGGTTGGATGGATGAATGGTTTGACTCATGGCTGCCTTTTTTTTTCTAAATTATAGCCTTCCCAAAGACAGAGACAGACCATGAGTTCTCACTACTGCCTTCCAGAACTACCTGCTGATAGAAAGCTTGTATCTACACCATATAACATTATCACCTTCCAAGTCTGTCTTCTCTTCTGTAACAGGATAGCTTTATAAGACTGTTGTTGAAAATTCAGTGAAACAATAAAGGTAAATCCAAGACTGGGTGTTTGATATGAAAACTACTATTCACAAAATGCTCAATATTGTTTTGAATGAAATTCAGTAAATTTACTGAATTAGTAACAATTGAATTAATAGCTTAATTGAATCAATCACTTAATTGAATTAATAAAAAACATCAGCAACAATGGGTAGCTGCTCTGTGCCATGTGCTATTGAAACACCACTATATTTATTATTATTTCATTGTATGATTTCAACACCAAGAGGAAGTTGTACTATCAGGTCTATTTACTGAGAAGAAAACTGAAGGAAAAGAAAGCTAAGCCACTGCTTGTTCAGTGTCACACCACAATTAATGAGATGAGCACCAGGAAGCTCTTCCTACCAGGTGTGTTCCCATTTTCCAAGGCCTTTGTTGTAAATGCTTTCTTGTCTTTAGTACCCTCTTCTCTGACCCACATAGGACTGTGTAAACTTAAATGTAATGAACAAAATGTAAGAAATACCCATAGGCTGCTTCTTGAAAGTTAGTACATTAAAAAAAAAATGCCCAGTGAATAATTCCACCAAGAAAATTCACTGAAGCTGCCTCCAAATTTACTATTGTAATTTTCAAGGAAATCTTATCATTTAATAGCCTGTGACTATTAAAGATGCATTTAACTGTCATATTCAAAGAAAACCCATATATGATACAAAAGTACAAAACAAATATCCTGCAGTAAGGGTAAATGATTCCCCAAAGAATAACATCCCAGACAAATAGTATGTAAATGTAAAGAGTGTTTTCTTCTGCAGAAGTTCAGCATGCTAGGGTCTTCCCATTACCAAGATAGAAAGACACCCAATTGAGATTACAAGCCTGATTTAAAGTGCATTAGGGAATTCCGGAGTAAGTGACCTCTTTATTAATCTGTTGGGTTCATCTCTAGGACATTCCATTACCAGGGTGTGGGGGCTAGAAATTTGCTGGGTAGGCTTGGAAACCTTTGGCTGAGGAAGTAGCTAAGGAAGTCTGGAAAATGCTGTTGACTCATTGTCCTTGCCTCAGGTCAGGTGGCAGGGCAGCTTCTGAGGCCTGGACTTGCCTGGAATTGTCCAGTTCTTGGAAGCAGATATTTAGGCCTAGTCTCTTTTACTGCCAATTTGAAGCCTGTCATGGAATCAGCCTAGCCTCCTGTAAGGAACAAGATATAAAGAAATGATACCATGGAAACCAAGCCTAGAGTATGATAAGGTAAATGACTGATGAGGTAATGTGTGAACACCTTAATTATGATTGGCTAAAAGTAGTTTAAATACCCTGGTCTGGCTACTGTGACTCACTCATTCCTGTAGTCTCACAGAGAGGCCATCATGCTGAGACACAGTAATGTGATGAGAGACTTCATAATGAAAAGTGTTTTATTTTGTGGTTTTTTTTTTAAAGAAAAAGTATTTCTGTACTATTTTAGTAATTAAAATGTGCTTTGAAACCACTGGTCAGTATGTATTTACTTAAAATAAGCCATGGACTTGTACAACTCCTGTGATTTCATTTCAAATTGAAATAACTAAGTTACTAACTTAAAAAAAAAAAAAGAACTGAGTTGGCATTTTGATGGGGATTGCATTGAATCTGTATGTTGCTTTTGGCAAGATTGTCTTTTTTACTATATTAATCCTGTCAATCCATGAGCATAGAAGATTTTTCCGTCTTCTGAGGTCTTCGATTCCTTTCTTCAGAGACTTGAAGTTCCTGTCATACAGATCTTTCACTTGTTTGTTTAGAGTCACACCAAGCTACTTTATTTTGTTTGTGGCTATTGTGAAGGCTGTCATTTCTCTAATTTCTTTCTCAGCCTGTTTATCCTTTGAGTATAGGAAGGCTACTGATTTGCTTGACTTAAGTTTATATCCGGCCACTTTGCTGAAGTTGTTTATCAGCTGTAGGAGTTCTCTGGTGGAATTTTTGGGGTAACTTAAGTATACTATCATACCATCTGCAAATTGTGGTAGTTTGACTTTTTCCTTTCCAATTTGTATCTCTTTGACGTCCTTATGTTGTCTAATTGCTCTAGCTAGAACTTCAAGTATTATATTGAAAAGATTTTGAGAGAGAGGGAAACCTTGTCTAGTCCCTGATTTTAGTGAGATTCCTTCAAATTTCTCTCCATTTAGATTGATGTTTGCTACAGGTTTGCTGTAAATTGCTTTTACTATGTTTACATATGAGCCTCGAATTCCTGATCTTTCCAATACCTTTAACATGAAAGGATGCTGAATTTTGTCAAATGCTTTTTCAGCATCGAATGAAATGACCATGTGTTTTTTTTTTCTTTGAATTTTTTATGTAGTAGATTACATTGATGGATTTCTATATATTGAACCATCCCTGCATCCCTAGGATGAAGCCTACTTGATCATGGTAACTGATTGTTTTGATGTGTTCTTGGATTTGTTTGGAAAAAATTTTATTGAGGATTTTTGCATCGTTATTCGTAAGGGAAATTGGATAAATTTCTCTTTCTTTGATGGATCTTTGTGTGGTTTTGGTATCAGCAAAATTGTGGCTTCACAGAATAAGTTGAGTAGTGTTCCATCTCTTTCTGTTTTGTGGAATAGTTTAAAGAATATTGCTGTTAGGTCTTCTTTGAAGGTCTGATTGAATTCTGTACTAAAACCATCTGGTCCTGTGCTTTATTTGATTGAGAAACTGTCAATGATCAGTTGTATTTCTTTAGGGGTTATGGGATCATTTCGATGGTCTATCTGTATCTGATTTAACTTTGGTAGCTGGTATCTGTCTAGGAAATTGTCCTTTTCATTCATATTTTCCAGTTGTGTTGAATATAGGCTTTTGAGGTAGGATCTGGTGATTTTTTGAATTTCCTCAGTTTCTGTTGTTATTTCTCGCTTTTCATTTCTGATTTCAATTTGGATACTGTTTCTGTGCCCTCTGGTTAGTCTGGCTAAAGGTTTATCTATCTTGTTGATTTTCTCAAAGAATCATCTCCTGGTTTTGTTGATTCTTTGTATTGTTCTTTTTGTTTCTACTTGGTTGATTTCAGCCCTGAGTTTGATGATTTCCTGACTTCTACTCCTCTTGGGTGTATTAGCTTCTTTCTGTTCTAGAGCTTTCAGGTGTGCTGTTAAGCTGCTAGTATATGCTCTCTCCAGCTTCTTTTTGGAGGCACTCAGTGCTATGAGTTTTCCTCTTAGCATTTCTTTCATTGTGTTCTAGTAATTTGGGTATGTTGTGCATTCATTTTCATTAAATTCTAAAAAAGGTTTTGATTTCTTTCCTTATTTGTTCCTTGACCAAGGTATCATTGAGTACAGCATTGTTCAGCTTCACATGGTGAGTTTTTAATTAATATTTATTTTTTGTGATGCTGCCATAAATACTTCCCTTCCTTCCTCCAAATTATTTCATATTATTTTCTTTGCTTTCTTTATTATTTATGGCCCCTTTTAAAAAAATATCTTTTTACAGAAATATTTGTCAATGCATGAATACAACTTGCTCAGTCTGTATAATTCTATGTATATGAATGTTTTCAAGGTTGAATATTGCTATTGGGTAACCAACCAGGTCATGTGCTCTTCTGTGGGGAAGACAACTTCTATTCTCAACATTCCTTAGCTGCTGGTTATTTCTTAGTACAGGATCAAGACCAGTCTGCATTAGCACATCTTTTGTTGTCCCTGTTCAGTTCATGGTTTGCCAATCATGTTAGTGACAATTTATGAAACTCATTACATTTATGATATTACATTAAGAGAATCCTTCCTTATAACCAACAATAGAATTATAAGCTTTAACTTATTCTTGAATGTGTTAACTCCCCATTTGAAAGACTTCATAACTACCCTGATTTATGCATTAATCCATTAAACAAAATATTTATTATGAGGTTAAAATTATATACTCACTGATTCCAATAATTTACTACTGGGGAATTATTCCTTGAAAAACCTCATGAATTTTAGTATGTTTTGACATAACTTATTTAAGTTGAGATGTTTCCTACTATACAAGCACCCTCAAGACAAGTGTTTCTTCTTATCTATCACTGTTTTCTCAATTTTCCTTAATAATATTGGTATCATGAATTATAATCTTAGGCTGTGACAAGTGATTTAGTGTCTAGAGAAAATCTGATTTTCTTTTTAGATAATTCAATTGAGAAATATATAGAAATATTTCCATATTGAAATTTACACTTTCTCCTGATTTTCGATCATATATATGAAAAGCCTTGTTAAAGTTAGAAGAAAGAGTTTTGAAGATTTCATCAAAAAATTAAGTCTTTGAGAATTAGATTTTTTTGCCTTCATTCAAACATTACATACTATGTATATATTTGTATAAAAATATCAGTTAATACTCTGTTACAATTCACAATTGTTATTTGTGTCAATCAGAATAAATAAATCTGGTTGACACCTAGATTTTTTATTGACATAACTCAGTCAAATATTGAGGGGAGCTTGGGTGAAGTCCTTTGAAGTAGTTGGGGGAAGGATCAAGAACTCCTGAGGGCATGGGAACTCCACAGAAAGACCAACAGAATCAGCTAACCAGGAACCTTGAGTGTTCTCGGAGACTGAACCACCAACCAGAGCATAAACAGTCTGGGCCTTGAGATCTCACATATATAAGTTGCTAGACACAGATGTGCAGTTTGGTCTTAATGAGGGGGAGCACAGGGAGGAGGAGTGGGCAATGATTGGGATGCAGCATGAATGAATGAAAGAATAAATTAATGAAGACAAATAAAGAAAAAAACACACAAAATATCTGTTTTTGGGTAATTTGCCTAAACTTTTCTGTATTTTCGATAAAAGAAAGATATCGATGTTATATCTTGAAACTCATTTCTCCCTGGAGAAATTACTACTTCTGCTTCTACTAAATTCTATGAAAATAAAGTATATAAAGTTCAATTTTGAAGCTGAGTCAAAAGCAATAACTTTGTAGATTTTGCCTTTATTGAGTATAATTTAATCATATTTTATGACTAATCATCCATTCTATTATGGTTTATCCCATCAATTTTGTATGATGAATTATTGTATAAATAATCCATGACTTGATGATAATAAAAATGTACCAGTCCCACAATATTCTTTTAATTAAAAAAAAATTTCTTTTAGTTTTTGAGATTATAATATAAGAACAAGGAGTTTGCTGGGAGATTGTATATCCATTAGTTATGTGCTATCAAATCTAAAAACTATCATATAAGCATAATGATGAAATTTTGATAGCTACATTATAAAACAGCAACAACAACAATAACAATAACAAAACAACAACAACAACAACAACCTATTAAGATAAAGCGCTTTAGAACCTGAAAGTCAAATTATGTGTAAAACTGGAGTTTGGCATGTGCCACAACAGGTTTCTAATCAAGATATATTTCTATACCTTTTGAGTTCTGCCCTTTTAATTGTATGATTATAAACCCAGGTTTGCACAGTTTATATTGGAATAGTATTGAAATCAAATGTACAAGTGAGAAGAAGATTGACACAATGTGGAATTTAAAGTAATTGAATTCATTCTGATTGTAAAATAGGTTGCCACAGTTGCTGCAAATACAAATTCATGAAACGTCTTTGTCATAAGAGAGAAAATTTCCCATTGAAGGCCACGTAAACCTATAAGGAATCCCATGTTTCCATTAAGTTATGAAGAAATAATTAATATGGTTTGAATAAGGTACTTAGACATACAAAAATAACTGTATGTTTATCTATTTTTTTATTTCCCAGAAATCAAAAATAACAATTCAGTGACTGGACTTTCTGTTATCGTTCAAAAAGAAGCTACTATTTTTCTTTTTTGAATTTTAGTGCTAGTGTAGTAACTACAATAGAGTTAATAAAATAGATTGGACACAAACTATGGATGTATGACTTTATATTTTTCTTTTCAGGTATTTTACTGAGAGATTAGTCTCCTAGATTAAACAACAACAACAAAACACTGCTTTTCCATATTGTATTGATGTAAACATAAGTGTGTGATTTCTTTTCTTTTCTTTCTTTTTTGTGTTTTTGTTTTTGTTGTTATTTATTTTCTTTTCCTTAGCAATGGTTGTTTTGAGCAGTCTGGAACCAAATACGACTTATGAAATCAGGGTTGCAGCAGTGAATGGCAAAGGGCAAGGAGACTACAGTAAAATAGAAATATTCCAGACACTGCCAGTCCGTAAGTAACCATCACCACTCTGCTCTCTGTTACCAGATCCTTCGTGCAAATTTAATGGGATTTTTAAATGCAGGAAAGCATTTCAATAATGTAGGGGAGTGAATTATATCTCTGCTGAAGATTTTTCTGAGTTAGTGGCAACTTGAGGGTTATAAAAATAGCATTTCTCTAAAGATGGGCAAGTAAAAAAAGAATGTAGTGGCATATAAACTATAAATATGCTCTTAGGAAATCTTTCATATTTATAGTGTGATTAATTATATTATGTCTGCATATTATATCGTCTTCTTTTATACATGTTATGTGACTTGTCAATTTAATGACACAGCTAATATCTTGCAAATTATGTCAGCACTAAAAAATGAATACAAAATTCAAAATTAATATGTTATGAAATTGACTACAAGAGGAACAGAATACTATGTTGGAATTTTGTCAAAACTATCATATTTCAAGTAATATTTAGTCAATTATGTTTATCTAAAACTATTTTAAAATATAAAGGAATTGTCTTTGTATTAAGTAAATCATTTTTAAAATAATGAGACAATGACTGAAGAGAACTGAGTATAGCTATTGCAGAATCTGAGACAGCATCTGCCTGCTGCATGCACACATTAAGGCAATCAAGTGGGCAACATAAAGTTCTACTCTCTATCTTTGAACAATGATTTTTTTGTTATTTCCCACAATCCGTCATATGATACCCCTTCTATCCATTTCTACTAATTCCATCTTTTCATTCCCTCATTACTTTTTCATCAGGATGACTCCTAGGTAGATGTATTTCCACTTAAAATCAGAGCTTAGATGCAGGCTTCTCTAAATACATCTCTCCCATCTTGTTTAAAATCCTCCAGGACACCTCCATTCAAATCCCATCTTCCATCTAGATACACATATGCCCAGTGCTTTCTCCATCACAAAAATACTGAAGCAACCAGATTTTGTTTATTTTCTGTACTGACCTATATTTTTTTTCCTCCATTGCTGAGGACACGCAGAGGTGTTGCAAATTGGTTCAAAATAGAGACCTGATCAATTCAATAATAACCTGGATAACCTTTACGGTTCTATTTACTTTGGTATTGAAAGACTACAGACAAGTTTTCTCTCCTTGAAACACTGTTGTGCATGTTTAAGAAACTAATCTCTGCTCTAGGGAATGAGGACATAGTTCAGTCATCAAAATGTTTGCTATGTCATTTATGCATGAGAATGTGAATTGAGATCAATAACACTCTTATAAAAGATGGATAAGTGCTGTAGACTGGTAATGTCAGAGCTGATTGGAAGGTAGAGTTAGGGAGATACTTGGTGCTCACTGGCCAATAAATCTTGTGGAATTGGTAAGTGCTCTGTATTAAAAAAAACAGAGAGAATAATAGAAAATTTTACTTCAGGCATCCACATAGGTGCACACCTACACGCATATGTGTGCATAGACAAATACACACACATAAACACACACACACACACACACACACACACCACTACCACTGCTGCCACCACCACAATATCACTACCACTACCACAAATCTCATTTTTCTGATTTTCCTTCCTTTTCATTCATAAGACTTCTCCTCTCATAATATACTGTGGTTGATTTGTAAACCTTTGTCCCAAGACTGTGAATTCTTTGAAATTAGGTGCAATTCTTTTATTGACTAGTGGATTGAATTGTATGCACATGGAATACATTATTTTATCAATTTTACTACAACAGAATCTAATTTTTTGTTTCATATATTATTTTTCTAATGAACTGTGCATTGTAATAAAGTGACAATTTCCACCTGTGTTCATCTGCATTAGATTTATATTAGCTTAGGCACTAACATTTTACAATAAATAGTGGGAGAGTTCTTGAAGACCTGCATCCTTTTGAGAGTCCCTGCCTATTAAGAATTGTTAAATGAAAATATTATTAAATGAAATTGGTCATAGTATAATCATAAAATGAACCTATTCTATATAACAATGAAATTCCTACTTTAAGCATAGAAGTTATACTAAACATCCGAGCTTTCAAATTTATTATATAAGCAAGCATCAAATTATAACACAAAGAGACAAAATGTCTAAAGTAATTCATAAAATGTCATATATTTGGGCTACATAAGACTTTGACTTAATTACCAAGCAATGTTCTGAAGCCTTTAAAGTGCATTTTTATGAAGAAATATCATGTTATTTCTTAGGTGAGCCAAGTCCCCCTTCCATACACGGACAGCCAAGTAGTGGCAAGAGTTTTAAAATCAGCATCACCAAGCAAGATGATGGAGGGGCTCCCATTTTAGAATACATTGTGAAATACAGAAGTGTAAGTATCATTTGACTGTTAAATTGTATCTTATTTCCTAATATATGAGGAGTTCAAATGATCTCAAAGATGAGTTGCAAATGAATGTATAGTTAATAATGTAATGTTAATGTTAATATTTCTATTCATGAAAATCAACACGTTTGTGACCTTTACTTTTATTAAATTATGACCATAAATATTTGTCTTCTTCCTATGACTTCCTATTTGTCTCCTTTCCATTTGATCTTAGTACTTTTCTCTAACTCCGTGATTCATTGAATCTAATGTATTAACTCTATTAGCAACTTCTCATGTTGTTGAAACATCCTATCTGATAAAAGTAACTTAAGTAAGAGATGAATTATTTTGAATCATGGATTTAAGTATTGGTAGTTCCTCATGGCCTATATATACCTGGAGTTTGAAGTGTAGAAGCATGCTGGGCAGTGGTGATACATGCCTTTAATCCCAGCACTTGGGAAGCAGAGGCAGGCAGATTTCTGAGTTTGAGGCCAGCCTGGTCTACAGAGTGAGTTCCAGGACAGTCAGGGACATACAGAGAAACCCTCTCTCAAAATCAAACAAAAAAAAGTGTAGAAGTAGAAATAGGAATACTGGTATTCAGCTAACTTCGACCTTTAGTACATACAGCACTTTAGTCCATGAGATAGTACCACTCACTTTTAACCATATGAGTCATCATTTGTCTCTTAAACTTCTTGGAAGCATGTTCATATAAATGCCTAGAGGTGTGTTTCTAGAAGATTCACACACACACACACACACACACACACACACACACATATTTGTATGTCTGGTACCTTGGCACTGTGTGGGATCTGGGAATTGAGTAGGTTTCCTCTGGAACAATAGCTAGGGTTCTTTTCCATGGAACCATTTATCTAGCCCCAATAAATTATTCTTAACACTTTCAAGTTGACAATGAAGGTCAACTGCTCATGAGAGGAATATTAGTACATCATACCAAAGAAGAAGTTATTATAATGAATTTGATAGATCTATCAAAAGTTAAGTAAAGAATTGTCACTGACCTTTAGTAAAAGGGATCATTTTTGTTAATTCTGAATTGTTGAGTGAAGGACTGCTGAAATTAAGAGCCACTTGTGTATTGTTAGAAGTGCTGGGGAAGGACAATTCTGCTTGATATAGGATAGTGAGCAACATTTCTCATGCACATTTATCCAGTTTCATTGTTATATATGATACCAATATTCACTAAGACTGATTCCTTCTCTAAACTTTCCCAAAAACTTTTCCACACAAAAAAATCTTGTTTGTATTTTTTATAGATATGCTTAAAATTGTGCCTCTTTATAGTATTTGTGTACATTTTCTATAGTTTCTTTTAATGTATATTTTGTAAATTAAAACTATCTTTTAACTTGAAGATTTGATATTAAGATATTACAAAGATGAGATTGATTTGGTTTGGAGTACATCAGCAATCAGCTTTATATGCCATTTTTCCATTAAATTCTAGTGTTCCCTATACAGGGAGCTCTCTTTCTAAGTTAATATATAGTAGCATTAATTTCTCTGGTCCCTCTTCCTCCAACATCTTACATGGTCTTCCAGATTCCCTTTCAAATTTATGGGCTCATATTTTTAAATTATTTTTGCTACACAAATCACTCACACACACACACACACACACACACACACACACACACACATAAACATGAACTGACAATACAATGCAATTTGATAAAAACATCTTGGAATGTCTCATTTTCTTGATTGAAAACTATGCAAACAAAATAATCTCTCTGTATAAAGAACATAGATTAGAGCTGCATAATTAATTACACTGAACAGTCCCTGTATGTCTGTCTCCTACCTACCTACAATTGTACCCAGAAAGTTTATTTGCTAGAAAACATTGATAAATATTAACGGCTTCTGAGGAAAGACATCAAAAATTATGTGAACACTAAAATATGGTGAAATAATAATGTGATTATTATATTTTTCTGTGAATACTTTTACTTGAAATAAAGCCATGTTTGTATAATGTTATAGATTGAGAGAAGAGTAACACAAAGACTACATACAGTGCAACAAGGTTGTTACTTTCAATGGATGGTAGTGAGCATTTATATTCTAACCCATTTAAGTCTCTATTATTATTAAGTGTTAATAAGTCAGACAGACTTTAGGAGTGCTGTATTTTTGATAAGTCTAGGAGTGTTACAATTTTTAGTAAGCTAAGAATACAGCTAGAAACAAGTACACTACCACATATGGCATTTTTTTTTCATCAAATAGAAATGCAAGAAATAACATAATAAACCCAGAATTTAATTGGCTGTGTTAGAACACAGGACAAGGGCATGCCTAGCATGCAGGAAACTCCATGTTTCATCATATGCACATAAATACGAGCATAGAAGGGGTCGTACCTCATATTCCCTCCTGAAGAAAAAGTAGCTTCTTTTTGTTTTATGGATTTCTCTCTTAAATTCAGTACTGATATACATTGGAACTCGGCAAAAGGAAATATGATTAAAAGTTATTAAAATACGAAGATTTTTTTTTCTCTTTGGAATTAGATGTTTATTTGTTAGTTAATCCAGGATTAAGACAGCATTTCAGAAATACTATCAGGGATGAAATTACTTTCTTTCCTATTTGTCCGTTCTTGCAACAGGCTTTCATTCTTATTCAGCTTACATTATTCTCTTTAGAAGGTGGCTTTAAATTTATACTCAAGTTTTAGGGAGTCAGAAAATCAAAGGTGGATGTATAATGTTCAGCTGAATCTGCCCATATTGCATCAAATTGTATTTTAAAATAAAACATCACCATAAAATTAACATTGCATTTGTACAAACAGAATTATGTCTATTATGAACTTATTAGATGACTTAGAGTGCCAAACTTGAAGACCAGAGTTCAATCCTCAAGATATGCCTGATGTAAGTCCCAGGCACCAGAAAAGCAAGAGGCTCCCAGGACCCAACAGAGATGACATTAGCTGAAATACCCAACAAAGGAGAGAAAGAACCTATAGAGACCATATGGAGAGGATAGGCCCCAGTTGAGGAATAGGGCCACCCACCCTTCTCAAAAATTTTAACCCAGAATTGCTCCTGTCTAAAGGTAATACAGGGACAAAGAGTGGAACAGAGTAAAGGAAAGGCCATCCAGAGACTGCCCCACCTAGCGATTCATCCCATATGCAGCCACCAAACCCAGGCACTATTGCTGATGCCAAGAAGTGCTTGGTGACAGGAGCTGGATATAGTTGTCTCCTGAGAGACTCTGCCAGAACCTGACAAATAGAGATGTGGATGCTTGCAGCCAACCATGAGACTGAGCACAGGGACCTCAATGGAGGAGTTAGGAGATGGACTGAAGGAGCCGGAAGGGTTTGTAACTTCATAAGAAGAACAACAATATCAACCAACCAGATCCCCCAGGGCTCTCAGGGACTAAATCAGCAACCAAAAAAATACACATGGCTCCAGCTGTATATGTAGCAGAAGATTTTTTTATCTGATATCAGTGGGAGGGGAGGCTCCTGGTCCAAGGGAGACTCAATACCCCAGCATAGGGGAATGCTAGGGTGGTGAGTCATGATTGGGTGGGTGAGTTGTAGAGCACCCTCATAGAATCAAGGCTGAGGGAGTGGAATGGGGGTTTGCCGATGGGAAACCAGGAAGGGGGTAACATATTAAATGTAAATAAATAAAATAACCAATAAAAAATTAAAAATAAAGAATAAAAAAGAAAAAAATAAAGACGGCACCAAATGTTTACAAACTATATCCTGCCATTTTCATGAAGAATTTGACACACTAAATGCTCACACATATAAATGCACATACACAAAACAAATACATGAGATAAATGTGATTTCTCTATAGATTTCTCAATATAAGAAGACTTTCATAGTAGTCTGATTTAGTGAAACCAATAACTGCTTAAAATGTTAGGGGTATTCATTTTATTATTTTAATATTTATCATATTTATTTGAAAAAGACAGTACTATTTTGTTTTGTACAACAATAGGGTTTTAAGAATTTGGTTCCACAATGTAACATACTTCACATCATTGGCTCCAACTTACTAAACATCTAATATTAGCCATAGGCATGGCTGAAGGCAAAAACATGTTTCCATTTCTAGCCAATCATTGTCAAAAAATTATATTGGCATTTTGGATTTTTAAGGATATATATGTGCCTTTTTCAGTTTTTATTAAAAACATAGTTATCTGTAATTGACACCCATTTGAAAAGGAAAGTTAGTTTTCTCTAATGGAGTCTCACTGGGGATATTAGCCACACATAGGTCCAAGCCTAGCAGTACGTGGCTTACTAGATATAAAAATATTATTTATAACTGTCATCAGAGAAGCTTTGTCCAGATACTGATGGATACTGATACAGAGACCCACAACCAGACATTAATTGGACCTTAAAAAATTCTGTGAAAATGGGAAGAAGGACTGAAAGAACCAGAAAGGTCAAGGACACCACATGAAAACCTACAGAATTAATGGATCTGGGCCCATAAAGGCTCACAGAGACAGACCTGTCAACCAGAGATCATGCATGGGACAGATCTAAACCCTATTCACATTCATAATAGTTGTGCATCTAGATTTCATTTGTGACTCCTATTGCTGAAACAGAGCCTGTATCTGACTATATTGCCTGCCTTTGGATCTCTTTCCCCTAACTGGGATGCCTTGTCAAGTCTCAATAGAAGATGTCCCTAGTCTAAATGCAACTTTATATGCTAAGGCTGATTCTTATCCATGGGAAGCCTCCATGGTTCTGAGGAGCTTGGTACTTTTTTTAATCTTAGTTGGGTTTTGCTTACATATTATTATTTTGACTTTATATTTTATATGATCTGATTTGTGTATGTGTTTTTTTGTACTTTTTCATTGGTACTTCAGTTTTATTTTGGATTATTTGCTTATTTGTTTGACTACTTTTGTTTGGTGAGGAGGGGAGGGTCTGGGAAGGTTTGGGGAAGGTGAAACCTTGATCAGAATATTTTGTATAAAAATATTTTCAATAGAAATTGGAAAGGAAAGTATCTAAGATTATTACATGTTAATTTCTGTAAATTCATTTACTTTTTCTAAGCATAGACAAAAATGAATCTTCTCCAAGAAGTTATGTATGTATATAATACATATGGAAGCATGTAATTATCAATAATAATGATATCAATAATATTGAAGTTATTCAAGTTTATAAGATGGTAATTGAGATACTGTAATTTTCAAATATTTGGTCATCAATATACTTCAATTTGCAAAGATATTATTGATACATTTCTGTATTCATTTAAATTAATCATCAGGTTTGAAAATAAAAAGACATGAATTTGGAAAAAATAGGGTGGAGGAGGAAAGAGGGAGTTGCTTATGATCGTATATCATTTTATACATATATGAAATTCCAAACAATAAGGAAAATAACAATTAGAAATTGAATATATGAAAATTTACCTTTAAAATTCATGTATTTTCATTTATTATGCAGTTTTCTTCTTTATCCCAACTTAATGTCACAGGTCTTTCTTGTTGCTATTAGCTCAATGACAATGTTTCCTAACAAAAGAAAACTTTTGAGTTGGTTATGGTGACATATAGCAATAATTTCAGTACATTGGAGAATGAGGTTAGATTTTCTTATATCATAGGATGACAACACAGATATATATATTTTTCTCATCAAATGAAACAATAAAATTGGTATAATTTATCCAGTATCTCACATTCTTGTTCTTTTGTCATTTATCTGTCCCAATATCCATCTCACCAATTCCAAACTAACAGAGGATTTGTCTTTAACTCCGTGATAGAAATGACTGTTAATTCAAATGTAATGACACATGACCACTAATCAATTCTTATATCATTGGTCTCAGTCACTGAGACCACTATATTAAACATACAACTAGAACCATCTTACAAGTTTTGTAAAACAATTGTTTGGAGCCCATGTGCTCTTTCTTTATTTCTTTCTGTTTATAGTTAGCCAAACATGAAGTGTACTTCCTAAATAGTCTTTGAACGACCAATGGAAAGTAGGGAATTTGTGTTACCTCTTGGAGCATGGAATCATATAGTAGAAGACAAAAACAACAAAGCTTCAATATGTAAAATATGAAAATAAAAATTGTATAAAATATGAACAATATGCAGGCATTAATAGACAAGTAAAATACGCCTCTGGAGATCGTGCCAAGCCCTGAATTGTTTTGTTGCTACCACAGCAACACCTTCGGTATTCAGTATTCTAAATTTGCATCATCATAACATTTTCTTAGGAAGTTGATCATCTGTAAATTTTTGAAAATACACTTCCCATCGACTCACTTCTGAAGCCTTCTGAATCCCATAGTGAGGCTATGTTTAATGCAGTTTCACATTGTACTAGCTTATATTAGCCATATATTTAATTAGTATTCTTGTGGCATGTCTAGAAAAGCAAATAATGTACTTGATCATTCTAATCCTTATTACCCTGAGTTGATTTTTTTCCTTCTCTGAGTCAGTTCCCTCTTCTCTTGTAGTCTATTTCTACTGTCACATCTGGCAAAGTGTTTTTAATTGTATGACTGCTATGAGGAAAAAATAGCTGAGGGAATCCAGAAAATCCTTAAAAACAGTTTTAATACAAATACTTGGGCTCAAGAATTTCCAAGAAGATGCAATCAGCCAAACACCTGGGAATCAGTAAGCCTAAAAATCATTAACAGGACATTTAGTCTAGTGCTCACATTATGAGTAGCATACAGGAAATCTAGTGAGCTTAAGTCCATATTAGGGTTCCTGGCAATGTAAAAATTATGTCTCATAAGCCATAGTATCTATCATAGAATTAGGGGACATATGTATTTCTTATAATACAATATTTTCTACAGGGTGCAGCCTTAGTCTAATGAGCATTTGTTTTCATTGGAGGATAGTCTGTCCTTCATGGAGCTGTTCTTCCTACAACACAAATTGTCTCCAAGTACAGAATAATGATCTTTCTCTGCCTTCAGTCTTGTGAACATATGGGAAGAACCAATATTTTGAAGCTCTTAAGTACCCATTATCCCTAAAATATTCACTAGATTTCTTCTATTATCCAAACTTTCAACTGCATAGTATGTGAAAAGAATATAACTTAGACCATATATTCTTTATGTGCCAGCTTCTTATATGCATTTAATTTTAATTTCACTGAGTAAAGATAAGATTGTACACATGCTTAAAGAGAATAATTGCTTGTAGCTTCTGAACCAGGAAGCACACATTATTCTAAGTTATACTGTTGCAAAGTACTTTTATTTGTTCACTCACACATTAAGAAGACAGAATAGGATGTTTTAGAAATGACCTAAAGTATTAAATAGAGGATTCAAAGTTTCTATAAACACTTCGTGGGCATTAAGTTTTGTAGCAATAATGCTATGAGATCAAGTTATGTGGAGAATAAAAAAAATTATTAACCTGAAAGATTTGATATGAAAATGTAAGAAGCTATTTTAAATATGGGGTATTTATATTTGTAACGATACTGTAAACTACATATAACTTAATATTTTTTCATGCATCTGAGAGTTTTCCACAGATTTCTGTTTAATTGATGGTTGCAATATGATCATAATGACTTCTTAACATAGGGATGCTAAATCTCTCCTAACCAGAAAAAAATGAAGAAAATCAGATTCTTCAAATCATTTAGGATAAGCAACAGTAGTTAGGGCGCATATTTTTAAGTGTTAACTGACTTTTTAAAACTACTTGAAATCTAGATATGTATAATAATTCCTAAATAGAACAGAAAAGACATACTTTATTAAAGAGTCTTAAGTTAGTGAATATAGAAAGCTGAACTTTGATTATTATGGAATCATATTTTATAGTGATAAGTTGTATATTACAATATATTATCCCTCCAAAACTTATCAGCATGTATATTGAAATATATTTAAAGACATCAATTACAGATAATTTGAAATATTTCAGATGATAAATATCAATGAATAATAGAAAGTAAGAAACATTTGAGTAATTTATTTTCCTTATGCTTTTTGCTATGAAAGAAAGTTTTATTTATCTTAAGTTTCATATTATAAAACACAACTTTGTCCAGAAAACTATTATAACTATGATTTAACCTGTTAACTCTAGTTATTCATTCACCAATAATGTTGTAATAGGAAAATATCAGAACTGATAACAAGTTTTATACCTTCTAAGTGGTAAATAGAAAAGTTAATTTGCATGAATTTTTATTACTTCTGTAAGGACATATGAGGAATGGGTAAATGGACTGTGTGATCAAGAAATTATAAGAACCAAGAATTTTTTACTACTCCTATGAATTTTAAATCATACAACCCAGGAGTTAGATAGACCAAAATGCTTATTGACATCTTAACTTCACTTCTATTAAGTTTCATTTTATAATTTTTTTTTATGTAAGATTGTGTTGGCTACAGTTTCTACAAAGTCTCAAGAAAGGCAATGGGTTACCTCTTTCTGAGAATGAGGGTATTAAGAAGCTCCCTTATGAGCACAATACACTGTTCTTTATGTGGATCATAGGCAGTAATCCCATAATTCATGACATTAGGATGCACATTACTAAAGAAGAGCAGCCTTAAGTGTGATATGGTCTTAATAGTTCTCACAAAACAAATTGATTTATAAAAGCTTTATTAAAGGACCATGACAACTTTCAGTAGAACCTGTTCTCACTGTTTAATTGGCATATTAGTAAAAGTCCTAGTCAGCAAATCATCTCATTAAGCTACCTAGAGGGACACTTTGCCACTCGTTATCTTAAATCATTCCCTGGACACACTTGTTCTATAAATTAGGCAATCTACAAATGCATAAATGAGATTCTCATGCCTAGGGGAGTATTTGGTAACACCCACCTTAATTTTTTTTCATTCCATATGGAGTAGCAATTAGGAGATTTAAATACCTCCTTGTTTTAGGTTGAATGGAAAAGAAATTAATTTATATGGGAGAATTATCAGTCCTCTCTTGGCTTCCTTACACTGTCGGCATAAAATGACACAGAGATTTAATTTACTACATTATGAGTTCAAGCAATTAAGTGTTAAATGATTGGGAATTTAGATGGCACTAGTATAGCAAATGTTTGATTTTAGGAAATAGTATTTTTGAAAATTATAAAATTTACATAAAATCTAAAAATCCCATAATTTACATTTTTGGACAGTTTTGGAGTCATGCATGGAAGAACAAGTTGTTAGAAAGATAATCTTTGACCTAGAATAATATGTCAGTAGGCATGATATAATTTTTTCATATGTGACTTCAAATACAAAATAATGGTCACATATAACTCCAGAACAGAATTTCATAGAATATCTCTGATTATTAGACTCATGCTACAGACACAAGGTAATGAAAATATTGACAGCTTTACTCATCTCCTGATTTTATGTAAACCACACATAATGAAAAATGTTGGAAAATCTGACACATGGGCTAGAAATTTGTTTCAGTGTTATGACTACTAAAAACCCTTGCCAAGGACATGTGTTGAGTAACAACACATTTATTTTGAAGCTCACAACCTCCTGTAACTGTAGTTACAGAGTCAACTTTCATCAACATGAACATGTGCATATACACAAAGGTATGTACACAGGCATGTGAACCAAGTTCATGTTCTCAAAGCTTTAAAAGAGAATTCAAGATAGACTGTTAATTGTACCTGAAACTTTTATATTTAAGTGTTTAATAGGGAAGAATCCAATGATTATTTTCTCTTGACAATTTAATTTAGATGAACACGGCAATACATTTTGATTTATTCATTAGAGTAGTTTGGATGGTTTTTCATATATGGAGTTAATTAAAATATCAACTTCTCTAAAATTCTTACTGAATGAATAAAATAATGTTACATAGTAACTTTAAAGATTTCCAGTCATGGTGACCTTAAGCTGGGCATTTTGAAACAGATATCTGAAATTATAAGAGTCAGGCAACTGAGGTAGTATAACTGCAAGGTTGAGATTATTCTGTATATACAGGGCTTGATCCAAAGAAGGAGATGGAGTGGCAGAAGAGGAAGAGAAATATATATATATATATATAGAGAGAGAGAGAGAGAGAGAAAGAGAGAGAGAGAGAGAGAGAGAGAGAGAGAGAGAGAGAGAGAATGAGAGAAAAGAAATAAGTAAGCAGACTAAGCAGACAAAAATGACCTATTCAGTGTTCATGGAAATACATAGTATTGGATAGCATTATTGAAAATGTGTTGGCTATATCTTCCTTGTGTGTTATTTCCTTATAGTCATGTTAAACACCACTGATAGTATCCATCTATAAATACTTTCCTATATTTACCTCATAGATAGTTCTATTCAACAAATGATAGTAATTGTCTCTGACAATTATTCAATTATCCATTTTCAACTAATAGTAGAAAATTACTATAAACAAAGTTTCTATGAGTATAAAGTGTAAAATTAAATAGGTTAAAGTATATAATCCCATGATTAATTTGCAATATCATCAGTTCTTGGCTAGTATATTAATGTTTATATAGACAAATATTAGAAATGGCATTGAATTGATTGCATTAGAAATTCCACACATCCATTTTTAGAAGACTGAGATAAAAATACTTACATTGCTCCAATAAATTGTATTTAAAGTAGAACCTTTTCAGTGCACTATTTACCTAAACCTTCTTTCTCTACTTCAACAGAAAGACAAGGAAGATCAGTGGCTAGAGAAGAAGGTGCAGGGAAATAAAGACCACATTATTTTGGAGCATCTGCAGTGGACAATGGGCTATGAAGTGCAAATCACAGCTGCCAACAGACTTGGGTATTCTGAGCCAACTGTATATGAGTTCAGCATGCCCCCAAAACCCAACATTATTAAAGGTAAGCAAGATGTTATCCATTCTTAAAATTAGCATGACATCATCTTTTTAAACCCTCTTATGTATTTGACTAATAATGAAAATTAACATTTATAAACCGAAATGTCAGTTTTAGGTTCTAATTATGATTACTGTTGCATATGATAATGGAGTTTCAGAGTTCTTGTCAATATGAGATATTGGATATTTGAAAGCAAATGATTTGATATCTTTAGTGGTATCATTGAATTGGGGGTGATGAACAGAGGGAGAGGAATGAAGGTGAGGACAGATGAAAATGCACCTGAAAACACTTGGTGAGAGGAGAAGAAACATTTGCAAAAACAAGTTCTCTGTCAACCACCAGGGAGCTTGTTTTCCAGCTCTGTATTGTCTGTGCACAGCTGAAGACAAGCTCAGCCATGCCTGACCAAGGAAGTTGATTTTGGGAACAAAATCACTGAGGCAGAAACAACTTAAAATGCAATTTGATTAAGAACTAGATCTGGGGTTACAAGCAGGGTCAAATAAAAAGGGAACTTTTAACCTGTTTTTAAAAATAAACCAATCATTGATCTCCATGGACGGTATAATCCTTATTCCACTGCACATTAGTATGCTAATAACATACCATATTATTAATATTCTTCTCAGAATCATTCTATGAATACAATGAAGACAGGGTATATGCCAGATCAAAATGATATTCACTTCTGTCAGTTTGTTGCAAATTAAAATGTTTCCTCATAATAAATATTATTATTTGATAAATGAATAGATGTTTGTAAAAATATTCATTCGCAAAAATATGACTCATTTCACATGTAGCACAAAACCATTATTAAGACATAATATTTTTCAAATAAGAAAAAATATAAAATGTCTTTCTGATTAAAAGATTTAACTTATTATTTTTAGATGATATCCATGTGACATGATTTTTAATATACTAGTCTTTTAAAGTTGAATGAAATTTTATAGCATTAATTTTTGATTAAATTTTACAGATCATAAGGTTTAAAACTAATTGAACTTGTAACCAAGTACTGCTAATATTTATTCACAATTATTTTAAACTGTATATTTTTAAAATTTCAAAGATAGGATCTTCCAGAAATAATATGGGTATCTCTCAATATTATTATTTTTTTAACTTGACAACTATTCCTGTGATATCACATTATATTCTTAGGAGTGGAGCAAGGAAGACCTGCTTATTTTACACGTAGGCCTTTAAGAAGTTAAATGATTGATTCATCTCAAGTCTAGTTGACATATATATATGCTTAAATCTTGTGCTTGGAAAGTGATTGATTTTTCTATATAAAAGTGGTTGTATATAGTACAATTTATCAATTTATTTGTCCTGGTAAATTTGAAATACCAGCAACCTCATCTACAATTATATTATACTTATTGTAATTATATTCCATGCATGTCTCCTAAATGTGAATAAAATAAAATTTCAAACTAAATCAATGTAGCTGACAAAAGAATCTAAAATATGTCCAACTTCCTGAATTTGTTCATATGGGCAAATTAAATTATGATTGATTTAATCTAGCCATTTGTGTAATTTCTTACAAAAATTTCAGTGCTATATAAACAAAAATGAAGATTTATATAAAATAATAAATATGATCTTTAATAGGTACACTGACATAATTATTTAAATTTCTATTGTCTTACAACATCACCACAGAAAGATGATAACTCCCATTTTATATATCAAACTTTATAAATAAAAATACTAATATTTAAGGAGATAGAAACAAATTTTATCATACTATACTATACAATGCATAACATTCTTATACTGTAATCCATAATTTATTGTTACCTGTCAAAAAAGTTTATAAAATATAAACTTTAAGTCATGATACTATCTGTCAAAAATAAAATTTAGCCATTGTATTTATTGTTCTTCTCTCAGTATTCGATAAATAAATGGTAAATAGCCTATAAATAGCATATATCTTATATGAGTGTGAAATTGAATGATTAAATGTTTGCCATGGGAGAAAGTTTCTGAAGATATTTGAAGTAATTAAATTCCAAGTATGTTTACTACATGGGAAAAATTTTTGACACATGAGCTTGTTTCCTTAGAAACTAGAACAACAACAAAAAAATACCAAACAAACCTGAGTGCATCTGTTGAGTATTTGGACATGTTTGCCTCAGGAGAAGCATAGGCGTGGAGCTGTGTTTCAGTGGAATGCCAAGGGATGAATGGTGAAAAGAGGGAGGGAAGGGGGCTTATGGGACTTTCGGGGAGGGAGGAAACGGGAAAGGGGAAATGATTTGGAATGTAAATAAAAAACTTAGAAAAAAAAAACATGTAATTAACTTACAGGAACTTAAACGGAGTTAAAAATAAGTTAATTATAAAAATATAACAGGTGTAGTCATTATATACTTTGCATTCGTATGACTAAGTATAAGCGATGAGACAACATATATTACCAAAGTGATTCAGGGAGTTGACTCCAAGGAAACTAATAGTCATATGGGCTACCAAATATACTCTAGTTGAAAGGTTTCCTGGGTTTCCTCCCACAGTGTGGCTGAAGTTGATAATGTACACTCCTTATATCGTCTTGTTTAGAGAATGAAGAGCATATAGTCTAATATTCATGAAGCATGTAATGTCAAATTATTATTTAGATATTCATGTTGCAAATGATTAAAACATGACTTAGAAGTTTATGAGGCTCTGAGAATTAACAGCTGAATAGATTTTTGTGGTTTAGTAGAGATTAAACCACTCAAAAATAATATTTAAATTCTTTAAAGTGTTTGTGTTTGTTATGTTCCTTGAGATTTTTTTCAGCTGTAGAGGTATGATGGGCCCAGAAGTGGTGGTTAAGGGATTCTTCTTAATTGTTGAAAAAAGAATCCAAGTACTAAGTACCAAGAACTATGATATAAGAAGAAGGAAACATGAAATTTTCTGCCCATCACTACCATATAATATTAAGGTCTTGTAGAATTACTGGAGAAATGTAGCCTGTGGTTTTTGCTACCCTGCCTTAAGCTCAGGGAACAGGCCTCGCTCTCATTCCCCATCCAGCTTTCTTTGGATCCACGGATAAAAAGACAACACTGGGCACTATTAAACCTCCCCCACCACCCCAGGCATGATCGGACAGAATGCCCTTTGGCCACTCCAACTGAAAACTATTACGACTGCTTGGCTTTATCTCCTGTAGCTATTGTCTCCTTCTTCCCTAGCTCTCTCCATTTTCCCAGCATCCTTCCCAGGAACTCAACTTGTGCAGTCCCATCCTCAATGATTGGTCGCTGGTGTTTTTATTGATGGATTGAGAGCCAATTGAAGAATAGTACCTTAGCATCATAACCAATCCCTATAGAGAAACATAAAAGTAAAGGCTTGAAAGTTAGAATAAGGCATTATGTCCTGAAGTACACTAATGATGTTTAAAATGCTGTGGAAAAAAATGATCCAAAATGCACAAATGTCATTGGATGCAGCTTTGTCAGAGTAATCCAGAGAGAGGCTAATTACAAATGGTTTAAAAGTTTCATACACAACGGCAAGGCTTGCTTGGAAATCATGAGAAAATCATTTAAGGTGAAGAAAGCTGGTCTCTTTCACAGCTGATATAATAAGAACCCAGCCATAGGGTAGACACAAAAGGGAAGCCTGCCAAGCTAGCTTAGAAGGTAGGAGATAATTTCGTTCTCTCTATACTGTGCAATGGGTAGAAAGTCAATGTACTCCAGTGGAAAAATTAAAAAGGATATTGGAGAAAAGAGGGAGGGAAGGGGGCTTATAGGACTTTTGGGGAGGGAGGAAACGGGAAAGGGGAAATGATTTGGAATGTAAATAAAAAAAATAAAATAAATAATAAAAAAAGTTTCATAAAATTTTTAAAAAATACTTACTAATTGAATCCCTATTAATACACATGGGAGATATGCTTTTGTAGACTAAAAATTGCTTAGTTACCATCTTGAGGTAATTGTTAAAGTTGTGATGATAAAGATATTGGAAGCATTTAAATACATAATATTCAACAGAGTTAAAATATATCTTTCAATAGTAATTAAAAATGATCATCATAGATTTTAATCACAATTTATGTGGTTTCTATTCTCTGGTTTTAAATAAAGGATAGATTCCAGATCTTAATTGAAATGTTGCATATAAAAATTATAAACTTAAATCTTTTCTTTAAGACAGAAATGTAAAATTAATATTTTTGCATATTTTGTATCATAAAATGCCCAAGTAGGTATACAGAAATTTTATTTATAAAGTTCATTATTCAAATGCATTTACAATAATTCCAAACAATGACCTTTATCTAGAGTGCAGATATTAACTTTGTGAATAAAATATTACTCTATAATAATCTGCTTATATAATTTTAAATACCATATTTTTTTTAAGTTTTATTTATCTGTATATATTTTGATAACAATTGCATTTCTCTCTAGTTTATGAACTTAGATTTAAAAATAGTTTTAAAATTATAATATTCTTTATTTTGGTTAAGGATAGATATTTTGAAGATACATCTTTTTGTTTATGGAGAAATGGAACACATAAAATGAACTAGATGTCTTATGATATTAGGGAGCCAACTCTATTTTATTATAATGTATAAATTACACATGAATTATAAAATTAAAAAGAATAAATGAGATCAGAAAAAAGAATTCACTTGAAAACCAAACAAAAATACTTTTAAATGATTCATTTTATCTTTTTGAATATGCAATAAATAAATTCAGAAAAATTATGATATTATGGTCAAATTCACAAGATAGTACTTGATTTTAGCTCTCTGAAATTCTCAATATAGTAAAAATGCTAATGCTACAATGCAACATTGTTAATGTTTAGCATATACAGAAACATAAAATTATAAATTAATTTTATGATTATTTTCAAAATAATTTGTGAATTGGTTCTGCAATATAACAAATAAAGTTTGGCATTAAACACTTGGCTGAATTCTCCTAAATTTTACTCTTCTGTGTCTAAATGTTTATTTGCATTTCATAGAAATTTATTTTTTTCAAATTTTAATAATAGCTATATAATATGAATGATAATAAATTATAGTGGAGTGCTGTGGACTATTACAGGCTTATGTGTACTTTGGTACTATTAATGTTTTAATTAATAGTGGGATTGTCTATAACTTCTTCCTTACCATTTTTTATGCTTAACATACTACCATAATTTTATTCATTTTAATATGACAATAATAATGTTAGGCATCGTGGTATAAATGTTATTGATATTAGTTCTCATATAAATTTTTTGTATGAAGCAATTATTTTCAAAGACATTTGATAGAATTTTTAATTTGTCAGAATATTTTTTCTAGGTAAATATAAATAGCTGTATGAAAAAATTTCATTAATTTTTTTCTCCTTTTTTTCTTTCCTACTGTTGTTTCTTTTTCTTTCTTTTATTTCTATATTTACAATTTTATTATTTTATTTTTTTTTATTGTGTTCTATGTTTGAAAACGATTTCAACATACAGATAATTGCTGTGAAGCGAATAAAGGTGAAAATGGAAGCCAATCATGGCACCTGAATGCTGTTGGGTTTACTTTCATAATAGCCATGAGTTTGTCTTGTTTGTTTTAGTGTTGTATGTTCTAAGGTACTCCCTGAACAAAGATAACAAAAGAGTAACTACAGGCTAATCAAAAATTATAATCAAAATTTTCAGTCCAATTTATGTTTACACAGTTCATCTTCCCGTGAATTCTCTAATTCTATAATTTTATCTGGGTAATTTGGAAGAAAGCAACGCAGAAAAAAAGTCCACAAGAATTTTTTTTCATGCAAAAACTTTTTCAGTAACAATGTGTTTGACTCTAAATTCATTATTTTGCAAAGTAGACTTTGTTACATTAAACTTAAATATTTTCTATAGTGAGTCTTGTTTCCATTTTAGTTTGCAAATATTCAACATCCACCCACAAATATAAAACATGTAAATGGTTGTTTTACAAAATTGGGAACCACTTCTAAAAGTTTTTAATACTGTTAAAAGAAAATTTCTGGTTTTGTGAACATTTCTAAGATTTTATAGTGTCTTCCATTTATATAAACCATAAACCTGATGTCCTATTATATCAGATACATATATCTCTTGTTCCACTTTCTGTGGTTTGAGATAATCAATGTCTGAAGGAACACAATTTAATCATGTTTCTTCCCTTCAATTTGAAGATCCAAACAGCATTTTCTTAAATGAAAATGCCTCTTTCCCATTGTCCATAGTAAGTGAACTTAATCTCAATATGTTTAAATGTACTAAGTGAATCTGGGGAATATGTTTTATTTTTGCAATATAACATGACCCAAGAATATATATATGACATTAAATTAGATTCATTGATATTTTCCTGAAGAGAATGATATGGTCATTGCTGATGAGTAGAAAATATTGAGAATGAAGCATATTCAAGAAAAGCACTTCTACGCATTTTTCTTCCTATCTTTAATCCACGACTCAAAATATATCCATGAAAATGTCATCTGCTATTTAACTTCACTTGAATTCACAAATCATTTGGAAAACATGAAATGTCTGCTTGGTCAATTATATCGATAGATTTTTTAAAAATTTATATTCCATAACTGAACATTACCAAGAGTGGTACCAAGAACACTCAATGTCAAATTACAAAGGAATGCAATGTATCATTCTGGAAAATACAAATTTATTGCGCTGTACCAAAAGATCATAGAAATTACACACTTAGTAATATATTAAGGAACTGGCAAGGCTCTTGTTGTTGAGTTATATCTTTTATTGTCCAAGTTATATTACTGTGTGAAAACATAATGTCTCCTTTTTACCCATTTTTGTACTTAGGATCAGTCAGTGATAATCTACACTGCAATTAATGATAAGGAAATCAAAAAAATCCATATACTTCTTAGTTTCTACCCTCTATTTTTCCTGTTTGTTTTAAGAATATTTCAATTATTGAAAGTATAGGAATATGTGTAATGAGGTGTGTCTACTATTAACTATTATAGGTAGTTATATAACTTTCGATCTAACAATACATGTATCATGGTTCATAGGGTTAAAAAGTATTTCAGTAGTTTTTAAACATAGTGTAACAGTGATGGAGCTTAATGGATTTGCCTATGCATGCATTGCCATGTTATTTGTATGTATATGTGTGACATCAGGGTATCTTTTTATTCATTTCAGAATATCTTCATTTTCTCTTCTCAATCCTAGTGTAGTAACCCTAGCACCTAGATTCAAGGGACTCTCCTTCCATTTAAAAGTTTTATAATTATTTATTATGTCACTCTGTGAGGTAACAGTAGGTTCTTTCCTACAAAATGTCTTCTTGGACTAATTGCCATTCAAAATCCTCCTCTTTATGCTTTATGCTTGTGTGGATTTATATAACTAAGCATTCACCTAGGAAATTCATCCTTAGCTTCTTTCAAAAGTGATGAGGATGGATAAATGTAATAATTAACCAAAAAGAAGTTTAAAATTTTAATGGTTTTCCCCTTTTTCTCTTATTTTAATTTTCCTAATTTATCTAAACATGTGAGAGTTTGATTAGATATATTTTAATACATGTTAAATGTTAGATTTAGACTTCCACTCTGTTTTATATATGTGTATAATAGTTTTAGTTTTACTAGTATGTAACAAATATAGTCACAAAATTTATTTACTAATAGGTTTTAAAACGTACACCTTTATGGTTAAGTTAATTATTTAAAATGACATATATGTGTAAAGGAAGTTAACATGAAAACTGCCATCCATTAATTTAAATACTATTTATTTAACATTGCACATTTATTAGGATTCAATTATATTCAAATCAATGAAAGAAAACGTTAAATGGATCCTCTGTGATTTATTTGACTATTCTTTCGTTCACAAAGGCACAGAGTGCATAAAATTTGTCATGCACATCCAAATTAGAAAAAAATACAATTGGATATATAAACCTTAAATATTAGGTGATATTCTCTCACTGCAAATGGAGAAAATATTTTTAAAATTAAAATTACTTTGGCAATTCATGATGATCAGATTATACCAAGACAAGAAAGTAGTGTTTTATTTTTAAGAATTTTCAAACTTGTTCTTCAAACGCAAACAATCAGAATTGTTCATTGTTATAATATTAGAAATTGTCAGTGTTCTAAATAAGTTATTGATGGCAGTAACTATTATCATGCATAATTTCCTGACCTTATAATTCCACCTGAATAAATCCGTAGGCATACATACAAGTAAGTGCCATATGAAACTTGCTATTTTAGTTATTTTATGATGATTTATTCCTTTGGTGCACAGTGCTATGATATTTAAGACTCTCAACAACTCCAGATTAACTATCCTTTCTATCTTCAAGGCATATCCTTGATAATCATGCCACCATTTTTAAAAACTCATTATTCTTTCTGCCATTTATTATCTTTTCTGTCTAGGAATGAGTATATTTCCTGTAGTTGGTTTTTTTGTTAATCACATATAAAATTTAATTCCTGTTCCAGTAGTTACAGAGAAATATATCATATAATATTGAGCCAGTGTATTTAATAGATTAGCCAAATTTGCCTGTGTCAAGCCATTGAATAAATAAAAGTTCTTGAACTGATTATGAAATCAATTTAAATTGCAAGCCAATATCCCTATGAATTAGGTTATCATAAAAAGATATTGTTAATTACACATTCTGAAGATTTTGCTAATATAAAGTTTAGTCCTTAACTAAGTAAAATATTTCTAAATTTTAATTTTGTACTTTTCCCAGTAATGACTAGTGCAGATTATTTTTCTGTAGTCAATATTTTAAAATTGTATTCTATGTTCACACAGATGACAAAAGGTATATTTACTTTAAAGATAATTTATTTGTACCATGATGATACAATAATGGCTTTCATGTATTGCTTTATTTTATAAAACTTAAAGTTGTTATCTTGTTTAAGATTGTGTACTAGATAAAATTAATAATCATGTACTGAATCTTCCCTTCTAGTTATTAACTTCTACTCCTAAAATATTTGTTAGGAAATGTTATGGATATAAAGTATATTATATCATAACACCAATTTATTAGAATTTCTGGAAATAGAAAAAACAATATTTAAGTTGGGTAAAAATGCACGTTTAATTAAAGTATCTGTGAATTGTTCTATGGGCACAACAATCTGTGATAACATCTTCTGGAGTTTGATATTTA
The DNA here is from genome assembly GCA_036184795.1 of Tokudaia tokunoshimensis. Classification (NCBI taxonomy): domain Eukaryota; kingdom Metazoa; phylum Chordata; class Mammalia; order Rodentia; family Muridae; genus Tokudaia; species Tokudaia tokunoshimensis. Next base: position 68,505,165 of record BTHU01000015.1, read on the forward strand.
TTTTGATTTATTTTGAAGTACAGTCTTGCTTTTATCCTCGTATACCTACATTTCATTTTAAGTATAAACTAGCATTGGTTTTACAATATCTAGGCATTAAACAATTTCTCAATTTGTTTATATTTAAGATTAATTAATTTTATTTTTATCAATTTGCTTTATGAAAGACAATACGAAGTTACAGGTTATGAAAGCTGAATAATTTTGAAGTACAGCATCATGTAAAATTATACTTGATTCAATTTATTTTATGTATGTATTAAATGGGCAATGTGAACTCTTGAGTCTTTTGAGGGAAAATAAACTAAAAGTAACTGCCTTCAATAACATCCACAATTCAGACATATTTCTCTTATAACTTTACATTGACTTTATGTATTTTTTTTACATTTGAAACTGACTATTTGATCATTTTAATGGCATTTGTTTTCATCTCAAATTATTTTATAGAAAATTTGTACATGTTATAAATGTATTGTCTTTGGTATCATCTCTTATTTAACATGCCCCCATTTATTATCCAGTGCAATGTATAATCCTATGCATGTTTTCCATAGTGTATTAAATGTCATTTTATTTTATGTATCTCTGTGTCTTCTCCATTGTTGTAATAAAGAAAACTGTGGAAAGTCTTTGTTACATGTGTTTTCTTTATTACTTTTACAGTCTTTTGTCCTTCTGTGTGATTTCATTTTAACTGGTCAAATTAAAGCTTTCAATGTTTGTTTGTAGTCAAAAGTAGTGACAAATATTTGTTAGTGAATAGTTTCAATTTTGAGACCATAATAACACATATAATTTTCCAACCTGAATTAACTCAAATATTTCCCTTTTTGCAATATAATAATTTGTGACTCCCAAAGAATACCATAAAATATAACTGCAAAAATCATAAATATTCTCTGTTCTTTGTAGATAAAGTAGAAGCACAAATAATAACCTTTTTGTGTATGGATAAGAACAATAGTAACTATAAAGGCCAGAAAAGATATGTTTTTTAAAACAAAACTTTCAAACACCATGGGTAATGGATTAAGTAACACATTCAATTTCACCTTCATATTAGCCTTGTGACATACAGGGTGTAGCTCTTATATTATAGTGGCGAATATCCAGCTTCAGAAAAGTTGAGTAATTTTCGTTACATAGTTATCATTTCAATCTAAGTTAACACTATTATTTGATTATTTAGTAACTTGTGGTTTCAAATTATTCCTTCTCACCATGAAAACTAAGTTTGATTGTGTATTGATAAATTTACCTCACACATACAGATGAACATATAAGCCACAGAGTTTTAAACAACAAATCATATACAGAATCAGTAGTATAGAATTAAAGAGAAATTGCTATTACTCAAGATCCACGTTACTTTATGTAACTTTTGTTACTTTTTGTTACTTTATGTTACTTTCCTCATGGGCATGCCACTCTGAAAGTTCTATCATAATATATGTACCATTGGCTTAAATGCATTTGGACATGCTTCAAGCTAAATTTAAATGAAAGTTTACATTTTCTATTTTCTCTGAATGAGGAAAAGATAAAGATGTTTAACATACTTAGGTATAAATATTTACTTACCTTTCATCTGCATTTACTCTTTCTGAGGCTCCTTTAACAACGATGATATGCAGTGGAAAATAATTATCTCACAAGCACTGGAAATAGTCTGTTCCCTGCTGTGGTGACTTTGTAGTGTGTTGTCATGACCTCATTGTGTGCCATTTGAGAAACCAGAGACATATGAAGAAATATACAATTTCCCAATCAAATATTCACAAAGTTCTAATGTTTTATGAAATTAACCAAGAGGATTTTAAGAATCCACATAGCTAGTTATTCATACTTTTAAGTAACTTGAGATGTAAATTTCCCTCTCTGTTTTAATTTCTATAGCTATCGTAATGGTAGCTCCGGCTTATTACTAAGACACTCATATCCCTGTGACTTAACTGCTCAGGTTTTTTCTTGATTGGCCAAGCAAAAACCATGCACCAGTAAAATATATGTACTTGCCAAGCACACTTCCTTTCAATTTTCTTTCTTTCTTTCTTTCTTTCTTTCTTTCTTTCTTTCTTTCTTTCTTTCTTTCTTTCTTTCTTTCTTTCTTTCTTTCTCTTTCTTTCTTTCTCTCTCTCTTTCTCTCTCTCTTCCTTCTTTTCTTTCTTTCTCTCTCTCTCTCTCTCTCTCTCTCTCTCTCTCTCTCTCTCTCTCTCTCTCTTTCTTTCTCCCTTTTCAGTTACTTATTTTTAAAGCCAGTCAATATTTAAGCTTCATGATTTCTGATCATCTTTCTTTTATTATTTGTTAGCATTTTCATCCAACCTTCAACATAAAGCTACTTTCCAGACACCATTTTTGGCTACAATTGCATTTAATAATTTTCTTATTCTTCTACAATATTCTGAAAATGCCAAAGAATAATTTTGTTACATAGTTCCTAAAAATAGTTAACTTTCTATTTATATGAAAATATTTTTCTTAATGTCTTATCAAATTAATATAGATAGTTATAATTTAATGTTTGCTAAGACAAAATTATTAGCTCCTTGAGTCATGATTTTATGTTGTTTCCTTTCATCTCTATCCTCTTCTTTAATACTACTGTGATATTTATAATGTTCAAAAATAGCTATTCAAATAGAAGCCTTTCAATTATGGATAAATTAGTTTTTCTAAATTGTCATTTCTATGATAAAGAGACCATAAGCTGTAAGTTAAAATGTCTTTTCCTATTTTTTTCACAAAAGGTGAATTGCACATGAGCAAAAAATTAAGGAAAACTGCTCAAGTTCTGGGATTTTCATTTCCTAGACTGTACATATTGTTATTATTTAAGAAAGTTTATTTTATGGAAAACAGTACTGTAGATTGCAGAGTACAGTGTGATTCAGGGACAAGTTCTGTTGTTTAAGAGTAGGAAGCCAAAATAGCCAGCTCATTCATGTTTGTCTCTCTCCACTCACTATGACATATAGTATCAAGCTCATGAGACTGGATTTTGTTTTTCTACCATTCCACAACAGAAGAATAGTGCCTTTCCTATGCAAGTATTGAACTGCATTTTCCTCCATTGAGGACTGTATATAAAAGACTAACTCTAGACTTGCATCAAAATAAGAAGGGAAAGTGCTGAGGTTTTCGGAGGCCTTTCCTCATGCTGACCATGTCTCCTTGCTAATGTAGCTGAACAGACTGCCCACCATCTCTGTGAAAACTGAGCCCCCACTGACATCACACAATCCATATTTTACATTAAAATTCACTCCTGTTGTTTGATGTTTTGTGTCTGTGGAATGATGAGTGACTTGACCCAATATTATATTACCTGAGAACAGTGTCTCTATATGAAATTCATCTTCTGACTCTTTCTCCTCCCTGTTCCTCTGGAACAATCATTCAGCATTCACTATCTGCAGACTTGTAATGTCTAGAATGCCATGTAGTTAGAATCACAACAAATGCAGCACTCTAGGATAAATTTAATAACATGTGGAGGATTTTATGATATCCTTGTGTGTGTTTGTTTCATGCAAAACTTCTTACTAAATAATATTTCATTATTTAAATATGCTTCAGTTTATTTATCGAATCAACTTTTGAAGGGTGTCTTGGCAGCGTCTTAGCTTATATGTTAAGTAAATAGAAAATCTACCCATCTAAAGATGAATAAAGATATACTAAGATGCATTACATTATTAACTTTACAGGTGTCCCAAGATTTTAAAAATATGTAATTTTAATAATATAGTGTGCTAAAAAATTTAAAAAAAAACATAGGCAATGAGGATTTTTCTATTATAATAGGTCAAGTAATTTTGAGTTTCTAAAGAAAATCCAAGCACACTTTTGTTCCACATCTTATAAAATGGTTTACAATACTTACTATCACATTAAGGGAGGTTTTTTTATTTTGGTTTTCTATTTTGTGCATCTAAAATACCTATTAAATATTATAAAACTAAGTTGACCAAGAAATACGGATGTTTAGGTTCCAAAAATACTTAACTATTTATTGATCATTTTGAACAGAGATATATATATATATAATAATTATTTATTATTTTATATATTTTATATATTATTTTATATAATATTATATTTATAAATAATAAATATTTATTTATCAATAAATAGTATAGTATGTGCGTGTGTGCATGTGTGTGTGTGTGTGTGTTCATTTTACTTATATGTATTTCTACATACATATATACATTTTCTTGGGGTCTGAAGTGGACAGAAGAGGGCATCATATACCTTGGGACTTAAGTTATGGAAGATTGCAATCAGCCATGTGGGTCCTGCAAACCTAACTTGGTTCTGTTCTAAGATCAATATACTCACAACCTTTCAACTGTCTCCCAAACATCAGATAAAGAGATATTTATTTTTCTTGTATCAATAAAAATCTTAATTTTCTAATCAGACAAAGACAGATATCAAACAACCTAAATATATAACATCAAATTTAAATAACACTTATAGTAGATCATGTAAGATCTAACTCAAATTGCCCATCTCTATAGAAAATAAGATGACATATAATAATCTTTTGTGTGTCATCTTTTACCAGTTTTATAAAGTGCTTTTGTCTTAGTCAGGGTTTCTATTCCTGCACAAAACATCATAACCAAGAAGCAATTTGGGGAGGAAAGGGTTTATTCAGCTTATGTTTCCACACTGCTGTTCATCACCAAAGGAAGTCAGGGCTGGAACTCAAGCAGGTCAGGAAGCAGGAGCTGACACAGAGGCCATGGAGGGATGTGACTTACTGGCTTGCTTGCTTTGGCTTCTTCAGTTTGCTTTCTTATAGAGCCCAAGACTACCAGCCCAGGGATGGCACCACCCACAAGGGACCCTCCTATCCTTGATCACTAATTGAGAAAATGCCTCACAGCTGGATCTCATGGAGGCATTTCCTCAAGGGAGGCTGCTTTCTCTGTAATAACTCCAGCTTGTGTCAAGTTGACACAAAAACTAGCCAATACAGCTCTTTAAAAATGATCTCATATTCAACAATATTTAATTTGGTAATCAATCAATATAGAAATCAAAGTAGATATTTTGTACTGTGAGTCGTTCAGATATTCATCAAATATCCAGTAACTTGAAATATCCATTACCAAATTACTGATGTTTATTATTTGGGATTCATGCTTCTGTTTTTGTTTAAATGACCATAAAGTGTGCACTTTAATTTCATTATGTTAAAACCGTGATACTAAGGATTTTATAAGCTTCCATGAAAATTTCTAAGAGTCTTTTTTCTTTTCTGAAGGGAAACTGAAGAAGAATGTATTTGTGGTAGAGGGGAGGTGGGGAAGGGGCATGGGAGGAAAAACTGCTTTCAGTTTGTATGGTATGAGAAAAGAATGAATTTTAAAATATAAAAGTAAATAATTTTAACTTTGTGGAAGCAGTAGTACTTTTTGAGATCAGCTATTTCTAGGTAGGTAAAATTGAATTCAAATCATGATTATCCTTCTGCCTCAGCTTTCAAAGTACAGAGATCATAGACAAGTGGTACTGTGGCCCAACTTAGACATGGTTTACGTACCATTGTTTTAAAATAGCCAAATATTAAATTGCTTTAAATACCAAACTTTATGTTGTTAAACAGATATTTAAATAACTGAATTTAAAAATGAATATCATGAAATACTCCAATTTAAAGTATATTCTATTAATAGAATATCTTTCTCAAAATAAGTACACAATAGTATATCTAAATTTAGATGTGCATACCATATAATTTCATAGTGTGTTTGAAACTATGTTAAGACATTCATTCACATGTCAGTTCAGATAAATATCAATACATGATAATATATGTTACAGTCATCTTTCCTCAGTGGAAATATGAATGTGGGGATTATCATGCCTGTGAAGACTGTTAATGCAGATGTCATGTTGTGTAAAAGAGAAAGTCAGAGAATGAACTTCTCTTAGCCACTGCTAAAGCTAAGCTGAACTGGTTTTCGTACCTTACAGCCATTCTTAACTCCTTCATATATTTAGTGACTATATACCATCATTTTTAAAAAGATGATTCCTAGGCTCTGTTGAGAGTTCCAGGCTCACCGGTTGTGTTGTGACTCTTCTGTTCGTTTCTATATTCCACACAGCCTAACATTTCAAATCTTATTAGTGAGTAACCAAACGAACACTCAGGACCACAACAAATATCTCTTCCTAATCCAACCATATGTAACCATTATCATCAGACACATAATTTACATATTTTTAGTTCTTCTGATTTTATTTCACAGCCTGACAAAGCCATGGCAGGATAGGCAAGTCATCTAAAGTGAAAAGCTCATGACTTGAAAAAAAATTGTACTCTTCTCTAAAAATCAAACAAAAAATAGAAATAGAGAGGAGGCAGCTTAATGGATTGGGAAAGCTTATTCTGGAAGGAAATGGAGGAAGACTCTAAGAAGCCAAAAGAGCAAGTTTATCTTACTGGCTACAGCTTTTAACATTTGAGGGAGTATTTGATGTCTCTTTGGCCAGATAGTTTGAATGTTTCAAACAGGACGTGTCTTATGCTATTAGAGGGTTGGGCTTTTTTTTTTGTTTGTTTGTTTTTGTTTTTGTTTTATTTTCCAGGGAAATGATTATAGGAAGTTGATATAGACACAAATGGAAGGGGCCCATGGAACTGATATGTAATCCCAGAAGGACTTGAGGCTGGAAGGGTGCTGCCTCTGAGTCTTGTTCTTGTTCCCACTTAGAGTAGTAGGGAGTTGTATATCATTTTCAAAATCCCATGTGAGCGATATATGTGAGTGTCCCGTGTGCATGTGTGTATGTACATTTACATGTGTTTGGCTGCAAGTGTTTTTGCAAGTAAATATGGACCTGTGTGCATTTGGGTATAAAATCCTGAGGATAATGTCAGGGTCTTCTTCAATTGATCTCCACTTTCAGATTTGAGTCAGGGTCTCCAGCTGATCCAATAACTAACTGATTTGACCATGTTAGCTAGCCAGATTTCCATGGTACAGCCTGTCTCTGCCTTTGGAATGCTGGGATTCAAACAACTATTTGCATGTTCAGCTTTCGTAGGGATTCTTTGTATCTAAAATCACCGTTACTCTTGATGGCAGTGATTCAACCACTGAGACACAACTCTCCATGGCACTCCCCAGCCTTCTGTCATTTTTTAATACATTGCAAATTGATCGAACACAAACAGCAATTAGAAGACATTTAAAAAGTTTTTTGTTGTTGTTTTTGTTGTTGTTGTTTTGATTTTTTGTTTTTTTGCCTTGCTCTTAAACTATCTTTACAACTTCTCCCAGAATTGTTGGATAGCATAACCATAAATGAAAAGTAAATATTTTTTGACTAGAAAACATGGCTTTCACAACATAAGCAACTGTTATTTAATATCTAACACCTCAGAACTTTTGTTTAAATAATATAAGTTCTACAGATCCCATCAAGTTAAAATTCCAAATAGCCTTGATTAGTTACTTTTTCTGTTAAAATCAAACATTTATCGGGACAAAGAACTCTGGTTCATCATAGCTGCCTTAAAAAAAAAGTTGTCTTTTTGCACAAAATGATTAAGAAGGCAGGTTTGTATATTCATGGTACTTAAAGAGAACACTTGTCTGTGTAGCAGAAAGCTGTAATGAAAATCAAATAGGTCAAAAACAGAAACTTCAAAGAAGTACAAGGGATGGGACATGTCTTCCTGCTCGGAGCGCGAGACTTATTTTACGATAAATCCTGGTGGATAATTGAAAATTACTTAAACCAACATAGCCAAACAGAATACAAATCTGTAGAGATATTGTAACACAAGAACACCTTAGTAAAATGTGGTGAATTTTTATGTAGTGAATAAAATATGCATAAATGGCAATGACTAGTTTTATTCAGTCCAAAAGAAAATTGAAAATTTATTCATGAATTTTACATATGATTTTTTAAAAAAGGAAATAAAGTAACCAAAAAGTGACTGTTGCAGACATTATTATCAAGAAGAAGTTTGAAAATTATATAAAAGCATATTACATATGTATCAATTCCAATATTTATATTTATTACTTATTTATAGATACCTATAAACAACAGATACAATACATGAAAATTTAAAAGCAGATAGAAAAAATACTTTGGCTGATTCTAAGAATTATTAGAAAGCTTGCAGAAGCTGGTATAATTTCACATATTATGGACTTTATTATCAAAATTAATGATTTCATTTATTTATAATTTAATTATTTATTAATTTATTTTTATGGGGTTTTTTTTTTGAAGGTATAGTTTCTTTTTAGAGTCCTGAATTTCCTCACTCACTGTGCTGACCAGGGTGGCTTCAAACTCATTGATCCACTTACCACTCTTGCCTTCTGAGTGCTAGGATTAAATGGTGTAGAACACGCAAAGGTTTTCAAATATTTATTTATTTTTATTTTTATTTTAGAAATAGGTCAAAATTAAACTCAGGTTCCTTCCTCAGAATGTGAGTCACTAAGAAAGGCTGTCATTTTTGTTTCCCTAGTAATGATAATGCTTTCACAGCGATAGCAGGCATTACTAGGATTATTTATGGTACTACCTGTTGTACTAACAATGCCATCCAATTAACATTAAGAAGAGCTTTATATCAGATTCATTTTAAAAGAAGAGTACTTTGAAAGTTTCCAATAAATGTTTTGTCTGGAAGCTGTAATACAGTTTTCAAGCTAGTATTATGAACAGAATTAACTACATGAAACAGCATAGGAAAATATTTAAAATAGGGACAGGAAAGTTGACCATAGCTATAGAGCTCCATCTATTCAATTCTAAGCATTGACTTGGTGGATCACAAACACCTATAGCTCCAGCTCCAGAGACTTTGACACTCACTTCTGGTTTCTATATATACCAGACATGTAGATGTTAAAGCGCGATATATACAGATACAATACCTATGTACATAAAATAAAAAATGAGAAAGATGAAAATATGACTAAATTCAATTAAAACCAAGTACAGACTTAATTTGGGTTTGAAAATTTTGATTATTTGCGATTGTACTTGATAATTTCCCTCTTGTTTTTATTTGTTCTGTGAATTAATCTAAGATATCAAACAGTAAAACAAAAATAAAAGCAGTTGTTTTAATAAAACCTAGCAAGAAAATATGATTTAGAGATCTGTGGTATATTGGAAGTAACATTTTACCTAATGTATTCAGGAAGCAAATAAAAAGTGCTCTGGCAGAAGATATATACCTACTCCAATAATATTGCTCTAGACATTCCTGCTTAATTAACATTTTCAATGAATAATAAATAATATTTTAATGTGTCCTTGTTGGTAAAACCTGCAATGATTTTCACTTTTCTGTCCAGTGTGGCTGTGAAGTATCAATTGGTCAGAGAAGCTATAGATGTTCAGATAGTTGTTTCAGATGGAAATTAATGTTAACTAAATTAGGCCAAATTTATATCTATCTACTCAAGGAGGGCCATGAACCAGCTGAATGCTGGTAACACGCTGTAAGAAGAGAAAAGCAACATTTCTAGAAATTTAAAAAGTGTCACATTGCTCTAAAATTGATAGTGTGAATTTATATAAAGTCTAGTGAATTTTATACTTAATTGGAACCAAAATTATTCCACGTTTCCTTTGTGTAATAACACTATAATTGTGACATGAAGATTAACGATTAATATATTAATATAATTAATCTATTGATATAGTAATAGATTAATTATTTTGGAATGCTATATTAAACACATTTAGATATGCACATTTGGTTTTGTTCAACCACTTAGTTTAATTTAGAAAGTTCCTTAGCTATAAAGAAAATCTTAGCTATTTTAAAACATTGGAAATTATTTTTTGGATGAATCTTTCTGGGTATACTTTAAAAAAAAGTCATAAAAATGTATAAGTATTCTTTCCACAAACATACTTGCAAATAGTTATGCCTTGAATGAACAAATCTCTCTAACAGTGTGTTCCTACCTAGTATAGTAACCAGATTATCATTTTACTAGTGCATAGTTTCTTACTTGTACATATTTTTCTTATTTGATCATTGAATTGAGTTCTTGGGAAAATTTCAAAATTAAATTGTTAAATTAAATTTAACAATTAATTTTATAATAATTTTGACATCTATATCATACAGGAAAACTTGAAAACAATGTGATCATGGGAAATACTTTGTTTAATGACCAAAACAAAGATTGAGAAACTTTGCTGGTAGCTTATTTTTAATTAAGTGCAACATATTTTTACTTAATTTATATATGCCCCTAGAAAAGTATTCTTGGTGGTGGTTTTGTTGGTATCACAATATAACAACATACTTTGTCCCCTTACTTTTCTCCCTCCAAGACCTCCATTTATACCTCCTCACTCTCAAATTTATGGACTCTTTTCTCATTGATTATGTGTATATGCATATATTTATATACATAGATACATTGCTATATATGATCTGCTCAATCTGCATAATGTTACATTATATCTGTTTCCAGGCATGTCTATGCAGTCTTACCTGTGTGTAGTGTTCAAGAGTATTTCTCCAACTCTTAATATTCCTTAGTTGCTTGTAGTTCTTTATGTAAGGTTAAGGCCTTGTGGGTTTTTCCTCTTAAAATTGGCATTTCTGTTAGTGTTATCTTTTATTTGCTCATGTGTAGGAAGTCATGTTTTTAAGACTTCATTATCGTAGCTTCTGATATTAGTAGAGTACAAAATTATACTATAAACCCCCTGATCTTTTGGCTCTTACAAACTTTCTGGAGCCTTTATGCAGTGTCCTCTGAACCTTAGGTGCAGGAGTGTCTTGTTGATACGTCATTTTGACAAGGTCACATAATTATGATTTTTTTTTTTAATCTGTAATTGTCTCTGAATTCTGAAAAGAATTTTCCTGAAGAGGGGTTAGGAACCACTTATCTAAAGCTATAAGAACTCATGTTTAGATTTTTGCTAGAAATTATGCTAGTTTATGCAAGCTTCAAAGGAAGGAGATACCCAAAAGTCCTAGCAGGCTATTGGATCAATAACCACAACATCAAACAATATGGGTAGATAAACCTAAAGGCTCTATAGTGGCATAGTCAACTGTTCAGTGTTAGTGAATTCAAGAATATTGGATAAGGAGAGTTTTGTATTGTAAAATATTAGCATAAACTAGATAAAGACTCTTGTTATTAGTGGTCAGCCCTTACTTATTCATGATGACACATTTAAATTAAATAATTAATTAATTAATGCTGAATTTTCTGTTATCCAACTACTTCAGTGTAAGCATTTATAGTGTATTGTACAAAAATGTGATTTTTTTACTCGATGCATACGATGAATTCATGATCTTGGTATATTTCTACAGATGTTATATATTGGCTTAAGAGGCAACCTGAATATTTTTAAAGCCTCAGTTGATTGCTGATTTCTAATTTTTTAAAAATATATTTCCACAAAAGTATTCACAGAACATGAATATATAATTGCTAAATCCATATTTTAGCTAAGAAAACCTTTTGCAGTATGCTGCCTGTGGTGGATTGATTAAGGGTGGCTCCCTAAGCACATGGATTTGGAATCTTGGTCACAAGAGAGTGGAACTGTTTGAAAGGAATAGAAGGATTGGGAGGAGTGGCTCTGTAGTTGGAGTATGTTACTAGGTGTGGGCTTTAAGGATAGGCTTTAAGGCCCATAGAACACCCAGTCATTCTTCCTGCTGCCTGCAGATCAGGATTTAGAACTGTCAGCAACTTCTCTAGCACCATGTATGTGTGCATGGTGTAGTGCTCCCCATGCAGACAATGAAAGATTAAGACTCTCATACTGTAAGCAAAGCCCCCGGAATTGTTTTATTTTATAGGAGTTGCCTTGGTCATGATTTCTCTTCACAGCAAAAGAACACTGACAAAGACATATTTTTAAGATTACATTGTATTGCCACTAAGAATTTTAAACTATGTATTTATATTTACTCATTCCAGAACTTTACCTCCCCATTCACTCTCAACTTTCTGGTTTATTAATGAATTTTTTTCAATAATCAACTGAGTCATGCTTGTACTGCCCAGGGATATAGGGTCATCCACTGGAGCATGACAGACTTGTCAGAAGATACATCTTTAAATTAAACAGACTATATGTTTCTCAGATATTTTTAAATACCAATATCTCTTCAGTTATAGGTCAAAATCATGAATCCCTTTCCATTCCATGCTAGAATGTATAAATTCATGCTACAAATTCATGATAGCATTGGACCTTTTCTGTCCAGACAATAGTTTCTAATGATGATTTTTCTATGTTCTCTGGCTGTAACTATCTTTATCTATCATCTTCTTTGATGCCCCCTGAGTCTTCTTGGTCCAGGGAATATTTGGGTTGAGTATTCAACTGACATTCTCTGGCCAGAGAATGTCATCAGTTGTGAGTTTACTTGTTAATCCACTAAACACAGAAAGTGTGTTGAAATTTGAAAGTTTATCTAATCTTCATATAGTGAGACACAAGTTGAGAGGGGTTTTCATACTAAGTATGCTTAATACAATAATAATAGGAGTAGATTCAGCCCTGGGACTTCTGAGCTCCCCAAACATCATACCACGTTTTTATACTCTTAATATATAACTAGAACAAAATTAGTTGAACTCATACTATAATATGTGAGAAGCAGTACTTTACATTTTAATGAAAGTATTCTAATGCAACAAATAACAAAGGAACCAAATTTCTTCTGTGATTTTTAAAAGTAGTACAATTTAAAATTAGTAACATTTCAAATGTAACGGTGAATGTCTCAAAGGCAAAAAATTAACTAAAATATTATAATGGAAGTGATGAGGCCTTTTTAAGGTATAAAAGATATATTGCTTTGGATGAAAATATTAAGTCTTCTATGAGTATCATATCTAATTACTACATTTTATACTTTTAAGAAAAGTCATGTTTATAAGTGTTAGTTTCCTTTAACATTTATTTATTTTTTATTTTCTGTTATGTTCTATAAAGGTGATCATGTCTAAAGAGTGCATTCCAACTTCCTCAATGTTCTCTTACTGAGTCTTCCTTTCCTAACCTATGGCATTTCTCTGTTTCTTATCCCAGACATCCCACTACCACTTTCTTATTGTATGCCCATGCATAATTTTATGGACTTAAAAAAGAAACTAGGGAACATGAATGCTGGGAAATACTAATATGTCCCTCAGAGACATTTATATTTCTATATGGCTTTTAAAGGTTTTTTTGTTTGTTTGTTTCTGTGAATAATGACATTGGAATTTTGGGGGGATCATATTCAATAAATAGATTGATCTTAGTGAGATGGCTGCTTTCATAATATTATTTCTCCTATCTTTGGCATGAACAATTGTTCTGTTTGTGTGTGTGTGTGTATGTGTGTGTATGTGTGAGTGTGTTTTCAATTTCATTCTACAGTGTATAAAGATTTCTTTGTTCAAGTCATTCTTTTCCTTGGTGTTTTAATTCCTTTTCTCTTAATTATGCTAAAATACCAATAAAAGCAATGTAAGGAAGGAAGGGTGTGCCTTGGCAGACAGTTGGAGCTGGTGTAGTACAGTGTGTCACTTAAACATGGCAACAGTGCATGAGTGGTCAATTATAGTTAGAGAAAGGAAGGACTGAACAAGAAATGTGTCTGGCCACCCAAACAACCCATTATCTTCTGCTGGTTCCAAAACCTTCTCAAAGAGTGCCTCCAGCTGTATTCAAATAGGAGCGCCTTTGAGTTTTTGTAATTCTTACCACATTATAACCTTGTAACTTGTTATTATGTAACCATACATAAATGTATGGCCATCTCAAGGTACTAAGTACATTCAGTCCAACTTCAAAAAACACCTGAAGCAAGTAACTTCTCCATCCCTCTCAATTTCAAAGTGTTTTCTGTGACACAAGGAAGTCTTTAACTTTGAGACCCTATAACATCAAAACATAAATTATGTGGTGTTGACAAACAATGGAGCAGAATAAACATACACTCAACAAAAGTATAAATTAGGGAAATAACAAGGACCAATCAGAAAAAAAATGAATGATTAAAATGCATCCTGGAAAAGATAAACCCAATACTTTAATTCTAGTATCTTGGTTTTGTGATGAAGCTATCTAACATGGAAATGACTAAAAGAGACCTACAATTTCAGATCTACTGCCTGCATCACAGATGTTCTCTCTGTTGGTGGATTCACATCTTCTTGTAGTTTACAGACGGTAAGAATGTCTTCAGACTATAAAACAAGCTGCAAGAAGATGTCGATCCAAGCCTGATATGGCTGTCTCCAGAGAGGCTCTGCCAGAGGCTGACAAATATAGAGGCAGAAACTCACAGCCAACCATTGGACTAAGCTCAGGGGTCCTTGATGGAGGAGTTGGAGAAGGGACTGAAGGAGTTGAGGGGGTTTGCAGTCCCATAGAGGGAGCAATAATGTTTACAGGCCAGACCCTTTGGAGCTCCTGGGCACTGTACCAACCAACCAAAGAATACACATGGAGCAACCCATATGCTGGCCACATATGTGGCAGAGGATGGCCTTGTACATCAGTGGGAGGAGAGGCCCTTGGGCCTGAGGTGTCCGATGCCCCAGTGTAGGGGAATGCCAGGGCAGGAGGATGGGAGTATGTGGGGGACAGCACCCTCATAGAGCCAGGGGGAGGTGGGATAGGATATAGGGTTTCCAAAGGGGAGACTTGGAAAGGGGAAAATATTTAAAATATAAATAAAGAAAATATCTAATAAAAAAGAGGTTAAAAAAAACAGACAAAAAAGACATACTGAAAGACCAGTGCAGACTTCCTGAGTCTCTCTTTCTGTTGTTTACTTGCTTTGATGTTATTATTCTCACTGGAAGCAGAGAGCTTTCCAAACATCCTACAAAGACTCTGGACCTTTCCTCTTTATTCATAAAGGTTCTACTTGCTCTTAAATCTACAGATTCACAAGTATTTCATCCCTATCTTATGTCTGTTATAGGAATCCCCATCCCTACTTATTCCCTGGTGATTTTAGTTCTATGTCTGCCTTTAGTGTAATGGACAGCCCTCATTTTCTTCATTCTTTTATTCATTTCATTTTTTTTTCTTTTATTTCTTTATTGCTGTCCTAAGGTTAGGCATCTTCAAATCTATAGTGCTGCCTGGCCACAGTCATAGGACGGGGACCAGTAGGATGAAACACTCTGTAGAGATAGGCTTTGTGCCAGGCTCTGTTTTAGTACCAGGTTTCACCCCATGGATTCTAAACTGAGATATGCTAAAACTATTTATATTTGACTTAATTCAACCTTTCAGTTATACAAACAACTCTTTTTTTTTTATTTTTTTAATTTACATTCCAAATCACTTCCCCTTTCCCGTTTCCTCCCTCCCTGAAAGTCCCATAAGCCCCCTTCCCTCCCTCTTTTCTCCATTCAACCCCCTCTCGTTACTCTGTCCTGGCGTTCCCCTACATCCAGTCTTTCCAGGACCAGGGGTCTCTCCTTCCATCTTTTTAGAAATCTATTGATATGCGGATTGTGTCTAGGGTATTCCGAGATTCTGGGTCAATATCCCCTTATCAGTGACTGCATACCATGTGTGTTCTTTTGTGATTGGGTTACCTCACTAAGGATGATATTTTCAAGATCTGACCATTTGCCTAGGAATTTCGTGAATTCATTGTTTTTAATTGCAGAGTAGTATTCCATTGTGTAAATATACCACATCTTCTGAATCCATTCCTCCGTTGAGGGACATCTGGGTTCTTTCCAGCTTCTGGCTATTATAAATAAGGCTGCTATGAACATAGTGGAGCATGTGTCCTTATTGCATGCAGGTAGAAGATATGTTTTAATATTTTTGTGGCATAGCTTATAAAGCTCTTGGAGCACTTAAAACCTTTGTATACCTCATAATATTGTTATACACAGCACACTCAAATGTTTGACAGTTGTTTGGCTGTATTTTAACAGAATTTTATAAAATCTTGAATTAATTTACATTCTTCATTCAGAGTTACTCAAAATCACAACTAAATTGATGTATGTTGGACATGATAAGGAAAGCTGACATAGTGTCTGTTTTTCAATAGAATTCAATGAAATGCAGGAATATGCACATCATGTTTATATTTGCAACATCTTCCGTTACTTGAAACAGACATATATTGTGTGTATATATATATATATATATATATATATATATATATATATGTCAATAGCAAGATTATCAGGATCATCAATTAATATTTAGAAGTTTGTTACTCTAGCTTGATTATTCAACAATATATACCCAGGGATTATAGAGACCTATCTGTAATATGAGAACAAAGTCTATTTACTATAGAACAGCCCAATGAAAACCAACATGTTTTTGAATACCTTCTCTATTTTCTGTACTTTTAACCTAATTTCTTACACCCCTGAGAAAATTCTTTGATGAAAATAGTGATAAATGTCTAAATTAAGACTTAGAATTTGTTCTCTATGTCATTATCAAAACTTGTCAAGTTCTAAAAGAATTTTTAATAAACCCATGGCAAAATAAATGTACACAAAGGAAATGAATAAATAATGAGGCAAAAAATAAGTCTACTCTGAATCCATTAGAACAATGTTTTAAAGCTAGTATACATACTGTCAAGTATAATAAACTTCAGGTCAAGAAAATTCAGTGTTTCAGTAATAGATGTTTTACATAATAGAAATATGTGACATGTATAAAACAAATTGAATTGAATTCCTCTTTTCTTTGCTCTGACCTTCAAATTGATTGAAGCACAAATACATTTATGGAAAATCTGAGGAAAGATATTGGTTTGCTTGTCTAATTTCTAAGTTTCATAGAGTTGAAGTGAAGTACATAGGAAATAGAACACAACAACTGCCCATCACTTCTCTCGCTTGAATTGTATAATAAACCATAGGACAATATATCAGCCTAAGGTTTTATGTTTAAACTGTTTTGATCTTTTCTTTTTTTTTTCATTTTCTAAGTTTTTTTATTTACATTCCAAATGATTTCCCCTTTCCTGTTTCCTTCCTCCCCGAGGGTCCCATAAGCCCCCTTCCCTCCCTCTGCTCCCCATTCAACCCCCTCTCGCTTCTCTGTCCTGGTATTTCCCTACACCCAGACTTTCCAGGACCAGGGGTCTCTCCATCCATCTTCTTAGAAATCTATTGATATGTGAATTGTGTCTAGGGTATTCTGAGATTCTGGGTTAATATCCCCTAATCAGTGACTGCATACCATGTGTGTTCTTTTGTGATTGGGTTACCTCACTAAGGATGATATTTTCCAGTTCTGACCATTTGCCTAGGAATTTCGTGAATTCATAGTTTTTAATTGCAGAGTAGTATTCCATTTTGTAAATATACCACATCTTCTGAATCCATTCCTCCATTGAAGGACATCTGGGTTCTTTCCAGCTTCTGGCTATTATAAGTAAGACTTCTATAAACATAGTGGAGCATGTGTTCTTATTGCACGCAGGGGAAGCCTCTGGGTATATGCCCAGGAGTGGTATAGCCAGATCCTCTGGGAGTGTCATGCCCAATTTTCTGAGGAACCGCCAGACTGCTTTCCAGAGTGGTTGTACCAGCTTGCAATCCCACCAGCTGTGGAGGAGTGTTCCTCTTTCTCCACATCCTCGCCAACAACTGCTGTCTCCTGTGTTTTTGATCTTAGCAATTCTGACTGGTGTGAGGTGGACTCTCAGGGTTGTTTTGATTTCCATTTCCCTAATGACTAAGGATATTGAACATCTCTTTAGGTGCTTCACAGTTGTTAGATATTCTTCGGGAGAGAACTCTTTGTTTAGCTCTGTACCCCAATTTTAATAGGGTTACTTGGCTTTCTGGAGTCTAACTTCTTGAGTTCTTTGTATGTATTGGATATTAGCCCTCTGTCAGATGTAGGGTTGGTAAAGATCATTTCCCAGTTAGTTGGTTGCTGCTTTGTCCTTTTGACAGTGCCCTTTGCCTTACAGAAGCTTTGTAATTTTATGAGGTTCCATTTGTCAATTCTGGATCTTAGAGCATAAGCTATTAGAGTTCTATTCAGGAAATTCTCCCCTGTGCCCATATGTTCAAGGTTCTTCCCTAGTTTCCTTTCTATTAGTTTCAGTGTGTCTGGTTTTATGTGGAGGTCATTGATCCACTTGGAATTGAGCTTAGTGCAAGGAGATGAGAATGGATCTATTTGCATTCTTCTGCATGTTGACCTCCAGTTGAACCAGCACCATTTGTTGGAAAGGCTATCTTTTTTCCACTGCATGGTTTTAGCTCCTTTGTCAAAGATCAAGTGACCATAGGAATTTGGATTCATTTCTGGGTCTTCAATTCTGTTCCATTGATCTACATGCCTGTCACTATACTGTGCAGTTTTTAACACTACTGCTCAGTAGTACAGCTTGAGGTCCAGGATACTGATTCCCCCAGAGGTTCTTTTACTCGTGAGAATAGTTTTAGCTATTCTGGGTTTT
The DNA here is from genome assembly GCA_036184795.1 of Tokudaia tokunoshimensis. Classification (NCBI taxonomy): domain Eukaryota; kingdom Metazoa; phylum Chordata; class Mammalia; order Rodentia; family Muridae; genus Tokudaia; species Tokudaia tokunoshimensis. Next base: position 68,523,628 of record BTHU01000015.1, read on the forward strand.
CTGTTATTCCAGATGAATTTTTGAATTGCTCTTTCTAACTCTATGAAGAATTGAGTTGGGATTTTGATGGGGATTGCATTGAATCTCTATATTGCTTTTGGCAAGATGGTCATTTTTACTATATTAATCCTGCCAATCCATGAGCATGGCAGATTTTTCCATCTTCTGAGGTCTTCTTCAATTTCTTTCTTCAGAGAATTGAAGTTCTTGTCATACAGATCTTTCACTTGTTTGGTTAGAGTCACACCAAGATACTTTATATTGTTTATGGCTATCGTGAAGGGTATCATTTCTCTTATTTCTTTCTCAGACTGCTTATCCTTTGAGTATAGGAAGGCTTCTGACTTGCTTGAGTTGATTTTATATCTGGCCACTTTGCTGAAGTTGTTTATCAGCTGTAGGAGTTCTCTGGTGGAGTCCTTTGGGTCGCTTAAGTATACTATCATATCGTCTGCAATAGTGATAGTTTGAATTCTTCCTTTCCAATTTGTATCCCTTTGACCTCCTTTTGTTGTCTAATTGCTCTAGCTAGATCTTTTCTTATCTAATGGAATTTTATTTTCATAGAAATAATATGAAAAATCAGTAAAAGCACAGCTTATGATAGAAACATACTATGCAATTTATATTCTTCCATTGAACTTAATTAATTATTAAATTGGTTTTATTAAATTGTATGACAATGCATAATAAATATTTTTATGAGCATATTAAATAAACTAATATATGAACTCTACTTATATCATACCTTTGTTGGTGAAATCCAATATAATGTTGGTTTCTGCAATTATTTATGTTGCATTAAAAGGGTCTGTTGTGGTCTAGGAATCACTTCACATACCACACAAACAACAATTTCAGAGTTGGATGGTTCATTAATAGCACACCCTAATACTTGTCAGGTCAGGGACATAGTTCAGGATTGTCTCAACTATGTAATCAAACGTTTTTCACAGCAAGTCTTTTATAGGGAAAAAAAGAGTTTCAAATCTTTAAAAGGCAAGAAGGGTAGCAATATTACATTTTGGCTTAGTAGATAAGGTATTACAACTAACCTTTTAGCTGATTGTTCCCAAGTGAGGTAAGAATGGGGATCCGGCTATACCACTCCTGGGCATATACCCAGAGGCTTTACCTGCATGCAATAAGGACACATGCTCCACTATGTTCATAGCAGCCTTATTTATAATAGCCAGAAGCTGGAAAGAACCCAGATGTCCCTCAATGGAGGAATGGATTCAGAAGATGTGGTATATTTACACAATGGAATACTACTCTGCAATTAAAAACAATGAATTCACAAAATTCCTAGGCAAATGGTCAGAACTTGAAAATATCATCCTTAGTGAGGTAACCCAATCACAAAAGAACACACATGGTATGCAGTCACTGATAAGGGGATATTAAGCCAGAATCTCAGAATACCCTAGACACAATTCGCATAGTATTAGATTTCTAAGAAGATGGATGGAGAGACCCCTGGTCCTGGAAAGACTGGGTGTAGGGGAATGCCAGGACAGAGAAGTGAGAGGGGGTTGAATGGGGATAAGAGGGAGGGAAGGGGGCTTATGGGACTTTCGGGGAGGACGGAAATGGGAAAGGGGAAATGAATTTTAATGTAAATAAATAAAAAACTTAAAAAAAAAGAATGGGGGACAGGTAATGAGCATGGGAATTTCAGAATATTTAGATAGCAGAGCATGAGCCTTACTTGTAACATACTGCCATGTCAGCCACAAAAACCACAATGAACTAATATGCAGGTGCAGGAAGCTGTGCCTGGTGGTCAGTTCTGACTCAAACCATAACAGTTCATTTTGATCTTTGATTTCATGGGTCCTACATAAACCTTTGTGGAATTTCTTAAGACTAGCAAACCTCAAATAGAATAGTCAGAACCTAAAGAACAAAACAGGATGTGTGGTCAGCATGTCCTTGCTCTGAGCCAAGTCATTTTTCTGTGTAAATGACTGGCAAGTATATTACAACAACACTATGAAATGGCTAGTAGGCATGGAATAAAATGGCTACATATATGCTGGGAATGGGGAGGGGTTAAAGACCATAACATGTCTTTAATCTACAATTCTAACATTTTGTAGTTAGGGTAAGTGATGTATTTGATCCTCAATTTACCATTGGTAAATGCATGTCTGAAAAAAATGATATTCCTAGGTGATAGAATTTTTAATGAAATTATCATGTCAGTACAAAATTATTAAAAATGCAAATATTAATTTCAAATAACTGACTTGATGACATTTTTGTTACATTCCAACTTACTAAATGATTAAATGAATGTTAACTTGTAAAGGAATTTTTTCATGATCTTGAATTCATGGTAGTCTTCAAATCATAATATGCATGTTTATGTCTACATTGAAAATACAAATTATAAATAAATAAAAACATTTCATCAAAGTAAATTGGTAGCCTGAAAAGAAATGATTTAGTTTTTATTTTTAATATTATACAACCTTGAAAATATGAAATGATCTTGTACAATATGAAAAATATCAATATTTACTTTATTGTTTAGTCATTATTGAAAGGTTTGAAATAATATACAAATATATTTTTTTAAATCTAGCCAGGCTTCCTCAATAGTTTTGTAAAACTTATTTTCAAAAGAGTAATCATTATTTAATAAGATATTTCATGTTGCCTTTGTTTTATCATGAGCGGAGGTTCAATAATAGCTTTGAGTTTAACCACAAATAATGTGTTTTTATCACATTTTTAAAGTATGATATGTCAACAAAGACAATAAAAGCTAACTGTGGAATCCTCATTAAAGAATTTTTGATATATTATCATATTCTCAGAACTCTTCCCAAATTCCTTTCCGCTCTTGTCTGGTAGTTGTTTGCATATCTGCCTTCATTTAAATAAGGAGGCATCCAAGTCTTGGGAAAAATGAGAAACTTATAAGTATGTGATGCAATAGTGCTCAGAACAAGTGTTTTCTGGCTTCTAATGCTGTAGATTGCAGTCTGAAGCAGTAATTTATCATTAGAACAGGAATATGTGAGCTTCTGTCATTCAGCTGGCATAGTAAAATTGATCTGTAGAATTTATTGCCAAATACTTTGCTTAACTGTGAGAAAAATTTAAATGAGATTTGATATCTTATCTCAAATGAACTTCTTCTACTCATCTTTATAGAAATTTGGTTTTTGGATCATGTACAGCAATTCAAAGAGGTTACATATGATTTTAAAGATAAAACTTCAGCTTTATGCCTCATCTATGATATACTAAAAGAAGCATCTATATCTTTCAGTTTTTGCCTCATAGTAACTATGGAAAACCATTCAATTTTTGCTTTTGGTAATAATATGCTTTTATGCATTAAGAGATATATAATTTTATAATGTAATATAAAATTTTTGGACTATTTTAATGTGTATAATATGTATGTGGCACACAATTCATTCTGGTAGATAATACAATATGCAATTTATTTTCTATGGGACTGAGTTTTCTCCTTATACTACTGTGATTGTATAATCTTTTCATATTTCACTATAGGTATAGGCTTCTAGCCTTATTTCTATTACTAGCTGTACCTCAATATTTTTACTTCTTTCCCCATATTCCCGCCTCCTCTCAATCACACCTCTTCATAGGCAAAGTATGCATGGCACTTGGTACTACCCACAAATCATTGCAAAGTAAAAGGGGTCTATCTCACAATCTTATCTTATGAAATAACAGCTAATAAAAACTCTTAAAAGCCACACATGTATAATGCCTCCTACTTGTTAAAATATTACCTGACAAAACATAAGTAAGCACCTTTTCTGAAGTGACAATTTCAAAACAATTCATAGTGGGTATTTAAAAGTATGTCTCTGTGAAAGCAAAATGCTTGGAGTCATCCAATTAAAGTTTTAGTTCAAATGTCCAGTAGTATCATATTAAACACTTACATAACCCTTCTCTAATGAAAATAATATAGTTTTCTTTTAACAGTGATATTGACTATGACTGACTTTCTGGTAAAGACTAGTTCAAGATATGATAACATTTACTTTCTTCTCTATAGTGAATTAGGAACTATATTCAAAACAAGTTATTATTGTCTTTTTAAAGAAAGTTCAAAAAATAATTAATTTTTTAACATATCCTTCCTTAAAATATCATTTGGTAGCCTGAGAATGGGTCCCATCAATAAAGGAATTAAGTTGCCATTCTTTAATCCATATTTTCTTTACCTATATTGGACTGTATGTTTTATTAGAAATTACTTTAAAATACTTCTTTATATTTTGATATTTTGTTATGTGGAGATTTTATGGAGTTTCTTCTTTCCTTTTTTTAAGACACACTTTTTAATGGCCTTGGCCTAGGAGCCATCATTGGCCTTGGAGTTGCTGCCCTTTTGCTAATCCTTGTGGTAACAGATGTCAGCTGCTTCTTCATTCGACAATGTGGGTTATTAATGTGTATCACCAGGAGAATGTGCGGAAAAAAGAGTGGCTCCAGTGGAAAGAGTAAAGAACTTGAAGAAGGAAAAGCAGCTTACCTGTAAGTACTAGACACCAGCACCACCTTTCATGAGTGGAACACAAATACTACTTGCATCTGTTGTTTAGGGATGTCTTCTAAGCCACATCAGGTGTTTAACTATAATGCACTGTAAATGTTATTGTTTATGCTTGCCTTCAATCTCTACAATATACATATACATACATATATATATATACACACATACATATATATGTGTGTGTGTATGTGTGTGTGTGTGTATACATACATAATAGTTGATTATCTCCCAATGATTTCAATATTATGGGAGTAAGGAATTCAAAAAACAATCTTGTTCAAATTTCTCATCAATATAATATTTTTATTATTTAAGTTTTCTATTTTCCTTATTTACTCTTAGAATGTAAATTAACTTTAATTTCTAAGACTATATATTGATTTTCCCTAATTCCTTATTATACAAATGGATAAATCCACAATACAAATTTTTTGTTTACTCCATTTAATATTCATTTGTAGAATTTATTGATATTATTTATACAGATATATCATAATCATAAATCTTTATTCAATAGTTCATTATGGAAATTGATGATAATTTCTTTTATCATTAAATCTTTTAGCTGATACTTTGGTAGTATTCAGTTTACTTCTTCAAAATCACAAGTCAAGATTTTTGGTTTCCCATTTAAATATGGATTTGATGGGATATTACCATGGGAAACATGCTTCAGTAACTATATCAGTCCAAAACACTCCAAATGAGAGCATTCTACATTTATTTTCTGTTATTTTATAAATTATATTACTTTATATTATTTTGTATTTATCCTCATAATTATCTGGAATTTTTTGAATGTTAAATGTCATGCAGTAACATATAAATTTAGATTTAAATGTACTAAAATTTTATAATTTTATAATTTTTGACTCTTCTTTGAAAGACTTTATATATAACAGTTCATCAACAAGCTTTCTATAACACACACAAAAATACTCTATTTCTGTTTATTATTTAAATTTATTATGCCCTTGAACTTGGGATGCTGATTCTTCTCAGTAGTTCCACTTTTAAATTAGGTTTATATAGCAGCATTGCTGATTGAAACTGATACATGTTATTTATCAATAGTGTGGTGGTTTGAATATTCTTGGCCCAGGGAGTAGCACTATAGGGAAGGGTAGGCTTGGTGGAGTAGCTCTGTTCTTTTTGCATGAGGTGTATCACTCTGCGGTTTGGCCTTGTGACTACCCCAACTAGCTGCAAGAGCGTCTTATCCTGGCTGCAGTTCTATCAAGATACAGAGCTTTTACTTAATCTTCAACACCAATTTTGCCTGGACACTACCATGCTTTGTGCCATGCTGCCAATGGAATGAACCTCTGATGCTGTCAGCCAGCTTCAAATAAATGTTGACCTTTATAAGAGTTCCCCTGGTCATGCTGTCTCCTTACAACAATGGAAACCCTAACTAAGACAGAAGTTGGTACCAGGGACTGAGGTATTAATGTGATAGGCCTCACCATCCCTTCGTTTGGAGGAATGTGGACTCTGGGACTCTGTAAAGCATTGGAATGTTTTAAGTGGGACTTAATGGGCCATATAGGTAGAAGCATGGAAGGCAGTGTTGCTGAGTGTATTTTGAATAATGGGGACCTAGGTCAAGTGTTGCCAAAGGAGAAGAATTTTAGTAAGTGGTGTAGAGACTGGTTTTGTTATATTTTGTGAAGAATAGGGATGATTTTTGACCCTGAATGAAGAGTCTACCTGAGGCTAAGTTAAAAAGATTTCAATTAATTCATTGACAAAGGAAGTCTCAGAATAACACAACATAGAATTTGTCCACTGTTATACACTCATGAAGATTGTTTTATTAAGTATAGCAAACTTAGTAAAAATAATACAAAATTATGGTTCAATTAATGTCTTAGTCAGGATTTCTATTCCTGCACAAAACACCATGACCATGAAGCAAGTTGGGGAGGAAGGAGTTTATTCAGCTTATACTTCCACACTGCTGTTCAGAACCAAATGAAGTTAGGACTGGAACTTAAGCATGTCAGGAAGCAGGAGCTGATGCAGAGGCCATGGAGGGATGTTACTTTCTAGCTTGCTTGCTCCTGGCTTGCTCAGATTGCTCTCTTATAGAACCCAAGAGACCCAGTCAAGGGATGGCCACCCACAATGGGCCCTCTCCTTTGCTCACTAATTGAGAAAATGTCTTATAGCTGGATCTAATGCAGGCATTTCCTCAACTGAAGCACCTTTCTCTGTGATAACTCCAGCCTGTGTCAAGTTGACACATTAAACCAGACAGTAAAATTGACTCCTTGTCAATTTGACACAGGAGCACATCACTATTAAGCATCAACCCTTACTTTCTTATTCATCCCCAAGATCTAAATAACTTTAAAAGTCCCACAGTCTTTGCAAATTTGTACATATTAAAATTTCAATCCCTTTAAATCATCCAATCTCTTTTAAAACCTAAAGCCTTTTTACAATTGAATGTCTCTTAAATGTGGGCTCCTCTAAAATACTTTTTTCCTTCGAGAGGGAAAAAAAACAGGGCAGTCACATTCAAAAGCAAAATCAAACTCAAATGTCCAATTTCTGGGATCCACTCATGATGTTCTGAGCTCCTTCAAGAACTTGGGTCACTTCTGCTCTGCACTTTGTAAGCCTTGTTTAGGCTCCAGCTGCCTGTACTCCACAGCTGCTGCTATTCTTGGTGGTCATGTCATGGTACTGCCATCTCCAAAACACTGCTGTCTTCCACTGTAACTAGGCTTCACTAACAGCTCTTGTAGGCTCTCCTCATGGTGCCAAGCCTCAACTCCTTTGCATGATCCTTTCAGTTCTGGACCATCAATTTCAACTGAGGCTACACTTTCACCAATGGCCTTCTGTGGTCTCTCATAGTACCAAGCCTCAGCAACCTTCATAACCAGTACTACCTGTGTGACACTTGCACATTACCAAGTCCAGCCACAGGATAAGGTACATCCTTGGCGATCTCTGGAACACAGCTTCTATGTGCTCTTAGAAAACACTTCCCAGAAGATTTCACCTCAGTTATGCTGCTCTCTTCTTAATCACTGCTAATTTCTTAACTCCAGCTAACCAGCATCTATGTAATGCAAAAGTTTAGCTTTAGTAGTTCTGGTACCTTGTTAATCACAGATAATTCTTCAGCCCCAAATAACCAAAACCACAAAATCTTCACAATCAAAACAGCAATGACCCTGAAAAGAGTCTTTAATTTTTCCCTCTGAAATTTCACAAGCCAGGCCTCCATCTTCTACTGTTCTCAACATTATCTTCCAAGCTCCTACACAACATCCCACAGAGCTCTTAACATCCTAATGAATCATCTAGCCCAAAGTTCCAAAATCCTTCCACAGTCCTTCCAAAAACATGGTCAGGTATACCCCACTATGCTGGTATCAGTTTGTCCTAAACAGAGTTTCTATTCCTGCACAAGCATCATGACCAAGAAGCAAGCTGGGAGGAAAGGGTTTATTCAGCTTACACTTCCACACTGTTGTTCATCACCAAAGGAAGTCAGGACTAGAACTCAAGCTGGTCAGGAAGCAGGAGCTGATTCATAGGCCGTAGAGGGATGTCACTTACTGGCTTGTTTCCCCTGGCTTGCTCAGCTTGCTTTCTTATAGAACCCAAGACTACCAGTCCATGGATGGCATCACCCACAAATGGACCCTCTCCCCTTGATCACTAATTGAGAAAATGCCTTATAGCTGGATCTCTTGCAGGCATTTTCTCAACTGGAGCTCCTTTCTCTGTGATAACTCCAGTTTGTGTCAAATTGACACACAAAACCAGCAAGTACAAGTAATAAAAGGGTACCAGGAAGTACAATGTAACTAAATGCTATGTTCCTGGTGATAAACAGATTAAGGTAGTGGTGACTTTGGGGCAAGATCTCACCCAACTACTTATTTGTGTGAGTGTGTGTGTGTGTTTGCCATTGAACAAAGAGTATCATGTTAGGTGTTATTATTACTTAGTTATTGTTTTAATTTGGAATCTTATTTGGAATGAACTACAATTCAGATATGAATTGTATGTGAATTTTGAGAAATAGTGGCCACAAAAAGGTTAGGTCAAAGCACGGTAGTAAATGCCTTTGTTCCCTGGAGACAAAGGCAAGCAGATATCTGAATTCAAGTCCAGCCTGATATAAAGAAAGTTATAAGTAGAGACAATATTAGGTACAAGCATGGCAATGCATGCCTGTAATCCCTTCATTCACTAGACAGAGCCCTAAAGATCTCTAAATCCAACATCAGCCTATACAACAAGATTCTGGAGGGCCCAACTTAAGTAATGAAAGAATTGGAAAACAGAAACCTGGTAATAGAACAAAGGAACCATGTTCCAACTCCAGGAAGCAGAAGTACTTGGCAGCTTTGGTCATGTTGCTCTGGTTTTAGAGTTAAAAATAGAAGGGACTACTGGGACAATTGATGCTGGTTAGCTGGGAGTCAGGAATTAGATGTGATTAAGAAGAAACCAAAATCACTGAGGTGAAATCTTCTGGGAAGTGCTTTCTTTGAGCATAAAGAAGCTATGTTCCAGAGATAACTAAGGTTGTACCTCATGCTGCAACTGAACTTGGTAACACGTAAGACCCACTAATGTGGTACTGGTATTGAAGAAATTAAGGTGTCATGTAGTGCAGCTGAGGCTTGGCAGTGTGAAAGGCCAGGGAAGCCTATTGGTGAAGGTGCAGCCACAGTTGCTTGTGATGTCCAGGACTAAAGGGGTCATGCAAAGAAGTTGAGGCTTGGCATCATGAAGAAAGCCTATGAGGAGAAGATATTGGTGAAGCCTAGTTGCAGTAGGATACTCAAGCTAATTGGACATTCTAGTACAATGAGATAATTCTGAGAACAGCAGCAACAATGTCTTGGAGTTAACTAGAGCATAGAGTGCTACAGAGGGCATGTCTGGAGAAGTGATCCAAGCCCTTTTGAGGAACCGAGAAAATCATGTATGCATCCCAGACACTGGAACTAGAAAGTGTAAAGCTGAAGTTGTCTTGAATACCCCAAGATACTAGAGATGTTGGAGCTGTGGGATACATGCTGAGAAAAGTTAAAAATGGTGAGTGGCTCCAACCTAGGAGATAGATGATTGTTGCAATCAACAAAGATAAAAAAAGTTGGAAATATGAGGAGTGATTTTATATCAGACATGGAAATAAAAAGATTGGAAGTTGCACAGCTCGTTTTTGGTCCTGCTTTGGTCCAATATTCCATTGTTGTAGCATTTAAGAATGGGAACATCTATCATGTAATGTTGAAAGCATTCTATCTTCTTTTATGATTTTGATTTTATAGGGAATTTCAGTTAAGTAATTGGATGAATCTCAAAAGAGACTTTGAACTTTTAATATTGTTGAGACTTTTAGACTATGGGACTTCCAAAATAGGGCTAATGTATTTTGCATTTTGATATTTTTCTGCTTCTTACTGGAGTACTCTGCTTTACCTCAAATGAACTGTAGCAATCTCTTCTAATCTGCTGTCTCCTTCTCTTTCTCTCACTGCAACCTGGCTCTAAACTGAATGGACAGAATTCAACTGAACTGACTGATTGAACTTAATGAATGAACTCATGAACAAACTCAACTCAACTGAACTGCTCTGAAACTACTCTCACTCTGTGATGTTCCTAAGTAGCTTTTCTTTCCTGCCTGTTCTTTTGAGAACTGGGCATATCTTATCTCTGACTAATTCTGCCAAATCTTTGATTTTTCACTTTACCTGCACCTCAATTAGGCATCACTTTCAAATATGGCTGACTCCTTCTACAAACTAACTTTACATTCATTGTTAGAAATTAAAGCTGTGTACTAAGGGTGTTTCTGTATTTCAGCCATATCAAAGAGACCTAGGTATTTGGATGTGATTCTTTGCCAGAGCAGCCATGTTGGTGAATTAAAATTCCTCTCCATCCTCCCTGTTTTGATTTAAGTTAAAAATCTTATAGAGTTTAACTATTACAATAGGATCAGTTGTCAATTCCATACACTTAACAGTCTGAAAGTCCTAAGAAGAGCTGTTGATTTGATGGTACTTCACACATAAAATGCTGATCATTTGTCCTTCAGCAAATGTCCATTTAGCATCGATGTTTTCCAATCTGCCAGTCTGATGAATGATTTATCTTTTTTCAGCCAGTTTGTTGAGCTGTTCCCATGCTTCAGCTTTCTTCATCCTCTACTTTTCCATCTTTCTGGTTTCTGAGTCATCCATTCTTCCTGAGAAATTTGCCTGGCTCTATCCCCAATTCTTTCTCCTTCCCACATGTCTCAACATCTATTTCCTGTCTAATCCATAGGCCATAGACTTTTTAATTGACAAGTGATGCATCCATAAAATACAAAGACATTCTCTTTTCATAACTCAGATTAGTTCTTTACTAATTTTGTTGGAACCCATAGTATTTCATTCCCTATGAAAATGTAGACAAAACCTCTTTCCTTACTAACATATTCCCTGGTATCTATTCTGATGCTAAAACATCTTTGACATCTACAGGTTGATCTAAAAATTCAGCATTTTTTTCTACAATTTAACATCTTTCAGATAATCTTGTTTTCCCTTTATGTTTATCAAGAGACAATTAGATCTTTATGAATCCACACACACTATACACTTAGAAACTTGCATTTCATGTCAGAGAACCAGGGAATTTGTGAGTTTGTAATGTTTATGAAGTTCATGAGTTCCACTGTTTCCAATGTTGTTATACATTATATGGATTATTTTAAATATTTTATGCTTAAATTTTTTCCTACTTAGACAAGAAAATCTTCATATTATAAACATTGATTAATGAAATATTTTAATTTTTAGTACTTTGATTTTATTGGTTAAGTTACTTTTTCAATATAATTTTCTTTGTATTCTCAAAACATGACCATCATCTGTAGTCTAATTTAGCTTCAAATTTACAATCTTCCTGACTGGCACAAGGGTACTAGACTTACAAATGTTCGTTACCTTGCTTAACACTAAAACAAACAAACAAACAAACAAAACACACAAAATTACAAAAATTATGCTTCATTCTAGATCTTTAGGAAAAAAGTCACACAGGTATCAATTTAAAAGGAAAAATGTTCAATGTTTGATTTATTGTAAAGTGTCAAACATGAACATATGTTTTGTGTTTGTATGTATGTGTGTTGTATGTATACATGAGTATATTTGACACATAGAAGAATTAAATACCTTTACATATCATTTTTAGAAAAGATGGATCAAAAGAACCAATAGTGGAAATGAGAACAGAAGATGAAAGGATCACTAACCATGAAGACGGGAGCCCAGTAAATGAGCCAAATGAAACCACACCCCTAACTGAACCTGAGTATGTAGCTACACATGCTTGCATTTGGGGATAAGTAACAGTAAAGTGGTAAAACATTTTAAGTCATTGTGCTATCAATAATACCATTGTATTAAAATATTTTGTTTTTTTATTTAAACTTCATTTGACTCTTAAATTCATTTTAAGATATTTCCCTTGAAATTATGATTTCTTACATTTTGAAATATGACTAAAGTTTACTAAAATAAATATGGGTCAGGAAATCCTTTGTCTCACTGAATATTGATATACACTGCAATATGCCTAGATTATTAAAGAAATTATTTTTCTCATACTAACTTTAACGTGTTCTTTGAAAATTTCATAAACAAATCTTCTATACTCTAACTACTCTCTACTGTCTCTCATCTTATTCCTAGTCTTGTCAATCTCTTTCCCCTCTCTACCTACTTTTCCTGCATCTATGGTTTTAATTTATTTTCTGATTGACCAAGTTTTTAACATGTACATTCTTGTGGCATGCATTTGACTCTCTATTGACACTTGATGGCCATATCAATAAGTATACAACAGAATATAATAACTAATTTTGCCCCATAATCCATCAGTACTTAATATTTCAGCAGGAGAATATATGGCCTGTTAAATCATGACAGAATCATGATAAGCTCAGAATTGTGATGGACCAGGTCAGCCAGCTATCTTTTTATCAAATCACATTACCAATGATCAAAATTGCAAAAGAAAATATTTCACAGAAATTCTATCTTTTTATTAATATTTATTTCACTCCTCTTGTATTATGTTATATGTGTCTTTGAATAGTTGATAGTAATATCTTTTCAGTCATTAGTTCTCAATTACTGCTTATTGGCGGCATATAGAAAAGCTATGAATCTCTGAATTAACTAAGACTCATGAAAAGAAGGATTAAACACTTTTCTAAGTGCAGAAATATTAGTATTTGGTATGGAACCTTTTCAATTTAGCCAAACAGCAATAATAAGTTCAACTCTGAAGCTTAATACCTTCTCAGCCATCTTTTTTAAACCAATTTATAACACCAGGTATGGATATCCTTACTGTGAGGCAGGCTTCAAATCTGGTAAGGCTTGAAATCCACTCTAGGGGTCATGCCACCTTGACTAGCAAGTTGGTGTTGTCACTCATAGGACTCACTGCCAGGTGAGGCCTTATTCTCTTCTCTTCCTCTTCTCAAGTACAGAGCTCACCAACTACAGAATACCTCACTGGCTGTCATAGTTACTTTTAACACAATTGCTTGGATATTTGTGACAAAACACTTATTGTCCGTATTCATAAATATAATGCAAATTGCAAGTAAACTCAGAGAAACTAAGTTAGCAATGTTAAATCTTCTACATAATGATAAAATTAAGTACAGAGGTTGACTGAAATTTTATTTGTGAACATTTAGATATAATCATTTTTATCAGGTTCCTTAAAAAGCAAGCATAAGGTGGAACACTGAATTAGCAAATGTTACAACAGATGAAAAAATATAAAGTTACTATTCCATTTTGTCAATTTAAAATTTAATTAAGCTATCACAATTTCAGAGATAAAGAAACAAGTGATGTGATAAAGGTGGTTCAGTGGATAAGATCAGTTGTTTCTCTTTGAGAGGACCCAGGTTCTGTAACCATGTGATTCCTCTCAACCCTCTACAAGTCTGGTTCCAGGAAACTTTACACACTTTTCTGGCCTCTGTTAGCACCAGAGACACATGCAGTACACATACATACATGCAAGCAAACACTCATATACATAAAGATATGCATCTGTTTTAAAAATCAATATGTTTCATTGTCAAAACCAGAAACAACTTCCACAACATATTTAATAGTGATATAAAAATATAAAGAAAAATAATCTGAAAAAGGCCAAAGAAACATTATAAGAAAAACTTTTATAAATAACACTAATCTCCATCAATTTCCAAATAATAGTGATAACTCACATAACTTTTAATTGAATGCAGTGATGTGCTACCCACAAAATTATTATTCTTTAGAGAATTATTAGAGATGATAAACAAAATTGTAAACATAGAACAGAATTCAGATACCTAATAATTCAAAACAAATTTATTTTTAATTTATACACAGTATCAAATCTAAGTTACCTCACAGTAAACAAGTAGATTTATCTAGATTCACAAATACTGTGTTTCATATACCCTTTGTTTTACATTACATTCTAAATGGTAAGTGCTAATTATTTTATTAAATATTAGGTTATTCTGAAATAAATTTTTTAAATTCTTAAAAGCTCATTCTTTTTTATTTTGTTTTTGTTTTTTTGAGACAGGGTTTCTCTGTATAGCCCTGACTTTTCTAGAACTCACTTTGTAGATGAGGCTGGTCTCGAACTCAGAAATCCGAATGCCTCTGCCTCCTAAGTGCTAGGATTAAAGGTGTGCGCCACCACTGCCAGGCAAAAGATCATTCCTAAAAACATTCATAAAATAAACATTATATAAACTAAGGAGTTTGAATTTCAGAATATATTTTTGGCTACATATAAATAAATAAAATAATGGAAAAAAGAAGAACATGAATTTAAGAGAGAGCAAAGTCAATATGAGAGGTTCAAAAAGAAGGAATAGAAGGGAGGAATTATATTATAATCTCAATGAATAAAATGAGTATTAAAATAAGTTTGTGTCCTTTTCTCTGTAATAAGTAAAGCGGGTTGCACTCAACAAATGTTTTTTGGAAATGATAAGAAGTAGGTTTTAAATTATACGCCTAGAAACTAAGTTTGCTATCTCTCCGTTTCTTTCCAGAAAATTGCCTTTAAAAGAAGAAAATGGAAAAGAAGTTTTAAATGCAGAAACTATAGAAATTAAGGTGTCTAATGACATCATCCAGTCTAAAGAAGATGACATCAAGGCATAACCCCAAGTTTCAGCACCTCGGTCAGCACCACAAGGAGCATTTGGATTGCAGTGACACTATGACCAAAACTATTCCATTGACCTTAATTTCTTGGGAAAAGTCTAGCTTTGGAATAGCTTGTACACATATACATACGACCAACTCCTCCTGCCACAGTCCATTTCCTTCTGTTATTGTGGTGGTTGTTTATTTTGTTAAGAATTCGGTATAAAGACTTGATTGGCACCAATTTGGGGATTTCAGTTAGATTCTATAATTGAAGTACTGCAATTTATTAGATGGCTAAATTGTTGTGTTTTTTTTTTGTCTAATGTAACACCAACAATTATATTTCTCTCTAAAACATTAGGTTGCAATGGAAGGCAGAGCAAAATCGTTGTGAGCTAAATGTTTTGGAAGTGTATGAAAGCCCTGCATGTTTATGAATCTTATCTTGGGCAGACACACTATTGTGAGGGCTTTCAGAATAAGACGGAGGCACATAATAAAAGGTATGCTTTTTTATCAGGGGAATTTCAGGGAACCCAGGCTTGAAAGGGTCAGTCAGTTATCTTTTGCAGGTATTAGAAATTGAAAAATGGTTGGAGAACTCTTTTCACCTTTTGACCACACTGCATTTTAGACATTGATCTTAGGTACACTGATACCAGGAAAAAATTGTTACACATTTGAAAGAAGATTAGTTGTGTGTAAAATTAGACTAGAAAGGTTCTTAAATCTCTTTTTATGTATACCATATTCACTCACAGTGGATTACACAAAAAAGTAAATGTATTACAAGTAAAAATGTTATTGATTTCTGCCCTCAGCTTCAAATAAAGTGAATTTAAATGGGAAAAATATCAATATGCTGTCTTGATATATTTATAAATACATGATTATTTTTATTTATAAAATAATTTATCAAAAATAAGGTTGTTTTCAAGTACTTCAACTCAGATATATTTTGATGTGTAGTTTTAGACTATCATTAATATTATGTGTCCCTCATTAAATGAAAGTGGCTACAGGACTACAAAAATATGTGCTAATCAGATTTAATTTTACATACAAATGTGCCAGAATAAAACGTGAACAATTGAAATGTCACTAATGTTTTATTTAAAACATTGCATTCTAAAATCCATTTAAAACCTACTTTAAATTTTTGATAAACAGCTACAGTTGAAGCAATCATTTAAATATTCAACATAAACTTTCTAATATTATGTATTATATAAGAATATATTAGTTACTAACTTACAAGCTATGCAAACTCCCTGAGGTCAAAGTCTGAATTATGATTTAACTTATGAGAAACAAAAAAACACATTTGTGACTATCAATATACATATGTTGGGAGCAGGGTTTTGATGATTTCTTAAGTCAGAGGCTAGAAAGTTTCTAAAGACTCCCTCCTCCTCACAACCTTTGGTGTTCGGGTATCAAGTGAATAGTTCCAATATTAATACAATTGTAATTAATTATTGAAGGAATATTTTTTAACAATGTAGATGGACCTGCTCTTACACCATCTCTCTTCATAAACACCGTTGTGAAAGTATAATAATATATTGATGCCATTCTGAAATACTTTTATTTATAAAGTGCGTTTATCATCCAAAGAGAGCCCCATGTATGCTTTTCCTCACATGCCGGTTGTCAACTAGACTGAGTGTTTCCAACTGCATGCTAAGGTACTGTTGTATCCTCAGTGCTCTGCTGTAAATTCAGAATTAATACAGGGACCTCTCCCTGATGCTCATCCTGGCATATTCTGAAGAGAGAAGGAGAGAGAAAACACACACACTCGCGTACACACACACACACACTTGCACACACACACACACACACTCGCACACACACACATACACACACACACATACACACATACACACAGAGAGACACAAACATAAATCTGTGTCTATTTAAGAATCTGAACAGTTGTCTAAAATAAGCAAATAAACCAATTTAAACCTTTTGACCAATGTGATTATTAAACATGTTCTTGACAGATTTGCCTGGGGTGGTTAGCTTATGTTTGTCTAGTTATCTGGGTTCCTTTGTAGAATGTACTTCATTATGCTTGTTTTGTTTTGTACCAAATGTGCTAAAACTAGTCGAAATACTTGAATTTGTTTGTTTGTGTAAAGTGAACAGGCTTAGTGGTGTCTATGAAGCAATAGCCATGAATACTGATTTCTTTTCCTGGATAGAACCACATGGGTTTAAACTAATGATGTTAAAATAATTTGTATGACTGATAAAGCGATTTCGCATGTTTAGAATTGTCATGTTTGTGCTATACCACAAGAACAGAGAAATCAGAAGAAAAAACATTTTTTGTTTTTTCAATTTGAAACTTTAATTTTATCATATCTTCAGATTTTCTATGTAAAGAAACTATATATATATATATATATATATATATATATATATATATTTAAATTTCTTGTCCATCTTATGGAGCCAATAGGTAACTTTGGATAGATTCTACACATGGTATAAATTGTCTAGGAGATGCTGAACCAATATTGTCCTTGAAATTGATGCTCCAGAGAAACAGTATATTGATGTAGAAAACGTTTTAAAATTTCAAAGAAATTCTCCTATTTAAAAAATTTGTAAAGTCTCCAAAAGAGAAATATCTTATTGAAAGTTCTCAACTCGTGACTAATCCTGAAAGTATGTATTGCTTATTTTTACTGTTTTAGTCTAAACAAACTCATGTACCTTTAACTATCTGAGAGTCATTTATGTATTGTGATAAAATAGCCACTGGACAAAATTCAAGTAATGTTAAGCTAATCTATACTTTGCATGAGTTAAAACAAAGAGGCAAATAAATGGAAGGTTAGGAACAGTTTAAAAAATGTCAATCTCTATTTGACATCATATAAGGCAAAATTTTAATATTTGAATTAGTTCATATTTTATTTTTAAAGCTGGCACAAATGAGTATATAAAAGTAATTTATAATGATTTAAAATGAATTAATAATGGTAATTTCAACAGGTTAATTTATTATTTTGTGGATAAGAAGCATCACTGTTCTATTTATACTAATCTCTAACATTAACAGTCTTTAAAATATTTATTTTTAATAGTAATACATAAACCAACATTTTCAAAGGGATTTTGATCCAACAGATGTCCTATGAATCCAAGTTTTTGAGTCAAGCATATATATATATAAATAAAAAGTTATTACTAATCAAATGAAATACAAGTTCCAGCAAATAATTGTATATTGAAATCATCTCAATACTTTGAATAATTAACAGATATCTGTGCCTTTATATTAGCATGACATTCTGTTAATGAAAAATTACAACTACTCTCCCTATTTATATGTTTTCATTGAACATGTAACACTAAACCTGTAGTGTTTACATTCAATGAAAAATTTTAGCTACAACCTCTTTCTCTTAGACACAAAATCCAAACCAAAAATATATGTATACACCCAAATCTATTTTCATTTACAATAAAAATGTATTCTAGTTCATCCATAAGATACTTTAATTTGCTCTTTATTGTTTTTCTAGATGATAAGTCCATATTGAGAAAACTGTGACATTAGCTCTCACAAACACAGCAGATGATCCTTAGAATCAGGGCAATCACTAGAGTGTTACTCCGGTCCTCAGTGTTGCTGTTGAGACCAAAATTATTCATATGATGACAAGAAAAACAAATATCAAAATGTCTATAATTGACATAGTAAGAGAAGTTTAAATTTACAATTTTAATTTAGGAAATATTGGTGTATCATATAATAACTATTCAAAATTATATTATTTTTCATGGAGTATGATAGAAATGTTCACTTTAATTTCCTCATGGAGCTTTCTTTCAGAGGGATCATTTTTAACAATTCATGAAAGGTGAAAATCATTTTTTAATTGAGAGATTTCTTATTTATGTCAAATTTTCTTCTCTTTATTAACACATTGGAACATTCAATCTAAAGCATAAATAGCATAGAGATATATTTACATATACAGGAATTAAATTGTGATTGGTTAAAAACTCAAATTTAAACATAGATGCAAAATTATTTAAGATAAAATTATATATATGGTCTTAATAATATTCTAATATGAGACAACTCTATGTATAAAGGAAAATATTATAAAAGGCCTATCAATAGGAAGTGGTGAGTACATGCAATTCTCTTCCAGGCTCCACCATTCTTTTTATTTTATTTTATTTTATTTTATATTTGTTTATCCTTGTAGATGCAGCTGTTTAACAATATTACTAAAATAATAAATATCTCCATTTATATAACAATCTCTGAATTTTATATTATATATAATGGTAAATATTTATTTGGTAACACATTTAATATTCTTAAAATGGTTCATTATAAGTATACTTTTATAATATTATAAATCAACTAGTTCATTCTGTGTCTTTAATTTTCTTTATTTTTAAAAAAAATTTCAGTTTACATATCAGGCATTGTTCATGAGTATGATTATAGAAATTATATATATATATCATAACTTTATCAATTTTTGATTTACAAACTCATATGTTTTTGAGTCTAGTTTTAGCCTTGCATGGAAGAAAATAAATCAAGCAATGATGTTTGGAGTGTTTCTTCCACGTCCAAATAGAAAAGCTAAGGAAAAGAGCAATTACATTATACAGAGATGAACTTTTATTTGGAAGATATACAAAAATGCCTTATCAAGGAATAGAAACATTATAAGCAAAAATTAGCGCCAATAACAGCAGAGTAAGGAAATACCTTAATAGAATCTGGAAGAAACCCAAACAGTGATATACTCTATGATTCAATTTGCAAATTAGATATTTAAGCTAACAATATACTACTCTAAAATTATAACATTAAAAATAAAAACAATTATTCTGCATCTTCAAAAAATGTTGGTTTAGAATTTCCCTCTAACCCTGGAGAAAACTAAATCAACATAGAAATAAACCCTCACATTTGAGGGTATGTGAATTCTATCCTCTTATTCAGTAATATGAAAACTTGCAGTCATTTATTTTCTTTAACTTGTACACCCCATTCAAATTCTGTATTCTCAACTATCCTGTTTTCTTATTATTTCAATATAGTATGTCCCTATGAAATGCTGTATATATATGTCTAAACTGTAAAAAGTACACTGCAAATGTTGAAGTTTTGTATTTATGAAAGACATTGAAAGTATGGCTTATGGTATTTCAAAATTGTCACTCTTCACCATTTGTATATTAATAGTAAAGATACTTTTACTTTAATAAAGTGTCAAATTTTATGTTTTTCTAACAATATCTCAGTAGTGAGGGAACTTGTAATTAACAAAAATTTAGTGTCTAGAACTTACAAATTTATTACTAGGTAGCCAGAAGAAAAATGATTTCTGCATTTTTGTAGCATTTGAATTACAGGAGTATGGTCAATAAACAGTGCCCATATCAGAATAAAGTAAAATAAACAATTGCCATAGAGATGTGAAATGCTAGCTTCGTTAGCATTACCAAGGGAAGAATGGGAAATAGGGATTTGTTGTTTGTTTCTACTTCATGGTGATATTTTATTTCATATTATTAAATGTAAAAGAAGGGTATTATTATAGAAGTTGACTATACATACTTAAATTATACCACAATTTTTTGATTTTCTGATATAAAAACTCATATTCATTAGTGTTTATTTTTTGCTTTGCAAAGATTGTTGCTCGACAAAGTTCTCACCAATGTGACTACATTAACACAAGCTTAACACAAGCTTAACAAATTTGACACCAGTAGACATGCCAAAGTAGAAGTGGAAATGCCTATATATCATGAACCCTACACAAGGAACCACAAGAAATAGGGGATGTTAAAAGTATTAGAAATGGTCTTCCCTAGTGAAGTAAATACCAATTTGATTCTCCTATACCAAATGATTATACCATAAGCCCTATAAAGATATATACATGAAACATAAACTGACCAGGTTATATTTGGGAATATACATACATATGTATATGTGTGCAATGAAGAAGAATAAAAGATGTCATGAATTTAAAAGAGAACAGGACAGGAGGAATATATGAGGGTGGGGAAGGTTGAAAGAAACAGGAGAAATGTAATTATTTTGCAATTAGTATAAATATTGATGCATTTGACAATAAGCTAACACACATGTATAACATAAGGAGGGTTCATTGATGTGCATTATCATCTCTATGATCTTTATAATAATGCTTGTCTGTTTACAGAAAGGTGAAGAATCTGTTATTTGTCCCATTCAGCAGGAAGCATGAAACTGATCCTCAGTTTACCTAGGAGTATTCAAAGAAATATACTGTAATACCAGCTGAGGACTGCCAGAGCAGGACAGATAAACCAGTGAGAATCAGGGAAATCTGTCCAAATAAAAAAAGAAAATAGTACCTTTTTGATTCCATGTTTTTTCTTTAGACTCTGGGGCACAGGGTTACAATCATTCTTCAGATATCAAATGATCTAGAATTGCAATCAGCCCCTCCACTTCAAATAATCCAATCAAGAAAAAAAATAAATAAATCCTGCCAGTTTTTGTACTTTACCTGATTCCAGATGCACTCCACTTGACAGCCACAATGAGTCATCAGGCAAACAGATGATTACAGGAACTTTGGAACCTTATATCAATTCAGGTAAGAACTCAGATATGGAGTTAGAAACAAAAACTATACTCAACATCTTGATGCTCTGCACATTGCTAGTCCTGGACTTGAACACATCATGTAGAAATTTATTCTATAACTTGGATAAAAATACTGGTTCTCCACAGTTCACTATATGTTTGTAAGACGAACAAAAATTGAACAAATACTAGCCAGGAAACTAATAAAACTCCTCTGGGAGTAACTCTCTGGGAACTTGGGGTGTGGTGACCTGAATTTAAATGCACTATATGATTCTCTGAATGACATGAGCTATTAGTGAAATTCAATGAAACTTGCATGTTAACATGTCCCACTGCTTGAAGATGTGTTAATAAATAATAACTGATTTTGATTATCAAAAAATTACTGGTTCTAAAACATGTATTATTCATCTTGAAGAGCTCACTCATATATTTGCTGATCAATGATTGTTAATTTCATCATTTGGTGTTTACAGCACAACAAAGAAAAATTGTGACTGTGAGTCTCCTGCTTGCTACCTTTGAACGTTAATTCTGATATGAAATTGTGTTAGGCAGTGATCTAATGCAGGTGCTTGACACATCAATCTGAAATGAAGTGGATTTTAAAATACTTTCATTATTCTATGTCAATTTGACTACACTGGCATTCGGTTTTCACCATATTTTGACTACTTGCTTCCAAAAAGGAGCATAAGAAATAGAAGTGTAAAATACAAATTCATCAAGTCCCTTTTGGCTTCAGGCTTGCAATATATACTTGATTTCCAAATGCATATATATGAGTAGGCACATAGTTGTGGAAGAGAATGCTTCTCAGATGTTCAATGAATATTTATCTTCATTGTCCTCTTTCTTCAGTCCACATTCTATTTGGTTGCAATGGAAACGAATATGATGGCTGGAAATCTTAGTCACATTCAGAAACTGCTTGTCCTATTTGTCACAGGCAGGAATTTCCTCAAAGTTTCTTCAAATAAGGTATTCTTTGTCTTCAGGCACTAAAGCACTTTCAAGGATTCAATAATTGTATCCTGACCTTTATTTGGCCTCTTCACTCCCAGAAGCACGAAGAGGATGACGAAAATTCTAGAACTTTATTGTAGTTAGAGATATCTTAAGGTTGCCAGTTTTGGTTTCATTTATTGATGCTATGGTATTAATTTCTTATTGTTGTGTTTAAAAATCACCATGACTTTAATGTCTAAAACCCAGTCATTACACATCTCAGATCTCTGCTTCCCTCAACATACCTCTTCTTCTGATGGGAATTTGTGATTCCTTACTTTAGATCAAAGACCTTGGGGATCATTTTATGGCCACTTAGATGACAGAGCATATCTTTTTCTCATGTTTTAGCTTATCTGTAATATCTTTTTACTTATATTTTCATGATTAGATGTGAACACATTTTGAGATGCCATTATTTGCCAACTCTAATCTATATAACAGAACACCAAAAACACATTGGCCTCGTGAATCACATTCAATTTTATTCTATTGTTTTTTATTATTATTTTTATTTTCTTTTTCTTTTTCTTTTTTTTTTTGGTTTTTCGAGACAGGGTTTCTCTGTGTAGCCCTGTCTGTCCTGGAACTCACTTTGTAGACCAGGCTGGCCTCGAACTCAGAAATCCGCCTGCCTCTGCCTCCCAAGTGCTGGGATTAAAGGCGTGCGCCACCACCGCCCGGCCTTATTTTTATTTTCTATATTATTTATTTACATACCAAATGATTTTCCCTTTCCTGGTTCCCCCATTCCCGAAAGTCCCATAAGCCTTCTTCCCTCCCCCTGTTCCCCATTTGGTAAGAATTTCATGAATTCATTGTTTTTAATTTCTGAGTAGTATTCCATTGTGTAAATATAAAGGGAAAATATCTCTGACAAAATTGAAGAAATATATAAAAAACACGTTAAGATTGAGTATTTCATGGAAAAATTATACAGATAAAATGGTAGGCATAAAAATATTCCTAAGTTTTTTGAAAGCAGAATTATAAATACTTTCTGATAACATTGAAGATCTGCAAAGAAAATAATCCTGAAAAAATTCAAGAAATATATAGAAAAACATGTTAAAACTGACTATTACATGGAAAATTATACAGATGAAATGGAAGGTATAAAAATGTTCCTAAGTTGATTGAAAGTAAAATTATAGACATTGTCTGATAAAACTAAAGATCTACATGGAAAATACTTCTGATAAAATTTAAGAAAAATACAGAAAACGTTAAAATTGAAGATTATCATGGACAATTATACCAACAAAATGGTAGGCACAAAAACATTCCTAAATTAATTGAAAGTGGAACTACAAACACTCCCTCTCCTGACGAAACCGAAGATCTACATGGAAAACACCTCCTCCAACAAAATTGAAGAAATACAGAGGAAAAATGTTAAAATTAAAGATTATCATGGAAAATAATAGAGTAAAAATGGTAGACACAGAAAACATTACTAAATTGAAAGAGGAGTCACAAACATTTTCTGATAAAATCGAAGATCCATGAAAAACATCTCTGTTAGACTATGTTTTTTGTTGAGGAATTGAGTCTATTGACATTATAAGATATTAAGGAATAGTGATTGTTGCTTCCTGTTATTTTTGATGTTATTTTTATGTTGATGTGGTTACTTTCTTTTGGGTTTGTTGAAAAAAGATTACTTCCTTCCTTTTTCTAGGGTGTAGTTTCCCTCCTCATGTTGGCATTTTCCAACTATTATCCTTTGTAGGTCTGGATTTGTGGAAAGATATTGTGCAAATTTGGTTTTGTCATGGAATAGCTTGGTTTCTCCATCTACGGTAATTGAGAGTTTTGCTGGGTATAGTAGTTTGGGCTGGCATTTGTGTTCTCTTAGGGTCTGTATGAGATCTGCCCAGGATCTTCTAGCTTTCATCTTCTCAGGTGAGAATTCTGGTGTAATTCTGACAGGCCTGCCTTTATAGGTTACTTGACCTTTTTCTCTTACTGCTTTTAATATTCTTTCTTTGTTTAGTGCATTTTGTGTTTTGATTATTATGTGCCAAGAGGACTTTCTGGTCTGGTCTAGGCTCTTTGGAGTTCTGTAGGCTTCTTGTATGTTCATGGACATCTCTTTCTCTTTCTTTAGGTTGGGGAAGTTTTCTTCTATAATTTTGTTGAGGATATTTACTGGCCCTTTAAGTTGTGAATCTTCGCTCTCTTCTATACCTATAATTCTTAGGTTTGGTCTTCTCATTGTGTCCTGGATTTCCTGGATGTTTTGGCTCAGAAACTTTTTGCATTTTTCATTTTCCTTAACTGTTGAGTCAATGTTTTCTCTGGTATCTTCAGCCCCTGAGATTCTTTCTTCTATCTCCTGTATTCTGTTGTTGATGGTTGCATCTATGACGACTGAATTCTTTCCAAGATTTTCTATCCCCAGAGATGTCTCATTTTGTGACATCTTTATTTATTTTGTGACACTTTCTTTATTGCTTCTACTTTCTTTTTTAGATTCTGAATGGTTTTGTTCACTTCACTTGTTTGTTTCTGTTCTCCCATAATTCTTTAAGGGATTTTTGTGTTTCCTCTTTAAAGGCCTCTACCTGTTCACCCATGTTCTCCTGTATTTCTTTAAGGGATTTTTGTGTTTCCTCCTTAAGGGCTTTTACCATTGACCCATGTTCTCCTGTATTTCTTTAAGAGAGTTATTTATATCCTTCTTGATGTCCTCTAAAAGCATCGTGAGAAGAGACTTTAAATCCAACTCTTGCTTTTCCGTTGTGTTGGGGTATCCGGGATTTGCTGCAGTGGGAGAACTGGGCTCTGATATTGCCAAGTAGCCTTGGTTTCTGTCGGTAGGGTTCTTGTGCTTGCCTTTCGCCATCTGGTTATCTCTGGTGTTAGTTGGTCTTGTCTCCGGTTGGAGCTTGTCCCTCCTATGGGCCTGTAAACCTGTGTCTGTACTCCTGGGAGACCAACTCTTTTCTGGCAGGGTCTGTGGAGCTGCTTGGTTCCCTGCTGCAAATGGTGGCTGGAAGGGAAGACTCCAGTCCCAGTTGCTCCACTGATCATATGTCTTGTGTGCTCCTAGCTGTACCCCTCCAGAGAGAAGGTGGAAATCTCACCTCCGCACTCAGAAGTGAAATCGCGACTGGGTGATCATTCTCTCCAGGTTGGCTAAGCACAGAAGGCTATGGAGCTGCCTGGTTCCTTACTGCAAATGGCAGCTGGCTATCCTATTGTTTTTATTAATTTTTCATTAATCACTTTACAATCAAATTTAAGCCCTTCTTCTCCTTCTAATATCTCCTCACATAAGTCTTCCCTCTATTCCCCTTAGAGACATCCATGCGGATGTCAGAGCTGGTTCCAAAAGTAGTATGTATAAATATACTACTTATTATATATATTTTATATATATATATAAGTGTATATTATATATATATATAATGTAATAAAAATTCTGAAAGTCTAAGAAATATTGTCTTTAAATGGAAGGAAATCTTATGAAATCAATAGTACTATGATATAAATCTGGTCATAGGGAGGACCCTTCAGAATTCTATGTTGGTAGAGAGGTCATCATAAACCTGAGATAAAAGTTTCAACAGAAGTATTGTGTGTAGGGAAGACAAATTAGAATCAAATGCCAGTCACTTCTTTGTGAAGTTTCTTCTTAGTTTCAATGTGCTATTATTTGTCTACAGTGTTGCCACAATTTTCACAGAAATTTCAGAACTGTGAAAACATGCTAGATTTCAGTAACAGCATTAGTCTTAAAAATTTTAGTGAGACAACTTGCTACAATTTGCTCACAGCTATTATCCATTTAAGAATCTGGAGCTGGTCGCTATTATATGAACATATCTAACATTCCAACTATAAGTTTGGTCATGTAAAGTAATGCTATATTATCAAAAGAAAGTGGAATATGGAGATCCGGTCTAAATGGGATTTATGTATACCCACACATAGTTCACACTAATTACAGACTCCAGTATCTGCACAGTTTTTGCTGATTTAATGACTTCTGTTTGCCAGTCTATACATACAATCTCATTGGTAGTTATCTGCAATTAAGAGACAAGGGTACAGAAGACAAACATACTTATACATGTTTCACATAGTTTGCTGAATTCTCATAGTAGTCTGATGCACCAATGCACCTCCTTTTTAATATAAGTAGTGTAGTAAATTGCAGTTGGTACATCTCCAAGCAGCACACCTAATAATTCAGTTTTCTTGGAAGTAGTCATATTCAAATGTGCAAATATGTGCTGATTAATAGTCATAAGTATAGCTGTAAGACAAGTTTCTTGGAAGAAAAGGAATATTAATAATGAAAGAATTGGTAGATAATCAAGAGACATTTAAGCACACCTGTTTGAATGATTAAAAATTCAAAAATACTTGTGCTTGATTGAGATGTTCAACAAAGAAGATTTTTAGCTGGAGGAGATCTTTATTACTAAGTAAGGTTAGGATCATTCCTCCCATTGATATCCGACAAGGCCATCCTCTGCTACATATGCAGATGGAGACGTGTGTCCCTCCATGTGTACTATTTAGTTGGTGGTTTAGTCCCTGGGAGCTCTTAGAGGTCTGGTTGGTTGATATTGTTGTTCTTCCTATGGGTTTGCAAACCCCTTCAGCTCCTTCAGTCCTTTCTTTGACTCCTCCATTGTGAACCCCGTGCTCAGTCCTATGGTTGGCTGCCAGCATCTGTCTCTGAATTTGTCAGGCTCTGACAGACCCTCTTAGAAGACAGGTGGAGAGTCCATTGGTCCTGTGAAGGCTGGATGCCCAAGTGTAGGGGAATGTCAGGGCAGGGAGGCGGGAATGGGTCGGTGTGTGGCAGAACACCCTCATAGAAGCAGGTGGAAGGGAATAGGACAGAGGGTTTCCAGGGGGAAACCGGAAAAGAGGACAATGTTTGACGTGTAAGTAAAGAAAATATCCAAAAAAAAAAAAGGATGATTCATTTTATAGATGCCAGTCAGTGACTCACTCCAAATTCATCTGTCATCTATCCATAGGTTCATGTAGAAAGTATTTAAGGTGGTAAATGATGTGGTAGTACAAGGGCTCAGAAATATAGACTTTCACCTGCATATTATATGAGAAAGTTTATAACATGCCATAGTTTCTTTTCTGGCAAAGTAATTATATTATTGCTTCCAAATGTAATCATAACAGGATGGCACCTGCAGAGCCCCCAAGACCAATGTAGAAATCTGACCTTTAAAATGATCCCTGTTATATTAGCATTGTTCTCCTTCCAAATTCCATATAAATTATAGTGTCAGAGTTCTGCAAAAGAACAGAAACCTATGTAGACAGACAAAGAAAAAAGCAGTGATAGATATACACTCTCATGTACATTTGCAGTATAAATGTAAATATACATGTAATATATGAATGGATATACATATGTGTGTATGTATGTCTAATTAATACAGTTGTGAAAAAACACTATTAAAATCAGCTATGTACATTTTAAGTATTCATTATTATAACATCTGTTACATATAATTGTGAAACTTATTAGTCTAAGATATACAGTACAGAAGTTTATGGAAGGGCATTTAGAACATGATTCTTTAATATCTAGGGAGTATTCATCAGAGTGAAAAACATTGATTTGCATAATCATCTTCCTTGTTTTCATGCTAGAATGTTAAGAAACTTCCAAGATTAATTCTTCAGTCACTGATTACTTTCAAATAGAAAATATGTGATTTGTAAAGAGAGAAAATTATAACTGTGTTTTGCCTTCTACTGTCAAGAGTTTAGACAGAGAACCCTAATTGAAATACACATATTAATAGTAACCTGGGTTTCTTAGAAGTTCTAATTATTCATCTATTGATTTCCATCTTACGATATCTTATAGGTTTTAAATTGAAGATAATTGTGATTTTTTTTCAGCTATAAATTACCGCAGGAAGGGACCAGTAAATTTTTCTTAATGAACACAATATGGAATATTTATTTAAACGCTTTACACTTTATCAGGACTTTTTAAAAGGTTCGAAACAACATTTATATTGGCAAGTGTTCTGTCTAAATTAGAAAAGAATGCTTTATGTTGTGAATGGATTATTCTGTGTGTGCCAATTTTCTCAGTGTGGTGAATAATGATCTTAGAAATGTTCTGTAGCCCTTATAGATCTTTTGCTCATAGTTGTACTAGCTTTCAGAGTAGCATTAGGTGCCGGCCCTCAGTTGGTACATCTCTCTTTCTCATACTTAAATTAACTTTTACCATTTTTTATATTTAATCATACGTATTAGGGTTGTTATGTCTTTTGCATCAATTTCTCTGTCATTATTATAAACATGCCAATTCTTATCCGAGTTAATATGTCTTCCTTTTTATTTGAGATTCTCAATTACTTGCAATACTACCATTAAATCCATTGGAGCATTGACATGATCAACATGACACTGAGAATTATCAGCTGAATAAAATTTTTTTCTGAAAATGTTTCCTAATAAATAACAAATAAAAACACTCTGAAAATGTTCTCCAAACATGGTAGAAACAGTCAACACAAGAATCCACACCACCTGTGACTACTCCATGCATGATACCTGTAAAAGATAAAGCCAGCTAAAATTAAAGTATGCATGTAGGAGGCATTCACAAATTCTACCCTTAATCCGGGATTTACTAGCAGTTAATGGTTGTTAGGAGAAGGAGAGTCAGTTAGCTCT
Organism: Tokudaia tokunoshimensis; assembly: GCA_036184795.1. Classification (NCBI taxonomy): domain Eukaryota; kingdom Metazoa; phylum Chordata; class Mammalia; order Rodentia; family Muridae; genus Tokudaia; species Tokudaia tokunoshimensis. The sequence continues at coordinate 68,552,711 of BTHU01000015.1, forward strand.
AAGGATACAGTCCTTGATAGGCTGCCCATGTCCCATAAAATGATCCTACAACTGTCCAGATAATGGCAGCATTAAGTAGTCTAAATAGGTTTTTTAAAGTAAGTGATCAAATATGGAAAGGAAAGATGTGTGAGAAAAGGGAGAGGAGTAAGAGGAGACTGGATTTGAATAAAATATATTAGTTGCAAATATGAAATTCTCAATGGATAAGAGAGAGAGAGAGAGAGACAGAGAAACAGAGAGAGACAGAGAAGAGTGTTCTGAACAGAAGATTACAATCATTAAATAAAGAAAAAAAAGAAAAATCTTAACCAAACAGAATATTCCACAGTGGCATAAGGCTGACTGGTAATTTTCTGAGGAAGGGAATGAAATGATCCAGTTTTTATTACATCGTTAAAACAAAGATCAGGTCCAGGGTAGGGAGGGAGGACATGCAAAATGAAGGAAGAGACTTGGAGTTAGGAATTACACTGCCCCCAAAGTGGTGGCAGTAGATTCTTTTCTAAAGTCCATGACTCACTATTCCTGAGGAAGCTGGCTAGGTTTCTAGTTCCAGGCATCATCTCCCTCCTGAGGTGGCCTAAAGTACAATTAGACAGCTATTACTTGACACAGACACATGAGTGTCATTTATTATACCTTTATGAATGTCTTACCATGATGATAATTGTCATAGATCAAAGGTGATACAGCTGGGTAGGGCTGTGTAATTGCTACCCTTGGCAGTCTGCACAGTATTTTCTGGAAGCATGAATGTAGGCTACAGGGAAGAGACTTTCAAATAAGGTACAGTTTGATTCATCTGAATCCTGTGTCCTAAGTGTATGCCATTGTCAGTAGTGCAGGCCCATCTATCCTCAGGCTCCCATAGGGAACTTCTAACTATATTGTTTTGGGAGTTACCTGGGCTACACTCACTGGTCATTAAAAAGGTGGGTTCTTATTCCTAGTACTGGGGTTTTTCTTTGTTAGTGGCTCTTCTGAGAAATATTATTTGCTCAAGTGTCTTAACTTTAAGATAGTATTGTACTAACATGTAAACGTAGTTACCACCCTCATCAAAGAAGCCTCTCTTTACATTCAAATAGACATTATCATAGTAAACCACAACTGAACACAATTTGGGACACCAGCAACAATGGATATCTCTACATCATGTTTCCTGCATTAATGACTCAGGGGCTGTCTTGGAAGGGGGAAATTACTTATGGGAGCCACAAAGCCTAGAACCCTCCAGTGAACAGTTTATACTAGAATGAATACAAAACCAAGATGAGAAAAATAACAATATCAATGGACATGTTAATGTGGAAAAGTGCAAAGAAATACAGACAACTAATGACTTTTGGGGAAAATGGAATTACAGTCTCCCAAGGATGAGCAGAGTGGACATGAAACTATATACACGACAACGGCAGAAAGATTCACCAGGCTATATTTATTTGTATTTGTGATATACATGTATATGCACACACACATACATACACACACATCACATACACACACACATACACACACACACACATAGATAGATAGATAGATAGATAGATAGATAGATAGATAGATAGATAGATAGATAGATTGATAGATAGATAGATGAAAAATAATAAAATGGGCTACAAATTTTAGAATTAAGGACATTTGAGGGTTTAAAGGAAGCTTAATTGAGATCAGATGGTGGGAGAAAAAGAAGGAGGAAAGGAATGTAATTCCACTTCAATTTAAACTTTAAAAATAAAAACAAACAATTTCCCTATCAGAAAGAACTCTTATATTTTGAAGATGTAAACATGATATTTTATGTAACTTTCACATTATTTCTGGATGCAGCTGAACAGTATTAGGCACTAATGCAATGTCTTCCAAGATACATGTGTAATGTAGTCTTATCTTTATTGCTTTTATATTCCTGTTTTTATAGGTTCCATAGAAAGGTAGGTTTTTGACAAAATAACATTTATTTCTTCCTAGGCCTTAATTATTTTGTATAGGATCAGTCCAAATAATATTATTGAATATATTTAGAATCAATTGCATAGCCTTTGAATTTCAACATGAAGCATAAGAACAAAAGAAAATATAAATTAAAATATTGAAGAATTATTATTGAGCTAAATTAGAGATGTCTGTATAAATAAAAAAATGAATCAAGATTAGCTCTCCAAATTGATCCCTTGCATTTAAAGTTTACTATGATCAGAAGCCAAATGGTTTATTCTTTAAATATAGACAAATGGAATATACGTTTGAATTTTAGGGGAAAATTTTTGTGACTTGTTGAAAAAATTAGCATACAGAGAACTAGGTCTTTTTTGCCCTTGTTTTAAAATTTGAACAATGTTTTCAAATTAAGAGCAGAAGAGAATGAAATAGTTTGTTATAATGTTAAAAACAAATGAAGGAAAGGAAAAACAATTAAAAAAATAATATATCTCCATTCTGGTCTGCACCTCTACATCACCCAAGGCAAATTGGCTTGCTAGATATAGACTCTGCAGCCCAGCCTTTCTTCCAGGAAGTCTGTTCTAATCAGGGACACAGGTGAGACCGTGTCCCATCACCCATGCCAACTGAGACTTTCATAGACTTGGAACCTGTCTTGCCCTGCCAGATACCCATTGCCCTTCCAGAGCTCATTTCTCTTGAGTTCTACACCTCCACTTGGGCCAGTGTGCATACACGCTTCCCCACCACACAGCCCAGCCTGGCTCTCAGAAGGACTGCTGTAATCAGGGACACATGAGACCTGATCTAACTAAAGACAGTACTACCTGCCTCACAGAACACACAGGTCAATCTGCATCTGAGGAGGCCTGGTCCAAGGAGAGACAACCAGGCCAGTTAACACCAGAGACAACCAGATGGCAGAAGGCACACACAAGAATATAGCCAACAGAAACGACTACTATTTGGCACCACTAAAACCCAGATCTCCCAAAACAAGCCCTGAATACCCTAACACACATGAAGAGCAAGATTATGACCTTAAATCCCACCTCATGTAGAAGATAGAGATTCTAAGGAGGATATAAATAATTCCCTTAAGGAAATACAGGAAAACACAGGCAAACAGATAGACACTCTTTAAGAGGGAACAATGAATCCCTTAAAAAAATGCAGGAAGATACAAACAGGTGAAGGAATTGAAAGAAGTGGTCTAATACCTAAAATTGGAAAGAGAAATAATAAAAAAATAACAAATAGAGGCAATCCTGTAAATGAAAACACAGGAAAGAGGACAGGAATCACAAACGCAAGCATCTCCATCAGAACACAAGAGAGGGAAGAGAGAATCTCAGGAGTAGAATATACCACAGAAGATATTGATATATCTGTCAAAGAAAATCCCAACTATAAAATGTTCTTCACTCAAAACATCTTATGAAAAGACCAAACTTAAGAATAATAGAAATAGAAGAGGGTGAAAATTCTAAGGATCAGAAAACATCTTCAGGAAAATCATAGAAGAAAATTTTCTAACATAAAGAACAAGATGCTATAAACCTATTAGATGCTTAGAGAACACCAAATGGATTGAACCAGAAAAGATAATCCTCTGGACATATAATGATCAAAACACTAAATATACAGAACAAAGAAAGAACATTAAAATCTATAAGAGAAATTGTCCAAGTAGCACATGAAGGCAGAACTATTAGAATTACACATGACTTTCAGAGACCCTGAAAGTCAGAAGATCCTGGACAGCTGTCTTGCACACCCTGAGACCAAAGATACAAGCCCAGACTACTATCCCAGCAAATTTATCAATCACCATAGATGGAGAAACCAAGATATTCCATGTCAAAACCAAATTTGGAGAATATCTTTCTACTAATCTAGCCCTATACAGGATACTAAAAGAAAAACTACAACCAAAGGAGGGTAACTACACCCAAGAAAACATAAGATGTTAATCATTTCATGACATACACACCCAAGAAAAAGACAATGACATATATGTAATACCACCTCTAACACAAAAATAAAAAGAACTAGCAATCGCTGGTCATTAATATCTCTTAACATCCCAATAAATAGATACAGGTTAATAGACTGGATATGTAAACAGGATCCATCATTCTGCTGCATAAGATAAACATACATCAGCAACAAAGATAGACATTATCACACAGCAAAGGGCTGCAAAAAATGTTTCCAAACAAAGGGTGCTAAGACACAAGATGAATAGCTATTCTAATGTCCAATAAAATAGACTTTCAACCAAAAATATTCAAAAGAGAAATGAAAGACATTTCATACTCAAAGAAAAGAAAATCCACCAATATGAAACTTAAATCTATGCTCTAATGCATGTGCACCAACATTCATAAAAGTAACTTTATTAAAGCTCAAAACACACATTGAACCTCACATAATTGTAATGGGAGACTTTAAAAGCACACTCTCACCAATGGGCAAGTCATCAAAACAGCAAGTAAACAGAGACACAATGAAACTAGCAGAAGTTTGAACCAAATGGATTTTTACCCCAAAATTCATTTTACTCCAAAACCAAAGACAATAACTTCTTCTCAACCACTTAATGGAAGCTTTACCACAATTTACCATATAATTGGACACAAAACAAGCTTCAACAGATACAAGAAGGTTGACATAATCTCTTGAATTTTATCAGAGCACCACAGATTAAGGCTGGACTTCAACAACAGCAGAAAGAATAGAAAGCCCACATGCTTGGGGAAATTGATAATTTGCTCTGGGAAGAAATGAAAGAAATAAAAGACTTACTAGAATTCAATGAAAATGAAGGTGCAACATACACAAACTTATGGGACACAAGGAAATCAGTATTAAGCAGAAAATTCATAGCACTAAGGGCCTTAAAAAAGAAATCAGAAGGATCCCATACTAGCAACTTAACAACACAATTGAAAGCTCTAGAACAAAAAGAAGCAAACACAAGCAGGAGGAATAGTTAGCAGGAAATGATGAAACTTGGGGCTGAAATGGAGAACAGAGGGAGGGAAGGGGGCTTATGGGACTTTCGGGGAGGGAGGAAACGGGAAAGGGGAAGTGATTTGGAATGTAAATTAAAAAAATAAAATAAAATAAAAAAAAAAACAAAGAGCACAATATAAAAAAATTGACAAAACCAAGAACTGTTTTTGGTTTTTTTTTTTTTTTTTTTTTTTTGAGAAAATAACCAAGATAGACTGTAGCATGTAGTTAAAAAATAATACCCATGCTATGTCCAGCTAGGCACCAGCAGTTGCGGTCTCCCCACTCCCATGAGGAGCCCCAAGTGGCAGTCTCCCCTGGTTCTTGTGGTTGCTGTCACTGAACTGCTTGCACTTCTCAAGCCATCCATTCCTTGTTGCAAGCCTGTAGAAAACAGCTGCTGCTGACACTGCTCCTACAGCCCCAAATGAAAACTCCAACGGCTTGTGATTTACCAGCCAGATTTATATCAGTAAATATCAACCCCCAAAATGCCCACACAACCAACACAAAAAATTGATGATGATACAAGCTGCACACCTAGATTGTACAATTGTATCCTACATTACTCAATCTTCTACCTATGAAACCTCCTTAGTTACGTAAGGCTCCTAGGACCACAAGGTTCTGGCTTATCCTCTCCACTAGGTTCCAGCTTGTCTCTCCTATCTCTGTCCTCTCTTCCTTTCTAAAACTTTCAGCTCTTCCCCCTCCTTCCACTGCCAAATCACAGGCTCTAGCCTTATCGGATTAATTAAGATTTCACCTGACCTCACCTGAGCCTGGGCAAAACTGGAAAATCTAGACAAAATGGATAATTTTCTAGACAAATATCTAGATACTATTAATATGTTAGATATGTTAATATGTAAATATTAACAGTTTAAATTGAGATCTGATAAATTATCTAAACTCTTCCCAAACCTCTAAGAAAACAGAAACAGTCATTAAAACCTCCCAACACAAGTACAGGGTCAGATGGTTTTACTGCAATATTCTAAAAGATCTTCAAAGAAGAGCTAGTACTAATACTTCTCAAATTATTCCACAAAATAGAAACAAAAGGAACACAACCTATTCTATGAGGTCACAGTTACTCTGATACCTTAACCACACAAAGACTCAACAAAGAAAGAATTTGACACCAATTTCTCTTATTATTGATGCAAAAGGACTCAATAAAATTCTTGTAAACCAACTCCAAGGATACATCAAAAATATCATTCACCATAATCAAGTAGGTTTTCATCCCAGGGATGTAGGGATGTTTCAATATATGAAAATTCATTAAGGAGATCCAGTATATAAACAAACTCAAAGGAAAAAAAATGATCATCTCATTAGATGATAAACTGACTGAGAAAGAAGTAAACAATGCCCATCAAAATAGTCACAAATAATATAAAATATCATGGTCTAAATCTAACCAAGCAAGTGAAGATCTGTATGGCAAGACCTTCAAGTCCCTGAAGACAGAAATTGAAGAAGTCCTTGTAAAATGGAAAGATCTCTCATGCTCATGGATCTGTAGGATTAACTGATCCTACTAAAATGGCCATCTAATCAAAAGCAATCTCATCTACATATTCAATGCAATTCTGATCAAAATTGTAAAACAATTCTTCACAGACATGGAAAGCACAATTTTCAGCTTCATATGGAAAAAAAAACCAAAACAAAAACAACAACAACAAAAATACCCAGGATAGCAAAAACATTTCTGAACAATTAAAAGAACTTCTGAAGGACTCACCATCCCTGACCTCAAGCAGTTCTACACAGCAATAGTGATAAAAATAAAACTCCATGGTGTTGGTACAGAGACAGACAGGTTGATCAATGGAATAGAACTAAACACCTAGAAATAAACCTACACACCTACAGACACTTGTAATTTGACAAAGAAGCCAAAACCATACAGTGGAAAAAAGGAAGTATCTTCAACAAATAGGGTTTGTCTAACTGGTGATCTGTATGTAGAAAAATGTAAATTGGTCCATATTCATCACACTGCACAAAGACAAGCTCAATTCTGTCAAGGACCTCAACAACAACAACAAAAAAATACCACAACAACAACAAAAAACAAAAAACAAACAAACAAAAAAACATACAGTGAATCGCACAGAAGAGAAACTGCAAAATACCATAGAATTGATTGGCACAGGAGAAAATTTACTGAACACCTCTGACTCAGGCTATAAGATCAACAATAGATAAACGGGACCTCTTGAACCAAAAAAGTTTCTGTAAGGCAAAGGACATTCAATAATACAAAAAGGCAGCCTACAGATTAGGAAGAGTTCTTCATTATCCTGACATCCCATAGAGGCCTAATATCTAAAATATATAAAGAACTCACAAAGTTAGACTCCAAAAACCAAATAATCCAATTAAACATGGGGTACAGAGCTAAACAGATAATTCTTAACAGAGGAATCTAAAATGTACTTTAAAACATGTTTAACATCCTTATTCATCAGGGAAATGCATAGCTAAGACAAAAAAAATGAAAAAAAACCAAACCAAAACAAACAAACAAACAAAAAAAAAACAGGACTCAGAAGATGCTGGAGAAGACATGGGGCAAGAGGAACACTCCTCCATAGCTGGTAGCATTGCCAACTGATACAATAACCCTGGAAATTAATCTGGTGGTTCCATAGAAAATTGGAAATAGTTCTACTTCAAAACTCAGCTATACTGCTCCTAGGCATATAGCCAAAAGGTACTCCACCATACTACCATGTTCATATCAGCATTATTCATAATAGCCAGAAACAGGAAGTTGTTAATAGCCAAAAATTACAGAATACCTATATTGTGTATGCTCCACGGACCCTAAGAAATTAAACAAGAAGGAAGTCTCAAATGAGGATGCTTCAACCCCAATTAGAAGACGAAACAAAATAATCATAGGAGGCAGATAGAGGGAGGGACCTAGATGGGAGAGAGGAAGAAGAGGGGAAAAAGTGTGGCAGGATCATTTATGGCATGGTTACAGGAAAGAAGACAAAGGAGCCTAGAGAATTAATGGAAATATGCAACAGTCTGTGGTGGTATGTGTGGGAAGAAAGGCTAGAATATCCCAGAGACTTGGAATTGGAGTGGCTCCATGGAGTCAATGTAGGTTATCTTGGCCGAAATTCCTAACAGTGAGGTTGTGGAACATGAAAAGACCACCTCCAATAGTTAGACAGGGTCTCCAATGGAGAGATAGGGACACCAAATCACCTTCATAATTTTTGAGCCCAAATTGACACCTAGCCAGAAAATGTTCAACTTATACTTTTTCCTGACCACAAGATATATTGGTATAAAGAATGATCAGAAATTGAGGGAATGGCTAACCAATGAGTGTTCCAACTTGAGACCCATCCCATTGGTGAGAGCCTACCACTGACATTATTAATGATATTCTGATAAACTTTGCAGCCTGGATCCTACCATAACTGTTATCTGAGAGGCTTTACCCTGTAGCTGATGGCAATGTATGCAGAGACCCATAGACCAACATTAGGCGATGATTAGTGAATCCTGTGTTAGGTGAAGAGGAAGGATAAATGGAGCCAGAGAGTTCAAGGACACCAGAAGAATAACATAATCGATTAACCTAGGCCCATAGGGACTCACAGAGACTGAACCACAAAGAAGATAACAAGCATGGGACAGACCTAGGTCCCCTGCGCACATGTAACATATGTGATACTTGACTTTCATGTTGGAGTCCTAACCGAAGAAGGAAGGGATATTTCTGATTTTGTTTCCTACTGTTGGAACCCATTCCCCTAACTAGGCTGTTGCCTTGCCTGTCTAGCTTCAACAAAAGAAGATGAATCTCGTCCTGCTGTAACTTGGTTTGGTAATAGGGGTTGATATACATGGGAGATCTTCCCTTCTCCGTGAAAAAGGAGGAAGGGATGGGGTGACGTGAGGTGTGAGTGAGGGACTGAGAGCAGATGAAGGAGGGGTATCTGCTGTCCGGATATAAATTAAATAAATGAATTAGTTAATGAAAAAAAATTCCAGATTTTATGTCTGCTTCATGGTTAATTTGGGAGTCCAATTCACAACACCTTCATCCTAAAATACTTTAGACTGCAAGAGACAGTAACAGAAGGCTGCTGTCAAACAAGTCGTGTTTGAAAGCATTTTGAGTAATTTTGTATTAGGTATGTGACATAATATTTGTGTGTAGTCTAATGCTTACCTAAATGACTTTCAGTGTAGTCATATTCCTGAAGGACATTTATTAAAGTACTAAGATGAGTGAACTACTCAGTCTATAACTTATTAAGTGACAGAAAATAATGGTTTGAGCAGCTACTGAGAGATAAACCTGGCAGAATCAAGTAGACCCAAACAGCCATCTATTGCAGATGTGTGATGCTATTATATATTGAATATATTGGAATATCTGCTTCAGCATCTATAAAACGAAGGTAGCACTGCATGTTTCACATGACTGTACTGAGGATTTAATTCACAATTGTTCACAAAAGCTAGTTATAGATCTTCAACACATTTTCACGTTTCAACAATGCCCTACCATGTTATTTAGTGGTTTCTTCTATATTATTGAAACAAATCAATGCTGACACATTATGCATTAACTAGATTTGATTTGATTAACAAGCAAGCCTGTGTGGGTGGTGTATTTGTTGCCATGAGTGTGATCACATGTATTCTTCCCTCTTTTTGTTGCTGTGTTAAAATAGTTGCACCAAAAGCAACATAAAGGAGGAAGGCCACATTTCAGTTTACAGTCCAGCATTGAATGAACTCCTATTAGGAACCTGAGTCATAAACCATGGAGGCACATTGCTTGCTGGCTTGCTCTCTGCTTTACATGATGGCTCATTTTCTCACAGACTCATGATTGACTTGCTTTTTTATATGGGCCACCTGCCTAATGATTGTGCTGTCCTCAGTGGCATGGACCATCTGACAATCCCTCACGGCCAGTCATACAGGCCAAACAGATCCATGCAATTTCTGAATGAAACTCATTCCTTCAGATGACTATGGCAAGTAGACAAAAAAGTTACCCAGGTTGTCAAGAATAACAAGTTAAAGTACTCTCATGGTATGGTTAATAGTATTGTTTGAAATTACAGGAAAGTGAAAAAAAGAAAACTGAAGAAGAACATAACATAATTTCCCTGATGTAAAATTACTCACCAATAAAGCTTCAAAAAGATAATGTTGTAAAGATCTTCTCAATATCTTCTTTTAAAATAAATTGAAAAGAAATACAATTTCATCACATCTAAGTTTCAAGTACAAAACCAGATTATGGTCCTTACAGTCACTAAAAACTGGCTTGTTTTAGAACTATATAGTAATGTGGAATATTTATTGAGGACAGGCCTAAATTGATTGTTACCTCAAAGTGAGGACAATGCATTCTCTCTCTCTCTCTCTCTCTCTCTCTCTCTCTCTCTCTCTCTCTCTCTCTCTCTCTCTCTCTTTCTGTCTCTCTATATGTATATGTGTATGTATATGTATATGTATATATATGCCTCAACATCTATCTATCTATCTATCTATCTATCTACCTATCTATCTATCTATCTATCTATCTATCTATCTATCTATCTATCTATCTATCCATCTATCTTTCTATGTGTGTGCAATATTTCAAATGATATGTGATCATATCCACAATGAAGCCTTCTCAAAGGATGACATACTGTGTTTCAATAACTTAAATCTACAGGGCGATGAAGTGTGAAACCTGAAATTTATTTTCAAACACTACCTACTAATAAAGCCATCTCAAATCTTCAGCACAATGAAAAATTAGGGAAAAAAAAGGCCTAAAACCTATTTGTCATAAGGATTTGAAGCATTTGTTCATTAGTTTTATACTAGGCTTTCCGGTATTTTTATGTGACATATTTTCCATCTTTATACAAAATTCTTTGAATTCTTAACAAATAAATACCTGTGGACATAGTCAACAATGTGGGGATAATAATGTTCATACGAATTTTTTAATGGAGGAAACATGTATGGTCTGTGCCCAAAGAGGAAGGAAGCAGGATGATTGTAGCATTCATTGTATCAGCTAGCCACATGGAACACTATAAAATGAGTATGAAATAGACAGGCAACGAAAGAAAGTTATTGTCCCCTGCAGGGAATTGGATCTCTTCCAATCAGCTTTCTGCTGCCAAGAAAGATAATGCGCTTGCTTTACCACTGAATGAATCAACACAATAAACACCTTGCAACATTTAAGTGTGGCCATTTAGATACTCTGTGAACTAAAAGTCTGTGATTAGGTTGCTGTTGTTATGAATGTGTGACAGATCAAAGGCACATACATACTGAGACCAGATCAAACATTTGGCTACATTTTGAACTCTCTCATAATCTACAAAAAAATCATTAAAAATTTTACAACTGGGTAAGAATAAAATACAGGATAATTTATTTACCATAATTTAGTTATTTTTGATTTTTAAATCTGAAAAGGCCAGAAATTTAACCATATAATTATTCATAAAATGAATAAATTTTATATGATTTGTATTATTTCATGGTTTATAACTATTGTCTTTTGAAAGTCCTTAAATTTTATGTTAGCATTTATTTAATTCTTATTTGCCTTTCATCTTAACCTGTTTAAAATGGCCAAGGTCAATACAATAAACAAGAATACATACTCAAGAGGATACAGGAGAAAGGATACACTTAATCATTGGTGGTAGGATTACATATTAGCCACTATGAAAGTTAATGTGGAGGTTCTTCAAAATGACAAAAATAGATCTACCACCAATCCACTATTAGTATGTATCCAAATGTCTACATCCTACTACAGGGATTCGAACTCATGCGTGTCCATTGATGTTATATTCACAATAGCCTAAAGATAGAAACAGCCTAGACATCCATCAACTGATAAATGCATAATGGAAATTTTACAGTTTTATGATTTATTATTAAGCTGTCAGGATATGTGAAATTATAAAGTTGACAGGCAATTAGATGGAGGCAAAAACAGCTATCCTGATTGAAGTACCTAGACCCCCAATATACAAATATTGCTTATTTTCTCTTACATATGAATGTTAGTTGTAATCTTTAGTTATGTGTTTTTATATCAGAAGAACAATAGATGTTAGGTAGCTACTAAGGGCCAGGGGTGGAAAAGGATATCTTCTAATGAAGATTAAATAGAATATGTATTATAAAGAAATAAGCTATAGATCCTTGGATCATTGGCCAAAGGGGTACCCTATGTACCTCAAACATTACAGACTATTGAAGTGCTACTGATTGCCTTCTATATATCAATGGTAAGGCCATACTTATGTCATCAAACATGGAGACCTTAAGCTGTTCACTAACTAGAAGCTTGACTCTTAATGACAAGTGTCCAAGGTTTTACAACATATGTGCACACTATCAGAGACAAAAAGTAATCACCGATATTGTCTCATTACATACCTCTGACCTACACCAGTGACCTTACAAGATAATCTCATATAAGATTAACACAAATGTTATGGGCATGATCATCTACATTCGATTTAAGACCTATTTTTGAGATGTAACCAATATGTAACACTTTGACAGCATCCACCAGCATGATACTAGATAGATATTGGGTCCTAAGGGGAAATTGTATTCTTATCCTTAAGCTAAAATCAAACACCACCAAACACCATAGTAATAAAATGACTCCTAGTGACATATTTCTCTATATAAATATCATTGCATCATTCTACCCACACCAGAGAAATTTCTACCAGTACTAGATGAGAATCAACACAGAAACAAACAACTGGGTAATGCACAGAGAGTGAGAGACTAGCCAAAAGTGACCAAGGTTCCAGGTTACTACCTGCTAGACATATGCATGTCCTATGATTTAACTATGTGGTGTTTTAAGCAAGAGGGTCATACTCTGTGTTTGTGTGTATGTGTGTGTGTGTGTGTGTGTGTGTGTGTGTGTTTGTGTGTGTGTGTATGTGTATGTGTGTGTGTGTGTGCGTTTGTGTGTGTGTATGTGTATGTGTGTGTGTGTGTGTGTGTGTGTGTTTGTCCACGCACAGGTGCATGTGTGTGTGTGTGATGTACATACCTATATGAAGCTCCTACAGTAGAAAAGAAGACATATGTGAAGCTTCTTCAGTAGTAGATATAAAATCCTTTGCCTCTGAACTAAGAGAACCTTGTGAAATACAAGACTGAAAGGGTGTAAAAGCCACAGGAGATAGAGGACAACAAGATACCTTTAAATCAACAGAACCAAAACACATGAGAACTCACAGAGACAGAAGCACAGGGAGACTAATATATATCCATAATATCTAAAATTAAAAGGTCATTATATTATATTTATTGATTGATTTTTAGTTAATTCAAATCTCTTATTTTATTATATATTTAATCTTTAATCTTTAAACCAATTTATAAGTTTAAATATATTTTCATTATGTTATTTTACATCCCCCTAGTCTGTCCAGGATCTTTCTCCAGTTCTGCCTAACAAACTTTTAAGTTCTTTCGCCAAAACCAAAAACCCAATACAATAAAACCAAGAAAAGAAAATAAGAAAACATCCAGAAACAAACAAAAACAAACAAATAAGCAAATAAACCTCAAATTGTAACCAAATTAAACCACAGAAAATATTATGCATTTCATTATATGAATTCCTGAGCATGAGGTCTAGCTGTGAGTAGTTGATAGACCCAGTTTATTAGTGAAATCTGATTTTTCTTTTCTCAGAAGGTATAAATGACAGTTCAGTTGTTAACCTTTACCCTAGTGTCCAGTTTTTAAATCATTCATTCATTCGTTCATCCGTTCACGTTTTTCAATATAATAATAAAATATAGTAAAATTTAAAAGACAAAAAAATCCTAACACATAAAAACTAGAGAAGACAAGCAACAAAAGGAATGCAACTTAGACAAGGCGCAAGAATGAGAGACCTGCTTATTTATTCACTCAAGAATTCCATAAAAACACTAAATTGGGAGCCATAACACATGCACAGAAGGCATCCTGATGACCTGTGAAGGATCTGTGCTTTCTATTTCTGTCCCTGGGAGTTCATATGTGCTTTGATCATGTTTCTTTAAATAGTCTACTTTTATTGGCATCCTCAGCTCCAGATGGGGCTCAAGGGGATGTCCTTACATTTTAAACCTTGATTTATGAAGATATTCATGAAACTCATGGCCTTGCTGCATTAAATAGCCACCACCACCACCAACAACAACAACAAAACAAAACAAACTGAAGGAAAGCAAAATCAAAAATCCTTTTTAAGTAATTTTTAATCTTCTCCCTCTCCCTAATTCAACCTTTGTTTTCCTATATTCCACTTTAACCATTTACACCACTGTGCTCTATTTTCTGTCCCTTGTGACACCTTACTGAATTCCTGACTTCTATGGGTATTCCAAACGAAACACATATAATTGAAAACTCAGCGCTAACATCAACAGACTAGAGATATCATGGAATATTTTCTGGGTCTGGGCTATTTCACACAGGATGAAACTTCAATTTCCATCCATTTATCTGTGAATTTCATATTTTTTCTTGAATGACTGAATGAAATTCCATGGTGAAAGTGTTCTACACTTTTGTTTTTCATTTGTCAGTTGAAGGACATCTTTGTTCTCCCTATTTCTTGGCTATTGTGAACACAGCAGTAATGACACATATCTGTGTGATACTAATCTCATACAGATTTCATGTATACAATTCCTTTGGTATCATATTGAAAATAAACCTTAATTTGAAACAATATACCTAAATACACAATTGAAAATTCTAATCTGGGATTGCTTCAAGTTTCTCTCCATTTAATTCTAATCTGATTTTTCCAGTAATAATGTTGAATAAAATTTATTCTAACACTAATGATTTAAAAATATTTATATAGAAAAGACAAAATTCAAGATGACACACGATTCTTGTTTAATACATTTCCTTAACCATTCCCTCTTGATATCATAAGTATTATCAATGTGTTATTGTATCTTTTCACTCATCTCATTGAGCATGAGAAATCATTAACAAAGAATATATTCTTTTTGAACTAGTTATGATAGTGATATTCATATCTTTAATTTTCTTTTAAAATTAGGCTTATGATAGTGTCTACCTCAATATCACTATTTACTAAGAATGTTGGCAAAACCCAGAATCCTTGTGTTTCTTACAAGGAAGTATGCTTCTTCAGATAATAGTGTCTTCTAGAATTCTAAGTTTCATATGAAAATCAGGAGAAAATGAACAAGTGAGTCACTGTATGAGGAGACATCGTAGAATGATAGCCTGTTCTCAATAAAACGCTTTAGAAATGTGTGTCTTTTCAAGCCATTCTATTCTGACATAAGTTTATCAGCAAAAATAATTCATTAGCCTTTAATCAAGACACTCCTAGGTCATACATACGCCTCCAGCAACTGTCAAAATACTGCATTTAAATGCCAGGGAACATGACAATGGACTTTTCAGAGTTAGAAATGTAAAATTTATAAAGGGGTGTAAATCATTAGTCCTAGTTTGTGTGCATTTCTCTGTTAAATACTTGCAGTATTTTAACACCTATTTAGTGTTGATAAATGTATAAATCATATCTGAAACAGGGAGTGTCTAAATCCATGTAATCCCATTGAAGTGCTAGGTTTAATGGTTCTCATTAAAGCATGTGTACTTTGAATTTCAACTGCCTTATAATTATAAAAATATTTGCTTCTTTTTTACAGATTTGACTAATATAATGTATATTAAATATAGATGAGAAAAATATTCTAAGAATAGATACAGAATGTTGGTTGCAATGTTATTTGGAACAATCAAACTCCTTTACATGATATATGTGGAAATTATTTAATCGAGGAAATTAGGTAAATGCAAAGTTTTGGAAGATCAGCAAGAGCGGGTTTTTAGTCTGAGATTTCAACATGGGAGATTTACAAATTTCAACATGAGATTTACAAATCTGTAACTAAACTCAATGTGACAACTGCAGCCTGTAATCTACATATTCCTATTCCTTCATTGTGCTACAGTAGAACTAAGAATTAAGAGAACAGCCCCAAAGCTCTGGACTTGGAAGTATGAATTCTATGTTAGTCTTCCAACTAGAAAATCAACTACTCTCTGCTTGTATATCAGTTTTGTATTAATTTCTATTCATAGAACCTAAGCAGAAAGAATTTTTGATTTTAGTTTTATACTTCCTGGACAACGTAGTTCAGGGAAATTGAGGTTAGAAATGTGTTGGCTTCCTTCTTTAATGAGCCAATTAATCAAACACATTAGAGTGATGAATGTAAGGCTTAAAATAAAGGGGGAAGTTAACAGTGACAATGCTGACTGTTGATTAGGCACAACATTAAAAAAGAGTTGGTGTCTTTCAGACAGAAGAAATATATAAATTCTGAGTGTCATAACTCAAAAATAAATAAAATGAGAATAATCAATTAAGTTGTATTTGTATTTATTCTGTCGACCACTTTCTACCTTATTTTATAAAATGATTAGTTTCGAATGTCAAAAAGTTCCTTTAAATGACACAGATACAGATTCAAAATTTATAGTTTTTTACTAAGCCTGGATTCTGAGGCAATCAATACAAGGCAAATATGTATTAGTATCAGTGATCAAAGTAGCAGAGCCAAGAATGGTTTAAAAGTCATTGTGAATTGAATGGCATTGCTCCCATATGGCTAATTATGAACAAATAGCACAGATACTGTGGTGATGAAAATTATTATTTAAATATTTTGTTAGAATAGGTCACTTTTGAGAAGAGACTAAAGCTAGCACAAGGAAAGAAGAGCTTACGCTTATGTATGTGATGCATAATCACTGCAAGGGAGTAAAACCACCCACCCACATTTTAATCTCCCAGTCATTCTGAATTTTTCATGAGTTTTTACCCTGTATCTGCTTGGTAAGAAGAAGCAGCTTAGATATTTTTGAAATTCCTCAATGCTGGGGTTGTATTCGTAGTTCCTTGTCCACTTGTTAGTACCAGTGACTGAAGCTGGAACTGTGTGGTGAATCAACATCTCAATGTCTACTTCCCTGCCCTTTTCATTTTATAAACATAAGCCCTCACTATGGACACAGGCATCTTCCATTCCTCAGGTGAAACATTTGGTATGTTGAGGTATATAGCCACAGGGACCTGACAGAATGAGTGACCTTAGCTCACACCTGTCCAACAAAGCTACTGCCTCATTATGTTGATTTGAAATATTTTCATTCAACTAACACTTGATATCATATATCCTAGTATTTATTATCTTATTTTGAGTCTTCAGCCTGTCTAGTCTTTCACCATATTTTTTAACAATCTCCTACTTTCAGTTTCTTTTTCTTCCATATTTGTGAACTGAGAGGTCCATGAAAAAAGGTTTCCTTTGTTTCTTGTTTGAACTGCTGCTGGGCACTAATAGACATGCTGATATTGATAGGGGAGAGCCCATGAGCCACAACCCTAGACAGAGTACAGACAACTAAAGGTTGCTGGTAGTGGAAGAAGTAGTCTTCTCCAGGAGAAAAAGACACTAATAGATTACCCAAAACCAAATGATCAGCCCTGAAAACAATATACCATAGGTAATATTATTTTACAGACTAAGCAGGCTTTAATAATCTATATAAGAATGTGTGTGTGTGTGTGTGTGTGTGTGTGTAACTGAAGGAGAGTAAGGGGAGGATAGGAGAGTTTAGCAAGAAGAAAAAATAGAAAAGATATAATTATATTACAGACTTAAAAATAAATAAATGAATCTCTGATATGACTTATTGTAATAGTTTCAATCCATAGATACAAATTTACTGGAAAATTATTTGAGTTTGTAAGTTGTGGGATTTTTTCCTTTCCTCTATCGGTAGAATGTTTAATCTTTAGTCTTGTTCTTTGTTTTCAAATAATACAAGAATAAATTGTCCAGTAACCCATTGTGTATAAGCTAGGTTGCATTAAGATCTAAAACTGGGGCCAAGGACTTAGGTCAGTAACTATGTTTCTTTGTCACCAACTCTTTTTCGAAAAATACAATCTTTGGAACAGATTCTGATCATGCCACCATTCCCATCAATGTGTTTACAGCATGCATCTGAGTTTTCTCTAAGAACTCCTAGCTACAAAAACATTATTAACTTTTTACGTTTTTAGTTCAGAAATGAATTTATATATCTCCTTTACATTAAACTTGCATTTTTATTGCCCTGGTGTTTAGGCTACTGACTGATTGTAAAGAGGAATTATGGCTATTATTATTATTATTATTATTATTGATAATTTATTTACATTTCAAATGTTATCCCCATTCCTGGTCTCCTCAGAAAACCTCTAAGCCCTCCCTCTCCATGTGCTTTTATGAAGGTGCTCCCACAAAACCCACCCAATTCTTTCTCCCAACTCTGGTATTTCCCTACACTGGGGCATTGAGACTTCACAGGACCAATGGCCTCTCCTCCTACTGATGCCCAACAAGGCCACCCTCTGATGCATATGCATCTGGAGCAATGGGTCCCTCCATATATACTCTTTGGTTGGTGTTTTTGTCACTGGGAGTTCTGGGGGGGTCTGGTTGGTTGTTATTGTTGTTCTTCCCATGGGGTTGCAAAGCCCTTCTAGCTCCTCCATTGGGGTCTCCATACTCAGTCCAATAGTTGACTGCAAGCATCTGCCTCTGTATTTGTCAGGACTTGGCAGAGCCTCTCAGGAAACATTGATATCAAGCTCCTGTCAGCAAGCACTTCTTGGCATCCACAATAGTGTCTGGGTTTGGTGGCTGTATATAGGATGGTTCCCCAGGTGGGGCAGTCTCTGGATGGCCTTTCCTTCAGTCTCTGTTCTATATTTGTCTCTGTATTTCCTCATGTGAGTATTTTGTTCTCTTTTCTAAGAGGAACCACCACATCCACACATTGGTCTTCTTTCTTCTTAAGCTTCATCTAGTTTGTGAATTGTATCTTGGGTATTCCAAGTTCTGGGGATAATATCCACTTATCAGTGAGTACATACCATGATTGTTCTTTTCCAAGCTTCTGGTTATTATAAATAAGGTTGTGTCCTTATTCTATGTTGGTGAATCATTTGGGTGAATGCCTAGGAGTGGTATAGCTGATTCCTCAGGTAATACTATGCCCAGTTTTCTCAGGAACTGCCAGATTGATTTCCAAGATGGTTGTAAGAACTTGCAATCCCAACAGCAATGGAGGAATGTTCCTCTTTCTCCATGTCCTTTCCAGCATCTGCTGTCACCTGAAGTTTTGATCTTAGCCATTCTGACTGGTGTGAGGTGGAAACTCAGGGTTGTTTTGATTTGTATTTCCCAGATGACTAAGGATGTTGAACATTTCTTTAGGTATTTCCCATCCATTCAGTATTCCTTAATTGAGAATTCTTTGTTTAACTCTGCAACCCATTTTTTAATAGAGTTATTTGATTCTCTGGAGTCTTCCTTCTTGAGTTATTTGTATATATTGGATATTAGCCCTCTATCAGATGTAGGATTGGTAAAGATCTTCTCGCTATCTGTGGGTTGCTGTTTTGTCTGTTGACAGTATCCTTTGCCTTACAGAAGCTTTTCCCGTTGTAACTGCCTGCTTTTACAATAAAGTGAAGCTGGGGATGAATGGGAATGTTTCTAGAAAGGAAAGAGAGACCAGGACAACAGGTTGCTGATCAAGGTCCAATTTTTAGTGGGAGACTGAGATTTTAAGATTGGGGTGGTGTGAAACTCTTCTCCCAAGGTTCAAGATTCTGCTCAGCAGGTGTTGGCTCCACTGCTCCACTGCTCAGCAGGTGGCCTGCTTAATTCAGGAAATTGTAGATCTGGAAGAACAATGGACTTCACCTTGGTCCACCCTAGGTGGGGGAGATTGTGGAGGTCTGGAATTCCAGCTCAAAAGGCTGAGGGTGGAGGGCACATCCCATGGTCATGAATTGGCATGAATAGTATAGTAAAAATTGCCATCTTGATGAAAGTAATTTACAGATTCAATGCAATCCCCATTCAAATTCCGACTCAATTCTTCAGAGTTAATAAAAGCAATTTGAAAATTCATTTGGAATAACAAAAAAATCAGGATAGTGAGAACTATTCTCAACCATAAAAGAACTTCTAGGGGAATCTCTATCCCTGACCTCATGCTGTAATACAGAGCAATGGTGAAAAAATAAAACAAAACTGTTTGGTATTTGTACAGAGACAGGCAGGTAGATCAAGGTACAGAATTGAATACCCAGATATGAAATCATACACCTTTTGTCAACTTGATCTTTGACAAAGGAACTAAAACCATCCAGTGCATAAAAGACAGCATTTTCAACAAATGGTGCTGTTTCAACTGGTTGTCAGCATGTAGAAGAATGCACATGGATCCATTCTTTTTTTTTTCTTTGCTTATTAGATATTTTCTTTATTTACATTTCAATTGTTATCGCCTTTCTTGGTTTAGCTTTTTATTTTTTTCCTAAGGTTTTTTTTATTTACATTCCAAATCATTTCCCCTTTCCTGTTTCCTCCCTCCCAGAAAGTCCCATAAAGCCCCCTTCCCTCCCTCTTTTCCCCATTCAACCCCCTCTCACTTCTCTGTCTTGGCATTCCCCTACATCCAGTCTTTCCAGGACCAGGGGTCTCTCCTTCCATCTTCTTGGAAATCTATTGATATGCGTATTGTGTCTAGGTTTTAAAAACCCCCTAACCCAGTCCTCTCTCCCTGTTCACCAACCCAATCACTCCTGCTCCCTGTCCTATGATTCTGCTATACCGGGGCATCAAGCCTTCTCAGGACCAAGGGCTTCTCTTCCCTTTGATGCCCAACAAGGTCATTCTCTGCTACATATGCAGCTGGAGCCATGGGTTCCTCCATACAAAGCTCAAGTCCAAGTTGATCAAGGACATCCACATAAAACTAGATACAGTGAAACTAATAGAAGAGAAATTGGAGAAGAGCCTCAAATAAATGGGCCCAGGGGAAAATTTCCTGAACAGAATACCAGTGGCTTAAGCTCTAAGATCACCACTAGACAAATGGCACCATGGCTTTTTAATTTCTTTATTTTGGTATAATGTGTCTTCTTAGTACCACTCTTCACTTTTCTTTTTCTTTTTTTATTGGATATTTTATTTATTTGCATTTCAAATGTTATCATCTTTCCTGGATTCCCCTCAAAAGAAGCCCATCCTATCCTCCCTCACCCTGCGTCTATGAGGATACTTCCCCAACCACTCACTTACTCTAGCCTCCTTGCCCAGACATTCCCATATACTGGGGTATCGAGCCTTCACTGGACCAAGGGCCTCTCCTCCCATTGGTATCTGACAAGGCCATCCTCTTCTACATATGATCCTGGAGCCATGGGTATGTACTCCATATGTTGTCTTTTGTTGGTGGTTTAGTCCCTGGGAGTTCGGGGGGGGGGTCTGGTTTGTTGATATCGTTGTTCTTCCTATGGGTTGTAAAGCCCTTCAACTCCATCAGTCCTTTCTCTAACTCCTCCATTGAGGACCCCGTGCTCAGTTTGATGGTTGGCTGAGAGCATCTGCCTCAGTATTTGTCAGATTCATACATCACAAATATAACTCTACTTTCCAAATTTTCTTAGAATATTGTTCTGTGAGTCATTTTTTTGGTCTCATCTCCTCAATGATTGGAATCACATTCTATCCCTTACTACTTTATCATTTTAGTAAGTAATGTCAATGTTTGTCAAATTATTATTCAGGGAACCCATGGGATAACTATTATGCAATTAGCAAAATATACACTGTTATGTTTCAGAAGGAATGCTGCTGAACTGCAAATACTAATAACCAATTAAATGAACAATTCATAGAACACATAGTTAGCTATAATTCACATGAATAATTTCCTACAATTTGAAAATGGTATCTTTAATTCAGGAAATGATTACATTGAACACTTTTGTTGTTTTGTGTGTTTCTTCAGTCCTAGGAAACCTGTTGCTTTGAGCAGGTGTCTCCAGGTGTCTGCCTGCATGAAGTCATTTAAAACTGGGACGCACTGGGATAGTTTCCATGGAAGCAAAAATTAATCCCCAGGAACCTCCTCTGTTTTACAGTCTCTCTGGAGAACATCTGGCACAGCCTCCATCAGAGACAACAATTGAAGCAAACTCCCATTATACAGCACAAGAAGAAGAAAGAGCATTCACCTGCACAATCAATCCCTTGACTGCAATAAATCTTTCTTTGGACCCATTTTGCATTGAACATCCAGAGAAAATAGCACAATTCATTTTTGACTTTAAACTATCTTCTCCCATCTTGATTTAAGAAACAATAAGCTAGTTATAGATATTGAAGACTGATGAAACTTATCAAATAATCTCATGCTGCTTTTGTCTGTTTGTGTGGTTTTCTTTTTCACAATGTGTGTGATTTCAGAATGAGATTTAATAACTCAAGTAATGATGGTACACAGACATCATGAGGACAAGCATCAGCTTAGAAACTCTGAGGGTGGGAAGACTGCTCAAGTGTAACACTGGATTAAATATTTGTATAAGAAACTGACAAGATTTACAGGTGCCAACACATGGAATTCTAAAACTATAACTATACTAGCTCATTTATCCTCAAGCACATATCATTTTAAGAAGAGTTTTCATTTACCTGCTTTCAGATTAAGAAAGGAGCCAAGGCTATTCAACACAGTATCCCAGCCCAAACAGTAATGACATAAGCATACTTCTTTTACCTACTTTGGTACCAAAGTCGAGGGTTTAACTATTACATAAACTTAAAGCTCACATTTAATGTAAATATGTCTGAATTCAAAATATTAACAATTATCTACATAGATTTTTTTTAACAAGAGATTCTTCAGAAACTACGATTCCCAAGTTGAATCCGGAACTCCATTTTTTCCGTTCATTTCTTCTGTATTCATGAAAAATTGTTTTCACATTATAAAGGGGTGAATTTCTTAAAAACAGATCCATAACACACTGCATCCTGCTTACCCATATTTATTTTAAAACTGACTTATAGGAAAATTGTAAAGGGAGAATCAATAATTTAAGTATAATTTTGTCTTATGATATATTTTGTAAATGTCAATGTGAGTCTACAAATTAAAATTGAACTTAGCTCTGTTTTTTTTTTGTATCTAGTAACATCTACTGAATTGTTCAGAAGCAACTTCAGTCACAGTTTTTGTAACTAATATTTTCCTTTTCTCTAGTCTGTTTTCCACTAAACCTCAAGCATCTCCTTTTTTGTTTGTCTTTAAATATTTAGATCTAATGCAGTTTGTCCTGGAATTATATATATACTACAGTAGTGTACAGAACTGATGACCTTTCTACCCCCAAGTGCTAGGATGTGTGCCAGCACACCTAGTTTTATACAGGTCTTGATACTGAGGACTATGCACATTCTAGGCAGGAGTTCTATAAACTATATGTCATCACAACTCTTAGAAACAAAACAATTGGAATGGACATAACTTCAGTTCTTGATATATTATCTATAGTCCATTCATATTTCTACATCTATACCCTCTGTACTGACTGCTGATGCAAACTTGGACTAACATGCAGTAGATATGTGATCATGTATATACGTAAGATTTACATTAACTCAGTATTTCTACAGATGATAGCCTATCTGGATAAGCATTTCCTACAATGGATACATAAAGTTTGCTAAGCTATACCAGCTCTATCATCTTCAGAACTACGCACTTGTCTGTTGTTTCAAATCAATAAACATTGAAGGATAGTTTTAAAGCATCAAGAAACTTACATATCCTAGTTTTGTAAGACAAATCCACTTTGTTTGGTATGTCAGCAGTATGTGATCAGCTTCATTTGTTTGTTCTCACATTATTGTTTAAGTTGATAATATGTTTTCTCCTCATTCAATCTTTCATCCAACAGGGACTGGAGCCATTTCTCCTTGTTCACTGAAAGCTTCTAAGTAGATTGAATATGTGACACATAATAGATACCTAGTGAAAGGTATTCACTGGTGATTTTGTTCCATGTGTTCAGGCTGTATAAAGCCTAGTCACATGAACTCAGCTTCCTCTTGTTTCCTTTGCTCATTCAGATAACATAATGATAACTTTCTTTATGCTCTTTCATAGCTTCAGAGCTTGAAATGTCCAGAGAGATTCAGTGACATTTGCTATTCAAACATTTTTGTTGAAGTTAATAGCAGTGTTTCTCAAGAGAGTGTTTAACATAAATGACTGGTCTCACAGACATTCTCTTCCTAAGAAAACTTTACACAAAAATCAAAACATGCCATAGTTTTAATATAAAGCAGTTTTAAAGTCTCAAGAGAGGTGGAAATCTGAGAATTGTGTTGTGAAATAGATCATGTCACACAGAACATGGCGGTTGCTCCCCATCTGGAATAAATAACAGCAAAATCAATGAACTGACTTATTTCTCTCTTTAATGAACCTTCCATAATTATATTACTACAATGTAAACAATAAAATACATATATTTATTTTTAAGTTTCTTGCTTGTTAGTCCTGGAGTAATTATGATTTTAATGTGTTTTGTACTAAACTCATTACAATCCTACATGAATTCAATATTGTATAGCCAACACATGCCATCATAACATATTTATAGAGTATTTTTAAATTTGTAAAATACTTTATAGTATACAACATTCTAGTTTTTATTTTGTTTATTTGTATATACTATGGAAGATGAGGCAGGTGCACCATGGCACTTAAATGGAAACCACAGAAAAACTCCTACCAATGGGTTGCCAGGATCATTCTTAGTTTGTCTTGTTTGTGTGCAAAATGTTTTATCCTGTAAGCCTTGGTGATGGTAAAAGATACTACTTGGAATAGAATTTTAAATAATTCAACTGAAAAAGAAGAAAGAAAAAAAAATCAAGGAAGGTAGTTTCAGACAGAATTGTTAAGTTTGCATTATATCTACATCAACAAAAATAAAAAAAAAAAACAACTATTGATTTGTTAAGTTTAACAAGGTTGTGATGAAGAATGACTAAAACCAAATTCTCATTTACAAATCACTATCCTGTTCCAAAGAACAAAACTGGTGTTAGCTGGTTAAATAATATTCTTTATGGTATTCCTTCCTTTCTTCATTCACCTACTGCTGATTATCAGACATCTTTCTTGAGCCATGGCATTATCACAGGAAATAGAGGCAAAAAAAATCACAGAGACCTCTCAAATTATTTTTAATGATTAGTAACATTGCAAGCAATAAAGAAAGAGTCCTACCTATACATAGCCAAGAGAATAAAGCACATATCTTTAGATGAATACAGACGGTGCAGCAACTCTGGACTTTTTAATAGCTACATGAGCCTTTACACACTCATAACTAGTTATATGAGTTAAAACATAATTACTTTTCTGCTTTTACAGCATATCATCACAGGATTACATATTAAATTATGATTTTCAAAGAAACTACATTCACAGTAACTGTGATAATCTGATGGTAAACAAGACATAAAGTGTCTGTCTTTAGAGTTCACTCACTTCAGTAATAGGTACAGACATGTTTATTGCTCATAAATTAAAAAATTCACAATTGTGATAATTGCTATTGTTTCACAGAACCAGATCATATGTAAATATATTAAGAGTTTATAATGCATTTACAAAGTATACAAAAAAACTACCAGAAAATAGAAGTGCAAAGTCAGTAAGATGAGTGAGGACCTGAGTCTTCAATAGCTTGCTTAAAGGTCGTAAGTTAATTGAAGACAACTAAGGGATCATCTTGTGGAAAGTAGAAGAAACAATATCATAAAGGATGTCAAGAGTATGATTAAAAAAACTGTTCTATTCTTATATAAGTGAGAATCATTCATATATCTTTCAAGCAGAGAAAAAGCCATTTAACATGTTTTTTAAGATTATTGTGGGTGCTGGAGAGACGGTTCAGTGATTAAGAGCACTGGCTGCACTTTCAGAGTCCTGTAATTCCGAGCATCCGCATGGTGGTTCACAGCCATCTATAATGGGATATGATGCCCTCTTCTGTCATGTAGACATACATACAAATGGAGTACTCATATAAATAAATAAATAAATAAATAAATAAATAAATCTTAATAATGATAACAAGAACAATAAAGATCTTTTTATTGATAACATTTTCTTTATTTACATTTCAAATGTTATCACCTTTCTTGATTTCTCCTTCAAAAACACCCTATCCCATCCCCACCCCCTTCTCACCAATCCACCCACTCCTTCTTCACTGACCAAGGGCATCTCCTCTCTGTGATGTACAACAAGGCCATTCTCTGCTACATAAGCAGCTGGAGCCATGGGTTCCTCCATGTGGACTCTTTTGTTGGTGGTTTTGTCCCTGGGAGCTCTGCGGGTACTGGTTGGTTCGGATTGTTGTTTCTCCTGTGGGGCTGCAAACTCTTTAGCTCCTTTGGTCCTTTCTCTAGATCCTCCATTGGAGACCTTGTGCTCAGTTCAATGGTTGACAGTGGATGCTAACTGGTTAAAATAACTGTGTCTTGTGACTGTCTCTATTTGCTTAAAGTGAGGCCTTTGATGTGAACTCATCATAACTGTTTGGGAATAAGGAAATAAGTTGTAAAGGTTGTTAAAGGAGCAAAAGAAGGAAATATGACATACTATAAAAGCAAGCTTGACTGTATACGGGTTTTACATTTTGACATAGAGTTCAGAAAGCATGAGCATGTTAGCATCATTTACTGTCAATCTGTTGTCTTGTGTCAGGTGTATGCATGTGTATAGGGCAGAAGTCAATGTTGTATGCCTTTGTCTAATGCTCTTTACTTTATATATTTATTCTTGATTTTGATGAAGCTCACTGCTTATCAAAAGTAGCTGACTTGCAAGCTCCAACAATTACTTGGTTTCTCCTATGGTTAGAGGTGCACACCATTGTGATTAGTATATCACATGCTAATCTGAACTCAGATCCTCCTGATTGCTGGGTCAAAGGGATTGAATCCAAGACAGTTAAGATATCAACTGACTGAGCCCTTTCCTAAGCTCCAAGTCTGGCTTTTATGTTAAATAAATGTACACACATTAAAATCTAAATATGTGCCAATTTCCAGAGTGGAAAGGACAGCTATATCAAGGCTTTGCCTCAAAATTGTTAAGACAAGTCTGCATAAAAGGCCATACCATAAGTGAATATAAACAGTTGCAATGCATGATTGTGATTTACAAAGCAGAATGGTGGTTTCTATTCTGTTGGCAATGGTACTGCAAAAATTGTTTTAACCAGTGTTGTGAAGATTAAATTTTTTTGAATACTCCGGTTATAGCTACACACAATAATTGTGAAAGTATTCAATATCTTGGAACTTTATGCATAATGTGATTTTACCTTAAATATATTTGAGTAGAATGAAAACAGAAAAAAAATTGAACTCAGCAGCAAACCATGAAAGAATATTTTACCTGGTTTAATTCTGAAAATTCATTATGGATATTTGGAAATATATATATATAAATTTCATGTATAATTGGAGTGTATGTGAGCCTAAGTACAATATAAGAAAGCAAACGTTTGATGCAACTGTATTTTGAATTTCATTCACTGTAGCTTGGAGAATATTTTGCATGCTCTGTGTGTCAGGTTTCAGGCATTTTCATGTCCTTGTTAAGAACCAGCATCCACTTTTCCTCATTTTAAATAACTTTCACTTGACTTTCATTTCCATACCAATAAGTTCATTCTAGCAATAAAATTTTATTGTCAGTCTTTCCGAGTTTTTATTTTCACCTTTTTATGAATACTATCAGGAGACGAGAAAGAACCTTACCCTAATATACCCATGTGCCACTCAAATTTATATCCTAGAGCTAATCAAAAAGGTTGGAGGATTTATTTTTTCTTATGATTATCCAAATGCAGAAATTTTATAACATGTAGGTCTTCTAAGAAACTAGAAAGACTAAGACTTTCCTAAAGCTATCGGAATTACTAGACCAAAGAGATTCCATGTATTTTGGGTTGGAGAAAAAGAGGATTCCATTACACATGCCATATCCTGGTTCATAATTTGCATTTGTACAGTAAAAAAAAATACTCTATGGATAGGAGGATGTGCATCATCTTTCTGACATAATTTTTTATTCATTTTCTTAGAAGTGAGCATTTAAATCAGTCCATATAGAAGAGAAATAACTCATATTTCTCAATGTCTTAGGTGAGGCATGGATATAAACCTTTTTATTTAGACCTTAGCACCAGAACCATCAAATGAGCGATGTGGATGTTAGAAACCACTTCTTTACTAAAGGGCAGTTTCTCAGGATTCAGTGGTAAGCTGAAGTTCAGGTTCCGAAATCCATCAGTTCCTGTGGTACAGTATCATAGGGCATCCAAGTTCCTTGTATTGAGATTGAAGTCTATGTGTGGCAAGTTAAACACTGTTTCCACTGGAACCTGGTAACCTACAAGACTCCCCTTTACTGAATATATTAGAAGTGCCTTAACCCTGAGTTTCTTAGCCTCTTGATAATTCTTTGCATTATACAATGTACCTTTAATTAATTCTTTCTAGGCCAACTAGGTAGAATAGACTTTATGAGTAAGAATGGCAAAGCTGAAACTTGAAGGGTGAAGTTTGGTAGAGATATTGCATTTAAGGTTGATGTTCCAAAACCTCTCATTCTTTGCACATTGTCCAATTGTGTACCATTGTGCTATTTACCATCACCCACAAGAAGAAACTTCCTTTGTGAGAACTGAGCAACACTGGGACCTAGGAGAATAGCA
Source organism: Tokudaia tokunoshimensis (assembly GCA_036184795.1). NCBI lineage: Eukaryota > Metazoa > Chordata > Mammalia > Rodentia > Muridae > Tokudaia > Tokudaia tokunoshimensis. Next base: position 68,581,434 of record BTHU01000015.1, read on the forward strand.
ATATGTCATTGAGAGTGATTTTACTATTTCTATGTTCCATTATTAGAATTTAGTAGGCTTTTCCTTAGGCTCTTAATAGCAGAGGTGGAAGATGACTGCAAGGAAATATCTTCCAGACAGAACAACATAAACACAAATGAACTCACAGAGACTATGGAAACACTTTCAATATCTGCCCTAGTTCAAAACACATAAGCAGTAAGAAAGAAAAGCTGACATAAAGTTCCACCTCTAATAAAGAAGCTATATGAATTTATTACTGATGTAAAAGGAAAACTCAATTTTCTTCAAAGGAATGTCACTGAAAATATTAACCATGCTCTAGAGCAGTCAACCATGCTCAGAGGTGGTTGGTTAACACAAAACTGACTCCATGTTTTTTGTTTTTTATTAATTATTTCGTTTATATTTCTGATGTTGTACCTTTCCTGATCTCCCCTCCACAAACTCCTCCTCCCCCTCTACCTCACGTTGGCCTCGAAGAGGGTGCTCCCCCACCCACCCATTCCTGCCTCACCCCTCCAGCCTTTTCCTTCTCTGGGGTGTCAAACCTTCGCAGGACCAAGTGCCCCCCTTCCCACTGATGCCAGATAAGGCCATCCTCTGGTCCCTATGTAGTAAGAGCCATGAACAGACTTTATACTCTTTAGTTGGTGGTTTAGTCCCTGGGTTCTCTGCGGGGGTTTGTTCTTCCTATGGGGTTGGAATTCTTTCAGCTCCTTTAATCCTTCCCCTAACACTTTCATTAGGGTCCTGGGCTCAGTCCAAAGGTTGGCTGGGAGTATCTGCATCTGTCTTAGCCATGTGCTGGCAGAGCCTATCAAAGGACAGTCATATAAGGCGGTAGTCTGCAAGTATCTTGGCATCTGAAATAGGGTTGGGGTTTGGTGTCAGCAGATGGGATGAATTCCAAGGTATGGCAGTCTCTGGTTGACCTTTACTTCAGCTTCTTTACCATTTTTGTCCCTGTGTTACCATTAGAAAGCAACAATTCTTTATTAAAAATTTTGGGATGAGTGGGTGGCCATATAACTCAACTGGGGCCATGTCTATCTGTTGGAGGTGTTCTCTTCAGGTTATAGCTCCCTACTTTTGGGTATTTCAGCTAATTTAATCCCTATTGGCCTCTGTGACTTTCTAGTGGTCTCTGCCTGTTCCCTACTCCCCTTTCCTACTCCCCTTCTATTTATTCTCCTGGTACTAGTGATTTATCTCCTGTCTCTTCCCATACCTGATCCTGCCCCATGCTTTTCCACTCCCTCCCCTCTGACACCTAGATTCCTCCCTCTGCCTCCCATGACTATTTTCTTCCCCCTTCTAGGTGATATTGAAGCATCAACACTTTGGCTTTTCTTTTTGATAAGCTTCATTTGGTCTGTGAGTTGTATTTTGGGTATTTTGAGTTTTTGGGCTAATAGCCACTTATGAGTGAGTTCATACTGTGTATGTCCTTTTCCTTTTGGGTCTGGGTTACCTCACTCAGGATAATATTTTCTATTTCCCTTCATTTGCCTGTAAAATTTGTGATGTCCTCATTTTTAATAATTGAGTAATATTCCATTGTGTAAATGTACCACATTTTCTGTACCCATTCTTCTGTTGAAAGATATCTGGGTTGTTTCCAGCTTTTGGCGATTATAAATACTATAATAAACATAGTGCAATAACCATAGTGGAGCAAGTGTCCTTGTGATGTGGTAGAGTGTCTTTTGTGTATATACCCAGGAGTGGTATAACTGGATCTTCAGGTAGAACTATTTCCAATTTTTAAGAGGAACTGCCAGATCGATATCCAAAGTGGTTGTACCTGCTTGCAATTCTACCATCAATGCAGGAGTTTTCCTCCTTCTCCACCAGCAAAGAGAAACACTCCTCCATAGTTTTGTTCTCTCTCTCTCTCTCTCTGTGTGTGTGTGTGTGTGTGTGTATGTATTTTGTTTGTCTTGTGGTTTTTATTTTCATATTGAGTTTCTTTTTTTCCTGTCTGTAAGGAAAGAGAGAACATGTAAGATAGCAAGTGAGTTTACAATGTTGGATAGTTAGGAAGGTAATGAGGATATGGGAAGAATTTGAAGACATAAAAATAATGTGATACAAACACATTGCTTGAAATGTAATTTTAAATAAATTTAAATAAGTGAGAAATTGATTGATAAAGCAGAGAAATGCCTACATTCAGAATGTGAACCAGGTTTTTATCTGTGGCTTTTGTAAATAAATATTATCATTCAATAACGAAATAAATCATCCAAACACCCAGCATCCTAGCTCTCTATAAACTGAGTTATAATCATATAAGGAAAGATTATGTGATGTATGTTTTATTCAAATGCACCTAAATTTTGGCTAATTTAGTCATACTAAACAAGTTGATAGTTACAGAATTAGTGTGGTCTGACCAATTGTAAAAAGAGCTGCCATGTGTAGACACTAGGACTTTTTTATTATTATTATTAGATACTTTATTTGCATTTCAAATGTTATCTCCTTTCCTGGTTTCCAAAAACCCCCTATTCCATTGACCCTGCCCCTGCTCAACAACACACCCAGTTCTGCTTCCCTGTCCTGGTATTCCCCTATACTGGGGTATGGATCCTTCTCAGGACCAAGGGCCTCTCCTCCCTTTGATGTACAACAAGGCCGTCCTGTGCTACATATGCAGCAGATGTGATGGGCATTTTAAGTCTCATGTTTTCAAAGAATACATCTCCAAAATAACTGGGTTTCCCAAATATAATCATTGTATTGCTTTTTATGTCTTATCTGCTAGTTCTTAATAATGCCAACTGTTTGCACTACTGTTTGCCAATCTGAAAAATTAGAGTTTTGCCCAGGATTGCCATATGCAACAAATATTTGTGTAATGACAATTTGGGAATGGAAGTGAATATCATTTGGAGGATGCCATTTCCAAATATTTATGATTTGTATATTTCCACATTTAGATAACATTTCAGAATTTGGAGGTCAAAGAAATTAGGTGAATCCTTTCAAAGCTCCATTGGTAATGCTGTCACAGTCTAGTAAGTTATAAGATTTTCATTTTGACCAATGTCTGAGTGTTACTATATTCACAGATAGACAATTTGGGTGAAATTTCATTAGCTATAAAGAAAATTTCAACAGCAGTTTTGTGTGTCCTGTGTGTTTTGTTTTTTTTTTTTTTAAATTCTTTTTTTTTTTTTTTTCGAGACAGGGTTTCTCTGTGTAGCCTTGGCTGTCCTGGAACTCACTTTGTAGACCAGGCTGGCCTCGAACTCAGAAATCCTCCTGCCTCTGCCTCCCAAGTGCTGGGATTAAAGGCGTGAGCCACCACCGCCCGGCCTGTGTGTTTTTACCTCACAGAAATGGCTGGTTTATTTGCAAGTTCTTTCTGTCTTTTTTTTTTTAAATAGACATCTTCAGTTTTAAAATCTGTGATGTCAAAGGAGTATATCTGTTAAATCACTCTATGCAGTGTATAGAAGAGTAGCTGCAGAAATTGAAACTTAATAAATGGCTTCAACAGTAGTCATAATAGTGATTCATGCTTCTTGAACTGAATAAAATATTTCTGAATTCATGTTATAGTCTACTCAAGAAACTTAGCCCTTTGAAATGCATATAGGAATGCATTCATTGATTTTTCAGAACATTGGCTCTGGTCCAGTTTATGAAAGATTGAAAATGAGAGAAAGCCATCTTCAGCCAAAAGTCCAAAAATTACTATCGAGTGTATAAGGAATATTTTAGTAGATGCTATTCAATGGTTAACATTGATTTTATTTATGCTTGATGTTGACATATGCTTTTCAGTTATGTCTATACGATTTTCATGTAGGAATGTAAAACCTCTATCTAACTCTCTCTTAGTGTTGACTTATCATTATTACTTTGAGTAAAAGGGAGAGGACTACGACTATTTTACTTAAATTTACACAAATTTAAAGCTTTACTTTTGAGACATTTTATGTTGCTCTGTAAACTTAATTTCAAATTAAATAAGATATTGGTTTCTAAATGTGATAGGAAACTAACAGCTCAATTATAGCAGGCCGCTTCTGTCACTGGTTTTTGACAAAGTATCAGGATTTAAGCAAATGCCTCTTATTCTGTACATCTTTATAGCAGGGAATGATCAATAAAGACCACCATACTGGCAAATGTGTGTGTGTGTGTGTGTGTGTGTGTGTGTGTGTATGTGTGTGTATTCATTAGATTCACCATTTTAGCTAATAGTCCCTTTTAGTTTATTGTCTTATCACCTAGAATTGCTACATTATGCTCCAATAAAATATTTTATTTGAGGCTCAACATGAAGGGATGATATCAAATTGCTGCGCCCTATGTGGTATAAGAAGAGAAGAGACTTTAGCATACTGATCCCTGATCGATTTAGACTGTGGTGGTTCTCAGCAGGTTATACAAATACACAGGCACATGTGAATAATAAAAATGAATGCACTAACATATTTATAACAATGTGTACTTTATTTACTCTCACGACTACTAGATGAGCTTTGATTAAAGTTTAGCTATTACTCACTAAATTCCTTGTGTTTTCACATCAACTTTCTTGATATGACATAAGCACAAATGTATTTGTTCACTAATCTTTGGTATTATTTTATTTTAGACAAGTTTGTGTGTGTGTGTGTGTGTGTGTGTGTGTGTGTGTGTGTGTGTGTGTGTGTAGCCTTGGGGGTCTTGGAACTTGTTCTGTAGAGCAATCTGGCTTTGAACTCAGAAATCTGCCTGCTTCAGTCTACTGAATACTGAGATTAAAGTTGTGCATCATGACCACCAATTCCAAATATTTAGCATTCTTGTTCTGAAAGTTGCAAATAAATCCATGTTTGTGTGGATGTTTCCTGAATACATTGTTTCTCGTAATCATTCTAAGAATACAATTTTATGTTTTATGACAGCCTGATAATTATGATTCTTTTCTCACATAACATTTATTTTACCTGAAATAAATTATTTAAAATTTGTTTCTGATAACTTTATGCCTTCAGTTGTTTTGTCTTTTCTTATGATACTTTTTGATAGTATTTCTATAATTTCTTTAAAGCTATTGTAAATCATGTTTTTTTAGTAACTTTTGGAAGAGTTTAACAGTTTTTGTTATTACAGACACCCAGAGTGGCTTGTTCTGTCTGTTTTTCTTTGGATGTGAATAACAGCTGCATTTGAGATACACTCATGGATATTTTATGAAATTATAATTCAGTAATTGAAAATTTAGCAAATTACAAGCAAATTTGCTCTGAAAATTATGCCAACTTATGCTGCTACTCACAGTATTTGGTAAATACCAAGGCTCAGTGTTCATTGCTTGGCATTCTTTACTTTTATTTTTAAACATATAAATATCTAAAACTTTCATAAAATTTAGTATCAAGTGGGATGATCAATGCTTCGTTGACTTTATTACAGCAAGACTTTCCTTTTATCCTATTAAAGATTACTTTCAAGTGAGCCTTTGAAATTGTTTTTTTTTTTGTAAATATTTTTACAGTCCAGATTTTATCCCTCTCCTGACCACCCTCTGACTTTTCCCCATCCCATATCTCCTCCCCCCATTTCCATGAGGATGTCTCCAACGCCCTAACTCCCACCCCACAAGACGTCCCCATTCTCTGGAGTCTCCAGTCTCATGGGGGTTTATGTGCATCTTCTGTGACTGGGTCCAAATCTGGAAGTCCTCTGCTGTATATTTGTTGGGGGTCTCATATCAGCTGGTGTATACTGACTAGTTGGTTGTCCAGTGTCTGAGAGATCTTGGGTGTCAAGGTTGGACTGCTGGTCCTCCTACAGGGTCTCCCTCCTCCTCAGCTTCTTCCAGCTTTTCCCTAATTCAACCACAGGGGTCAGCAGCTTCTGTCCATTGGTTGGAGTAAATACCTGCATCTGACTCTTTCAGCTGCCTGTTGGGTCTTTCAGGGGGCAGTCATGATAGGACCCTTTTTGTGAGCACACCATAACCTTAGCAATAGAGTCAGGCCTTGGGGCCGCCTCTTGAACTCAATTCCACTTTGGACCTGTCGCTGGGCCTTCTTTTCCTCAGGTTCTTACCCAATTTTGTCCCTGCAGTTCTTTAAGACAGGAACAATTATGGGTCCGAGTTTTTGACTGTGGGATGGCAACCCCATCCCTCACTTGATGCCTTTTCTTTCTACTGGAGGGAGGTGCTACAAGTTTCCTCTACCCACTGTAGGTATTTTATCTAAGGTCCTTCCCTTTGAGTCCTGAGAGTCTCTCACCTCCCAGGTCTGTGGTCTTTGGTACATCCTACCTTCTGAAGTTGCCTGTTTACATTCTTTCTGCTGGCCCCCAGGACTTCAGTCCTGACAGGCTACTGTATGAATGAAGAAATTAAGTGAAGCTGATGGTCCACTCTGATCAGCATGGACTGGATACTATCCAGTGCTTAGGGACCTGAATAAAAAGAAAACATAGAGGAAGTTTTAATTATTGGTTGCCTAGGTTTGTACTTAGAGTCTATATTTTGCTTTCTGTAGTGACATTTCTCCTAGAGTTTCTGCCATTAACTTAAAATCTCTTAAGATTTCTTAATGAGGAATATCTCACTCTCCAAAAACTTGGGGGTTAATGCCTTATAACAAATATATACCTAACCAATTTATTTCTCCCTCTTGCAATTTTCATTTTAGTTAGCATTAATTAATTGAACAAAATAATTAGTATTATCTGTGATATTTTATACATGAATATAATGTACCCTGATCTTCAATAACTCCATATTATAATATTCTGTTCATTATTCCCTCTGTTCTTTCTTTTCTATCTCCAAGCAGTCCTATTAATTTCATGTATTTTCTTTATTATTTTTACCTATGTGCAAACATATATAAACATACCCATACAGCCTTAGTCCATTTAGCTTTACTCATAGCTTTTTGGACTGACTACTTAGTATTGGGTACTTGCCCTCAGAAAAGAATTATTCTCTCTGTGCCAGCACTCAGTCATATCCTGCAGTTCTTCATCTAGGGTTTGGGCCTCATGGGATTTCCCACATTCACATCAGCAGGTCAACTGGTGCTGCCAGAGCTCAGGTCATACTGTTGAGTATTCTTGAGTCCAAGATCATACATGATAAAACAGAACACACAACCTCTCAGCACATTTCTTCTTCCTCCAGCCCTTAAATGTTTCCCTTTCTCTCTTCCAGAATTGTCCCTGAGCCTTAAACGTAGTAGTTCTGTTGGAAACATATCACTGGGGCTGACAAATCAAATCCCATGGTGATTTGTTCTCTGGTTTTGACCAACTATGGCTGGTTGTTACGATCTTTTTATAGTTTTTTGTTACTATCACTTTCTGCTTCAAAAGAAGTTTCTTAAGTGACAGATGAGAAACATATGGGTATGAGGGTAAGTATTTGGAAAGAAGTTAGAAATCATGTTGGTTTAAGAAATTAGAAGTAGTAGGTTTCCTAGATTCAATGATCTCATCAGAGTCATCATGAATTCTTTCCTATGGAGTGAGCATTAATTCCAATTCTGTGGATGCTGGTTCTTTTAAAAGGGCCACTCTTCCATTTTGGGGTATCTTACCTTTCTGTTCTTTGTTACTGTTCCTATGTTTCAAAATCTGGTGAGACTATTTAGTGAATTTTTTCTTGTCAACTTACCCAGTGCCTTCAGCATCATGAGAGGCAGTATTCAGGAAATCAGCTATGAAGTCATATCCAGATGAACTCTTCCTAATATTTCCTTCCTGCCCAAGTGTGTAGCATATTCAGGAATAGGGACATTGCTTGGACTCATCCAAAGGCAAAAGCCATAGCCTATAATGTTTGGGTGCTCGCTTGGATTCCTCTGATCAACAACGACAAAAAGTCTCTCCTGCTTGTTGGTTTTTCTTAAATAGACTATGCCCCTGGGGAGAAGCAATATTGTTCTTATATTGTTCTTAGTACACACACACACACACGTGCACACACACACACACACACACATACACACACAAACACAAACACAATACAGAGAGAAAAAGATACACACACAGAGAGATACACACAGAGAAAGAGATGTTATGTGTTAATCTATATTATGTCTCATATTTATTAAGAATTTTCTTTTTTGTTAAATTCTAATTCTAAGAACTTTAGTATTAAAAGCCTCATAAATAAATAAAAAGGTTCACACACCATAATTTACCCAATATCTATTCTAACTGTATAGAATTTCATTGAGTTTTATAGACTTTGGTTCTGGTTAATATTAAAAATTTTCTGAATAACTTAAATCATTTGCAGTAGAAAATAAAAGGAAAAGCTGTCAGGTCCTACCAAGCCAGTTCTATCAGTAAGTGGTCACAAAAGACATCAATAACTTTTAAAATTAAATGTAAAAATAAAATGGGAAAAAAATCAATTCAGTATATTGAAGTGAAAAATGTTATTTTTAAAAAACCAGAAGAAACAACTCTTTCATCCCTGGAAACCATTTCAACATTTTCCCATGCCAAATAACTTTGTTACCTGCTGATTCAGACTAATCCTAATTGAAAGTGCATATGACTTTGCCCTTCAAAATGGAAAGATTGAATTTCGCAGTCTTGCCAAAATTTCTTGAAAAGCACATATGTAAATAAAATCAACAAAGGTCTTAGAGTAAATGATCAAATAAAATGAAAGCAAAGATGTCAGGTTTATTTGCTCAAGAAGCATGCTGTAATTTTAACATTTTCAAATATAAAGTATGAAGACCTTACTGTGTATTTCTCCCCAGGAAAGAGTTTAGTAAAATGTGTTTTCCACCTGCAAACTGGGGATTCACCTACATAACACTCAAATTGTGAAGTCGTTTAGATGATACAAGTCACTTCATTTCCAAATCTGTGCATTAGTTTTAATGAAATATGGCAGTTTAGTCTTCATTTATCACTTAGGACCAAAATTTACATGTGCTCGTTTTCCAATTTGCATGACCCTAGCAATCCTAAGGCTGCCTTCTATGCCCAGGGGTTAAGTGACAATCATGAAGTAGCAAACTGGCAGAAACATTTTATTTTTAAAATCTTATCACGACTTTCATATCCTCACATAGTTTCTACCTTCTTCTATCTCACACATGAAGCCCAGGGGCTTAATGTCCCATTTCCCATTTCTAAATCATTTTTTTTTCATTTAGGTGCCAGGCTGAGAAGAGCTCAGTTAAGTTTCCCAATTGTTTCTAGGAGTAAGAAGGAAGTTCAACTTCAGACGAAGTTGCCCCATGCAGTCTGGGTTCTTTTGCTCCTGTAAGAGTGCAGTGGGGAGTGAGTGGCGATCAGCCAAGGCTGCTGAGTGCCCACTGAGTTGGGCTTTGCGTGAATGAGGCTGCCTCTGCTGATTTAAGCCTGAGTGGATTGAGTTACATATAAAAAGTTAGCATGTGGAGGGAAAATGACGTGGACACCTGGAGCAGAAAGATACTGGGGAGCGACCCAACTCAGGTTTAGAAAAGGAAAAGAACATAATCAGAATTAAAGAAAATGGTGCCAGTGGCAATTGATTATTAATTCTGGTATTAACCAAGGTAATCTGGAGAATAAGCAATTTAGTTCTATAGCATCTTTCTAAATTTTAAGACTGGATATACTAGAATCTATGCTTTTCCTCAGAATTATATCAATAGTTAACAATGTATATGGTATATTTTACAGCCTTAACTTCAGATTTCAGGACCATGTGACATTACTTGGAGCAACATTAATGAATATTTACATTAAGTGTAATAAATAAAAATATGAAATTTGTTTCAGGTCCAGTCATGCATCCTAAATGAGTTACACAAAATATTTCAGGTTTTATGGATTATAGAACAACAGGTGAACCATCTGGCATCTAAGATAATGCAGACATTACAGAAAAATAATAAAGTAGAGGATTCAGTGTAGTGAGTACAAAGGCTAAACCTTTGCTGGCCTAGCTGAGTTAAAATCATAAATCTGAAAAATAGACATGTTCAGCAAGACCCGCAAGGTTCAAAGAAATTATTAAGGAAGATAAATCCTCCCTCCTTCTCTAGGTAATTGTCCAGAATTTATACTGGGTACTAATTCATATTGATTGTATTTATGTTATTTAAAACATTTAGATGGAAGATATAACATTGTCAATTCTGAGCACATATTAATAGGGACCTTCAAAACAAGAGCAGAAGTATGCAGAAGGCAGGCCAAGCAGTGTGAAGAGCAACCTTGAGTAATTACACTGCAAACCCAATTGTGTGGCAATAGTCCAATAATTAATAATTCTATCCAGTTTATGTTAAACAGCAGTCTCTAGTAGATACAAGACACAAATGTGCTATCATTTCCAGAAAGATAACAAGAACTGGCAGAAAACAGAGAATTTAGGGAAAACATCCCCTTAAAATCAGAATTTGATACCATCAAATACTTCTGATAATTTAGCTGTGTGGTAAAACATAATTCACATCATCATGTGTGATCTGCTTATTAATGAAACCATGGCTTGAACCCACTGACTCAGGCTTTGTGTCATGGTCCCTAAAACCACAATTTCAGTCCTACACATTTAACTCCTATTTTGTTATGAATACCTTAGTTTTCATTCTATTTGCATACTAAAATTGAATATTTATCTAATTCTTTTACAGCAGTATTCTTAAATACTATATTAACTGGACAGAATGTTCCTTGCCTTAGAAGTGATTATATAAAGGGGATGGACAGATGGATTTAAGGTTGGAGTGCTTCATGTTCTTTTAAGGACAAGAGTTTTCATCCTGCCAGACATCTGTAAGTCTAGCTCCAAGGGAAATTGTAATCCTCTGTCTCCCAAGAGCAACTCACTTCAACAAATCCCAACACACACACACACACACACACACACACACACACACACACACACACACACCCCTTAATAATAATAAATAATTTAACAATAATGAATCACTAATAGCTACTTTCAAACCCATAAGGAAAGAATGTATGAGTCTCAGATGATAACATTAACTTATTAGTGTGATATATACATAGTTTTGACTCCATGAATGAAGAAACAACATGTTATTAAACCAACTAACAATACTTGTTTCTTTTTTCTTACCTTTTTCAATAGTTCAATAATAGCTTTGTTAAAACAGTTTAAATGGTGTAGATTTCCAAATTGTGATGCATTAATATGAGAATAACATTTAAAAATCTATTATAATTTAAAAGTTTACCTTTATACACAATGTTTTATAAATCTTTGCCTATTCAGAGTTGATTGTATAATAATCTAAAAGTTTAATATTAAGTAAAATATCATATAATAATGCTTAAAATATATGGTGCATGGAAGTGTGATCATAACATGTTTTGTTGTATAAGGTTATATAGTCTTCCACAGTACCACTACTGCTAACAAAACTATCAATGAAAGAAGAGACTCCAATATTTTTTGTGGTAAATACCTCTGGGTACCATTGGGATTTTGTCAAAATTTGAAACATTTTAATCAATTACTCATCCTGATTCTGTATTATGAATGTGATTATTTAAAGAAAGGTATATATTTTAGAAGTCTATTAAAATGATTACAGCTCATAAGAATTGTAAACATGAACAAACACATTTTAAACTACCCTCTTAGTAAAAGATGTTCATAGAAAGCTATATAGAGAACAGAGCAGTTAGGACCTCCAGGCGGAGGGATAACAGAGCATAACATCTCTTGGGACTCAGCCAGTTGTGTGCTCCCTGCACCCAAGAGCTGGGCAGCTCTGTGGTCATCTAAGCAGCAGATCTGCTTGACTATACTGAGCCTTCAGGTACGCAGGGATTCCCCAATATAACATGGCTTGGGACACAGCCTCCTAGGCCCCCATCTGCGCCCAAGAGAGGGGCAGCTCTGTGGTCGTCTGGGTGCCAGTTCTGCTGCGGGACATCTGCCCTGCAGAGTAATCTGAGCCAAGAGGGTACACAGGATAATCCCCCATCTTTGATCTGGCAACAGAGCAGTTGGGACCTCCAGATATAGGGATAACCAAGCATAACATCGCTTGGGACACAGGGAGCTTGTGTGCTCCCTGCACCCAAGAGCTGGGCAGTTCTATGGTCATCTACGCGCCAGCAATGCTGTGGGACATCTGCCCTGCAGAGGGACCCGCACCATGAGAGAGCTCACCAGCCTCCCCTTAGTGACCTCTCGACTCCGGGGATTGACTACAGTGAGTTTCCACGTATGCAGGGATTCCCCAAGTATAACATCACTTGGGGCAAGGCATATCAGGGCTCCAAAGTCACTCAGGAGCAGGGCAGTCCCTCAGCAATCGGTGCCTGGGGAATCCCGGTCATCTGGGGGGGGGGTCAGAAATAGACTTGCAGGCTCACAGGAATTCAAAGCAACAGCCAGTGACAGCAGGACCAACTAACACCACAGATAACCAGATGACAAAAGGCAAAAGTAGGAACATTACTAATAGAAATCAAGGCAATATGCCACCATCTGAAGCCAACTCTCCAACAGCAGCAAGTCCTGGATATCCCATCACACCCAAAAGGCAAGATCTGGATTTAAAATGACTTCTCATGATGCTATTAGAGGATTTCAAGAAGGACGTAAATAAATCTCATAAAGAAATACAGGAGAACATGAATCAACGGGGAGAAGCCCTTACAAAGCAAACACAAAAAACGCTTAAAGGAATGCAAGAGAATATGGGTCAACAGATGGAGGCCCGTAAGGAGGCAAACAAAAATCGCTTAAAGAAATACAGAGGAACATGACTCAACGGGTAGATGCCCTTACAAAGGAAACACAAAAATCGCTTAAGGAAATGCAGGAGAATATGGATCAACAGATGGAAGCCCATAAGGAGGAAACACATAAATCGCTTAAAGAAATAAAGGAGAACTTGGGTCAACAGGCAGAAATCCTGAAAGAGGAAACACAAAATTATCTTAAAGAAATACAGGAAAATACAAACAAACAAGTCAAGGATCTGAGCAAATCCATCCAGGATCTAAAAAAGGATTAGAAACAACTAAAAAATCACAAAGGGAGACAACTTTGGAGATAGAAAACCTTGGAAAGAAATTAGGGTTCATAGATGCAAACATCAACAATAGAATACAAGAGAAGAAAGAGTCTCAGGTGCTGAAGATACCATAGAAAGCATTGGCTTAACAGTCAAAGAATATGCAAAATACAAAAAACGTGTAACCCAAAACATCCAGGAAATCCAGGTCAAAATGAGAAGACCAAACCAAAGGATTATAGGTATAGATGAGAGTAAGATTTGCAACTTAAAGGGCCAGTAAACATCTTCAACAAAATTATGGAGGAAAACTTCCCTAACCTAAAGAGTGAGATGCCGATGAACGTACAAGAAGCCTACAGAACTCCAAACAGACTGGACCAGAACAGAAATACATCCCGTCACATAATAATCAAAACATCAAATGTACTAAACAAAGAAAAAATATTAAAAGCAGTAAGAGAAAAGGGCCAAGTAACATACAAAGGAAGACCTATCCAAATCACATCAGACTTCTCACCAGAGACTATGAAAGTCAGAAGATCCTGGGCAGATCTCATGCAGACACTAAGAGAGCACAAATGCCAGCCTAGACTACTATACCCAGCAAAACTGTCAAACACCATAGATGGAGAGACCAAGATATTCCATGATAAAACCAAATTTATACAATATCTTTCCACAAACCCAGCCCTACAAAGGATAATAGGTGGAAATCACCAATACAAGGAGAGAAACTACACCCTGGAAAAAACGAGATAGTAATCTTCTTTCATCAAACCCAAAAGTAGAGAAGCACTCAAACATAAAGATAGCATCAAGAATAGCAGGTGGCAATAATCACTATTCCCTAATCTCTCTTAATATCATTGGTTTCAATTTCCCAATAAAAACACAAATGCTAGGTCCTATTTACATTTGGATACATAAATAGGACCCAGCATTTTGTTGCATGCAGGAAACACACCTCAATGTCAAAGACAAACACTACCTCAGAGTAAAAGGCTGAAAAACAATCTTACAAGCAAATGATCCCAGGAAACGACCCTGAGTAGCCCTCCTAATATCAGATAAAATTGACTTTCAACCTAAAGTCATCAAAAAAGACATAGAAGGACACTACATACTGGTCAAAGGAAAAATCCACCTAGAAGAACTCCCAATTCTAAACATCTATGCTCCAAATGCAAGGGCACCCACATTCATAAAAGAAACTTTACTAAAGTTCAAAGCACACATAGCACCTCACAAAATAATAGTGGGTGACATCAACACCCCACTCTCTGAAATGTATCATTCAGGAAAGCAGAAACTAAACAGGGACAGAATGAAACTAATTGAAGCCTTGGGCCAAATGGAACTAACAGATATGTAGAGAACATTAAATCCAAAAGCAAAAGAATCTCAGCACCCACGGTACCTTCTTCAAAATCGACCATATTATTGGTCACAAAACAGACCTCAACAGATATAAGAAGATCGAACTAATCCCATGACTCCTATCAGATCACTATGGAATAAGGGTGGTCTTCAATAGCAACAAAAACAACAGAAAGCCCACATACACATGGAAACTGAAAAATAATCTACTCAATGATACCTTGATCAAGGAAGAAATAAAGAAAGAAATCAAAGACTTTTTAAAATTTAATGAAAATGAAGGCAAATCATACCCTAATATATGGGACACCATGAAAGCGGTGCTAAGAGGAAAATTCATAGTCCTTAGTGCCTCCAAAAAGAAACGGGAGAGAGCATACACTAACAGCTTAGTTGCACACCTGAAAGCCCTGGAACAAAAAGAAGCAAATATACCCAAGAGGAGTAGAAGGCAGGAAATCATCAAACTCAGGGCTGAAATCAATCAAGTAGAAACAAATAAAACCATACAAAGAATCAACAAACTAGGAGTTGGTTCTTTGAGAAAATCAACAAGATAGATAAGCCCTTAGCCAGACTAGCCAGAGGGCACAGAGACAGTATCCAAATTAACAAAATCAGAAACGAAAAGGGAGAGATAACAAAAGAAACTGAGGAAATTCAAAAAAATCATCAGATCCTACTACAAAAGTCTGTATTCAACACAACTAGAAAATCTGGAGGAAATGGACAATTTCCTAGACTGTTACAAAATACCAAAATTAAATCAGGATCAAATAGACCATCTAAACCATCCTAAAACCCCTGAAGAAATAGAAGTCGTCATTTGAAGTCTTCCAACCCAAAAAAGCACAGGTCCAGATGGTTTTAGTGCAGAATTCTGTCAGACCTTCAAAGACCTAACATTAATACTCTTCAAACTTTTCCACAAAATAATAGAAACAGAAGGATCACTACCTAACTCATTCTATGAAGCCACAGTTACACTGATACCCAAATCACACAAAGATCCGACAAAGAAAGAGAATCTCAGGCCAATTTCTCTTATGAATACCGATGCAAAAATACTCAATAAAATTCTTGCCAACCGAATCCAAGAACACATCAAAACGATCATTCGAAATCAAATAGGCTTCTTCCCAGGGATGCAGGGATGGTTCAATATAAGGAAGTCCATCAATGTAATCCATTACATAAACAATCTCAAAGAAAAAAACCACATGGCCATTTCATTAGATGCTGAAAGAGCATTTGACAAAATTCAGCATCCTTTCATGTTAATGGTCTTGAAAAGACCAGGAATTTGAGGCCCATATCTAAACATAGTAAAAGCAATTTACAGCATACTGGTGGCCAACATCAAACTAAATGGAGAGAAACTTGAAGCAATCCCACTAACATCAGGGACTAGACAAGGCTGCCCTCTCTCTCCATATCTTTTCAATATAGTACTTGAAGTTCTAACTAGAGCAATTAGACAACAAAAGGAGGTCAAATGGATACAAATTGGAAAGGAAGAAGTCAAACTATCACTATTTGCAGACGATATGATAGTATACTTAAGCGACCCTAAGACTCCACCAGAGAACTCCTACAGCTGATAAACAACTTCAACAAAGTGGCCGGATATAAAATCGACTCAAGCAAATCAGTAGCCTTCCTGTACTCAAAGGATAAGCAGGCTGAGAAAGAAATAAGAGAAATGATACCCTTCACGATAGCCACAAACAGTATAAAGTATTTTGGTTTGACTCTAACCAAACAAGTGAAAGATCTGTATGACAAGAACAACTTCAAGTCTCTGAAGAAAGAAATTGAAGAAGACCTCAGAAGATGGAAAAATTTGCCATGCTCATGGATTGGCATGATTAATATAGTAAAAATGAGCATCTTACCAAAAGTAATACACAGATTAAATGCAATCCACATCAAAATCCCAACTCAATTCTTCATAGAGTTAGAAAGAGCAATTCAAAAATTCATCTGGAATAACAGAAAACCCAGAATAGCTAAAACTATTCTCAGGAATAAAAGAACCTCTGGGGGAATCAGTATCCCGGACCTCAAGCTGTACTACAGAGCAATAGTGTTAAAAACCGCATGGTATTGGTACAGTGACAGACATGTAGATCAATGGAACAGAATTGAAGACCCAGAAATGAATCCACACTCCTATGGTCACTTGATCTTTGACAAAGGAGCTAAAACCATCCAGTGGAAAAAATGACAGCCTTTTCAACAAATGGTGCTGTTTCAACTGGAGGTCAGCATGCAGAAGAATGCAAATTGACCCATTCTTATCTCCTTGTACTAAGCTCAATTCCAAGTGGGTCAAGGACCTCCACAGAAAACCAGACACACTGAAACTAATAGACAGGAAACTAGGGAAGAACCTTGAACATATGGGCATGGGGGAATATTTCTTGAACAGAACACCAATAGCTTATGCTCTAAGGTGAAGAACTGACAAATGGGACCTCATAAAATTGTAGAGTTTCTATAAGGAAAAGGACACTGTCAAAAGGACGAAGCGGCAGCCAAAAAACTGGGAAAAGATCTTTACCAACCCTACATCCGACAGAGGGCTAATATCCAATATATACAAAGAACTCAAGAAGTTAAACTCCAGAGAGGCAAGTAACCCTATTAAAAAATGGGGTACAGAGCTAAACAAAGAGTTCTCACCTGAAGAATATCTAATGGTTGAGAAGCACCTAAAGAAATGTTCAACATCATTAGTCTTTAGGGAAATGCAAATCAAAACAACCCTGAGATTCCATCTCACACCAGTCAGAATGGCTAAAATTAAAAACATAGGAGACAGCAGTTGTTGGCGAGGATGTGGACAAAGAGGAACACTCCTCCACTGCTGGTAGCATTGCAAGCTGGTACAACCTCTCTGGAAAGCAGTCTGGCAGTTCCTCAGAAAATTGGGCATGACACTTCTAGAGAATCCTGTTATACCACTCCTGGGCATATACCCAGAGGTTTCCCCTGAATCCAATAAGGACACATGCTCCACTATGTTCATAGCAGCCTTACTTATAATAGCCAGAAGCTGGAAAGAACCCAGATGTTCCTCAATGGAGGAATGGATTCAGAAGATGTGGTATATTTACACAATGGAATACTACTCTGCAATTAAAAACAATGAATTCATGAAATTCCTAGGCATATGGTCAGAACTGGAAAATATCATCCTTAGTGAGGTAACCCAATCACAAAAGAACACACATTGTATGCAGTCACTGATAAGGTGATATTAACCTAGAAACTTGGATTATCCAAGACACAATTCGCATTTCAATAGATTTCCAAGAAGATGGAAGGAGAGACCCCTCCTCCTGGAAAGACTGGATGTAGGGGAATGCCAGGACAGAGAAGTGAGAGGGGGTTGAATGGGGAAAAGAGGGAAGGAAGGGGGCTTATGGGACTTTCAGGGAGGGAGGAACCAGGAAGTAGGAAATCATTCGAAATGTAAATAAAAAAATATAGAATATGAAAAAAGAAAGCTATATAGAAAATTAACAATTCAAAACAATAGAATTAAGTACAGATTATTCCAATTTTAAATTGCAAGCAATATATTAGAGTAGAATATAGTAAATGGTACGCATTGTAAACAAAAGTATAATTACACTTACATACTTCTTCAATTAGTCTGAATATTATAAATAAACTCATTAATTTCATTGATACTATTTTTATCTTGAAGGGGTAGCATCTCTCACTCTTAACTGCAGTTTGTCATTTGCCTTAAAGATGTAAAAGGAAATGCTTAAAAGAATCATTTGTTAAGAAGTTATTAAATGTAATTTTATTTACTTAATTATGATATAGCCTGCTGAATCAATAAGGACCTCTTAAATATAAGTAAATAACTGGACAACATTAGAGCTTTCTGGGTAAGAACTGGAAAGTTCATCTTGTCAAGAGAGCACAGAGAACAACAGAAATTTTCCTTAGTAGCCTCCCCTGTTTCTGAAACATGTGTTGCTCTAATGATATCCCCACTTAACATCACCAATGGTCTTACATTTCTCTTCAAGCAGTATCCTAAACAGATGAATGCTTATGCTGAGAATCATGCCCACAATCATGGGGACAACAGTCTGTTAAGGGAGATAAATTTAAAACAAAACAAAACAAAATTCTCTTCTCTATGATTCATATAGAATGATTGTCACTCACAATTATATTCAACAGTTTAGCTCTCATTTGTAGAAGTTTAAAGTAGTCTAGTCAAAGCAAGAACAATAATACCTAAAAACATACATATCATCAGATAATGGGAACTATACAATTTAATCCACTGTACACAAGACACACATTTCTTTTCACCTGTACTGTTTCATATATGATGTATCCACTGCTATCCATTATCAATGATTCCTTTAAGAGTACACAAAACTTAAGGTACACTTGGATTGATATCAATAAATCCCAAGTATTTTCTGTAGGAATAAAAACCTGGAAATGAATTTGAAGCCTCCAGTCACCATGAATAGCTTTTATGTCATTCACTCTTGGTCACACTATCAGCAAAATGGTGTCAGTTCATTAGTGATTCGTTTCTACATAAAAAAGTTATGGTACCTTCTAGACTGGTAGTCCATCTTCAGTCTTTTGGTGAACATCCTGGCTATGTTTTAAAGCAATTTGTCCAACCTATACATCACAGGCCACATGTATTTCATGATAACTCAGAATATCCTCCCATACACTTTTAGATGTTAAGGTCTTATCACAATGTCAAAAAAACATCCAAATATTCACAATTACATTTGACTTTGTTTCAATTTTTCCCAAGGGAGAGATTGTCCAAAACAAATCTTTCACATATATATTCAGGTAATTTTGACTGTTACTTTTGTCTGCTTCCCTTTTTCATTATTCCAGAGTGTGCTAGCATCTTAGTAACCCTACTAAGATGTCATTAAGATCATGGCCCCACCATAGGACTCAGGAAAATCATGAATATCTGATATCAGTCCCTATGTTTTAACATATCCTCAGGAATTAACATATTTTGTAATTCTTCAAAGTAGCATGAAACATGTAGCTTCTCATGCTTATTTGCCTCAATATTGTTACTCGATATTCTTATGCACAGGTTCATGATGCTCATGGAAAACAAGACAGTGGTAAAATATATCTCAAAGAATTTTCAGTAGCAGTTGCATGGGAACTAAATTTCTTTCTTTTGTCTCAAGTTAGTTACATGTGATGAGAAATTACTCATTTTCTCCACTTCCACAGAAAATTAGTTTGAATCCATTGACCTCATACACTGCACGAGCTGGCTTTGAGAGGCTCAATTATTTCTTGTTTAAAATTCTATTGCAATTCAAGCAGTTTAAATGCTGAGTATTTTCTTATTATCATCAGTTTCTGTTCTAGACTATTATCAACCCCCCTTCTGAATGTATAACTATGGCCTATGTTTTCCTCAGTAATAAAGGTTGTAACTGAAAAAAAAATCTTTGTTTTCTTCAATGTTCTCCTCTTTCTCCTCAATCTCCTCCTCCTTCTTCCTCATAATCCATTGCTTCTAATGAGCCAAAATAATTGGATCTCAAGAAGGAGTTCTTGGTGGAGGCTGAATTTCATCTCTCTTTTGCATACTTCAACTTGTACAAAGGACAGGAGAAGATCTCTTCATCTCTCATTTTGTTTGTCTACCAAATATGAAACTAATTTAGCAGAGAGCATCTATATGCCTGTTTTCATCACAGTAACTTTCTTACACAAAATTTCTTTTCTGGGAAGAAAAATGCTGAATCTCAGCTACCCACACTATTATCCATATTGAAGGCCGTATAATGGACTGCCCAGCTTGCTTGTCATCCTGTTCCTTATATGCTAGCTTCAAGGATTGAAGCATGTTCTTTAACTTATCAGTCCATTTGTGGCATTTTTATATCCACTCCATCAACCATCAAGAAGGAATACCATATAATGTCAAGAGGATATACATGTCAAGAATATGTTTCTCTCTGATAGTCTCCTCTTTTATTACATGTGTTATCAATACAAAAACCACTGTAGTAAGGAGGCATAACTTACAGTATACATGGAGGAAAATAGCCATATTGGGATTGTCCCAACAGATTTTATTCTTACATGGGCCAATGGAACAGCCAAAGTCTCATGGCTCAAAAACCATTGTAGAAACCACTGGGGATCAATGGGAGAAGAAGCCCTTCGTCCTGTGAAGTCTTGATGCTCCAGTGTAGGGGAATGCCAGGGTGGGGAGGTGGGAGTGGGTGGGTAGGTCGATGGAATGGCTTCTGGGGGGAAACCAGAAAAGAGGATAACATTTGAAATGTAAATAAATAAAATATCCAGGAAAAAAGAAGAGAAAGAAACCACTAGATCATTATTGGGTCTTCTGGTTCTTGATTAGGCTCCAGTTGTGTCACATGACTTTTACAATGGAGATATTAATAAATGTGTATTTACCTCAGATTATGCAGAAATGAATCAAAGAAATAACCTTACCCAAGACTCAGTTATTGAACCAGGGATTAATTTTGGGGAGTGACTTAGGAGTATAAGTCAAAGATTACTTATAGAAGAAAGCATGATCTTAGGTAGCTGAATCATCAAAAAGAAAAATTGCTCCAGTGTTTGTGAGAACTCATGAATACTATACCCCTGGAATTCCCTGAAAAATCTGCAGGTGTCTTTTCTGCTTGTAGTCTTTTTGTTCTACCAATGGTTAATATTTATATAAATATGAGAAATGGCCTTTGGAATCTTATAAACTTCAGGAACTTTCTTAGTTATTTAGTTTTGTTTACTTCCCAAGTCTTTGCACCATCTGTCTTTCCTCCAGAGGGAATGTTTCATTCCAAGAAGCAGCTATTCAACACCTCTCATAAGAATTATAACATGTAAAATTATGTACTCAGAAATTTCCAAAGAGTCTTACTCTATCAGTAACTGATTTCAACATTTTCATTTTAAATTCCTTTTACTTACCTTTGCAAATAGAAAGGATGACTATCCCATTCAGCTCTTAATTTGCCATTGGGTTGGACAGAAATGTCATGGAATCAGAATCCAGAAATGCTAAGAGACAAGGAGAGGAAAAAAAAAGTCAAAGCACATGCAAGATGAAGAAGAGGAATGGATAGAGGAGGCATGGCAGCAGGATGGGCCACAGAGAAAGAAATGGAGAACTCATATACATAAGCCAGTAGCAGTTCCATTGATAATAGTTATGTGCCTTGTACTTAAGACTGTAACTTCAGGCAGGTCTGAAGAGGGAAAGAATAAAGAGGAATTATGGCACTGGAGGTATTTGGGCTTTACGTTTGTTATAAGAATTATTAAAAGCCACAATTTTACAAAGCTGTACCACTGACAGGTTTGCAGTTTCAAATTCCAATTAAATAAATTCTATGATTTTCTTTTTCTTTGGTTGAGTCTTAAGATATACGAAGGTGGTTTCAAATTATTTTTACGTCCTTTAAAACCATTTTATTCAATCCTAGCCCCTAAAAACAGATGAAATTAGAAACTACATCACTAGGAAATAAGATTAAGTCATAAAATAGTTCAGCTGCAAAGCCCCAGTCATAACTGCCTGCTAAAATATCTAACAGCCGTACTCTCTGTACTCTCAATCTTAAGGAAATTTTATGGGAAGTACACTGGTAAAAGGCAATTTGGTTGACAACAAATTAATGAAAACAATGAATCTGTCAAATAGTTCAAGTATTAATATGAGGGTTTTTCATGGAAGGACACCTTTCAGTCAACAGAAAATATTTAAGTGTATTGTAAGAAGTCCTCTAAGCTGTCACTAACATATTTAAATGTTTTATAGACAATTATACCTATAGCAATATTTCAATGACATTTTAATTATTACTTTGATTCATAAATTATTTCCAATCATTTATATGGAAATGAATGTTCTAAGCATTAAAACATCTTTGCAAGAATGTTGAAAAATCTTGAACTTTACTGTACTTGCAATTATCTTTAGAATACATTTTATCATGATTATTGCTTTTATTTTTACTATATATTTTAATGTCAGTGTGCCACTAGTTAGAATTACCTGAGTCATCTTTCATTTTTGACTCTTTCAGTGTGCACTCTCCTTTTCCACAATGATATGTGAGCCTTGGCAGGAAAGGCCATGATTAGATTTGGACTTGGTAGAGCATTCTGTGTTCATACATTCTCTTAACATTAACCAGTTGTATGAATCTGTGGTAAGCACTATTTAATATAACAGCAAGTCTCTCTGATGGTTGATAATAGATAAGAGATGCTTGATAATTGCCTTTAGGTCTGAGGTGAGAGTTAATCTTAAAAGCAGTTTTAATTCATTGCTAATAAAGTCAAAGTTACTGGAGGAGAATCTAAAACACTTAATTTACTAAAACACCATAATCTCTAAGAACAGTTTATAAATATTTGTATTATATGCACAGATAAATTTAGTCTTTACCCCTCATCACAGAAACTTCCTTTTGTAACAGATGAAGAACACTACCAAAAACCACAACCAGTCAAAATGTAGAATTGTGGAGCTCAATTCTAAGGAATGCATCTACACTATAATTCTGACACACAGATAAATGTGGAATGTGGGTAGAAAAATTTTAAGAGCCAAAGGATTAGGAAGTTTGCTATGGTATTGTGTCTCATAGTAATGTTCAAAGATACACTCATGATAAATCACCAACATGGTTTCCCATACATGAGCTAAAGAATGATAACACCCATGGACACAGAAATGGGGCCAGTGCACTGGTTTAAAAAAAAAAAAAAACTCCACACACACACATCTAGTCCAATGAAATAGAAGAATAAATGACACATAAAAAAACTATGTGTTTACAGCCACTATGTATTTCTTTCTTTCTTTCTTTCTTTCTTTATTTATTTATGTCAAAGGTGTCAAGAACTTGCATTTAGACAAAGGATAGTCTTTATAACCAATTTTTTTTTCTGAGGGAATAGGATTTACTGAAGTAGAATGAAAATAGATCCATATTTATTGCCTGTGCCCTGGACAGCTCTCAGACCAACCCTACCTGCTCTTGGGGGTTTGACTGAGTTGACACAGAGTCAAGTACAGACTCTGGGAGCAGGTGGGAATGCTATAGTAAACTCACCTAAGCATTGTTACCAGCTTCTTTAATACCCTCCACCCGTGCACCCATTGGTCCCAAGAAAGCATCTCTTTGCTGGGTTATGCGCATTCCTTTAATCCCAGCACTTGGGAGGCAGAGGCGGGCAGATTTCTGAGTTCGAGGTGAGCCTGGTCTACAGAGTGAGTTCCGGGACAGCCAGGGCTACACAGAGAAATCTTGTCTTGAAAAACCAGAACCAAAACAAACAAACAAAAAAAAAAACAAAAAAAAAAAACAAAAAAACAAAAACAAAAACAAAAACAAAAAAAACCCCACATTAATATAAAAAAAAAGATAGAAAGAAAAGAAAGCATCTTCTATAAATAGCAGTTCCTAATTGGCTGGCTTTATTTGCACCAGTAACCCTTACTCTCTTAGGCAGTTCTCAATTAGGTCCTCCTGCAGGAGATGCTTCTGTAGCTGCATGGCCCCCAGCATTTACATAGAGGCAGCCCCTCTGTTCTTGCTACACATATTGCTCATCCTGGCTACTAAATTCAGAATGCTAGCCCGGAAACTTTAAAATTGACCAACAAAAATGTAAGGAAAATGCGTCAAGGCATTGTATGCACAGTGTGCCTGAAGAGGGGTCGAGTATGATGGAGCACAGTATGATATGAAGCATTGAATTGGAATTAAGTCATCACCTTTCTGCATAGCTAGGGTAGAAAGAAGGTTTACAGAATAGGGCAAAAATAATTCGTGATTACACATCAAACAGAGACAGGTAAAACTGTTTTTACAAGTATCCCCAAATCAAATCATCATGTAATTAATAAACGGACTAATGAACTGAATACATGGTTTTCAAAGAAGGAAATATAAATAGGCAATAAATATTTGAAAAAAAAAATCTTACCTTTCTTAACACTTAGGGAAATGTATATACCATTTTGCCTGCTTCATTTTTTCCCCATTTCAGTCGTTTTGAGAGATGTTGTAAATGATCAAGTACTCCTAAGATTGAATGAATTAGACCATTGAGATAATCAATTACTCTTGTTCTGTAACCAGAGGATTTTTTTTTAAAATCCGGTCCATTTTGGATGAAGCGTCAGCCTTGTCTCATGCCCGCTCCAGTGGAGGTAGCTGACCTTAAGTTGAAGCCATAGACTTACATTATGTGTCCTCCCCAGCCCCCCCAAAATAATTTTTCATTTGAAGTGATTATATTATGCCTTTCCTCATAGCAAAAAGGAGTGAAAAGCCCATGTAAGGAGCAATAGCGTGGGCACAAGTGAGCATAGTGTATTCTTTTATTTTTTTTTAACTTATTATTGATTCCTCGTAAATTTCACATCATACATCCCAAACCCACTCATCTTCCCGTTCCTCTATATCTGCCCTCTGCTGCTGTAAACAACCTCCCTGCAAAGGAAAAAAACAAAACAAAACAAAACAAAAAAACCCAAAATCAACAAAAATGAGAAAAAGTAACATAAAGAATAAAAAACAATAAAAAACCATCCAGCGGTGTATGCTGTGGTGTGTCACGGCGTGTCACACAATATACCCTTTTGCCGACACATCTTTACTTGCCAATGTCCTCTGTCACAGAGTCATTGGTGTGGAATGAGGCCCCTGGCTTCTGTTACACTCTCAGTACTGCATTCTCACCAACTGAGACTCCTCTCCCCAATCTTTTTGCCCAGTGTCACGGAGAGGCCACAGCTGCAGGACCTGCTGCTTCATGTACTCCTGCAGTTCATAGACGGGGTAAATGTTCAGGGTAGTCTAGCTCAAGGTCGTGCATCCGGGCCTGGGCAATCTCTGTGTTGTTCAGCCCAATAAGTTTCTTCCACCTGTTCCACCAGCACAAGCTCTCCCACTTTGCCGGGTCAGGGAGAGGGGCCAGCTTCCCTCCCTGTGTGTGGCAACTGGCACGAAGCAGAACTGGATATTCTAGGCTCATGCCACAGGGGTCTGCTCTCCAGAACTCACGGAAGGCTCACCCATACCTATACCACTATTGATTCCTTGTGAATTTCACATCATACACCCCAAATCCACTCATCTTCCCGTAGCATAGTTCTACTGTGCTATCCAGGTGAGATGCTGGAGGCAGCAAGGAGCAGGGTCAGCTTCCCCATGCTTTCCAGTCAAGGGGGTGGGGTTTCTGTTCATCTGCCTGCCACAGCATCTCTCCACTGCACAACCTACAAGGACGGGGCCAGCTCTCCAGCTTTCACAACCTATCTGCTGTCAGGGTCAGCTATCCCATGTTGTCCAGGCAAGAGGAGGGACAGGTTCTCCTGAATGTTGCAATGGTTGAGAGGCAGAGTCAAATTTATGCAGTTCTTGGCCATGAAGATGGCTCTAGGAGGCAGCCCAGACCATAGACTTCTACACGGACTTTGGTGGTCACATGTGCCACAGATATTGATTAACATAGAACTCATGCGCCTGCTGAGTCGTGAAGCCAGACAGAGCCTTCAGATGCAGCAGAGGCTGAGACATCACCGAAGCCTCAGGTGACAGAGCAGGCAAGTCACATCAGATTGTTAGTTGGTACATTCTCACCTCTGCTCTTTCGTCTCCAATTCATAGTCTTCATAGTGCACAAACCATTCAAATTCCCTTTCTCTCCCAGTTCCTACCACATATTTGCTTATGTGCAGTGGCATTTGTGGGTATCTTCTGTTGAAGATCTCAGCATGAGGTGTTAGGGGTGCCTTTGGGTGTGTTAAGCCTGTCTGCCGACATAGTCTATCCTTGATAGTTATACACCTCATGATTATGAACATCTCCCGTAGGTCCAATAACGTGACATTGCCTATAAGTTTCCATCATATAAAACTAGGGAAACATTTAAACCATGCCAGAATATGTTCATGGTTTATGGACATGAATTATGTTTTCTGGGTAAAGAAAAATAACACTATGAAATTTCTGATCATTTAAAAGGTGTTTTATTTTTCCTTCATAAAGTGTTTGATTGATTTCTGTAGTATTTTTCTAATTTTTCAGAACTCTTAGAAGGTTAACCTCATAGTGTGTGGGTAGTTTTTAATATTGGACAAGGAAGGCCTACAACTTCTCATCCACTGTTCTTTTATATTGCAACAAAGGCTGAGAACTTTCCAGTCACTGTTCTTCATAAGAGAAATTCCAAGCAGTTTTGTTTGCACGACACAAATATTGACCCCCAAAATGCAATGTTGAAACACACAAAAAATGATTGACTTTGAACTTTACAAATAAATTAAATTTAATGATACTTGTGGTGCACAGAATTAAACTTAGCAGGTTGTTCATCCTCTAGAGAATGTCACACATTATTATTTTTTTTTTTAAATTTCAACATCTGTGTCAGGTGTGTAAGAAAGTTACTTTTAACACTCTGTTATAGAAAAGGAAATTTGGATTTAGAGACAAAAAGCAATCTACATAACTCCAAACTGATGAGAACAAATCTGAACGTGTACACTGCCTGATTTCTACTTGTCAGCACATTTTTCCAGCCACCTTCTCTACCTGGCTGTCTCTTTCAATTTATAAACTCAAAAATGTAGTCAAACTATTCTGACAGTTCTCATAGAGTAGGCATAGGTTGTATTCAAGGGCCATAGTCATCTTTATATAACCATCTCTGTCTTCCTAGGCACTTAATTACCTTAGGAAACATGAATACTGGTTATGTGTAGCTTAAATCAAGTTCTGGTTTTTGTTGTTGTTTTATTTGTTTTTTGGTGTGTGTGTGTGTGTGTTGACTCAAAGTCAAGTACTATATATTCCTACAGGTTCCTGCTCAACAGCGTGAAAGTCAGCTCTAAAATTTGGATCAAAGCCAGGTATGGCAGTAACTAACATAGCAGTTGACACTGGCCTTACTAAAAGGAGGAACCAGTTGTAATTTGACCAAAACTAAAAAAAATAAATAAAAGATTCAATTAAACAATATTGATGGATCGTAAAATATATTCACACTTCTCTATGATTAAGAGTAAATAATTCTAAATACACAATTTTCATTTTCATCTCTGTTGCAAGGCTGAGATACATCACGTGCTTGGAAACCACCCTACTCATTGCCCTTTTGGGGATTCTTATTTTATTTGAACTTGTGTGGCTTAAGAATCCCATTTGGAGTTCACTGTTTTGCTTCTAGATATGCATAAACAGGACTTATTGTTGACTGTCTCTAACGAAGCCCTTTGACTTGTGTGCCTGACTAGCAAGTGAACCAGTACCAACTTCTGCTTGCCTTGTTTTTGCTGGATTTACTGATGCATGTTTTGCTGTGTAGATTTATGTGGATGCTGGGGATCTGAATTAGTTACCTAATACTTGTGCATCACGTATTTTACTGACAAACTCAATTTTTCCAGCCCTATACTATTTTGGGATTAGAAATGTGTTTTTCATATATACCTCCACATTTTATTAATCCGTATGATATACTATACAATTATTTTAATATTTTTATGTTTGAAAAATTTATCCATGCATATAATATGTTTGAATCAAATCCACTCCCAATTCATCAGTTCCGATTCATTCCCTAAGAAATATTTTCTAAAATTCTTTTCGATTACATGTCTTTACTATTTTAAACTTATCTTCAGGAAACATAAATGTAGTTAATACAACATTTCTTTATAAATCTAGTCTGCCTCTCTTTCATTTTGCTTAGCTTTATTACTAATGTTCTTTACCAGTTATTTAACTAAAATCCTAAATTATTTTCTACACTCCAAGTACTAAATGGAATTATTGTTGATTAAACCAAAGCCTATCAGTAAATGGATTCACTGATTAAAATGAAACATAATAATGTTCTTGCATTATGTGAAACAAATTTTCAGAAGTATTTGGTTTTACTTATTAAAGTTCAAACAAACTGACTCACAAGGTATTAATGAGAATGCGTAAAATTTGATTTCTAAGTTCACACTTGAATAGTTGGAAAGTCGTTTTCAGAGGTTTCAGTAAGCATGCATATTATTGTGGATCCTAAAGCCCATTCATTTAAAAGTGTTTTAAGCTAAGTAGGTATAAATAATTTAAAAGACACAACAGCCATCCACAAGCACTTCGCTTGAATGTTTGGAACTATTCTTAAGCGATTTTTCCTGAAGCTCCATTATGATGTTTCAAATTGGCAATGGAAAGCGGTTAAATGGAAACAATAAGACTTTACAAGAGTGAAGCATTTATGAATCCATATAACTGCCAAAGAACATTTTAAAGCACCTTAAATGGGCTCATTAATGAATAATTTAAAACCTCACTATAGTTATCTACTCCATGTTAAATGACCTTTGCCCCTTGAGCTTCTGATCCAGACAAGTTCAGCCTTAAACAATGTAAGTGGTACTTAGAATTCATATGCTCATCCTAATACATCCATTTTAAAACCTGATTGATGATTGCATTTATTTTCTGTCTCTATAGATTTCTTTATTTCCTTTCCTAGAGAATGAATCACAACATGAATATGAAAAATTAAAAAAGAAATAAATCATGAGTGATCCTTGCTAACATGTATTCTGCTACATAGTTTAGCAGAAGTCATGGAAGGCGGGGGTGGATGGTTGGTTTACTTCTGCATGCCACATGCACTTGTTAGCTTTTCTTTTTGATCATTTGTGCACTAGATTTTCTGACTTTTTTTCTGTTATTGAAATGATAGGTTAATCTTAGGCAACAAATTTCAGTTATATTTTTGCCTTCCAGTCCTGCTGCCATCTCCTCACTTCTCTTCCCAGGCATTTCAAGAAGGGAAAATAGAATAGATTCTGCTGGTGGACTGGAGACAGGTTGGGAAGGGAGGGAGCGACAGAGGGAGAGATGACTGCAATTCATGTGACATATGAGTTCACCGTGGAAATCTAGTGCAGTGAACACTTCCTGGAACCTAAGAGGATGACTCCATAAAGGACTCCTATTAATGGAGGATATAGAGCCTGAACCATCCATCTTCTTCAACCAAGCAATGCTTCTAACATTGGGACTGGGATACCAACCTGGACTCAAAATATTTGATCATACAACCTATCCTTCCTGCAAGATGTACTGGAACATTCAATGGTGGCTCAGAACTTGTGGGAGTGGTCAACCAATGACTGGTTTAACACTGTCTGGATGGCCAAGACCTGAGACTGGATATCCCAGAGACCTAGAGTAAAGCTAAACAGAACTGGGAAAACAAACAAACAAACAAACAAACAAAAAGTTAAAAAATGAATTCCTAATGATATTCTGCTGTACTCATAGATCACTGCTTCCAATTTTCACCAGAGAGAGCTGATATGAGGAGGCACAGATATTCACAGCCAAACATTAGGTAGAGTTTAGTGAACCTTAGAAGAAGGGGAAGACGAATTGTAGAAACCAGAGGAGATGACAGGACGACATGGTCTACAGAATCAATTAAGTATGGCTCATAGGTGTTCACAGAGACTGAAGCACCAATCACAGGGCCTGAATGAGTCTGCACTAGGTGTATAGGTAATATTGATTTAACTTGCATTTTTGTGGGACTCCTAGTAGGGCAAGTAGCAGTATTTTTGACTCTTCTAGGAACTCCTTTCGTCCTACCTGCTTACCTCATCCAGCTTTGGTATGGAAGTTTGTACCTACACTTATTGCACATTGCTATGATATTTTTAGTTGATGTCCATGGGAGGCCTTCTCTTTCGTGAACGGAAAACGGGGATAGTGACTCTGTGGGAGAGAAGAGGTGTGTGTGTGTGTGGGGGGGGGGTAGAGCTGGGAGGAGTGCAGGGAAGGAAGACCACAGTGAGGATGTATTATGGGAGAGAAGAATAAACAAAAATAAAAACCAATAAAATGAAATAAATTAAAATAAGTTATCACAAAACAGATTGTAATAGAACAAGTCAAATGAACAGAAGGGAAAGAGCACAACAAAAAGCACAAGAAATACATTCAAGAATTCCTTAAAAATACAAGACCAGGATGTGTAATATATACGCAAAGTGCAGTGGGTTTAAAAAAAAATTGCCTTGGCTCAAAATTATGAGACAAAGAACCTGTACGGATAACTCTCCTGAGGAACTGCCATACTGATTTCCATACTGTCTGTACAACTTTGCAGTCCCCTTAGCAAAGGGTGAATGTTTCCACCACACCACACCCTTGACTGCAGGAGCTATCATTTATTTTATTGCCTGGGGCCAGTGTAGTGAGTGTGAGCAGGAATCTCAAAGTTGCTTTTATTTGAATTTCCCTGGTAATTCAAAAATATTGAACCTTTTTTAAGCATTTTCACAGTCACTCGAGTTTCACTTATTGACTATTCACTGTTTGGTTCTGGACACTGTGAGACTGTAAACTTTCTGTTGCTTCTGTTGGTGGTCCCATTAAACTACATAGTGCTATTCCCAATTTGAGACTGGCTCGAGCTGTCCTAGCTGTCCTTTTATGAACTTGGGTGCCCTTCTGTTTTGTGCATAGATGTTAAGAACTGAAATAGCCTCTTGGTAGATGCTTCACTTGATGAGGTCACTTTCTACTTGAAGTCTATTCTGTCAGATATTAAAATGGTTTCATCAGCTTGCTTCTTAGGTACAATTGCTTGGAATACTCTTTTCCATTATTTTTCCCTAAGGTGATGTCTATCCTTGAGGTTAAGGTGAATTTCATGGATGCTGAAGAATGGGTCTTGTTTTTCACATTTGATTTGTCTGTGTCTTTGTGTTAATGAGGTAAGAACATTGATCCATTGATCTTGACATTATCAATGATGAAGTTTGTTTATTCTTCTCATTTTATTGTTAGGGTGTGAGTTCTTCACCTCTTTTGATTTGTTTATTTGAAATTATTTATTCCTTGTGTTGTTTTGGGGTTGGTGAGTTAACCTCCTTCAGGTTAAAGTGTTTCTTCTGGAGCCTTTTGTTGGTCTGTATTTTTAGATTGATATGGTATGGATTTGATTTTATCGTGGATTGTCTTTCTTCTTCTAAAGTGATTGAAATTTTTGATAACTATAGTTGTGTGGGCTGGCAACTTTGGTCTCTTGACCAAAGATTTTGAACATCTGACCAATCACTACCAGTTTTTATAGTCTCTGCTGAAAATTCATGTGTTATTCAAATTAGTCTCCTTTTAGGTGTTATTTAATCTTTTACCTTGGCTTTTAATAATTTTTGTACATATAGACTTTGACTATTAGGTTCTGACTGGAAGTTCTTTTCTATTCCAGTCTATTTAGTGTCCTATATTCATGCGTTGCCTTTAGAGGCATCTAAAGTTGGCATCTAAATTTGTAATTCTTGGGGAATATTCTTTCGAAAATTTCCTTATAAGATTTCATTTAAAACACTTCCTGTGACTTTGGCCTGTGTTTCTTCTCCTTCTTCCGTTCCTATTATTTGCAACTTTTCTCTTTTCAGTTCCCCAAGTTTCACAGATATTCTGAGTCTGGAGTAGGTTTTAAAGTTAACATTTTCTTTGAATAAATTATCCACTTCTTCTATTATAGTTTCAATGCCTGAGATTTTCTTTTCAATCTGTTTTACTCTCTTATTGATGTTCCTATTTGAGTTCATATATTAGTTTTTTTTTCTGATTTTCTTGTTCTTGTTAATCATTATTTTTCTACTTTCACGTCTTGAAGTGTTTTATTCACTTCCATCTGCTCTGTATTTTCATAGATTTCCTTTAAGAAATTTATTCATTTATCCTTTAAGGACCTCTAATATAACCTCAAAGTCTATTTTGAAGTTCTATTCTTGTGCTTTAGCCCACTGTATTTCTCAAGGCCTAAAAGTGTAGGATGGTGGGGTTGTTGTTATGGCGACATATTGTCCTGGCTGATATTGTTTTCACACTAGCATCTAGGTACCTGGGTTAAGGTGACTGTAATTCTAAGTGTTGTTATCTGGTGTTGTCTTTATTGGGTAGATATTTTGTTCTCTGGTTTCTTTTGCGCTCTCTGATTCTTAGGAGAGGTTAGTGGCTAAGGGAATGCTTCTGAAATTCTGCCATGTGTGGCCACTGGACTTTCCAGACAGAAAGTGTTTCAAGGTGAAAGAAAGAGGGGTGGAGCAAAAGGAGATGTGTAAGAGTTGAAAAGAAAAAGGAAAGTAGACTGTGACACCATGATCTGCTTACTCTTCTGGCAAAGGGTACAAAGAAGGTGGAGATGTGATAGGATGTGCTCTATTCAAAACTGGAATGAGACTGGGTGAGAAAGGAGTTGAAGAGCTATGATACAATGATTGACTAAAGACTTTACTGGCATGCATGTTTCCCTGACTAGCTTGATCAATGACTAGCAGGTTTTGTCTGCAGAATTCGACACCTGAGGCAAACAGAAGGGCTAATGAGATAGACTCTACATTATTTCCATGATCTGCTAGAGAAGGGGCAGAGAGGAAGGATAGGCCATATAAAATGGACTGATTCACAGCTTGAGATATGAAACTATCTTTCTTAGGGTTTCAATAGCTGCAATGAAACAATGTGACTAATAAGCAAGTTTGGGAGGAAAGGGTTTATTCATCTTATATTTCTTCATTGCTATTCATTTCCAAAAGAAAATCAGGACAAGAACTTAAGCAGGGCAGGAACCTAGAGGCAGAAGTTGATGCAGAGGCTAAGGAGATGTGCTACATACTGGCTTGTTTCACATGGCTTACTTAGTCTGCTTTCTTATAGCACACAACCCAGGGATGGCACCACCCACAATGGGCTGTGCCCTCCCCCACTGATCTCTAATTGAGAAAATACTATAGAGCCTATAGATCTCATGGAGCTATTTCCTCAACTGATGCTCCTTCCTCTCTAATGGCTCTAGCTTGGGTCAAGTTAACAAATGAAACCTGCTAGTACAATTGCTTTCCTGATTTCCTGGTCTACCAGCTTCCGGTGACAACCTATGTTTGCCATTTTCTGTTGAATTTTTCTAATAGCTCACAGTTCTCAAACAGTTTAAAAACTGTTTATAATATTCATTATTTAGTAATTAACTTCTTGTACAATATGCTCAATGCTATTATATATAAATTATCAATATATGTTGAAACTTGTAACTCAGTCTGTTAAAAACCACATAGACTCTTTAATGTTCCAAATCTCACCCAGTAAAGTGTTATCCTGTTTGCACCAGGGACTGTAAAATCCAGATATTTAGTGTCATGTTTGAAATAACAGTATACCTTGAATCTAGGTAACATAATACAAGCTTACATAAATATGTTGATTTGTATGAATCCAGTGTTCTACAATACTAATTAATCACTTAGAATACTTTAACTGGAACTGATTTCACCTTAGTTACACATGTATTTTGATATCATTTCATACTAAACTGATACAAACTAGGATAGGGGAGGCTACAAGGAGTAAAAGGGAAATTTGAGGAGAGCTAAAATAAACAGATTGCATGGAATTCTTATATAAAATTGTCAAAGAACACAGCAAATCTTTAAATGATAATATTGTCATACTCAAATTAGCTATGGTTATCATATATTTCATAAAATTATATTTTAAAATTGATGTCTTCATTAGTGTAACCACTATATTAATTATATCAGACAAATGAAATATAAACCCACATAGAGACAAATACCTTATTATATTCATTCCAGTCTTTTCTCCAACACAATATCTTCTAAAATATAACCCACTTTAATTGAATTAAAGTCTCCAAGGGTATGACTACTTTGCAAACATCAGACACTCCTTATGGACTGAGTAATAACTGTCCCACTTACTACTGTGGATCAACATTTATATTCCTGGTGTGGCTCACCCTACTTTCAACTACAAATCACTTCTACTGGGCTACAGTTTTCTACAGGGCAACAGATTGGACACATGAGTATTTATTACAGTTAAGGAACTAGGAATTTTCAATCTGAGATTTGCCAGCACTGACTGATGAACAGCCTCATTCCCCTTCAAGTGTGTCATCAAGTGTAGCAATGGCTTTCTGAAGGGTATAATGTGTTCCTTGTGTGAACTTCAATGGTAAAAGGAATTGCTCTGAATAGCTGATTTTATTTGTATGCTAAACACTATCTCCTTTATAATTCATTAGACTAAAGAAAACACTGTTGTAAATGGCCTCAAACACAATAATTTAGAATGCTAACATACAGGTTTTCTTCCAGTGACAGTGGCCAGGCCTATAAAACCTTCAATACATGCAACTGTGTGAGATTCTAAGTTTAGGAATGTCTTGTCATGACTTCTTGTTTCCCAGTCATGTTGTGAAATTTTTAGAGATTTTTGAATGACTTTCAAAAGAATCTAAGAATGAAGACTACTACATTTGTCCTCACTTTGAGTTCATGGATTAAAAGAATCCAAGAAGTCTAAGCTTCTCAAAAATGTAGATTAATACAATAAGTATCCATAATTTAAATTTTTGCGTGGACACATGAGAGGTTTTGATCTAAGACACTACTGCAGTCTTGTCATAGTAACATGAAACCTTCTATCATTCCATCAAAATGTTTCATGGGAACACAAAGCTTTGTAACTATTATTATCAATAATACTTTCCGTAGGTAATATTGTTTACTTAAGAGTTGTGAGGGAGAGTGCTCATTTTCATTTAGGCTGAGAGGTCTTGTGGTTAAGGATAAAATAATGAAGCAACTTAAAGGTACTATCAGCAATAAAAATGCTATCTTAAAAATCAAATGTACATTATAATTATCAAAATATTTAAAGGTAAGTGCAAAATCAGTCTCAAAAAGCATATAGAATATTTGCTTTTGTCGAGCACGAGAACACACTCCTCTATTTGTAGCACTTAGAATTTTGAGTAAGGAAGTTTACATATTTGTTACAAGCCTAGGAACAAGAAAACTTGAAAATAATGAATGAAAGAAAGAAAAAAGGAAAAAGGAAGGGAGGAAGGGAGGGAGGAAGGGAGGGAGAAAGAAAAAATAAGGCTGGCAGGTAAACAGGAAGGAAGGAAAGAAGGAAGGAAGGAAGGAAGGAAGGAAGGAAGGAAGGAAGGAGGGAGGGAGGGAAGGAAGGAAGGAAGGGAAGGAAGGAGGGAGGGAGGGAGGGAGGGAGGGAGGGAGGGACGGAGGAAAAACAAGAAATGTGTAGTTGAGCAGAGATTGAAATTGGTTTTTGTTTCTTTCTTCAATTATTATGGTAAAATAAATAAATAAACCACCAGTCTTATATCTGATAGTGTTACAGAGCATTGATGTTTACTTAAATTTTATGCTACCTCTGAAAACAGTGAAGTAGAATCTAAAGCGCACTCTTTCTGATGCAAACTCCCAAAGCATTGTTATAATTGTTTTGCAATTAAAGTTGAATATGACATTGCTGAGAAATTTCAGTTGTTTCTATGATCTCATGCTTAATTGTATAAAATTTTTTAATTAGAATTGTTGTGTCATAAAAATCTGTTTCACTTTATTAGAGTAAGAAATAGCTCAGAAACAAAGCTATTAACAGAAGGTCAACACGGTATTTGATCAAGAGCAGTCTTAGAACGTTAGTAAACAATGTTCAGCATTCAAATTAAGCTATGGGATCACTTATTCACTTTATAAGTTCAATGCATAAATTTTATGTGCTGAAGTTGTATCAAGCACTGTTAAATTGACAAGGATATAGTGAAGGAACAATTCTGATCTTAGGGAAGATCTCAGGATTGCTTCCTATAGGAGGCAAGACATGTAAACTTGCATTGGAAAATTGAGAAAAATATCAATGGTGTCAGTAATCAATCTAGTGCATCACCTTTTGAAAGTAAACAATATGATTTTTCCACAGTACATTTATTAACTTAATTATAGGCTTCATATTTTAAGGCTGACAGGATGGCTCAAGGAATACAGGTGTTTATTGCCAGGATTGATGACCTGCTTTAGTTTATGACTAGAATTCACACAGCAGGAGGAAAATAGTTCTCAAAGTTGTTCTCTGACCTCTACACCTATGCTATCCCATATACCCAGGTACACACACACACACACACACACACACACACATGACCATACTATATACATATGCATAATCTCACAAGTCAATAAATATAAAACAAATTGCAGAAGTCATATTTCAACATAACCTATGCTCTTTGAATTTGGATCAGAATAGAAATGCTTACATTTGCATTTGCATGTAGAAAAATCAGTTTATAAAGATACTCTGGGGACTCGAGGTCACATTTTGCAGAAAATTTACTAACAAAGATATGACATTTTGATGATCCTTCACATCTGTTTCCTGGGAGGCTCATTGCCCTTTCCAAGATGTGGTGTGTTTTAACATTGTGTCCCAAGGCCCTGTTTACACTTGAGGCTACTGTCTGTGGTTTTTCTGTGATAGAAGTACACTGATTACATCAGCATCTGTAAAACTCAACTTGAGGAACTTTGAATGCCTTGACATTTTTGAATGTGTGGGCAATTACTAACAAGGTAAATGTCTTTCAGGAAAAAAAAAGTATTCTAGACAGAAATATTTAAAAGAATAATATTTGCTAGCATATAAGTTGTAGCTCTATTTTGGTCTGAAAAAAATCATTAATTCGTCAATTAAGTTTTGACAGCTAAGCTACTTATAAATTCAATATTTGCTTTTCCTTTTTCTGAAGACATATTGGGAGTAAGAGGAAGACATATTAGGAGGAAAAGGGTGTGTAGTTAATTGAAATTGAAATTGGTTACAGACTAAGTACAAAAAATACAAACAGGAAGAGATATAAGATATTTATACTAATAAATTGAAAAGTCAGCGTTTAAGACTCCAGGAAGAAGGGATGATGTCTTAGTCAGGGTTTCTATTCCTGCACAAACATGACCAAGAAGGAAGCAGGAGCTGATGCGGAGGCCATGGAGGGATGATACTTATTGGCTTGCTCAGCCTGCTCTCTTATAGAACCCCAGAATATCAGCCCAGGGATGGTACCTCCCACAAGGGGCCCTCCCCACTTGATCACTTGAGAAAATGCCCCACAGCTGTATCTCATGGAGGCACTTCCCCACCTGAAGCGCCTTGCTCAGTGATAACTCCAGCCTATGTCAAGTTGGCACAAAAACCAGCCAGTACAATTGACCCCTTGTCAACTTGACACACAAACCCATCAATGTTAAACCTAAACCCTTATTTTCTTATTCATCCCCAAGATTTAAATAACTTTAAAAGCCCTACAGTCTTTACATAGTAAAAGTTCAATCCCTTTAAAATGTCCAATATCTTTTAAAATTCAAAGTCTTTAAAAAACTCAAAGTCTCTTAACTGTGAGCTTCACTAAAATACTTTCTTTCTTCAAGAGGTAAAAATATCTGGGCACAGTCACAATCAAAATCAAAACTCAAAAGCCAATGGTTCAATGTCTGGGATCCAACTCACAATCTTCTGGGCTCCTCCAAGGGCTTGGGTCACTTCTCCAGATCTGCCCTTTGTAGCACACACCTTGTCTTCTAGGCTCCAGCTGTCTGTACTCCACTGCTGCTGCTGTTCTTGGTGGTCATCTCATGGCACTGGCATCTCCAAAACACTGCTGTCTTCTGCTGTAACTAGGTTTCACCAATAGCCTCTCATAGGCTCTCTTCATGGTGCCAAGCCTCAACTCCTATGCATGACCCCTTCAGTCCTGGGCCATCAATTGCAACTGAGGTTGCACCTTCACCACTGGCCTTCCATGGTCTTTCACAGGGCCGAGCCTCAGCTGCTCTTCATGACCCCTTCATGTCTTCAAAACCAGTACCACCTGGGTGACTCTTACATAGTAAAAAGTCCAGCCAGAGCACAAAATACTACTGTGTCTACCTCTGGAATACAGCCTCTGTGCTCTCAGAAAACACTTCCTAGAAGAGTTCACCTCAGTGATGCTGATCTTTCTTAATTGCCACTAGTTTCTTAGCTCCAGCTAACCAGCATCAATAGTTCCAGTAACACAAAGGTTTGCTTTAGTGGTTCTGGTATCTTGTTAATCACAGCTGATTCTTCAGCCCCAGCTAACAAAAACCACAGAATCTTCACAATCAAAACATGGCCCTCATAAGAGTCTTTAATCTTCCCTCTGAAATTTCACAAGCCAGGACTCCATCATCTTAACATTATCTTCCAAGCTCCTACAGAACATTCCACAGAGCTCTTAACATCCCAATGGCTCTTCTAGCTCAAACTTCCAAAGTCCTTCCACAGTCCTCCCCAAAACATGGTCAGGTTGTCACAGGAATACCCCACCTTGCTGGTACCAATTTGTCTTAGTCAGGATTTCTATTCCTGCACAAACATCATGACCAAGAAGCAAGTTGGGGAGGAAAGGGTTTATTGAGCTTACACTTCCACGCTGCTGCTCATCACTAAAGGAAGTTAGGACTGGAACTCATGTAGGTCAGGAAGCAGGAGCTGATGGAGGGATGTTTCTTACTGGCTTGCTTCCCCTGGCTTGCTCAGTCTGCTCTCTTATAGAACCCAAGTCTACCAACCCAGAGATGGTATCACCCATGGGGGCACTCCCTACTTGATCACTAATTGAGAAAATGTCCCACAGCTGGATCTCATGGAGGCACTTCTACAACTGAAGCTCCTTGCTCAGTGATAACCCCAGCCTGTGTCAAATTGACACAAAAACCTGCCAGTACAGATGACCATCAAAAAAATGTGTGTGTGTGTGTGTCTATGTGTGTGTGTATATCTGTGTGTTTTCTGTTTATCTCTGGATGACACAACTTTTCTTTTTTAGAAAATTAGTTCCTTTTCTTGCCATCTGATAACAGAGATATGTGGGGGGGGGAGGAAGCAGGGGAGGCAGCAGGGCCCTCATAGGAGAAGACTGGTGGGCAAAGTCCACATAGGGAAACAGTGGCTAGGCCCGCACACCTCACTGGGATGGGGACAACCTGTAGAGTGAGAGACTGCCTGGCTAGTGGGGATGGTGGTCCTTGCTCAGAAGGTGGTACCATTCTGATATGGGCCTCCCAGGTACCTGTTGAGGAAGCTTGACTGTGAAGAGGCTGGGTCCTTTTTTGGTGGCTGGAAACACTGAGGCCTGCTCCATGGTCTGTGGGTTTTGATAAAAAGAGACAGCTCATAGTTTTAATGCTTTGTTATAGAAAAGTAGGAAGAGAAAAGGAGATAGAGAAGTAAAGAGAAAAAGAAAAGATAGAGGGATGAGTGCTGGCCATGACCAGGAAAGAGGGAAAAGAATGGAGAGAGAGGGGGAACAGAGACAAGAACAAGGACAAGAGAGAGGGGCAAGAGAGAGCAGAGAGAGTGAGGAGAGAGTGAGGAGGCAACTGACAGGTAACCATGGGGCGGGGAAAACCTGTCTGTAGCCAGGTGACTGTAAGACTGGAGTTCAGCAAGAACACTAGGGGCCTGGGGCATGGCTATACATGACTGATGGTCACAGGATTATGGAGTTGAGGAGTCAGCAGTCTAGAAGCATGGCTCATGGGTTTGTCCCTTGTAGAATGTTCTACTGGGTCTCCAGCATAAGCCTTGCTCAATCAGGCTACAGACTGCCTTACAAGGTCCCACAGAGACATTGGCAGCTGCATGTGGCTATCGGTAATAATCATGAGACTTAATCCTTCTCCACTTGTTGATGATCAGTGCATCACTCTATCTACTCACACACTGCAGTAGTAGTTACCACACCTTCCTGGATTGCTCTAATTGTGCCACTAACAAGATTATATCATCAGAAATGAAAAGGTCTGAAAAAAAATATATCTAGGCAGTGTGAACTAGAAGTGCCCTAAGATGAGAAAAGGATCCTGTGGATGAGCAACTGTCTACTTACCTTTATGTGGAAAGTTCTAGTGACATGGAGCTCATTTATGCTTCAAAATCTCTTTGACACGTAGAAATTAACAACCATGTAATGGTAAATCAATTTAAAGTTTCACACTGAGTGTATTTTGTGTGACTTACTATAGGGCATGGGAACAGAAGTGTTTACTATTAAAATATGTTGCTTCTTCTAACATAAAAGGGAGGAAGATCTTATTTTGTCTTAGGATTTCTGTGTGTATATCTATGCTGGGGAAAGGAAGAAGGGACAAAAGGTAAGTTTTGTTGATGTCCTGCTCTTTCTCAGTTGGAAACATAAAATGAAGTATACCATTGAAAAGTTCAAGCATCAACAGTAGTTATGTGAAATTATTTCCTTCATAGGTCATTTTGTCAAGTTTCTTTTAAATGATGAATGTATTTAATTT
Organism: Tokudaia tokunoshimensis; assembly: GCA_036184795.1. NCBI lineage: Eukaryota > Metazoa > Chordata > Mammalia > Rodentia > Muridae > Tokudaia > Tokudaia tokunoshimensis. The sequence continues at coordinate 68,622,075 of BTHU01000015.1, forward strand.
AATTAATGTTTATCATTGTATGTTTATGTGTGCATGAGCATGTATGGGCACACATGTGCTAAAGAACAGTTTATGGAGTCAGATCTCTCCTTTCACATTTACATGGATTCTGAGAGGATCAAACTAAGAGTGCCATTCTTTGCACCAAGTGCTTATTCTCACTGAGCCCCTCCTGTTGGTTGAGAATTAACAAAACTACTTTGTGTAATCTATGGATCCATATAAAATATCATTCCATTTCCTAGGTATTTGCAAATATATTACTTATGAAGTTTCAGAGATTTGTATGATTTTAGGCTGTTTATTATATTGCATGCAGAACATGTACACACACATAAACAAAGAACTCATTTAAAATGGATAAATTTAATAAAAATTTTAAAAATTCTTACTAAGTCTAACATTCATATTAGAGATTTGAGAAGAGGGACTAAATAAGTAGAATATATATTTTTAAAAAATGTTACATTTTATTTTTTCATTGTGTGTACATATGGAGTGTGTGTGTGTGTGTGTGTGTGTGTGTATGTGTGTGTGCAGGTAGGCAGATACTATATAGAACAACTTGTGCCTGTCAGAGTCTGTCTTCTATCATGGGAAAACTGGGAATGTATCTTCAGTTTTCGGACTTGAGTTTATGAGGTGGACCAAGCATGGAGGATATTTAAGGAATTGAAACTGTTCTGTTTTATACTACAATGTTGTGGACATGGAACACACATATAACTGCATATTTCCTAAATTATTGGAATGTATAACAATCACTAGTCTCCTATAACATGTAATATAATCTATAAGCTGTGTGAGGACCAAGATGGTGGTGATGATGGTGGTGGTGGTGATGATGATGATGGTGATGGTGATGATGATGATGGTGATGATGTGTATATACACAGCTCTGGTGTGAAATGCTGTCAGTGGAATACATTTGCATCTGCAAGCATGGGTGAGTGAAAACTTCTTGTGCTTTTGCTTAACTTTGTTATGAACCTAAATGTGTTCTAAAATAAATTTCATTAATTCTAAAAAAAAAAATTACTCTCCCTAGATTTCAATTATCCTCAAATGTAAAATGCAGATCAGAATGGTGGCTACATTGTGGAGTGACTGTAAGGTCAAATTAATTAACAGACATCTTCGATGTGCAGCACAGCTTTTCAGAAGAGAGGTACAGTCATGTCAGTGATTATTAATGTCATTATAGGATTAAGTCTTCCCAGCACTACAGCCTATCTCATGTACATGAACCTAATAGTCACTAAATAACCACAGTTACTCTGTGAGGCAGAAAAAAGTAAAATTTTAGCTGTTCTTTTTATCAAGAAGTAGAGAATGAATAATCAAATAAATTCTGTAGGATCTCAGAATGAGGACTGGAAATAAGCCTTCTCTTTTTCAGGAAAATTTTTTGCTTATATACAGTGTATACAGTACATGCTAGTGAAAATGCATTAAGTCAGATTCATACAAAGCAAAGGGGTGTCTACATTGATGCATGAGAGGCTTTCATTTGTTTAGCTTGTGTTTCTGTATGTTTGCCACATTAGGTATTTAAATTAGAATAAGCAGGTGGCATTATCACGGAAGGAGCCTCTGGTAAATTAGAATAATGCATATTGCTGGAAGGCAAAAAATGAGAAAAGGCAGATAACAGTTTACTTTATTGTGAAAATAGTTCCAATTTTATCATTGTCTGTAATTTGGGATGGCCTTCAAGCACCCAAGGAATCTCAGTTCACTCCTGGAGAATAGCTGCAATCTAACATACTCCAGAGGACATTTGCCTGGCCTGTTCTTCTCATCTACAGTCTAATTGTCCCCATTCTCAACAGTAGCTTTAGTGCATTTCTCAGTGATTTTTGTTTTCTGTTAATCATTAGTTGCATGGCAAGCAGCATTTTAGTTCCCATTGCTTCCTGGTCCTCTTTCCTCTTTCTTTTCCATGAAAACACACTGCTCTAGATTTAGAAGGAAAAGAACAGGTCATGGCATGCAAGAACTTTTCTGTTTATAATAAACACTCAGCTCTATCCATGGGCAGCAGAGTCAGGACTAGGGAGAAGTAGTCCAAGTCTCAACTGGGAGTTGGATGCAAAATACTCTGAGCTATGCAATAGGTTCAGGAATTGCAGAGGCAACCCAGGCTGAATTAAAGGATAAGGTAATGGAGACTTTGAACATAACCAAGTGAGTTGAAGCCAAGAGAAGGGGACAAAGTAGGAAGAGGCAAGGAATGATGTAAGCTGAGAGCTCTTCCTTCATGAGTAATCAACAATGTGGAGAAGCAGTGGTCAGCCACTCAGTGCAGTTTAGAGAAGGTAATTTCTTTTGTTTTCAGAATTCTATGAATCCTGATGAATGCCCTTTCATTTCACATTTAAACAATAAAATGTCACTGATATTTCTAGCTTATTAAATGGTATGTTACTTTAAACCTTGTAATTTAGTAAATATCATTCTTCTTTGTTGCAGAAGGTCACAGTTTTTCTTCTATTTATATGCAACTTTACCAAACAAATCAATTTTTGGTCTTTAGAAGTATAGTGGTTTGTAGAGAAATTCTAATTCAGCAACATGGCTTCTCTGTCAAGAGACCACATCCAAAACTTTCTACGTCTATATGATATGATCAGAATACAGACATGCCCTGCATTATAGTATGGTCTGACTGGGATACAAACACACCTTCCAGTATGCACCTTTAATACCTAACAATGAAGGTAAATTAGTTCTAGTTTGTAGAAGGAAGAACCCATGTTTGAAAGTCACATCTAATTGAGGGCCTGACAAAGTGAAAAATCAGAGAAAGATTTGATAAAATGAGTCAGAGACAGGATATGCACAGAAAAGAGAGGAGAGAGAAAGAGAGAGAGAGAGAGAGAGAGAGAGAGAGAGAGAGAGAGAGAGAGAGAGAGAGAGAGAGGATTGCAGTGTTTGTGTGTGTTTGTGGCAGTTTTATTTGGACAGTTTCACAGGGAAAGGATACAGAAAGAAAAAGGTAGATACTGGTGAAGACAGAATCAGCCAGAGAATGAGAAGAAGCCAGAAGACTTAAATATATCTCTAAAGTTAGTATGAGTTCAAGCACCACAATTCAGTCAGAAGCCAAAAGAAGCCAGATTAAATCAGTAATCTTGGAAGAATAGATTGTATAAAGGCTTTGAGCTTCCAGACCTAGGCCTAAAGACAGGACATAGAATGAAATTCTCTGGACTCAGCCCCAGTGGTATATTCACAAAGCTTGTATACAACTTTTGCCTCAAACTTTCATCTGGGGAAAAGAAAGTAATATTTACAGATGTTGAGCTAATGAGATTTATATTTATGTGCATAGATGTCCCTGGTCGCATAATTTTGAGTTAAATGACATGATAATTCCAAATCACTTCATTATCAAGCCCTAATCTTAAAATGATAAATGCTTATCTTAGAAAGAAATATTTTATACTCACTAATCAGTGAACAACCGATTCTGAAAATGTTTGTTATCAATTACTGTATTCTGGTCCCTTATTTACTATAGATCATCAAGCCAGGTGACAGATCTAAAAAGGATTTTCTTAAAACAGTGCGATGGTTTTTATATGATTGGCCCAGGGAGTGACACTATTAGGAGTTGTGGTCTTGTTGGAATAGGTGCATCCCTGTAGGTGTGGGCTTAAGATGCTCACCCAAGTGCCTGGAAGCCAGTCTCCACTAGGGACCTAGGGATGAAGATATAGAACTCTCATCTCCTCCTGTCCCATGCCTGCATGGATGCTTTCATGCTCCTGCCGAGATGATAATGGACTGAACTTTTAAACCTGTAAGCCAGCACCAATTAAATGTTGCTCTTATAAGAGTTGCCTTGGTCATGGTTTCTGTTCACAGCAGTAAAACACTAAGACAGACATGTAACATCCTGCAAAGATATATGCTCTAAAGGAGAAATTACATAAACTTCATAATGACAAAATGACTGTAGTTGCAGTGACATAATGTAGATAATAAATATCATTTTCTATGAGATGAAGATATTAGAGTGTAGAGAATACCTCTAAGGGATAAACTTTTCAATTTTCAGTTCAGTTTCCACTACTGACATTAACCCCATTAATAACCACTTGTTAAAGGGAAAAAGTCACCTCCCAATCTAACAGTGTGTACCTGATCATGACTTTGTTAAATTGTTTGCTTCCTTATATTACAACTTCATTTATCAGGGGAAACAGCTCTTTGATAGTTGTTAAAACAAGGTAGTAAGTCTAATATATATATCTGTAATGAAGTTGATGATATTAAATCTTGGACAGGTTTATGAAAGTTATTTTTCACTGTTTGGAAAAGCCTTTTGAGAATATAGCCAAGACCTAAGGAATTACTCTGAGACAGAAAGTGAAGAATTACTACATACAGCTCTGCATAGATTCATTTCATTCTGAACATTTCAAGAATATTATTTTACAGCCTTCTTTCTATTTTTACAATAGTTTGAGATGAGTTCATGTTATAGGACACTAAAGATCATAGAGGAATTTCAGGGTGATAATGCCCCAAGCTGGTTTCCAAGATTCATGTGAGTAGAATCCTGATATCTATATTAAACTATTTAAAGAAAACCTATAGACACATTTGGCAAGATTTTATTTACAAACAGAAAATTCACCAAATGGACAGCCATCAAAAGTAGACTTAGTTCAAAGAAATCAGCTTTAAAAGTGGCTATGTAGTATTATTCAACACAGTATTTTTTCCTACAAGTCTTCTTGTGTTTTTTCTACTTCATCTTCTAGGTATCTTGAATATTCTGCTCTTCTCTTTCTCTGATGCTGTACACCTTTGTGGTTTGGAGTATTTTCCCCTTTTATTAAAAATAATTCTTTGCTCATATAGCTTATCCTGATTAAAGTTCCCCTCCTTCTACTCCAGCCAGTTCCTTCTCACACTCTCCCATCCAAATCCACTCACTTTCTGCCTATAATTAAATCAGAAGAGAATTTAAGAGATAGCAATCAAACATAACAAAATGCAATACAGTAAGATAAAGCAAAAACTATCATATCAAAGTTGGAGAAGCAAACCAACAGAAAACATACTCTCAAGAGAAGATATCAGAATCAGAGACATGATCATTGAAACACATGGGAGTTCCATAAAATTACTAAACAAAGAGCTATAATACACAGATATGTAGAGGACCTCCTGCAGACTTGAGGAGTCCCTGTGTTTAATAGTTCAGCCTCTGTGAATTCAGTTTACTCACTACATTGACGAGGACTTATTCCCCTGGTGTCCTCCATCCATTCTGGCTCTTATACTTTTTCTGACTCCTCTTCTTTGTGTTTCCCTGAGCTTTGAGGACAATAATTTGATCTATACATTTAGCACTCTTTGCTCCAAGTACACAGCATAATTGCTCTGAATACTATCTGCCTCTGTCTATCTGTATGTATTCCCATCTGCTGCAGCCTTGTTGACTGTGACATACTTTTCTTTCTTGGACTGGACCTATTCCCTATTAGCAGCTCTCTTTGGCAGTGATTCTAAAGCTCTGGCATTTCTAACCTCCTAGGGTCTCTAAGTTTTCCAGGCTTGATCTTCAAAGTTTCATGAAATGGCCTTTCTAGGCCTCCATTCAGGGACATCCCTGACACATGCATAGCTTCAGCAGCTTTCTTTAGTTGCAGATATTCCATATATCCTTTATTCTGTACTTTATTTTAAATCCAGACCCATGCAACCAAAGCTGTCAAGTTCTGCTGCTTACAGAGGTTGAACCATGGCCCCCTTAGACAATTACATCTTAACCAGCTTTCTAGTTTCCAAGGTTTCCTTCACTGCTTAAGTATGGCTGTCCTGGAACTTTCTCAGTTAGAGTAAGCTGGCTAGAATTCAGAGAACCTCCTGCTTCTGCTTCTAGATTTCTGAGATTAAAGGTATGCACCTTCACACCCAGATCTGAGTTGTTCTTTATTTCCTTTTCACAAGTTTGAAGTTTACCTGGGTAGGATCATGCCCTGAAGTCACCATGCCCTCTATTCTATTTAATATATTTAATCTGTTTATCTTCTTGAAAACAGGATTTAGCTTCATTCAACTTCCTGGTGCCCCTTTTCTCCTTGAACCATACATTTTCTATTTTTCCTTGTTCAGATAGTTCCTTTTCTTCAGAAAGCTCTTCAAAGCAGTTAATGGCAGTAGCAATACAACAGAGTCTATACTAGGCTCCTTTCAGATTAACTTTTCCAATGTAATTAAGAAAAAAACTCTTCACTTTAGGCAGGCAGACTTTTTGGACAAGAGCAAAAATCAGACACATTCTTTACCAAAACATCACAAGAATAGTGTCTAAGCCACACACTAAAATTACCTCTAAAACCTCTTGAGTCAGGCTTCCAGAGTTCAAGTCACACCAACACCACAGCTTTCCATGTTCCTTCTAGGACACTCTATTAAGCCCTTTTTGAAGTATCCGATTACTTTCCTAATCTAAATTCTCAAAATCCACATTCCTCCAAACCAAAGTATGGTCAGTCAGGCCTACCACAGCAATACCCTACTCCTGGTACCAACTTGTTTTTACTTAAGATTTTATTGCTGTGAAGAGACATCTTGACCACAGCAACTCTTATAAAAAAGATGTTTAATACAGGCTGACTCATACTTTCATAGGATTATTCCATTATCATCACAGCATGAAGCATGACATTGTACAGAAAGACATGATACTGGGAGTGATAAGAGTTCTAAAACATGCTACCTAGGCATTGGAATGAGACTGTGTGCTACATCGTGGTTTCCTTAATTATAGAAGACCTCAAAGCCCATCGCTAAAGTGATATACTTCCTCCAATAATGTTACACGTACTCCAATAGAACCACTAATAGCACCATTTCTTATGGCTAGGATTTCAAATGCATGAGTCTTTGTGGGCCAATCAGATGCAAACCATCACAGCTGACAATATTTAAGATTAATTTTATGTTTCTCATACTTTGTGGTTCCCCATACACACCATAGTCTTATTGCTTGTACACATAGATAGTCATAAGATAATCTGCATCTGAAATTGAGTGATTTTTCTCAGAATGAAATCACGTATTATAATGTAAGGTATGGACAAGTTGAATTGTAAAATCATGGATTCTAGAAAAATTTGCTATCTCCCTGGCATTGCTGCTTGAAAAGGGATGTAAAATAGAATAACTTTCAAGAACATAGAAATGGAAGAGAAGATTGCAATCAGGAGAAAGCAATTTCCCCATACTGTTATATAGCTACCGTGAGATAGGAATGTCAATGTTCGAGCAATCTTTCTATACATACTCCAAAATTGCCATGGTCCCAAACAATAAACATTACAACAATTTAACCCATACACCTAATTGAAATAGGAGAATATTTATAGATGTATAGAAACTTTAAGTTTTTAGCTGCATTTGGTGTAAATTACTAGGCTGAGATCTGATAGTTCACTACTCAGGTATATTTGCTCATTTCTTTTGATTATTTTCCCCACAACTTCCATATTTATGCACAACCCAGCTGACCATGCTCACCAAAGATCTATAATTCGTAGTTCATAGCACACTATTTTATACTCATTGTTATGTATTTGTAACTAACCAATCATTCGTTTCAAAATGAACATTAACACTCACATAAACCTACCTTCCTAAGGCAACAGAAATTTGAGTGTATTTAGTTTATTCCTTTCCAGGTAAGCTCACCTAGGATCATTCTTTAAGTTCTTTTAGGCTTCATATCATAAACTTAAAAACTTTTAACATCCTTTTTGTTTTCTGTTTCTCTGCTTTTGGACAAAAACTATCTCTTTTCAAATTGTACCTTTTATTTATAAATTCAAGATGTTATATGATGATACGTAAAGTAAAGAATTTGCAGTTTTTAACTTGTTAGTTTCTCTCTAAAACGGCATCATTGTATGTCTGGTAGCTGTGAGCTTCCTTTGGTAAGAGATCAACAATTCAAGTAGAATCATTCTCTAGCTTGTTTTAGAGTAATAGTTCAGCACTTGCTTGGCTAGTGTGTACAGTGACTTCAAAATCTAATATTGCTGCACTGAGCACTGCATAGCTCTTTCTGGGTGTCAGTCACCATGCAAACATCTTAGCATGGAAGTTACTGTGCAAACTCACAATTTTATGGTGGAGTTAGGTTTATGGATTATTGTAAGTTGATTTTTATTATAATTCTATGATTTTAGATAATCAAATTATTTAATATTTATTAATATTCCTTGTCATTTGTGAAACATATAAAGACAGTCTTATATAATTTTTGTGCTCCCATAAGCTATGTTTGGTATCTTAACAGTAATATTGTATACATAATCTCTAAACCTTTGAAAGTATAGTTCATAGGTTTAATTTTAATAATTATAGTAAAACTATATCATCTTCTAACTGTATCAGTTTCCACATTTCTATTTTGGTTGCAGAAATGCTTCTTCTTCTATTTAGAAATTTTCTTAGTTGCTGAGGCAGAACAATTACTTCATTTCCAATTCAGAGAAGATATTTTTTTCTAGAAGTTGAAACACCTGCTATGCATATGTTATATAAAGATACACCAATCATTTAGGATTCACATTTTAGTATAAATTTCAGATGTCATTGAAATCTGGTTCATAATTTGTTTCTATATACCTTTCATTATTTTACTCTTTTATTTCTATAGAGGTAAGCATATAAATATAGACATACTGTGTATGCATAATTAATGGGTAAATAGGCAAACATAGATAGTAAATAGTGTAATATGCTTGTATGCTTTATCCACCCACATTCTTTTCTTTTTTAACTATGAATTTTTTGTTGCTTCTTAGTGAGGAATATGTAGCAGTAGGGTTATTTATAGTCATCTGACTTTGGAAAGATATATTATACTTATGTATGAATGATAGTGACTTCAGGACTTAGTTTGCAACTGGCTGTAAGGGGGTCATTTCCTTCTTGTAGTCTTATTTATTTATTTATTTATTTATTTATATTTATTTATCATCATCCTCAATATCATTATTATTATTTCTATTATTATTATCTTACATGCAAACTGCAGTTTTCCCTTCCTCTGCTCCTTTCAGTCTCTTTCTCCACTTCAGTGCTGCCTGCCATCCACTCCTTATCCATTTCTTTTTAGAAAAGGCCAGGCTTCCCATGGATATCAACCAAACATTGAATATCAAGATGCAGTTAAGACTACTCACCTCCACTTTGATTAAGTGGATTTGCTGGATGAGGCAACCCACTATTAGGAAAGGGTCTGAAATGGAGGCAAAAGCCTGAGAGGCAATCTGATCCCACTGTTAGGAGTTCCACAAAAAGACCAACCTACACAACTCATATGAAGAGGGCCTAAGTCAATCCTAATGCAGGCTTCCAGATTGACAGTTTAGTCTTTGAAAGTCACTGTGAGCTCAGGTTAGTTAATTCTGTGGATTTTTGTGTGGTGTACTTGATCTCTATAGCTTCTGAAATCCTTCCTCCCCTTTTTAGCAGGATTCCCCAACTTCCTTCTAATGTTTGCCTTTGGGTCTCTGCCTCTGTTTCCATCAGTTGCTGAATGAAGCCTCTCTGATGACAATTGGGCTAGGCACCAATTATTTTTTATCTTTCTGAGTCTAGATTACCTCAATGAGGGTAAGAGTCATTTGTTTACTAGTTCCATCCATTTTCCTGCAAATTTCATGATCTCTTTTTAACAGAAGAGTAATTTTGCATTGTATAAGTCTACCTCACTTTCGACATCCATTCTTCATTTGAAGAACATCTACTTTGTTTACAGTTTCTAACTATTATAAATAAGGCAGCTATGAAGTTATGATGGGACATCCTTTGGGTATATCCCCAGGAATGGTATAGCTGGGTGTTGAGGTAGATCAATTCTCAATTTTCTGAGGAACTACTATGTTGTTTTCCAAAGTGGCTGTAAGTTTATACTCCCATCAGCAATGGAGGAGTGTTACACCTTGCTCCTGAGAATTACCAGCATGAACTGTCACTTTTTCAAAAATCAGCCTCTTTGACAGCTATTAATGGAATCTCAGAATTGCTTTGATTTCCACTGTACTGATGGCTAAGTCTGTTGAACATTTTGTAAGTACTTCTCAGCCATTTTGAGATTCTTCTGTTGGGAATGTTCTGTTTAGATCTGTACTCCATTTTTTTTTAGTTGTATTATTTGGTTTGTTGGTGCCTAGTTTCTCGAGTCTCTGTCAGATGAGGTATTGGTGAAGATCTTTTCCAATTCAGCAGGCTGCTGTTTTGGAATTTTGACAGTGACCTTTGGCGTTAAAAACCTTTTCAGTTTCATTTGTTTCCATTTACTAATTGTGGATCGTAGTGCCTAAGCTACTGTTCTGTTTAGGAAGGTGTATACTGTGACAATACATTCAAGGCTATTCTCTCCTTTCTGTTCTATCAGATTCAGTCTTGTTTTGAAGAAGATGATTATAAAGTTACAAGAAGCTTACAGAACACCAAATATATTGGACTAGAAAAGAAAGTACTATCATCACCCCCAGGCACAAAATAATCAAAACACTTAATGTACAGAACAAAAAAGAATATTAAAAGCTTCAAGGATAAATGGCCAAATTACATACAAAGGCAGACCTATTAGAATTACACCTGACTTCTCAAAGGAGACTCTATAAGCTAGAACAGTATGGTGAGATAACATACATGTTCATGATTCAACAGAAATGAAGCAAGATACCACCAATCCTTCCTGTTTCATTCTGTGTTCCCTTTGCCTTGGGATATTCATGTACTTCTAATGTATTTTTAGATTACCCATTCTTGTAACCTTGTGTTTTGTAAGGGCTTAAAGATTAATTTTTCTCCCTTAATTGAAAATATTTTTTCTCATGTAATATATCCTGATTATGATTTCTCTGCCTTCTTGGCCTCCCAGTTACATACCACTTTCTCCCCTCAGGATGCACTTGTTTCATGTTTTTCATTAGCAAAGAGCAAAGCAAAAAAAAAAAAAAAAAAAAAAAAAAAAAACAACAAAAAAAAACAAAAAAAAACAAAAAACAAAAAACAGGCTTTATAATATATAATAAAATCCAAAAATAACACTTTGTAAATTAGCATGCTACATATACTTATAAAATGTCTAACTCTCTGAATATGTAACTGAAGTGTGTAGTACAGAGAGGAAGATTTAGCCCATGGAATTCAACTTCTCATTAGTGATATGTCAATTTTCAGTGTTCTACTTCTCTGAGCCATCAAATGCGTTACCCAATCCAAAGTCAGTTTTAGAATAAGAACAATATAATTTAATGTTTATTCTTTACTGAAATAAGAATGTAGAATTTAAAATGTAATGCCTTAACAGCACTGAGCTTAGGTCTCCTTTAATTATCTTCAGTTAATCCAATGGGGTGGTGGTGATGGATAAAAAAGTACATGTTGCAGTCCAGTGATCTGAAGATCATAGCCATACAAATAAATAAACAAACAAGCAAGAAACAATAAAAAATAGGGTCAAGACATCTCATTACTGCCCATGCTAGATTTCTATTTTAAGCACCTTCCTAATGTCTAGACACTTTACAAACACACTAAAGAAAGAAAAAGAATAAAACATTCAAAGGAAGCTGGCTAAAATATTTTAAAACCCCAGTTAAAATTTACCATGTGTGCTTTATTAAGTCTGGATATGCTCTTTAGTTATAACTGCTTTTGTGTACAGAATGGTTTCTTATTCTAATTTCTTCCAATATTTAAAACCTGATAAATTGATTTTGTGAACACATTAAATATACATAGCACTTATAGTGCCCATTTCTCCTAACACAAACTAAAGTAGGAAAAATAAATAAATAAATCCTCTGTTGTTTGAGACTTCATTTGGGTAGATTCGGATCTGACTGATTGCCTGCTCTTCATTACCTCATCACAAGTTGCATTGATTAAAATTAAAGCAGCTATGCTTACTTTTTCCCAATGTCATATTTAAAGCTTATTCAAACTTTTATTCATTTTAGAAATTGTGCATTATACATACATGAAAATGGGCTCCAAAAATTCTATCAGCCAGTAATGTATTCAGAAGCTCTTGATTTTTTACCTTTTCCAGACTAACAACTTTCATTTAGGGAAGCTTCTAAACATTAGCTGTGAACTTTGCCATTGGTGTTAGTTGCTTGGAGATAAAAGTGAGTTTCAAAGTCCATTTTCTCAAAAAGAGGTAATTTCTGTACCTGGCATCTGAACTGAATATTTAAGAGAGTTTAGGTGGCTTCTCATCAAAGGACAGAGTGAGAAACTGAATTACTACCATTTCAATAATTCCCTGCAACCTACAATCACAGTCATTTTGACTTTATGGGGTGTAAGTGTATTATCTTTAATATAAATATTACAGTGAGGTAATCTGATGGGTGTATTTCTTTAACTTATGTTAGTCCTCAATAACCACACAGAGAAACCAGGATTTACTTAAAACCATACCTCAATACCTGAGCAACAAAATTATCTACCTTAGCTCTCTATGCTAATCTGGCTATCTACCAGCTCCCAGGATACTTGCATATTATTATTTGATGTGGCTCTTGAAATTCAGGTGTGTTTCCATTATTTCTCTCCTGACTCCTTTCTTTTAAATCCAATTCTTCCATCCTCCTGACACAACTGGATTTCCCTTTCTTTTTTTTTTTTTTTTTTTTTTTTGGTTTTTCGAGACAGGGTTTCTCTGTGTAGCCTTGGCTGTCCTGGAACTCACTTTGTAGACCAGGCTGGCCTCGAACTCAGAAATCCTCCTGCCTCTGCCTCCCAAGTGCTGGGATTAAGGGCGTGCGCCACCACCGCCCGGCTGGCCATGGATTTCCCTTTCATTTTCCCTCCTTTCTCTGGCTGGTGGACTGACCTCCTTGTTCTTTCTTGTGCCCAGCTAATGGGTGACAAACATTTATTGACAAGGCAGAAAATAATTGATAAGAATTGTTTCCACAAACTTGAGACATGGGATTTTTGGTATAAGCATCAAAATACCACATCTAGATTCATGCAAGATATGACCAGAGAAATCAGAATTTGAATAACACAAGAGTAAACTTTAAATACAGTGTACAAAATTATGGTGCCTGCATTGATTTTTCTTGATGCTGTAGACATACTTTACTACTTGATTATCTCAAGTGTATGTATGGATCTAAAATTGTAGTTATTGTCATTGAAAAAAAGTTGAGTGGTCTTCATATTGTGTTAGTTTCAAAATAATAATATATTTATGATAAAACAAATCAATAACAAATGCTAATGTTTATAGGAATTCTAATGATTAAACTTTTATTATTCAAATATATTAAAATATCATAATTATAAATATAGGTTAATATATATTTATTTATAACATATATATTTATTAACATATATATTACTACATATTTTGTACTAAGAAACATATTTATGTGATGCTACTTAATCATTAAGACTGTTTCTTCATAAATATTTTTATTTGGTTAAACCACATACTAAATATTAAAAGAGACTAATAAATCCAAGAATGACACCTGCCGAAGTATATTTCCCTAAGGCAAATTTAAAATATCTCTCTAAAAATAGATATAGCTTATTCTACTTTAACGTTTTAGTATTCCAAATATCATAAATGGAAAAGAAAGATAAAATGGCAAGTGTGGTTAGACTGAGAGGGTTCCTCATTGCTTTGATTATTTAACTTTATTCAGTTGTTAAATTGGTTCTTAAGAGAATGACAGGAGAAATCTGCAATGTATTGCAGATTTCCTTCATCATGAGTTTGTATTTTAATGATATTGCAGTTTTCAGGTTTAGATTAGCCTTGGTGATAGGTGGAATCTAATTCCACTATCTTTGAAAACAAAATTAACAAGGGAACATAAATGAATGAAAAACCACTACTCCCTAGCTTGGAGTCTGAACACTAACATTCCCTTTAGATGAAAGTCAGTCAGTCCTTATCAAATTTTGCATGTGACTTAGTTCTGTGGTATGACATAGGCTAGCATAATTTGTTTTAAACAAACCATAGTATAGTCTAATTGGGATGCAGCTGATGAAGGCTACATTGGGCCTACACCTATACAAGCTTTAGTTACCAAAAAGATGCGTAGTTTAAAGGACTTCCATCATAAATTTCAAATTTGAGAGTGGAACATGAATAATTATTGCCCCTTCAATTTTTTTAAATGAAATTCTACATATAATAGTGTTGTAATAAAGTAGTAAGATGAGAAGCTGGGAAGATAGTTGAACTGTTAAGAACATGGTATATTCTAGCAGAAGTCTAATAGTTTGATTCCCTGCACACACATAAAGGCACATATTGATCTGAAACTCCACTTTACAAAATTCAATCATTTCCTATGGCCTCCATAGGCATAAGGTATGAGTTTAAGGCACATAAATACGTTCAGGAAAATCATCCACAAACTTAAATACTTTTTAATAAATAAAGAAGTGAGAGTTACACGTTTTTTGCATATACCCAGAGACTTTACCTGCATGCAATAAGGACACATGCTCCACTATGTTCATAGCAGCCTTATTTATAATAGCCAGAAGCTGGAAAGAACCCAGATGTCCCTCAACGGAGGAATGGATTCAGAAGATGTGGTATATCTACACAATGGAATACTACTCTGCAATTAAAAACAATGAATTCACGAAATTCCTAGGCAAATGGTCAGATCTTGAAAATATCATCCTTAGTGAGGTAACCCAATCACAAAAGAACACACATGGTATGCAGTCACTGATAAGGGGATATTGACCCAGAATCTCGGAATACCCTAGACACAATCCGCATATCAATAGATTTCTAAAAAGATGGTAGGAGAGACCCCTGGTCCTGGAAAGACTGGATGTAGGGGAACGCCAGGACAGAGTAACGAGAGGGGGTTGAATGGAGAAAAGAGGGAGGGAAGGGGGCTTATGGGACTTTCGGGGAGGGAGGAAACGGGAAAGGGGAAGTGATTTGGAATGTAAATTAAAAAAATAAAATAAATAATAAAAAAAAAGAAGTGAGAGAAAGGCATCTAGTGAGAAGGTACTCAGTCTTTCTCCCTAAAGCACTTCCCTTTTATGTGATTATCTCATTTTTGAAATTGTCTAATAAGACACTAACAGCTGCTTTATTGTCAAATACCGTTGTCAAAGGTTAACTTATGATCAAGTGTAATTCAGGAAGATGTCTACTGGAAGATGATTCCTGTGGTACTCATATATAGTTTACCAGTGTATAAGGACTTTATTGTCCTGCTTGTTCTTGTCAACTTGACACAAACGAGAGTTATGTGGGAACAGGAGCCCTGACTAAAAATTAGCCTATAGGACAGTCAGTAGTGAATTTTCTTGATGATTGACAATTATAAGTGAGAAAATCCCACAGAAAGAGGTGCATTCCCAGTGTAGGTGGTCCTGAGTATATAAGAAAGTTGGATGGACAAGGTATGCAGAATAAGGCAGTAAACTGTATGCCTCCATGGTTTCTGGGTCCCTGGATGAGTTACTGGTTCCAGGTGTGGTATGTACAAAGAGTTTTGGCCATGACTTACCTCTATGATGGCCTTGAACTGCTAAGTGAGATGAACTCTTTCTTCCCCAAGTTGATTTGGTAAGTGCATTTGTCTCACAAATGTAAACCAAGCTAAGACACTGACATTGGTCCTGCATCAAATGACTACAAATCATCAAATGACTACTACATCAAAACTACACATCTCCTAAAATGCAATGGAGTTAAGCATTAAAACTTCCTTTAAAGGTTGGGTTCAAATCAGCTTGCCAAAAATGATGCAAAACTAGTATTGATGTGACAAATAAGCTCCATCATTTTTAACTTTAGAAAAAGTATTATTCACAGAATTATAATTTATGACTTATTAATTAATGTTTAATAGAAGAATTCAAGAAATTAGCAGTAATATTAAATAAAATCCTATCTGTGTACCATTTAGAGTTAATAAAGTTTATAATGCTTGTGTCTACAAAATTCATATGCTGAGTTTTTTCACTATAAGGTCATTATACTTAGACTTCATATTTTTGTTACATAAGAATTGATTATGTCAAAATAATATTGAAATGAAAAGATATTTGATTGCTTTACTTCATAATTCTGCATTTCTATAGTAAATAATTATGTCCCCTATAGTCTTTCCTGTACAGGGTATACATATTTTATGTCATTTTGGGTATCCCCTAAAGTGTCCCCGTAAAGATTAGTGCATTTTGAGATGGATAATGCTATGAAAAAGTAAAAATTAAGTTGGTTATTAATGTTTTTTATGAACCTACACTACTTTAAGAATATATCTGAACCTAGACTGTATTTCTGTAAGAAGGAAGTTGAACCAGAACAATAAATTGATAATGAGCATATTCAATTATTAAAATTCCTTCTTCCTAAAGCACTTCCCTCTTACCTGATTATCCCATTTCTGAAATGGTCTAAGACATTAACAGCTGCTTTATCATCAATTTCCAATGTCAAAGTTTAAGTTATGATCAAGTGTGATTCAGGAAGATGCCTACTGGAAGATGACTTCTGTTGTTTTTATATACAGTTCACCACTGTGCAATTACATTATTGTCCTTTTTATTTTAGTGTCACTATTAGAAGGTGTGACCCTGTTGGAGTAATTGTGGCCTTGTTGGAGTAGGTGTGTCACTGTAGGTGTAGGCTTAAGACCCGCATCCTAGTTGCCTGGAAGTCAGTATTCTGCTAACAGCCTTCAGATGAAGATGTACAGTTCTCAGCTCCTCATGCAGCATGCCTGCCTCGATGCTTCCATGTTCCTGCCTTGATGAAAATGAACTGAACCTCTTTGAGCATGGAAGTCAGCCTCAATTAAATGCTGTCCTTATAAGAATTGCCTTGGTCATGGTGTCTGTTCACATCAGGAAAATCCTAAGACAACATTATTACAAACGTTAAATCATTCTCTCATAAGTTCAATATGTTTTTGAGACTTTCACATCTGTGCATAATACATGCTAACAACTCATACCTCCAATCTCAACAGTCTCCCTCCTATTCTCATCTAGGACACTGCCCCCCACTTCCTTATAAGTCTTTTTCTCAAGTTTATGTTTATTTGTTTTGTGAATAACTGAAATTTCAAGGATATTATGTGTGATCCTGGACTGGAAGTTACCCATTGGCATCCACTGGGCTTATTAGAGGCTAATTAATAAAAATAATGACCAGCCCTCTTCCAGAATCTATTAGTAGTTGTAAGGAGTCAGACTCCTAAGCTCATCTCCTGTTCTTGACTAATTGTTGACAGGGCTAGTCTTGCGTAGGCTTAGAACAGGTAACAGCAGTTTTTTTTTTTCCTTCTATATACTTTTTTAAATTTACATTCCGAATGATTTCCCTTTTCCCGGTTCCTCCCTCCCCGAAATTCCCATAAGACCCCTTCCCTCCCTCTGTTCCCCATTCAACCCCCTCTTGCTTCTCTGTCTTGGTATTCCCCTTCATCCAGTCTTTCCAGGACCAGGGGTCTCTCCTTCCATCATCTTGGAAATCCATTGATATGTGAATTGTGTCTTGGGTATTCCGAGTTTCTGGGTTAATATCCCCTTATCAGTGACTGCATACCATGTGTGTTCTTTTGTGATTGGGTTACCTCACTAAGGATGATATTTTCCAGTTCTGACCATTTGCCGGAATTTCGTGAATTCATTGTTTTTAATTGCAGAGTAGTATTCCATTGTGTAAATACACCACATCTTCTGAATCCATTCCTCCATTGAGGGACATCTGGGTTCTTTCCAGCTTCTGGCTATTATAAATAAGGCTGCTATGAACATAGTGGAGCATGTGTCCTTATTGCATGCACGTGAAGCCTCTGGGTATATGATTAGTGATTGCAATGGTTAAGTCCATTCTACAGGGTGACTCTCGCAAACATGCTGTACTACAGTATTGTTCCCTCTTTCATAGTGTTCCTTTAGCCATGTAAGAACTAGTACGAATATCTTGGTTATGTTCAAACTCTCAACTATTATTCCTGAGTATTTGGGGCAGCTACTAGTCTCTGGTTTCAAATTCTTTGACCATAAAAAGAAGTTTCTATGCTTAAAATTGAAAGGAGATTTTGAATATGAGCATAAGTATAAATATTTAGAAGGTACTTTGGTGCTATCATTTACTTAAATAGTGATATTAAGTTCTTCCCTTTTATCTATGTCATCTGCTTTAGTTTAATGTCATGATGTTGTGGCAAAATATTTTGATAAAAGCAAGATAGGGGAGAAAGACTTTAGTGTGCCCACAGTTTCAGGTTATTATTGTGAAATCAAGGCAGAACAGTCATGTTATATTCTCAGTAAGGTGAAGAGAGCAAAATTAATGTATGCTTGTGTTAAATCTTCTTCTATACTCTCATAAAATTCCAGACCTCCTTCCAAGGAAAAGGTGCTAGTTATAGTATTTGTGTCTTCTCACTTCAATGAATAAAATCAAGATTAACTTCAAAAATAATATCAAAATAATATGATGGGGGTCCCTGCAATTCCAGGTATCATTTTCTATTTCTTATCTTATTGCTTTTCTTTTCAGAAAACTCCTATAACTATATGCTGAAATAGTCTCTGTACCTTTCCCTAACCGAGTGTCAGGTGGTATGTTGATATATTGATTAACACATTAAGAAATTATCAGTATGCCAATAAAAGGCCTCTTATTAAGGAATAAAAATATTTTCTCTTTGATTAATTTGTCAAAGGTTTCTCAGATTTTAGTTCTCTATTTGCTTCCTTATGTCCTCCAAATTCAAGATCATATCATTGAGTCCCCTTCATCATGATCAAGTTGTTTTTATTCCAGAGGTGAAGTTTTCTTTCAGCATACAGAAATTAATACATGTAATAGAGCATACAAATAGGCTCAAAATCAGAAATCACATGATTATCCCAACAGGCTCAGATATAGGCTTTGAAAAGGTCCAATGTCCCATCATTATAAAAGGCATAAAATAATGGATAGTCTAGGAAGGAGAAAGTACACCTCAATATGATAAAAAATACATTAAAAAACTGATGACCATTATCATAGTAGATGAAGAAAACCTCAAAATATTCACTCTAAGATCAAGAATATGAGAAGGGTATCCATTTCAGAAATTTCTGTGTAATAAAAATCCTATTTGATTAAACAGTTAGCCACATGCCACATTTTAAAGCTGACATTGCATACCACTTATAATTGGAAATTTAGTCCAGAAACCTTGAGCTAAAGAAAAAAAAACTAATAACAGTGCTAAAAATAACCAGAATGCAAATGATTTAGCATGGTGTCTTTTAGTTTTCCTTTGCTCAGGAAATTGTTTACATTACTCTTCTGCAATTATGCAGATGCTTTTCCAAAATCAGATGGATTCTTTCTGGGGAAAGAATACACTAAAAGATAAATTTGTACTTAAAATTCTGTTGTAGATTTATATTAGATAATGCATCAAGGCAAAATCTGATTTTAACAAATACAGGATGTTATTAACAGGCAAAATAAAATTTAGTGTTAATAAGCCTCATATCAAGAATTAAAATTTATGTGTTTTATACTTCATTGTCCTCTTGAACTTGTAAAAGTAGTCATATTAATGTGTCTTCCACAGGTTTAAAACAAGAAGAATATTTAAGTTGTTCTCTATCGCTTAAAGCCAGACACTGATTTTTTTAAAAGAATAATGTGAATAGATTAACTATGGCTCCAAACAGGAAAGAACAACCTTACAAATATAAATGGTGTCAATTTTGTTGTACCAATTTGTGATGAGTGATTTAAAAGGAAAAGCCACAAAGCAGAACACAGTTGCTACATAATTACAGATCCTATCAAGACAACAAAACTGTGTGGTTGTTGAAAAGAATGTTGTCATTAGAATATTCTTGTGAATTTGGCTTGCCCTTGGTGTGCAATCAACCTGCAGGTGGTCACCCCATTAAGTAAACTAACTCTTCCTCTCTCAGCAGCCATCGAATACCAATACTTCTTCTAGTAATGATGATATGTAATACCCACCTCCACTTCTCCATGTTTAATTTTGTCTGGTTTGAGTTTACAAAGGTGTATGCAGGTTCCCACAGTAGCTGTCATTTTGGCAATTGCTGTGTCCACTATTATTGTATGTAGAAAAGTTTCCATAGCTCATATACCACCTCTGACTCTTGCCATCTTTTTGCCTTTTCTTTTCCAAAGAACTGTATGCCTTGAAAAGGGAAGTATGATATAAATATATGATTTAGGAGTCTTATATTACCTATACATGGAACAGTTGTGCATTTCTGTGTTAATTGCCTTCTACATCAAGAAAAGTATTCTCCATTAAAACAGATAGATACTCTCATCTCTGTGTTCAGTTATAATTCTTTCAGAGGCATTTTAATGCTGTGTCTTTTCCATTTAGAAGAATAGTTGTAGTAGGATTTCACATTTGACCTTTTCCCTATCGAGCCATTGGTTCTTGACTTCATTAATAGTGCCAGATTGGGTTTTCATCTAGTGGAGTGGAACTCAGATCCAAACAGAGAATTATTAATTACACCCATAAACTTTATATCACTATTATATGAGAACTGTTACCAAACATAACTGAATTGGAATAGTTTGATTTGTTTTCTCAACTTAACATTAAATTAAAACGCAAAATTTTTACCCCATACTTAATTCAAATTATAATTATTTATTTATTTTCCTGAACATCTAAATTCAATTAACTTGTAAAGAATTTAAGAAACACGGAAAATGTTTCAAATACTTTATGTAGCATCCTAGGTCATAAGTTCTGTGATCCAGTACATGTAGAGTTTCTATTTGGTTTCCTGTAGTTACTGACTGTAATATCTCGGCTAAATCCCTCATAATATAGCTTAGCATAAACATACAATTTGTATATGTTTCATGGTTGTCTTAATGAATCTTTACATTATTGAAAACATATGATATGCATAGTATAAAAGGTAAAATATATTTTAAAGAATATTGCAACCAGAAACAAGTGTGCATGATTAGTAAAAATGTAATTATTCTCCAAATACTTTAAATCTGTGATATGTTGCCTTTGTGCATATTTTCCTCCTCCATCTTTTTAATATGGATATTGCTGTTCAGAGCCAGAAAAAAATTAAACTGTGCCTTATACAGCAGTTCTTCCTCTCAGAGTTCACTATTTTAATAATAGAGTCCTGGGAATTATATAAGTCCTAACAATGTGGCAGAAAAAAAGTTTCAAGATGGTAATGTGTTTCTAACATGATAAATAAAAAATTATCTGTTTATCTTTACACATGCTTATAGCAGATGTGGTGACTTCAATAAAAATGGACCTCATAAATCCTTATGGTATAGCAGTATTACAAGGTGTGGCCTTGTTGAAGTAGATGTATCATGGTTGGAGGAAGTATGTCATTACTAGGTGGGTTTTTGAAGTCTCAGAAACTCAAACCAGCTCTTTTCATGCTACCTGTACATCTGGATATAGAACTTTCAGCTCTTTCTCCAACACCATGTCTGCCTTAAGCTACCATGTTTCCTGCCATGTTGACAATGAACTAAACCTCTGAAATGTAAGCCACCCCCAATTCAAGGTTGTTTTTTTTTTCCTTTATAAGAGGTGCCATGGTCATAGTGTCTCTTCAGAGCAATAAAACGCTAAGACAGGTGGCAAGCATGAGAAATGTCTCAAAATAAACAAAATGATAGAACACAGTTAAAATCTGTGGAAGAAAAATTATAACTATCTTTTATTTCTGGAATCTGAAATGAAAGGGAAGGATCTCAGTTTTAAGATTTGCTCTCAATAATTTATTTTATGTAGGATTTTTCCCAAAATGGCATTTATTTCCATGAAATTAAAAAAAAAAACACATATCAGGTATTCAAAAGCTATTGACATGATAATTTTAACTGGTTTGAGTAATAACCCCATTTTCTCTTCTTTCTTTTAACAAACTCCTTTGGTGCTGATCCAAACAGATGTGTGTGTGTGTGTGTGTGTGTGTGTGTGTGTGTGTGTGTGTGTGTGTGTGTATGTGTGTGTGTGTTTTCAAAATTATTGTGAATCTAAGATAAGAAGTAAATAACAGTAGGAGGGCATGGATGATCTATGAAAATAAGCTTATTCAATACACGCTAAGCTGAACTTCCTGAAGCAAGTCTTTATTCTCTCAATCAAGTCTAATTTGGCTTGCTTACACTTCCAGGAGAGGAAGGTTGTATCTGTTTCAATGAGGATTAATGTCCTTCCTCCTGCTAAATAAGGGAACCTCATAGTCACCATTCTGCAGTCTCTTTGGGACCTCTCTGTTACTTTATGGAGCAATTAAGACAGCCTCCAGCTGTTTTGGGCTCTGCATTACCAGCCAGGGATGCTGTTCCCATGGCCCACCCAGCACTTTTCATTTTCTCATTTAATTATGGCAGAATGTGTTTCTTCTCTAGTTTTTCTTTATTCTTTTCCCTAGGCAAGAGCGTGATTGCATAGATTTTTATGAAAGCTAACATTATCCTCTATTTTTCTGTGGTAGAACTAGTTAGTCAAGACTTGATAAAAGCTGCTACTTGTACAATATCTCAAATATTGCACTTGAAAATTATGTTTCAGTACATGGTGCAAGCCTAGACACTTATCACTGATGTTGATTCTAGCTGCCATTAGTAAGTTACCCTCCTTGTCAATTGGAACACAATTATATTGTTACCTTTAAGACTGACACAGTGAAAGTAGTATGCTCATATGGCAAAACATACTGAATAAACTTCCAATAATCCACTTGAAGTGAACATAAAACATGTTATACCTAAATTCTAGGAATTATTAAAACTGCACAAGTATTTTAATAAACAAAATATGTCTCAGTGAATTTTCTCACACATATAGAGATTTAGAAGAAAATCTAATAACTTTCTCGGTTTCTGGGAAATGTCACTGCTTATCACTTGTCTTAGGTCCTTACAGTGCTATTCATAGCTCCTGGAGGCTAGCAATATTTCTGTATCATACAGCCTTTACACACATCATCTCATTCTGATAATCATAGCTTATTCTAAGATTAACACAAGTTTTTCTGATTTATTCCAGTTAAATTAATTCTTATATAAGCTAACAACCATGAAAGTCACTCTCTTCCCAAATTTCCTTATAACAGAACAATGAGGGGTATTTCATGTCATTCAATGTTTGAATGTTTTTCAACAGTGGCACAGATATGATATCTTGTATATATCTACAAGACAGGTCAGATGGGACAATGAAATTATTTCCATAATCATATTGGCCCTGCATTTCAGATAACCAGGTAGAGTGAAAAATGTACAGAGAATGACATATCTATGAGATTAAAAAAATCTGCCTAGACCTATTAAATATGATAATGTCATTCAAATATATCCCTAAAGAGAATGACATTTTCAACAAAACCTCAGATACTGAACTATTAGGCACAAAAGGACTCAGTATGCAGAGTAATTCAAGAGTGTTTACTGCCCTTACAAAGGAACAGTTCAAACTCCAGTACACATTTCAGTTGGTTCACAATTAATTTTAACCTTGCCTTAAGGGGTTCTTAGTCATCTGGTCTCTGTGAACATTGTACTCAAGTTCAACACACATAACTCATACCAACACACACACACACACACACACACACACACACACACACACACACTCTAAAGTAAAATAAGGGATTGGAGAGATGGCTTAGCAGTTAAGAGCACAGGTGTTCTTCCAGAGGTCCTGAGTTCAATTCCCAGCAACAATATGGTGGTTCACAACCATCTGTAATAGGATCGAATGTGCTGAAGAAAGTACAGTGTACACATAGATAAATCATTTTAAAAAGTACAGAAAAATATTGAATTTAAGCAGTGTTAAAATACAGGAACTAGCGAGATTAAGTAATACTTATTTGACATGATCTTCCATAAAGAGGAAAAAAAGCCTTAATTTTGGCATAAAATACATGAATTGAATATCTCTCAAATAACTGTCCTTAAAAAAACACAAATTGGAGAGTATTTTTGGAAGTAATTATAAAAAGATTGCATTCAATCAATCTAAATTGGTTCTAGATGGAGATTTGGTTAAAATAATATAGGATATTCATATCCATTCTATATTTATATTTCCTTGAGCTAAAAAATCAATTGAGGCTAAATGATCACATTTATTTATACATGATGAAGGATATGAAGATAAATGACAAATATAATTTCTAATCTATTCTCCTTCAAATATTAACCATGAAATATACAAGAAGAACCTGAATTTGAAAAGTTAATATTTAATGTGAACAATGACAACTTTAAAGTGATATTCTGCCTCAAGTACATTTTGGTTTAAATGACAAAGCTAACCTCTTAATGATCTCAAATTGAAAATGTGGAAAATCAAGGATAGGAGAAAGTACCAGAGACCTGGGAGATGAGGGACTCTAAGGTCTCAATGGGGGTGTCCTTAGTCAAAATGCCCAGCATTGGAGAGAGGGACCTGAAGACCTCTGACAGATACACAGGGTCTCAAGTGGAGGGACAGGTTCACTAACCTACAGTCAAAATTTCTGACCCAGAACTGTTCCAGTCTTAAGGAACTCCAGGGACAAAAATGGAGAAGATATTGGAGGAAAGGCAGTCCAATGACCAGCCCAACTTGGGATCTATCTTGTAGAAGTTCACCAAGCACTGACACTATTACTGATGCTCTGTTGTGCTTACAGATGGTAGCCTGACATGGCTGTCATCTGAAAGTTCCTACCAACAGCTGACTGAGACAGAGGCAGATACTTATATCCAACCTTTGAACTGAAATAGGGTACCCCTATGACTGAACTATGGGAAATATTGAAGAAGCTGAAGGGAAGAGCAATCCTATAGGAAAACCAGCAGTCCCAACTTACCTAAACCCCAGGAAGCTCCCAGAGACTGAGCCACTAAACAGGAGCATACACGAACCAGTCTGATACCATTAGTACAAATATAGCAGAGGTCTGGCTGGTCAGGCCTTAGTAGGTGAAGATGTGCTTAATCTTGGAAAGACTTGAGGCCTCCTGGAAGGGGGAGGTCTGGTAGAAGGGAGCACCCTTACAGAGGCAAGGGGAAGAAGGAATGGGAAGAGGAAACATGGGAGGGAAGAGTGAGAGGGAGGGTCAAAGACAAGAATGTAAATAAATAAAATAATAAAAATTGCAATCCCTCCCCTCAAAAAACAAAACAAAGACAAAAACATTATGTATTTTAATTATGAAGCAAAAAAAGTTAAAAAAAATCCTAATAGCAACTCACAGCAGTCAAAGTAAAGACAATCATTGACAGTGTACTTTGCCACAACAAAAGAGACATCTCTACCACACTGCACAAGGCTTATACCCAACCTCAGAAGACAGGTGGAATTATTGAAAAAGCTAGAGTTCTGGAGAGTCCTAGTTTGAATTCATGTCTTCTAGACATGACAGAACCACTGAACTCATGAAATCAAGCTTCTGTAAAGACAGAAGCACAATACATATAAGATCCCACCACTCAACGATGGAATAGTGACGACTGCAGGATCACCCATCCTTAATTGAGGAACTACAGGTACTGGTATGATTCTAGTGGAAGACCAGTCAATTTGGTTTATGGGTTTCGCTACTAGTTTGTCAACTCTGCTTCAGAGCATGATTATATACAGAAGACTAAATTTCAAAGTTATTGAAAAGATGGCACAGATTCTGGAATATGTAGAGGAAAATAATGGATCTGGGAGGAATTAATGCAAGAATGGGAGTGGACTGAATGAAATCAACATACCTTGTATGAGATTATCAGTTTAGTAATTAGAATGCTTTCAAGTGTATCTGCTACGTGGTATAAAAACAGCTATACCTTTTATGAAGAGGGATACATGTGAACACAACGAAGGAAAGGAGGGAGCCAAAATGAAGGATGTATAAAAGCACTTCAAGGAAACTTGACCTACTATCTTCTAACCCAATTTTGGAGACAGAAAGAGAGAGAAGGGTTACCCTGCACTGCTAAATAATGCTATGCTTATATGTTATGGGTTGCAAAAGAAATTCTCAGTTCCAAATGTAGGGTAGTTATGTACAAGTTGCAGATCACAGAAGTCCTCAATGCAACATAGTCTTACCATTGTTGTTTTGGTAGTTTGTCTTGGACCATGATGATAGAAATCTACTGATTAGTCTATAACCTACCTTCCAACTTTGTTATAAAATATAAAATCAGCTAGAAGTATATTGGAAACATCTTACCTGCTGGCTATCATAGAGATCAAAGATGGTATGTAGGCTTCTAGAAGTGAAAATGTATCAATGGCCTTACTCACCTATGACCCTTATAAACTACAACAGAAACTGCACTCATTTGTGTGACAGGATAGCAAGCGCAGAGATAATTAGGCAATCTCTGCTTCGATGTGAAGCTTGCTCTGTAGCAGTAAATGAATTGTAGTGCCTTCTTGTTCAAACCTCAGAAATGCACATGTAATAAGTCCCAGGAAATTGTATAATATATTGCGGTCTTTTAACTATCTATGTCTAACCAGAATCATAACCAGAGAAGTCTTTCTTTATAGCTAACAGTGGTGAAAACAGAGAGTATTTGGCAGCTCATGGGAGTTCTCAAGTGAGTTATTCCATTGCAGGAGAAATTTGTTTAACACCAGGCTTTCCTACATGTTGCAACTCAAAGTTCTTCATACCACTCACTTCATTATGCCACTGCATTTTCTTTAAAACTCCTTCCATTTCTCTGAAAGGGAATGATTCATCCTTACCTCTAGCTTAGACCATACTTTGTGTTTCAGCTATGCATTTTCAACTGCCTTCAGGAAGTTTTGCAGTTGATCATGTTCCTGTCATTGAAAACCCTTTAACTGACGCGATTTGATCTAAACTCTTCTATGTCAAAAATGGGTATTTCAGAACCTCATTATTATACTGAAATTTGACAGTCATTTCAAGTATCTTATGCATCCAGGCCTCACATTTTTATTAACGTTGTAAATGTCATGAAGAAATGCATGCTGCTTGATACTTTTCAATATTGTCTTCCTTCTCTGGAAAGGAAAATGTGCCATGAAGTGCTCAGTGAAAGGAGAGCACGGGAGGGGACTCAGATTAAAGCAGGAGTGATTGAGCTATAAGTCACTTTAATTACTACATTAAATTGGGATCAGCATGACATTTAAAATTCAACTCAACTTGATTTGATCATCATTGGTATAACAGAAGGTACCCAAGGAAAAAGAGAAGCAGGGTACATATAGAGAATAATTATTATACACTGATCCCTAGACAAGCTCAATGTCATAGATTTGGGGTATAATAAAATTGAATCTCACTATAGAGAGCAAGGTTTAAGTGAGACAGATTTTTGAGGTATTCATATATTTTACTTTCTCCATACAATGCTATTCAGTTGTATAATGATATGAAAGTTTCCAAAAGTTTTGGAGAGAAAGTACATTATATTTCAAAATACTTGTATTGAGTCCTATTAGTTATTTCATTGCATTTGTGCATACTTGTTCAATCATATATGTGCATATGTGATAGCACATGTGCATTGGTGTGTGTCTGTGTGGAGACCAGAGGATGATACTAGACATCTTGTTCTTGATTGCTTTTTATCTTATTCATTTAAGAAGGGGTTATTAATCAAATTCAGAACTTACTGATGCAGCTTTACTCAGGAATTTATCATTCTTTCCTTGTAAGCATGGAGTTAAGACTGGGCATTATATACACCTGCCATTTACTTTTGTTCTGCAGATCTGAACTCCCATTTTTTGGCTTTCAGCACAAACTTAAACCTCTGAGCATTTTCCAAGACATATTCCTTATTTGTATCTGTTATATACCTTTTATAGGCATGTTAGAACAAAATATCACATTTTGAAACACACATACACACACACACACACACACAGGCTATAATAAATATGTGTGTGTATGTGTTGTATGACAATAATAAACATATCCAATAGCATTCAAAGTCCTTTTGAATTATACAGTGAATGAACTACAAATACATTACCTTCCAACATAACATCAGAATCTACCCATCTTGTTTCTCTCTATATTGTGACTATGCTATCACCACTCTTCCATTTCAGTGGATACTTTTAAAAAGACAAGAAATAAAAGGTACTATTGAGCATGTAAAAAAGGGAATTTGAACCTTATTATAGTACAGTCAGAATAAAGATATGAAAAACTGTATGTGTGTAAGATATAAGTTTTAAATATAATAAGTATATATGGGAAGGTAGCCCCTTGGTCTTGTGGGGGTTGATGGCCCAGAATAGGGGAACACTAGAGTGATGAGGTTGGAGTGGGTGGGTAAGTAGGGGAGCTCCCTCAAAGAAGAAGGGTCAGGGGGAGGGGATAGGTGGTTTGTAGAGCAGAAACTGGGGGATAACATTTGAAATGTAAAAAAATAAAATAACCAATAAAAAAAGAATAATTTGAGTGACATGAGGATCTTGAGAATTTGAAACCAGAAAGGAAAGATATAAGCAGAGGTTCTGATATAGCTCAATTTCTAATTGTTGGACTTTCCCTCTATAAGATCTTAAAATTATATTCATACAACCCTGCAAAGAAAATCTTATCATTCAAACTTTCAACTATCTCCCTAAGAGTAAACAGAAACAAATATATGTACATATATATATATATATATATGTATATATATATATATATATATATCATGCCCCCAAACGAAAGAGAGCATCTCTTTGCCAACAGCATGATTTCTCATCTATGTTCCAAAAATACCATAAGTAAATTAAGGAAGCAAACATAAAATTTAAAAATGTCTCTTCCTAAAATAAACTCATTGTTAAAATGGGAGGGCAGCTGTGGCAGAAATAAGTCATAGTGGTGCACCATGAAGTTTTGTTAATTGTAATTAAAGAAATCCATGATATTGTAGATACACAAACAAGTTAATCCACAACAAATAGGTCAAGTTGGAGGTGTTTGTTTGTAACTACAAGCCCACAGTACTAAATAGCAGTTATGTTTTCCTTCTTTCATTCACTTATCCACAATTTTAGATAATTTATCTTCTCTACTCTTCTTGAACATTCCAAACTCTTCTGCCATCTTCACTCAGAGAAATATGCCATTTTCAGTATTTTTGAGATAAGCAATATGATGAGCATATCCACATTTGGGGGACACCAAGAAAGTCACTTGTCTTCAGAAAGGTACTCCAAGTTTAAGCACAGCTTCTCATTCAATTTAGAAAACCTGTTCTAAACTCCACAGAAATATGTTTTAAAACCCCTTCAAATGCCTGCTATGCTTGCTCTAGAGTTTTCCAATTTTGATATCCAGAAAAAAATACTTTTCTCATAGGATTTCATACTACATATATGGCAATTTTATTCTAGTTCTTTATGTTCCAAAATTGTACATATCTCCATATCTTCTTTTTGATTGTCTTATGTCACATACCTTGTCCAACAGCATATACAGACTCTTCTACTCATAGTAACAGCATGCTTCCCCACACACCAGTGGAGCCTGGTGACTAAACAGAACAGGGCTCCACTGGTGTGCTCCACTGTAACTTCATGAGGAACTTAAAGAGAACAGGTTTATACATTCAAAGTTGCCATCAAGCATTTTAGAAAATGAAATTAGACTATGTAAAAAATTAGAATGTGTCCATTTAATGGTTGCTACATTGTCTTACATATAAGACAATTTCAGAAATGATTCCAGAATCCCAGTTATTTTGTTAATTTTGATACAGAGGTATTAGATGCAAATCCTAATCACTTACCTGGCCTTGTTCATGCTGTCCTACTTAATAGGCCTTTCTCTTTATTCTTAAATATATATAAAAAATGTGTTTGCAGTGGAAATGTACAAATACTGATAATTTGACTTCTTCCTTTCCAATGTGTATCCCTTTGACCTCCTTTGTTGTCTAATTGCTCTAGCTAGAGCTTCAAGTACTATATTGAAAAGATATGGAGAGAGAGGGCAGTCTTGTCTAGTCCCTGATTAGAGTGGGATTGCTTCAAGTTTCTCTCCATTTACTTTGATGTTGGCTACTGGTTTGCTGTATATTGCTTTTACTATGTTTACATATGGACCTTCAATTCCTGATCTTTCCAAGACTTTTAACATGAAAGGATGATGAATTTTGTCAAATGCTTTTTCAGCTTCTAATGAAATGACCAAGGGGGTTTTTCTTTAAGTTTGTTTATGTAGTTGATTATGTTGATGAATTTCCTTATATTGAACCATCCTTGCATCACTATGATGAAGCCTACATGATCGTGGTGAATGATTGTTTTGATATATTCTTGGATTCGGTTGGCAAGAATTTTATTAAATATTTTTGCATCGATATTCATAAAAGAAATTGGTCTGAAGTTCTCTTTCTTTGTTGGATCTTTGTGTGGCTTTGGTACCAGCGTAATTGTGGCTTCATAGAAAGAGTTAGGTAGTATTCCTTATGTTTCTATTTTGTGGAATAGTTTGAAGAGTATTGGTGTTAGGTCTTCTTTGAAGGTCAGATAGAATTCTGCACTAAAACCATCTGGTCCTGTGCTCTTTTTGGTTGGAAGACTGCTTCTATTTCTTCAGGGGTTATGGGGCTGTTAAGATGGTCTATCTGGTCCTGATTTAACTTTGGTATTTGGTATCTGTGTAGGAAATTGTCCATTTCATCCAGATTTTCCAGTTGTGTTGAGTATAGGCTTTTATAGTAGGATCTGATGATTTTTTTGAATTTCCTCAGTTTCCTCTGTTATATCTACCTTTTCATTTCTGATTTTGTTAGTTTGGATACTGTCTCTGTGCCCTCTGGTTAGTCTGGCTAAGGGTTTATGTATCTTGTTGATTTTCTCAAAGAACCAGCTCCTGGTTTTGTTGATTCTTTGTATGGTTCTTTTTGTTTCTACTTGGTTGATTTCAGCCCTGAGTTTGATGATTTCCTGCCTTCTACTCCTCTTTGGTGTATTAACTTCTTTTGTTCCAGAGCTTTCAGGTGTGCCCTTAAGCTGCTAATGTATGCTCTCTCCAGTTTCTTTTTGGAGTCACTCGGGGCTGTGAGTTTTCCTCTTAGCACTGCTTTCATTGTGTCCCATAAGTTTGGATACGTTGTGCCTTCTTTTTCATTAAATTCTAAAAAGTTTTTAATTTCTTTTTTTTTTCTTCCTTGACCAAGGTATCACTGAGTAGAGCATTGTTCAGCTTCCATGTGTATGTGGGATTTCTGTTTTTGCTGCTGTTGAAGACCACCCTTACTTGATAGTGATCTGATAGGAGGCATGAGATTAGTTCAATTTTCTTATATCTGTTGAGGTCTGTTTTGTGACAAATTATATGGTCAGTTTTGGAGAAGGTACCATGAGGTGCTGAGAAGAAGGTACATTCTTTTGATTTAGGATAAAATGTTCTATATATATCTGTTAAATCCATTTGGTCCAAAACTTCAATTAATTTCACTGTGTCTCTGTTTAGGTTGTGTTTCCATGATCAGTTCATTGAGGAGAGTGGAGTGTTGAAGTCACCCACAATTATTGTGTGAGGTGCAATGTGTGCTTTGAGCTTTAGTAAAGTTTCTTTTACAAATGAGGGTGCCCTTTTATTTTGAGCATAGATGTTCAGAATTGAGAGTTCTTGGTGGATTTTTCCTTTGATCAATATGAAGTGTCCTTCTGTGTCATTTTTGATGACTTTTGGTTGAAAGTCAATTTTATCCGATATTAGAATGGCTACTCCAACTTGTTTCCTGGGACCATTTGCTTGGAAAATTGTTTTCCAGACTTTTACTCTGAAGTAGTGTTTTTCTTTGACACTGAGGTGCATTTCCTGTGTGCGGCAAAATGCTGGGTCCTGTTTATGTATCCAGTTTGTTAGTCTATGTCTTTTTATTGGGGAATTGAGTCCATTGATGTTAAGAGATATTAAAGAATAGTGATTGTTACTTCCTGTTATCTTTGATGTTATTTTTATGTTTGAGTGGTTATTTTCTTTTGGGTTTGTTGAAAGAAGATTACTATCTTGCTTTCTCTAGGGTGTAGTTTCTCTCCTTATATTGTCATTTTCCATCTATTATTCTCTTCTGATTTAAATAAACTAGCAACTACACCACTTTGGATTTATCTTCTCAAATGTTATCTTGTTAAATAGGCACTGTCTTCATGCAAGAGTGAAAAATTGACTAAAGCTTTCTAAATGGTCTACCAACTGGGAATCAAATACTTAAATATACAATTGTGAAGTTTCCATGTACTAATCTTGGTCATTTCCTCAATTTGCAGAAAACTTTCTTATTCAGAAAATGTAAATTCTCTTTTCACTCTTATTTTTAATAAATATTGGATCAGGACTAAAAGAACTCCAGGGCTAACCTGGAAATTATTAGGTCTTCCATGGTGTCCCCAACAAGCTTACATTTTCTTACTAGCTATAAAATAACTCAGTGTGCATATGTCTGCTTTTTTGTCTTTTTGTAGCAGGGACAGTATAGATGTATGCAGTTTGGCTGACTATCCCTTTTGGTTTGATTTTTTATTTAAAATATATTCAAGCTAAAATAGATAATTATTTTTTTCTGTCACCACCCAGATGTGAGACTATTTAAGTGCTTTCAATATAAGCCTTAGAAAATCAAACCAAACCAAAATGACCAAAAAACAAGTAAATGAACAAAATATCACTACTAAATATGGAGTTGGTTTTGTGTTGACCATGTAATACTGGGCTGAAGAAATCCCTGGGGTGTAGGTAATATCCTAGGTGCTACTTCATTGGGGAAAGAAGATTTTCTCTATGCAATGCTGTCAAATGTAAGTAATCTCTTAGGAGTGGGACCCTGTGTCTGATTCCTACTGTTATTGTTATTTTCTCTATGCAATGCTGTCAAATGTAAGTAAACTCTTAGGAGTGGGACCCTGTGTCTGATTTCTACTGTTATTGTTATTTTCTCTATGCAATGCCATCAAATGCAAGTAATCTCTTAGGAGTGGGATCCTGTGTCTGATTCCTACTGTTATTGTTATTTTCTCTATGCAATGCCGTCAAATGTAAGTAATCTCTTAGGAGTGGGACCCTGTGTCTGATTCCTACTGTTATTGTTATTTTTTCTATGCAATGTTGTCAAATATAAATAATATCTTAGGAATAGAACTCTGTGTCTGATTCCTACTATTATTATTGGGACCCTGTTTAGACCTAACCTGTGCAGGTCATCCAAGACATCAAAACCATCATTCACCACAATCAAGTAGGCTTCATCCCAGGGATGCAAGGATGGTTCAATATATGAAAATCCATTACTGTAATCCACAATATAAATAAACTCAAAGAAAAAAATCACATGATCATCTGCTTCAATGCAGAAAAAGCATTTGACAAAATATAATACCATTGCATGTTAAAAGAATTAGGGAAGTCAGGAACTCAAGGCCCATACCTAAACATAATAAAAGCAATTTACTGCAAACCAACAGACTATATCAAATTAAATGGAGACATATTTAAAATACTCTACTAAAATTGGGGACAAGATAAAGACCCCCATATCTATTCAATATAGTACTAGTGCTAGCTAGAACAATAAGACAGCAAAAAGACACCAGGGGGATACAAATTGACAAAGAAGAAATAAAGGTATCATTAATTGAAGATGATATGATAGTATACATAAGTGACCTGAAAAATTCTACCAGAGAACTTCTCCACCTGATAAACAACTTCATCAAAGTGGCCAGATATAAAATTAACTCAAATCAGTTGCCTTCCTTTATACAAATGCTAAACAGACTGAGAAAGAAATCAGGGAAACAACTCCCTTCACAATAGCCACAGATAATATAAAATACCTTGGTGTAACTCTAATCAAACAAGTGAAAGACCTGTATGACAATAACTTCAAATCTCTCCTGAAAGAAATCAAAGAAGATCTCAGAAAATGGAGAGGTTCCCCCATGCTTATGAATTGGCAGAATAAATATAGTAAAAATGGCTGTTCTACTAAAGGCAATCTACAGATTCATTGCAGTCCCCATGAAAATCCAGCACAATTCTTCAAAGACATGGAAAGTGGAATTCTCAAATTCATCTGGAAAGGCCCAAAAAAACCCAAAACAAAGCAAAACAACAACAACAAAAAAACCCAGAATAGCCAAAATAACTCTTAATGATAAAAGAATGGCTGGGGCAAACACCATCCTTGACCTTAAAGTTGACTACAGAGCAATAGTGATGAAATCTGCATAGCATTGGTAAAGAGATACATTGGTCAATGAAATAGAATTTAAGGGCCAGAAAACACACACACACACACACACACACACACACACACACACACAAACACACACACACACACACTTGTGGACACTTGATCTTTGACAAAGACACCAAAAATATACAATGGAAAAAAGTGTCTTTAATAAATGGTGCTGTTCTAACTGGTTGTCTGTATGTAGAAAAATGAAAATAGACCCATATTTGCACCTTGCACAAAACTAAAATTCAAGTGGATCAAGAACCTCAACATAAATTGAGATATATTGAATCTAACAGAAGAGAAAGTGGGAAAGAGAATTGAACTTATCGGCACAGAGGAAAATTTCCTAAACAGAACTCCAATGGAGCACACTCTAAGATCAAGAATTAATAAATGGGATCTCATGAAACTGGAAAGCTTCTGTAAGGAAAAGGACATAGTCAATAGGACAAATCAGCACCCTACAGACTGGGGAAAAAATCTTCAGAAGGCTAATTCCCAAAATATATAAAGAACTCAAGAAGCTAACCACTAAAAAACCAAACAACCCAATCAAAAAAGATGGGTATAGAACTAAACAGAGAATTCACAACAGAGGAATCTCAGATGACTGAGAAGCTCCTAAAGAAATGTTCAAAGCCCTTAGTAATCAGAGAAATGCAAATCAAAATGACCCTGAGATTCCACCTTACACCAATCAGAGTGACTAAGATCAAAATCTGAGGTGACCTCATGTAAGCAAGAATGTGGAGAAAGAGGAACACTCCTTCATATCTGGTGGCATTGCAAACTAATACAATGACTCTGTAAATCAATCTGGAGATTTTTCAAAAAATTGCAAATGAATATACCTGAAGACCCAGCTATACCACTCTTGGGAATATACCCAAACAATGCCCTACCATGCCACAGGGTCACATGTTCCACTATGTTCATAGCAACCTTATTTTTGATAGCTAGAAGCTGGAAACAAATGAGATGTCCCAGGAAAGAAGAATGGGTACAGAAAATATGGTTCATTTACACAATGGAATACTACTCAACTATTAAGAATAGGACATCCTGAGTTTTGTAGGCAAATGGATGGAACTAGAAAATATCATCCTGTGTGAGGTAACTCAGACCCAAAAGGACATGCATGATATGTACTCACTAATAAGTGGATATTAGCCAAAAATCAATAGAAAGATCGACCGGTCGATCAATCAATCAATCAATCAATCAATCAATCAATCAATCAATCAATCAAAGTACAGAATATCGAAGATACAGTCCACAGAACTCAAAAAGGTCAACAGAATGAAGGGCACAAGTGAGAATGCCTCAGTATTACTTGGGACAGAGTAGAAAGCAATCACAAGTGGGGAGGGAGAAAGGGACCTGGGAGAGATAGTGGACAAGTGTGATCGGAGGAGAGGGGAACCTGATCTGGTATTGGGTGAGGGAAAGGGACTGAAGCCCTGAGGTCCAGCAATAAGAATTGAAACAGGCAACCTGAGGTAGGAAGTTGGGGAGCCCTCCAGAATGCGCCAGAGACTTGAAAGGTGAGAGACTCACAGGACTCAAAGGGAGGGAGGGACCTTAGACAAAATGTCCGACAGTAGTGAGAGGGAACTTACAGAACCCACCTCCAGCAGGAAGACAGGGCATCAAATGAGGGAGGGGGTTGCCATTACACAGTCAAAACTCTGACCCGTAATATTTCCTGCCTGAAAGAATTACAGGGATAGAAATGGATAGGAGCCTAAGGGAAAGAAAGTCCAGCGACAGGCCCAAAGTGGGATCCTGCTCAAGGTGGGACCTCAAAGCCTGACACCATTACTGAGGCTATGTAGTGCTCACAAAAAATGGACCTATCATGACTGCCTTCCAAATGACCCACCAAACAGCTGAAAGATTAAGATGCAGATATTTGCATGCAACCACTAGACAGAAGCTGCTAAGCCCTGTGGTTGAATTAGAGAACAGCTGAAAGAAGCTGAGGAGAAGGGCTACCCTGTAGGAGGACGAGCAGTCTCAATTCACCTAGACCCCCCAAGATCTCCAAAACACTGGATCACAAACCAGGCAACATACACCAGTTGAACTGAGGCCCCCAACACATATACAGCAGAGGACTGCTGAGTCTGATTTCAACCAGAAAAGATGAACCTAACCCTCAAGAGACTAGAGGCCCCAGGGAGTTTAGAGGTCTGTTTTGGTGTCTTGTGAGTGGTGGGGACATCCATGTGGAGACAGGGGGTAGAGAGGAGGTATGGGATGTAGAACAGTCAGAGGGTGGCCAGGAGAGGGGTGTTGGGGAATAAAATCTGGAGTGTAAATAAACAAATAAATGAATAAAAATAAAAAGTCACTTATAGAACCTTTATTCAAATATGCTTTGTGTTCAGTCTTATGCAGTATAAATTGCAATCACAATTCTTTATATATGTCTGCAGAGACATATATAAATCACATTATCAATTTGAGCTATTGATAATGTGTATTCTAATTACATCTAGTAGATTCTAAGGGAGGTAATGGCCTCTGGGTGTGCCTAAGTGTGTTCATGCCTGTGTTGGTGCATGTGTATGTGTGTGTGTGTGTGTGTGTGTGTGTGTGTGTGTGTGTGTGTGTGTGTGTGCGATTCTGGTAAGTACTATAGAATACCCTGATGGATTAAAAAGAGAAGTAGGCAAAATAAGAGAGAAGAAAATACTTAAGCTTCAATCTGAGTAGTTGGAATGGCAGTGATTCTTTAACATGGTCTGCAGAGTTCATAGGAACAGGTTTGAAAATAAGGTGGAGACCTATGTTTAGGTATACAAATGTACTGCTGATCAATATGCCTGTGCTATTAGAAAGCATAATGGAAAATATACATAATTAACATTGGATATCAATACCAATTTAATAAAAAAAAACATTTTCTTCATTCTTCACAAAATTCACTCCATTCCTGTGACTAGTGGGCTGAGTACAAATTGGTCAGAGACATTTTTCTTTTTTCTGGTCAATGCAATCAAATGGAAAGTAACACTTGTGTTCAGCATCCTAAGACATGTCTACCTCTCTGTCTGGGAGCTCTTTATTTAGTGTGATCAAGTTCAGAGCAATGTTTATGACTTTGAAAGTGCATTCATGTAGGGCCTATACATCTAAGCCCATGCTGTTCCAATGAACCGTAAAAATCTACCTTAAGCAATCAGGTCAAAATTGAAAGAGAGAACAAACTAATATTGTGGCAATTTGTCTTTTGTATGTGAATAGAATATCATAGTATAGTTACCATTATCTGATACAAATCTCAGACAGGTTATTTAGTTAACCACACCCAGAAGATACCTCAGATGCATTCAGAGGACTTTTTAACTAGAAAGAAACACTGAAGAAACAAGATTGCCTTTAAATTAACATTCCACTGTTTTTGTCTTTGTCCTAAATTTTTATTTACCTTTGCTGCACTTAAATTTGAAGATTTTTAAATTCTAAATGCATCCTGCATATAGTACATGCTGAAAAAACTATTATTACTATTATTATTACTATTATTATATTATTATTATTCAGTACATCATTATTTAGACATCCTAAAATTTACTTATTTTTCTTATATTTATTAGGATGATGATTTTATTAATTTCCTGCTAAAATTTTATTTAGAGCTATTAATTGACCTTGACTATCAGTAATTCAGTCTCTGAACATTTTGAAAACAAAATTCATATGCAACCCTTTGGGAAAAAAAAGAATTTCCTTGCCAACCTTCATCTATGTTTATCCATAATTGATCCTTGTTTCTTGTCAGCATTATGCAGACATTGAATGGCATTTGAAGGCACTCATGACAGTGCCTATAAGACATTCACGGTACTTAATCTGTCAGAGATTTGTCCTTAGAATTAAGGAGTAGGATATCTTTAGACCTCAGGTCTCACAGTAAGTTACATTCAAAATATCTTGTAAAATTAGTTTCAATGTCAGCATACCAATGCCTGTCTCAGCTTTCCTGAAAGACTGGCCGTGATGTACAACTTCCCAACTTTGACTGGAGACTATAAAATAGATGGAGTGGTCAGGTTTAGTCCAAAGTAACCTTTTATTCAATGACAGTAATTACTTGTTTGAACCTTTAATTCATTTAAATTTGCTTGAACTTTCAAGTGACTCCCCACATATTTTCCATTTTGACAGATAAAATTAAATGACCAATAGGTGAAGCAATGTATGTAATGCTTCAGCATGATTGACAGTTTAAGAAAAATATAAAGTGTCTTTTACTATCCTCATTTGAAAAACTAATTCATGTAAGGATAATGGGTGTGTTTACCTTCATGGTGATACTTATATAGGTATAAGCTATATAAGTTTAAACTATATAAGTTAAACTATATATTCATGTCTGAGTTTCTAAAGGATTTTGAACCATATGGAAAGTTCTTGTGTATTAGTGCTTATGTAGTAGGGAGTTTTAATATTTCCTTGCTTTTAGTTTTAACTTAATAGTTTTAGCATGGCTTCTGTCATTACTATTAATTTAATTTAAAAAAAATATTGCACCAACCACAAATGACTAGATAAAAAATTAGAATTCTTTACTCATATGAAGGAATCTTATGGAAATATTTCTTACATATATTTTCACTAATACAATTTTTCTAACTCAATGTTATTTTTAAAAACAATGTAACAGTCAGTGCATGGAGAGAAGTACTACAAAATTCTGCTTTCTTAACAGAAGATTTCTTTTACCACCATGAAATTATAGTAGCTCTGTTTACCTGTACAGGACCTCTGCAAAATCCAAGTCCCAGCTTAGATTGAGAGATGATCTCCAGCCTCCACCCATTGCTGAGAAGCCATTGACCTTGCATAGTTGCTGGGAAGGAAGAATCATTCTGTCTATGATCTTGTTGTAAGGAGATTTCTTGTGATCCAGTAGATGATTGTACAAAAATTCACATGTGGGAAGACTAGCTGGATTTAGAGGGCTATGTAACAGCAACAGCATCATGAAGTTAGGAGAGGACCTGTTGCCATGGATATGGGAGTATTGCATGGGTAAAATGGAAGGTATGACAATCATGTATTTATGTATGAGATACTCATGAATACTGTATTCATGTATGAGATACTCATGAATAAAAACATAAAATAAATAAATATTTATTGACAAAACAACAACAACAACAAAAATATCCAATGTGTTTTCTCTATATGAGCTCATGAATCAAAGGCATTAATTTGATTTCCATTGTCTTTGTCCTTATGGTAAATCCTCATCTGGATTACTATTTTTGTATCATCAAGAAACAACCTCTTAGTCTTTGAATATGTTACCCAGAATTTATACCCAAAATATATATCTGCATTTATTTCACCATTGATAATGAAAGTACAGGAGATTTCTATGACTTTGGGAGTCTTCAGTTACTTTGTGATCCCTGTGATTACTAAGGGTAAAATATCATAAACCCAAAGGATTATTTGAACAAAATCTTTGACATCTTCTTTGTCACCAGTTGGCTTTAGCCAGAAGTCTCTGTCTTTATACCACCATGACATTCTGCCTATTGAATCATCAGTTCAAATTCCTCTAAGTTGGGATCTTTAAGCATTCACATAAAACAACGTTTAAGTCAGATATGATGTCAACTTCAAATAACTTCAAATAATAGCTTTTATTGTGTTCTTTTGTATTACTTCCATTCACCCTTAATTCTCATTTTAGGAATTAGCCAGGTGTTATCACTACAGATAAACAAACACCATAATAAATGTATTGAGCCTTTTCCAAGTTTCTAGTGTAATAGCTCTTATAGATGCAGATTGGGCATCTGAATGTTTAATATGCTTCCCAATCTTTCTGGTACTTTGAAGTCTTGGAAAATGATAATAAAGCAAGCTTTATTCATCACATGAAATGTTGCCACTTTTCCATAATTTTCTTGTAAATTTCATTATATATATGTATATATATGTATATATATACATATACATACATACATATATATATATATATATATCACATCTTCCGCAATCACGGATAAAAGTGAAAGCATGATTTTAAATCTGTTGTCTCTTGCTTTTGTGCATGAACATTAATAAATGTCCATTGGACTACCATAATATATGGTCATCATTCCTTCTCCTAATGTTTTTTTATCACAGATATTGAGATTTATTTTTAAAAAAATTATAGGATTTACAACTGTAAGAGACCTTTGCAAGGGTGTTGATAAATTGTTCGTTTATGTATGGGGGGGGGCTGAGTCTAGAAAAAGAAAGGCTTACTTTAAAAGCAGTGATGTTTCAGAGCATTTAACCAAAACACATTTAAATATACTGCTAGCCCACTGGCATATGGGCGTAGAAATTTGTCATTGTTTTTGTGTTTCTTCACTGAGAAACAATTAACTTTTTTTCAAGCAGAATTGAGACACTGGTCTAAATTTCCATGGAGGGGAGACACACTTAGGTTCAAGATTCTACAAGTTTGATTGATGGATTAGAAGTATGGGATTGTACAGAATTGAAAACTGGCAGAATCAGTTTCCATCATCATGGACTCTCTGCTCTCCCCATTCATAGCCATTACTTCACCCCTGTCACTGCTCTGACATTCTTTGACTACCAAGTAAAGCTTTTGCCTAAGAATGACTTCAAGGTTCTACCAACCCAAGAATTAAAATATCATTGGTTTGCATGTGGATCCTACACAGAGACTTTCCCACTTGCTGTAGCATACATACATGATGTCCCCTCCCTCCCAGTATATGTTGCAAACTACTGGATTTGTGATATTCCTTTATTCTATAACTATAGAAGTTAATGTAATCATTCTCAGAATGAGCCATGGCATTAGAGTGCATCTGAACCTAGGCCATGATTTAGTAGACAAAATAGTATCTCTTATTTCCTTTGACTTAAGAGCTGTTTTTACATTGACAATATTCGCAACACCTGAAAATAAAATTTACAAAACTTGAAATGATTTGAAAATATGGACTGGCATACTAATACCCAGTGCCTTTTCAGTCTTTAAACAAGCTCATCAATTCGAAACTCAAATCTCTAAATGTGGGAAAAAGTGAATAATTTTCAAGAGATGGCTAAATATCTTGAATTTAGAAAATAACCTGCCTTCCTCATTTATATGTAGAGCTGCCAGATAATAAATATAATATTGATAAATGGAAAATTCAGATCAGAATCTCATCTCTTAAGAGCTAAATCTTTTATTTCAAAATGAAAGTGTTGCATTTTCAATGAAATGTGGTTTCTTCAATATTTAGAATTCAATATCCTAAGAGCTGAATGAAAAGGAGCTTAATTGCCAGAAGGGCAAAGGAAGAGCAGAAATTGGAAGGGAAGATGATACTCGGCTCATGCATTTTCTCCTTATTTCAATATCAATGAATCCTTTTGGTGATTATTTCCTTTAAGCCTTGAGGTATGTTTTCCTCCCTTCTAATTCATAAATTCATTAATATTTCTTAGGCCATATGAATCAATATGAATTAGATGAAAATCTAAATGATCTATGATAGTGAGGGAAAGTGACACATACAATTTAAAATATATATAATATTGTAGATTGGGTAAATAATTTCTGTAATACATCCATATAGTTTTATACATGAATCTTGTCTATCATTCAAGTCTTTAGCCTATCTGTAAATATTCAGCCAAACATTTATTGACTTTAAGTATGTTTTTATTTCTTTAGACTTCATTTTTTTTCTGAATTTTCAAAACCCAATCAGTGAAAAATAGAACAGAACTGTGTTTTACAACGGCATGAATGCCACACAGTAAAGTAAACTTGATTGTAGATGTTTTCTAATGTATTTTTATTTTGATTCATATTAGTCTTTAGTCCTGTTAAATACAGTAATGCTATTCTACATGACTGAATTTTTGATAGAAAGTAACAAAGTTGAACTACAGTGCAGTAAGCCTTTCTTTAAAGTGTGAGTTAGAATTGAGAAGATATTTAGGCTTTATCTCTAAATCCTCAATGTTTAATAGATCTATATATCTCTGACCATATAAGGAGTTTCTAAAGGAATTGTAAATCTAAAAGGTTTCTCCGGTAAAAATAAACACACTCAATATCCCCAGATGTGTATTTAAGGCAATGAGACAATTATAATCTCTACTTAGTTTATTTTGAAGCATTTTAGACTTGGAAAATTTCGTGGGCAGAGAGAGTATAAACATCTGACAAAAATCCTCTGATTGGAGCAAATCACACACTACCTCAACCA
This sequence comes from Tokudaia tokunoshimensis, assembly GCA_036184795.1. NCBI lineage: Eukaryota > Metazoa > Chordata > Mammalia > Rodentia > Muridae > Tokudaia > Tokudaia tokunoshimensis. The sequence goes on from BTHU01000015.1 coordinate 68,664,585, forward strand.
TCAACATCTTTTCCGTTTTCTAAATTTAGAAAAAAAGAAAAATGGAAAGGATTTAAAAACATGTTCTGTGGTAATTAGCTATGCACAGAGCGATTCAAAATCACTACTTAGTGAGACTTTCAAACAGGTTTCAATGTCTAAAACAAAATCTTCTTGTTTATATTCTTCATACCTTAAAAGAAATATTAGTACAATTTCAAAAAAAGGGTTACTTACATATCAAATATACACATAGTTGGTATTTTTAGAAAATAAATGAAAATTTGATTGTGTGTAACTGTAGCACTTTCTTTAAAAGAAGATGCATGTGTACATAATTTAAGTTATATTAACAATTGTGGTATAGATATTTGGGTGCTTTGTGTATGCTAGTAAGTGTCCTACTACTGAGACACATCCTCAGCTTTCACAAGTATGCATTCTTAAGTCCAAAGGAAATAAAGGACTCTTTGGAAGTTATACTACAAATTCCAAAATGTGACTCTCCTGTTAGACATCTTTCCTGAGTGAGGTGAACAAAACTGTCCTTCAGCGTCATTCTGAGAACTTTTCTTTTCTTTTTTTTTCTTTTAATTATTTATTTTATTCTTTTTTAATTTACATTCCAAATCATTTCCCCTTTCCCGTTTCCTCCCTCCCCGAAAGTCCCATAAGCCCCCTTCCCTCCCTCTTTTCTATACACAGAAACATATTTCCTGGTGCCAGCGATCCTAATAGAAAGAGAAATATTACAATATGTATAAAGCTACCTCATATCCCACAACACACACACACACACACACACACACAAACACACTAATTTTTTTTAAAAATTGTAGATACATATTTGTGATGATAGAAACAATTTGGTTAGAATTTGTAAAATTATAAGCCCACAAAGTCTTCTGTAAGCACAACACAAAATGATATTTCCTTACTCTTTTTTTTCTGGTTTACTTTTCTTTTATTATTATTAGATATTGCTTTATTTACATTTCAAATGGTATCCCCTTTCCAAGTTACCTCTCTGAAAACCTCCTATCCTATCCCTCCTTCCCCCTCTTATCCCTCCCCTCAATTTCTTGACTTGCATTTCCCTGTTCTGGGGAATCAAGCCTTCATAGGACCAATGCCCTCTCCTTTCACTGATGTCTGAAATGGTGATCTTCTGCTACATATATAGCTGGAGCCCTGAGTCCCTCCATGTCTACTTTCTGGTTGGTAGTTTAGTCCCTGGGAGCTCTGGGGGTACTGGTTGGTACATTTTATTGTTCCTCCTGCAGGGCTGTAAACCTCTTCAGGTCTTCTCTCTATCTGCTCCATTGGAGACCCTATGCTCATTCTATCGGTTGGTCATGGGTGTTTGGATCAAGTTTCCAATAACGGATCAAAGTATCCACACTTTGGTCTTCTTTCAACTTGAGCTTCATGAGGTCTGTGAGTTTTATCTTGGGAATTCCAAGCTTTTGGACTAATATCCACTTGTTAGCAAGTGCATACCATGAGTGTTCTTTTGTGATTAGGTTACCTCACTCAAGATGATATTTTCTTGCTCCATCCATTTGCCTAAGATTTTCATGAATTCATTGATTTTAATAGCTGAGTAGTACTCCATTGTGTAAATATACCAGATTTTCTATATCCATTCCTCTTTTGATGGACATCTGAGTTCTTTCCAACTTCTGGCTACTATAAATAAGGCTGCTATGAACATAGTGAAGCATGTGTCCTTATTACATGTTGGAGCATCTTCTGAGTATATGCCCAGGAGTGGTATAGCTGGGTCTTCAGATAGGGCTATGTCCAATTTTCTGCGGAACAGCCAAACTGATTTCCAGAGTGGTTTTACCAACTTGTAATCCCATCAGCAATGGAGGAATGCTCCTCTTTCTCCACATTCTCTCCTGCATCTGCTGTGCCCTGAGTTTTTGATCTTGGCCATTCTGACTGGTATGAGGTGGAATCTCAGGGTTGTTTTGATTTGCATTTCCCTGATGATTAAGGATGTTGAACATTTCTTTAGGTGTTTCTCAGCCATCCGGCATTCCTCAGTTGAGAATTCTTTGTTTATCACTGTATCCCATTTTTAATAGGGTTATTTGGTTCTCTGGAGTCTAACTTCTTGAGTCCTTTGTGCATATTGGATATTAGTCCTCTATCGGATGTAGGATTGGTAAAGATCTTTTCCAAACTGTTGGTTGTTGTTTTGTCCTATTGACAGTGTCCCTTGCCTTACAGAAGCTTTGCAATTTTATGAGGTCCCATTTGTCAATTCTTGATCTTAGAGCATAAGCAATTGGTGTTCTATTCAGGAAATTTACTGAAAATTACATCATGCTTCATTGATGCATTGCATTTCTGCCTTTATGCAATGTTTTTTTTTTATTTTTTTAATTTACATTCCAAATCACTTCCCCTTTCCAGTTTCCTCCCTCCCCGAAAGTCCCATAAGCCCCCTTCCCTCCCTCTTTTCTCCATTCAACCCCCTCTCATTACTCTGTCCTGGCGTTCCCCTACATCCAGTCTTTCCAGGACCAGGGGTCTCTCCTTCCATCTTTTTAGAAATCTATTGATATGTTGATTGTGTCTAGGGTATTCTGAGATTCTGGGTCAATATCCCCTTATCAGTGACTGCATACCATGTGTGATCTTTTGTGATTGGGTTACCTCACTAAGGATGATATTTTCAAGTTCTGACCATTTGCCTAGGAATTTCGTGAATTCATTGTTTTTAATTGCAGAGTAGTATTCCATTGTGTAAATATACCACATCTTCTGAATCCATTCCTCCGTTGAGGGACATCTGGGTTCTTTCCAGCTTCTGGCTATTATAAATAAGGCTGCTATGAATATAGTGGAGCATGTGTCCTTATTGCAGGCAGGTAAAGTCTCTGGGTATATGCCCAGGAGTGGTATAGCCGGATCCTCCGGAAGTGTCATGCCCAGTTTTCTGAGGAACCGCCAGACTGCTTTCCAGAGTGGTTGTACCAGCCTGCAATTCCACCAGCAGTGGAGGAGTGTTCCTCTTTCTCCACATCCTCGCCAACAACTGCTGTCTCCTGTGTTTTTGATCTTAGCCATCCTGACTGGTGTGAGATGGAATCTCAGGGTTGTTTTGATTTGCATTTCCCTAATGACTAAGGATGATGAACATCTCTTTAGGTGCTTCTCAGCCATTAGATATTCTTCAGGTGAGAACTCTTTGTGTAGCTCTGTACCCCATTTTTTAATAGGGTTACTTGCCTCTCTGGAGTTTAACTTCTTGAGTTCTTTGTATATATTGGATATTAGCCCTCTGTCGGATGTAAGGTTGGTAAAGATCATTTCCCAGTTAGTTGGTTGCCGCTTTGTCTTTTTGACGGTGTCTTTTGCCTTGCAAAAGCTTTGTAATTTAATGAGGTCCCACTTTATGCAATGTTTACATTAAAAATTAAAACAACAAGATTTAATTAGATATGTTACAAATGGAACCAAATATCTCTTCTGCTTTCTGTTTCTCACTTTGTACTTATCTATGTATGAACATGACAGAGGATATTGCTGACTGTGATCGCTAATTCCATCTCTCTGCTCAAGTACACTGGGTTTAGGTTTTTAGTAGCTATAAGACAAAGATGAGGGGTTGGGGATTTAGCTCAGTGGTAGAGCGCTTGCCTAGCAAGCGCAAGGCCCTGGGTTCGGTCCTCAGCTCTGGAAAAAAAAAAGACAAAGATGAAACATATTCAATTCTAATTTGCTGGGTAAGTGCGCAAATTAGTTCAGCAGTTAGTGGTAATAGTTGTTTCAAATTGCACCTTCCATGAATGGGGTCTTCAAATATTTAAGTAGAGGGAGGGAACAGAGAAGCAGGAAGCATCTGTAGCTCTGTTTACTGATTATATTATACACAAAATGAAATCAATTACTTCAAGTTTGTGATGCGTTGAATTACCTGACATTGTGGACTGTACCCTTGAATTGTGAGCCAGAATAAACCTTCTCTCCTTCAAAATATTTTTGTTATCATATTGTAATGCAGGAAATGGGAAATAATGAAAGACTATTGTCAAATATGGTTTCCAGCTCAATTTAAAACAGATTTGTAAGTTGGTACTACCCGGAAAAAAATGTTTTAGGTTTTAAAACCATGAATTTCTCCAAATGTCAAGAGCTTTACCTAGGTGTTACCTGCATTTCAAGGTCACCAAGGCCACTGACAAACATTTCTGCTGTCTGATTGAGAAGAAGAATGGTTAGATCTATGTTGATCAATGGACAGCAGCATATCGATTGTTCACAATTCTTCACTACTCCATTTAGAAAAATATCTATAGAGTATCTCTGTATGTTATTGAAGAATAGAGGGAGGGTTTTTTTTTGTAAATTAAACAACTGTTTTTAACTTTTTATTAGATATTTTATTTACATTTCAAATGTTATCCCCTTTCCAGGTTTCTCCTCCAGGAAAACCCCTATCCAAACCCCATACCCCCTGCTTCTATGAGGCTGTTCACCCACTCACCTACCCACTCCTGGCTTGCTGCCCTGGTATTCCCCTACACTGGGCATCAAGCCTTCAATAGGGCCAGGGCCTCCCCTCCCTTTCCTGCCAGACAAGGCTATCCTTAGCTATATTTGTATCTGGAGCCTTGGGTAACTCCATGTGTATATATTCTTCAGTTTGTGGTTTAAACCCTGGGAGCTCTGGGGTTTCCGTTTGGTTGATGTTGTTCTTCCTTAGGGAATCAAACCCCTTCTGCGACTTCAGTCCTTCCTGTACCTCCTCCATTGGGGTCCCCCTATTCAGTCTAATGGCTTGAGGCAAGCATCCGCATCCGCATCAGTAAGGCTCTGGCAGAGCCTCTCAGGAGACATTCATATCAGGCTCCTGTCAGCAAGTGGTTCTTGGCATCAACAATAGTGTCTGGCTGCATATGGGATAGATCTCCAGGTTGGGCAGTCTCTGGATGGCCTTTCCTTCAGTCTCTACTTTACTCATTGCCCATGTATTTCCTTGAGACAGGAGAAATTTTGGGTTAAAATTTTGAGAAGGGTAGGTGGCCCTATATCTCAAATAGGGGCTGTGTCTAACCTCTCCATATGGTCTCTACAGGTTCTCTATCCCCTTTGTTGGGTATTTCAACTGACATCTCCATTGGGTCCTGGGAGTCTCTTGCTTTCCTGGCCTCTGGAACTTTCTGTTGGCTAGCCCCATTTCCGCATCCCCCATTGCTACATACTCTGTTCAGTTTCCTGACCCTCTGTACATCTCCCCCATCTCCTCCCATACACGATTTCCCACTTTTTCTCTCTCCCTTTCCTCTCTTCCTTCCATGTCCTCCCCACCCTCTACCTCCTGTGATTATTTTGTTCCCCCTTCTAAATAGGACTGAGGCATCCATACTTTGGTCTTCCTTCTTGACCTTGTATCCTGAGTATTCCAAGCTATTTTTCCTAATATACACTTATCAGTGAGTTCATACCATGTGCGTTCTTTTGTGTTACCTCACTCAGAATGATATTTTCTAGTTCCATCTATTTGCCTAAGAATTTCATTAAGTTTATTTTTTTCCTTTAACCTTTTTTTTTTCCTTTTCCCCATTTATTTATTTACACTCCAGAATTTATTCCCTTCTCCTGGCCCACCCTCTGACTGTTCCACACTACATACCTCCTTCCAACCCTGCCATCTTCATGAGGTTGTCCTCATCCCCCATCCCCCAACCCCCACCCAAGCAGATCTCCAAACAACCTGGGGCCTCTAGTCTCTTGAGGGGTTTCTTCTTTGGCTGAATCCAGACTCATCAGTCCTCTGCTGTATATGTGATGGGGGCCTCATATCAGCCGGTGTATGCTGCCTGGTTGGTGGTTCAGTGTTTGAGAGATCTCAGGGGTCCAAGGTTAATTGAGACTGCTGGTTCTCCCAGAGGGGCACCCTCCTCCTCAGCTTCTTTCAGTTTTTCCCTAATTCAACCACAGGGGTCAGCAGCTTCTGTCCATTTGTTAGGTGCAAATATCTGCATCTGACTCTTTCAGCTGCTTGTTGGGACTTTCAGAGTGCAGTCATGGTAGGTCCATAGCCTCAGTACTAGTGTCAGGCCTTGGGATCTCCCCTTGAGTTAGACTGCACTTTGGACCTGTTGCTGGAAATTCTTTTCCTCAGGCTCCTCTCCCACTCCATCCTTGTAGTTCTTTCAGAAAGGAACAAATATGGGTCAGAGTTTTTACTCTGGGATGCCAATGCCCTCCTTCACTTGATGCCCTGTCTTCCTACTGGATGAGGGCTCTATAAGTTCCCTCTCCTCACTGTCAGGCATTTCATACCTTTGAGTCCTGAGAGTCTCTCAACTCCCAGTTGTCTGGTGCATTCAGGAGGGTCCCCCCAACCTCCTACCTCCAGAAGTTGCCTGTTTCCACTCCCTCTTCTGTTCCTCAGGGCTTCAGTCCTTTTCCCTCACCCAATAAAAGATCAGGTTCCCCTCCACCACCATGCTACCCCTGTCTACTTTCCCTCCCAGGTCCCTCCCTCCCTCCCCACTTGTGATTGCTTTCTTCTCCTTCTCAAGTAGGACTGAGGAAGTCATTGTTTTAATGGCTGAGTTGTACTCCATTGTGTAAATGTACCACATTTTCTGTATCCATTCCTCTGTTCAGGGTCATCTGGGTTGTTAACACATTCTGGAAATTATAAGGCTGCTATGCACCTAGTGGAGCATGTGTCCTTGTTATATGTTGAAGCATCTTTTGGGTATATGCCCAGAAGTGGTATAGCTGGGTCCTCAGGTAGTACTATGTCCAATTTTCTGAGGAACCATGAAACTAATTTCCAGAGTGGTTGTACCAGCTTGTGATCCTATCAGCAATGGAGAAGTATTTCTCCCTCTCCATATCTTCACCATCATCTGCTGTCACCTGAATTTTTGAATTTAGCCATTCTGACTGACATTAGGTGGAATCTCAGGGTTGTTTTGATTTGCATTTCCCTGATGACTAAAGATGTTGAACATTTTTTTAAGTGCTTCTCAGCCATTTTGTATTCCTCAGTTGAGAATTCTTTGTTTAGCTCTGTACCCCATTTTTAATAGTGTTATTTGGCTATCTGGAGTCTAATTTCTTGAGTTCTTTGTATATTTTGGATATTAGCCCTCTAGCAGATGTAGGTTTGTTAAAGATCTTTTTCCAAACTGCAGATTGCCGTTTTGTCCTGTTGACAGTGTCCTTTGCCTTACAAAAGCTTTTCGATTTTATGAAGTCCCAATTGTCAATTGTTGATCTTCTGGCATAATCAATTGCTGCTCTGCTCAGGAAAGTTTCCAGTATGCCCATTTGTTAGAGGCTCTTAGTCACTTTCTCTGCTATTAGATTCAGTGTATCTGCTTTTATTTGAAGGTCCTTGATCACTTGGATTTGAACTTTGTACAAGGAGGTAAGAATGGGTCAATTTACATTCTTCTACTTGCTGACCATCACTTAAACCATTGCCATTGGTTGAATATGCTGTCTTTTTCCAATGGGTGGTTTAAGCTTCTTTGTCAAAAGTCAAGTGACTGTAGCTGTGTGGGTTTATTTCTGGGTCTTCAATTTCTTTTGTTTTGTTTTGTTTTGTTTTTTAAGAAAAATGTATTCAAATAAATCACTTTGCTAAGATTTTCACATTTTCTTAATTAAAAAACTCTTGTCTTATTAAAAAACCCTTTAAGGCCCCCAAATCACTTTCATACACTCCTCACATGCTTCTTCCTCCAGGAAGACATTCCCTTTTCCAAATTTTTCTAAATATATAATCTCTAAATATCTTCAAATATAATCAAAAATATAATATGGGATACCTGTGTCTTACAAAGATATATATATATATATATATAGATAGATATAGATATAGATATAGATATATAGATAGATAGATAGATATATATACATATACACAAACAAACAAACACACACACACACACACATTTTACTTGAGGGTAAAATGTTGTGAAGGAAAGCCTTCCTTAACCTTGAGGATTCAGTAAAACTTTCTAGATTTTTAAATTATAAGCATCAGTTTGAGGAGAAACAATAACAACAAAAAATAAATACCAAATCACATGGTTGGAAATCACATATCCTCCCAGGAATAGTGATCTATAATTAATGTCAATCACCTGAGAAAGATTAGAAACTGCACAGAGAAGCTCAAAGAAAAACTGATTTGCACCCACGATTGATGGAGAGGAATGGAGATTAGATTTAACAAAGAACATGTCTTAGGTGACAAGGATGTTGAGGGCAGTGACTCAGAGCACTGCAGAGTAGTTTGAGTAAAGATGGTTTTAGAAAGACAGCAAACATTTTTTTTTACGTAAAAGTAATTAAGGAAATATTTTTCATTGTATTTTCAGTAAATTAATTATTTTTTCTTTTACCATCCCTGCACAAATATATTTTCTTAAACTCCAAGTATTTTTCTCTTATATTCAATGCTTGGTTTACAACAATTCACAAATAAATCTGTCCAAATTTTTATGGAGTTTATCAACAAAGTCTTGGGTAAGTATTTAAAAATTCTTAAGTATTTCCCCTTCCTAGTTTCCTCAAGAAGTCTCTAAAACAACATGATTAAGATTATGTAAAATGTTTTATTTTGGTATAGAATTAATTCTTGCTCCTCCAGCAGAGCAAGATGCCCAAAGGAAAGAAGACCAAGGGGAAGGGGTGGCCCCAGCCTCGCTATCATCAAAAAATAGGAGGCCAAAATATTGGTCAGTTCTATGTTTGAGAAAAGGCCCAAGACCTTTGGCATTGAGCAGTACATCCAGTCCAAGAAGATTTAACACACTTCATCAAATGGCCCTGCTATATCAGGCTTCAGTGGCAAAGAGCCATCCTCTATAAGTGGCTCAAATTACATCTTGCCATTAACCAGTTCACCCAGGACGCTGGACCAGCAAACAACTACCCAGCTGCTTAAGCTTGCCTACAAGAACAGGCCAGAGACTAAGCAAGAGAAGAATCAAAGGCAACAGACCTGCTCTAAGAAGAAAGCTGCTTGCAAAGCGATGTCCCTACTAAGAGAAAATATGTCCTCCGAGCAGGAATCAACACAGTCACCACCTTGGTGGAGAACAAGAAGGTTCAGCAGATGGTGTTTGTCCATGATGTAGACCTCATTGAGCCAATGATTTTCCTGCATGCCCTGTGTCGAATGATATTGGTGCCCTACTGCATTATCAAGGGAAAGGCCAGGTTGAGGTGCCTGGTCCACAGGAAGCCATGCACCACTGTTGCCTTCACACAGGTTATTTGAAGACAAGGGTGCTCTGGCTAAGCTGGTAGAAGCTATTAGGATCTTTATAATGACAGCTATGATGAGCCACTGGGGATACAAATTCATGGGTCCTAAGACTGTGGCTCCCATTGCCAAGGTAGAAAAAGCAAAGGCTTAAGAACTCACCACTAAACTGGGTTAAATATACACTGCTACATTTTCTGTGTGTAAATATAATTACAAAATTATGTATAAAAAAGATTTGTATCTAGATTTTTGTGGCTTTTGAAATTGCTAAGTCTCATGGAGCTGTGTCTTATCTCTGTAGTTGACTAGTGTCAGGTGATAGTCATCTCTAAATGTGTTAGCTATTCAAGGTGGTTCTATCATAGAGGTGATATCATAGTCTGAGGTTCATTATCTCTCAGCGTGACATAGGATCCTGCTCATCACTTCCATGCCATTGATTTATGATAACCTGCTAGATAAATGATAAACCCATACTCTGACTGCTCCTGGATTTCAAAATAATGAGATTGAGAGTCAAGTTATTGCTACATCTGGAATGGTCAAACTCACTCTATTTTGTTATTAGAGATGTCACTAGAACCGTTTATGTCCATGAAAGCAGTAAATCATTTTGTTAAATATTAAACTGTCATAATGTCACTTTACTTAGGATCAGGCAAGATACAAGGTTTTGGTATGCCTGTCTATATAGTATCTACCCTGTGTTCATTTAGAATTATTCCAAGGCTCTGAACCTCACCTTCATTCTCCTCCTCATTTGTACACTAAATTATTATAAGTGCCATCTTTTACTTCAGATAGACCTTGAAGTCATTAAATCAAAACAACCCCAACTAACAAAGCCTAGCAGATACTAGTTTTTGTATCTATAATCAGGTGTGGCACCTGTGCTGTGATCCAGACTGAGGAAGTTTCCTTTCCATCAGTGACCAAAACTCAATTTTGCTATGCACATCCTGTTAGTGTTCCTTCTTATGACCTCACCTTGTCACGTAATGACAATTTCTACAACCTGATTATATGATTTCATCTATTTAAGTATCTTCCCATTTAACAGGGATCATTTATGTCTCGTATTAAGACAGTCACATGCTTGCAAATACAAAACAAAAACTTATCACATTTCTTATTCTTATCAGGTACACACAAAGATGTAATTCTTCATAGTCCTGTGTTTTGCCATGATTGTTAAGAATATACCTCTATTCCCCTCGTAAATACCTTGGTTCTGTTTGAAAGGAACTTGTATCAGGCTCAGAAATAAGGTAGTTGGTTTTCAATCTGAAAAGTACTGTTTATTTTTTATCCTGCTAGAAATCTCAGCTACCTTTGATCCATTAGCCAGTTTATTCTCCCTTAAAACCATTGCTTCTACCTGAGAATTCTCACAATGGTCTTAGAGAAATAGCTCCTTCTGAATGCAGTTAGATTCACCCCCCCAAACCCAGAGAAGAATGAGCACAGAGAACTGATGACCTTTTCCTCTGATGTAAAGGGCTCAGTTAGGTCAGCTTCATTGTGTGTAGCTCCCTTATCCTTTCAGACGAATTCCTCACTAGATGTTTCCTTTGTCCCTTAATAGATTTCTTGCAGACCATGTTGACCTCCATATCACACACTCAGCAGTAACAGTTTATGTAAAGCTTATGCTATAGTGTACAAACTGTATGAAAATCATGTTGGAACGTAGCACCAACCTAATTATTTTTAAAAATGTTAATGAATTTGACATTTCTTCTCTCTCTCTTTTTTATTGGATATATTCTTTATTTATATTTCAAATGTTATCCCCTTTTCCTGGTGCCCACCACAAAAAACCCACCTATTCCGTCCCCCTCCCCCTGCAGCTATGAGTGTGTTCCCCTAACCACCCAATCATTCCCACCTCCTGCCCTGGCATGCTCCTACATTGGGACATCAATCTTTCACAGGACTAAGGGCCTCTTCTCTCATTGATGTCCAACAAGGCCATACTCTGCTACATATGCAGCTGAAGCCTTGGGTCTCTCCATGTGTACTCTTTGGTTGGTGGTTTAGTCCCTGGGAGCTCTAGGGTATCTGGTGGGTTGATATTGTTCTTCCTATGGGATTTCAAACCCCTTCAGCTCCTACAGTCCTTTCTCTAACTGCTTTATTGGGAACCCCATGCTCAGTCCAATGGTTCACTGCAAGCATCCTCCTCTGTATTTGTCAGGCTCTGACAGAACCTCTCAGGAGACAGCTATATCAGGCTCCTGTGAACAAGTACTTCCTGGCATCCACAGTAGTGTCTGGGTTTGGTAATTATACATAGGATGGACCCCCTAGAGAGGCAGTCTCTTGATAATATTTCCTTCAATCTCTGCTCCACACTTTGTCTCCTTGTTTGCTCCCATGTATATTTTGTTCACCCTTCTAAGAAGGATCGAAGCATCCACACTTTGTTCTTCCTTCTTCTTGAACTTCATGTGGTCTGTGAATTATATCTTGGTTATTCAGAAATTTTGGACTAATATCGACTTATCTGAGAGTTCATACCATGTGTGTTCATTTGTGATTGGGTTACCTCACTCAGGATGGTATTTTCTAGCTCCATCCATTTGCCTAAGTATTTCATAAATTCATTGTTTTTAATAGCTGAGTAGTACTCTATTGTGCAAATGTACCACATTTTCTGTATCCATTCCTCTGTTGAGGGACATCTAGGTTCTTTCTATCTTCTGGCTATTATAAATAAGGCTGGTATGAACATAGTGGAACATGAGTCTTTGTCATATGTTCGAGCATCTTTTAGATATATGCCCAGGAGTGGCATAGCTGTGTCCTCAGGTAATACTATTTCCAGTTTTCTGAGGAACTGCCAGACTGATTTCCACAATTGTACCAGCCTGCAGAATTTGACATTTCTTAAGACATAATATGCTTAGCGGATATACATGGTGTATTAAAGGGAAGTAAAACATAAGCATCCTATATTTCAAACCATGAAAGGAATAAAGAAAATAAGAAATACAAAGTCATTATCTGTTTTTCAAGAGATACTTTAATTGTGATTGTTCAGTCAGGTGGCTCATACCTGTTATCCCAGCACCTAGAAGGCTGAAAAAGCATTCTCTGTAATTCAAGGCAAAAGAGAATTTGAAACCATGAAATAATCTGTGAGTCTATTCAACTTGCTAGCTATATTTATGGAGTGATAATCTTCAAATGGAATCAAATTGGCTTTTTTTGTTTGTTTGTTTATAAAACCAAACAAAATCTTCTTGCTATGCTAACTTGTTCTAATCTGCAACAACTCTGACTTAAAACTTGACATCAGTTTTCCTGAATGGAAGTAAAAATAAAAAATGAACTTACATTGTTATTATAAATTCTCCATAAAATAGGGAAATTGAGAGTAGAAAAGAGAGGAGAGAATATGTCATAAAGAGAGAGGGATATGTCTCAATTCACTGTATATTTGGAAATTATTTAGGCAAATGGAGACTTTAAGGTAGGTCCATTTGTCCTGAATGTGAACACTTGCCTCATTGTTATAAATAGTGTCATTAAAATTAGACAATCTAATTTTTAATTTGCAATATATGTAAAATAGCACAAATATGAGAATTGCATATAGGATACATACAAAAAAAGCAAATTTTAAATAGAATTGAAATTAAAACATTTCCAATTCTACAGGTGCCTACCTAGAGTTAGTATGAAGTTCACATTGTGAACAAGAAGCCAGACAGTGAGAGGGATAGGGATCTTCCTCTTCTTCTTCTTCTTCTTCTTCTTCTTCTTCTTCTTCTTCTTCTTCTTCTTCTTCTTCTTCTTCTTCTTCTTCTTGTTCTTCTTCTTCTTCATACATTCTTTTTTCTTGGATATTTTATTTATTTACATTTCAAATGTTACCTATTTTTCTGGTTTCTCCTCTACAAAATCCCTATCTCATCTCCACTCCCCATGCTTCTATGAGAGTGCACCCCCACCCATCCACCCATTCCCACCTCACCTCCCTGGCATTCCTCTACACTGGGCATTGAGCCTTCTCAAGACCAAGGGCCTCTCCTCCCATTGATGTGAAGGATCAGAAATGGGAGGAGATGAAGATGAGGGTCAGGAAATTGAACCGAGGTGTGTAGCAATGGGCAATGGGGAACTGAGGGTAAGTCCCAGATAGTCCCAGATACCAGGAAAGCAAGAGACTCCTAGGATCCAAATGGGAGATTAGCTGATCTTCTTCTAACCATACCAGTTGGAACTAAATTTGGTATGATGAGAACTCCTTTTGTTAACATTTGAGGATTTAAATGCTTAAAGAATTAAATACAATCTATTTGCTACACTAACTTGTCCTATTCTGAAACGACTCTGACTTAAAACTTGACAGCAATTTTTCTGAATAGAAATTCATACCAATACTTGTATATTGCCATACTGAAGGCTGGAATTCCAACACATGAACCTTTAAAAGAAAATCCACAACCTACTTGACTAGACAAGTGGGAGACAATGTTTAGTCTCCAATTTCTTAGTTAGATTGTTTCTTTTGAAAGCCTTAATATCAGTACCAATTCCAAGTATTTGTTATCATTATTGTCTGATAAATAGGAACAAATACTTCATTTTAGCAACTTACACCAAGAGTTTGCTTTTTAAAAACATTTATTTGATTATAATTATTACATGAATAATGTAGTTGGTTTCCCAACTTATTTAACCTACACAGAATAACTTGCTGAGAATATTAACTATAGTCCCTGACAAAAACAATTTAAGGAAGACATTGTTTATTCTGCTATACATGCTGAGGATACAGTCTACTTTGACAGTCACCAGTGGAGAGAACTTGTTACACAGTACCTTCAGGCAGGAAACAGATTGATAACTTTAGCATTCAGCTTCCATTTTCTTTTTAACTTAGTCCAGGAGGGCAGTCCAATGACCAGACATTTGTCCTATCACAATTCTTCTTCCTATAACAATTAAACACAGTCTAGAAACTCACTAATAATCAGACCAGAAATTCATCTCTTGGGTGATTTCAAGCTCAGTGAAGTTCTTCAACTGACATTAACTATTGCACTTTATGTATTTATTTATTTATTTATTATTGCTTCCTTTACTTGCATCACGTTTTTAAATCATTTTTTTTTAATTTAATGAAGCTGCTAGTTGTCAAGGAATGCTGTTTGAAAAAGTCATTTTTAAGAATGCTTATTCTTTTGACACTATACAGCAGGTAAGGTTATATTCATCCCCATCTTCACACCCAGACAAGCTACACATAAATTTACTGTGATTTTATGATCTCAACAAATGAGGCACACATGGCACTCTTTTGTGAGTTTCCCCATTCATTTTATCTTCAAACACTGCAGTTCTTGCTAATTTAAAAATGTTAAACTTAATTTAAAGATAAATTTTTATAACTCACTTTTCATATGAATCAAAAGTGAGTTCACTTTTATCTGACTTCTCTTTATTCCATTTCTGAGTGAAGATTTTCCTTCATTTACATCAAAGTCAATCCCTTCATTTGTGTCCTCATTTCAATATATTTCTACCTCTGGAGATTTTTTTCCATTATTTCCTAATTTTACCATGGTTCCCAAATGTCTTATCTATGGACTTGGTTTTAACTAAAAAGATTGCTTATGATATTCTAGCTCTCAAAATATGTTTCTCTCACCACAAATCTAATCTAATTCTTTCTTCATTTCATTCTCCTTACAGAAAATTTTCACAACTCTCTTGAAGTCTCTGATCTCATTTCACCAAAGAACTCATAAACCAAGTCCTCAGCAACCTCTTGAAATGGCTAACTTCCTAGAATGTTAAACTTTTATAATATGGATCAAAACTCTACAATTACAGTCACTGCAGTGTTGAGATGAATTTGGATATATTTGCACATCCTAAGACTCTGATTGGGAAGTTTGTAGGAAACACTACTAGAAGTCAGTTTATTTATTGATTCCCTTTACAGTTACTATCTAGAATCTACCCTTTCCTGGCCTCATTTGTAAAATGATCAGTCTTTAGAACATGCCATGACTTCATTTGGGTGAAAACTCAAGATGAATCTTGGACTTTCAGAAGATCTGTAAGTTATTAGAATATTGCTTAGAAGGAAATAGTACTTAGACAACTTCCTATTTTTCTTTATTTTTCATCATATCTTAGCTAATAAGTGTAGTTTTATTCTGTACCATGTTGCTCCTCTGATGTATTGCTTTACTATAGACATATAAGGCACAGGGCATACTAAGCACAAAATAAAACATTCACAGCACTCAGTCAGAGCACTTTGTCTTGAACATTCAATAATTTCTGGTGTTTTTTCTTAATCTTCTTTTTCATATGCATGTGGCATGTATTCTTGTATATTTATATGTCCACATGCTTACGTGTACACAAGCACAGGACAGCTTAAGGTTGATGTTGGTAACTGTCCTTCTTCACCTAATTATTTAAGACAAAATATCTCAATCAAGCAGAGAGTTCTCCATTGTAAACAGTTTTGCCAGCTAGCCATCTTGCTCTAGAAATACCTCTGTTTCTGACTTCTGAGACTGTGATTATAGGTGAACTATATTTTATTCTTAGATATTTGATCTTAACACTTTTCTAATGATGTCTTGAACATATTGTTGGATGAACATAGCATTTAAATTCTTACACATAGTGAAGAATTTGTCTATCTTAAAGCAGCTGGGACTCTGATCTTATAACTAATTAAGCAGAAACCATATTGTCTAGTACTATCATGTATGTAATATCATAAAATATTCTCTCTTTAAATAAGAAGATGTAAGCACTGTGTAAAGAGAAACATCAGACTCAGAAATATGACAGCATTTCATTATGTGGCCATACTCCTTCCTCTGCCCCCAAGTACTAGTACTATAAGCAAGTACTACCATGTTCATCTTTTATTTAGTTTTATTTTATTTAAGTTGCTGTAGTGACTGCATCTAAACTCCCATAATAGGGGCAAGCTATAACAGTATTAGTAAGAACTCGGCCATTAATGGAACTCTCAGGCAACATTCAAATGGTCCCTGGCCAATCTAACTCCAAAACTGACTTTTGATAACTCTAGTTTGAATAACTATAGCGTATGTTGAATAATATAAGACTGCTTTCATTTTGTTCAGTCCAGCAAATCTGCAGTAATAAAATGTAATAGAAAAGCTCCTAAAGGAATCTTGTAATTCCTGTAAAACAATTTCATTCTGAAACTCTTTGGAATTTTGTTTTTAATGTAAGGGATGGTGTTCTTTTCCTCAGTCTTCCACTTGCCTAACCCCACATTTTCCCATTAGCACTTATACCCACATCCAGTTTCCTTATCCTTTTCAACCACAATGTCCATTCTATTTCTACTTTTAATGAGATTCCCATATCCCAGCACCTTAGGCCCTCCTTATTATTGAGATCCCTAGCATCTGTTGATTGTACTAGCATGGTTTATTCTTTGCTTTACTAGTTCCATGATCTCTTCTAGTCCCATACATTTTCCTGAAAATTTCATGATGTCATTATTTTTAGTAGCTGAGTAATAGTCCATTTTGTAAATATACCACATTTTCTTTATTTATTCTTCAGTTGAGAGACATCTAAGTTATATCAAGTTTCTGGTTATTATGAATCAAGCTGCTATGAACATAGTTTAGCAAGTATCTTTGTGGTATTGTAAAGCATACTTTGAGTATATGCCCAGGATTGAGGTAGATCAATTCCCAATTTTGCGAGGTACTGCCAAAATGATTTTCAAAGTGGTTGTACAAGTTTGCACTCCCAACAACAAAAGAGGAAGACTCTGCATGCTCCACGTCCTTCCCAGTGTGAGCTGTCACTCACGCTTTTTATCTTAGCCATTCTTACAAGTATAAGATGGAATCTCAGAGTCATTTTGATTTATATTTCCCTGATTTCTAAGCAGGTTGAACCTTTTAAAAATAATTTCTCAGACAGTAGAAATCACCCTGTTGAGAATTCTATGCTTATATCTGTACACAATTTTTAAATTGGATTATTTGTTTTGTTGATGGTGGGGTGAGCATCTCTGGTATGATATAGAGGAAAGCACAATGGAAACTCTCCAGCATCTAGGAGGGTGAGTCTAGCTAAGACTGCCAGTAATGGGGGATATGTAGCCTGACATAACCATACCCTATAACTAAGTAAGACATCCAGTGTAGGGATTGGGACATCAGCCTAGCCACAAAGTCTTTGACCTATAAATTGTCCAGCCTAAAAGATATATAGGGTTAATGATGGAAGTAAAATTGAGGGAATCACTGTCTAATGATTGGTTCAGCTTGAGACCCATACCAGGAGAGAAGGCACACCCCCAACATTATTAATGTTATTCTAGTATCCTTAAAGACAGGAGCCTAGCATAATCATCATCAGAGAAGTTTCAGCCAGAAGCTGACAGAAACAGATGCAGAGATTTAGAGGCAAATATTAGACAGAGATTGGGAATCTGGTGGAAGAGGATTGTAGGAAGCAAAGGCAACAAGTATACCACAAGAAAGCATATAGAATCAACTCACCTGGGCCCATAGTGGGTCACAGAAACTGAATCACCAACCAGGGACTTTTTGTGGTATTGACCCAAGCTCCCTTCACATATGTTAGTTATATTTGTGTAGCTTCGTCTTTTTTTTTTTTGGATGAGTTTTTATTGGATATTTTATTTATTTATATTTCAAATGTTATCCTCTTTCACTATATCCCCCCCCCCAGAAATCCCCTATCAAATCCCCCTCCTCCTGCTTCTATGAGGGCTTGCCCCACCCACTCCCTCCCTCCTTCCTCCTCTCCCTTGTATTCCTTTACACTGGGGCATCCAAACTTTACAAGATCAAGGGCCCCTTCTCCCATTAATGCCCGACAAGGCCATCCTCTGCAACATATAAGGTTGGAGTCATAGGTCCCTCCATGTGTACTCCTTGGTTGGTGGTTTAGACCCTGGGAGCTCTCCTTGGTTGATATTGTTGTTCTTCCTATGGGGTTGCAAACCCCTTCAGCTCCTACAGGACTTACTCTAACTCTTCCATTGGGACCCCGTGATTAGTTCAGTAGTTGGCTATCAGCATTCACCTCTGTATATGTCAGGTTCTGGCAGAGCCTCTTAGGAGACAGCTATATTAGGCTCCTGTGAGCATGCACTTCTTGCCATCTACAATAGTGTTTGCGTTTAGTGACTGTATGTGGAACAGATTCCCCAGGTGGGGCAGTCTCTGGATGGCATTTCCTTCAGTCTGTGCTCCACATTTTGTCTCCATATTTCCTCCTGTGAGTATTTTGTTATACTTTCTAAGAAGGACTGAAGCACTCACACTTTGGTCTTCCTTCTTCTTGAGTTTCATGTGGTCTGTGAATTGTATCTTGGGTAGTCTGAGCTTTTGGGATACTATCCACGTATCAGAAGTGCATACCATTTGCGTTCTTTTGTAGTTGGTTTACCTCATTCAGGATGATGTTTTCTAGTTCCATCCACTTGCCTAAGAATTTCACGATAACATTTTTTTAAAAGCTGAGTAATACTTTATTTTGTAAGTGTACCACATTTTCTGTATCCATGCCTCTGTTAAAAGACTTGTGGATTATTTCTAGCTTCTGGTTATTATAAATAAGGCTTCTATGAACATATTGGAGCTTGTTATATGTTGGAGAATCATTTGGGTAAATGCCCATGGGCTGTATAGCTGGGTTCTCAGCTAACACTATGTCCAATTTTCTGAGGATCCACCGGACTGACTTTCAGAGTGGTTGTACCAGCTTGCAATCCCACCATCAATGTGGAGGACTGTTTCTCTTTCTCCACATCTTCACCAGCTTCTGATGTCACCTGAGTTTTTTATCTTAGCCATTCTGACTGGGGTGAGGTAGAATCTCAGTGTTGCTTTGATTTGCATTTCCTTGATGACTAAAGATATTGAACATTTCTTTAGATATTTCTCCACTATTATATTTTCCTCAGTTGAGAATTATTTGATTAGTTCTGTTCCCCATTTTTAATAGGTTTATTTGATTGTCTGGAGTCTAACTTCTTGAGTTCTTTGTACATATTGGATATTACCCTCTATAGGATATAGGATTAGTAAAAATCTTTTCACAATCTGTTGGATACTTTTTTTCCTATTGACAGTATCTTTTGCCTTACAGAATCTTTGCAATTTTATGAGGTCCCATTTGTCAATTCTTGACCTTATAGCATAAGTCATTTGTGTTCTGTTCAGCAACTTTTCCCCTGTGCCCATGTATACCTGTAAAGGAAACTGGGGATGGGTGGGAAGGTCTCAAAGAATGAGACCAAAAAATGGGTTGCTAATCAAGGCCCCAAACTTTAATGGGTGACTCAGAGTTTAAAGTTGGGGGGGGTGAAACCCTTCCCCCTAGGTTTGAGAGTCTGCTCAGAGGATATTGGCTCCACTGTTCAGTGGGTTACCTGTTTAATTCAGGAAATCGTAGATCTAGTACAACAATGGACTTCACCTTGGTCCGAGTACTCCACCCTAGGTGGGGGAGATTATGGCTAGCACTGAGGTCTGGAGGGAAGGCACAATTCCTCCCTTTTGATTTACTAAAAATTGACTGGTCTGGGGCAAAAGATTTACTTATGCTCCATAGTCCTGTCTGGGAATTATGGTGGCTGGAGGCCTTGCCTGTCTTAGGTCAGAATTCTAGACTTTCCCTTACCCATCTTTGGAAATACATGTGCATCTTGTTTGTGTTTATTTGCACAAACATGTCCTTTAGCATTTATTATAACTAAACACGGCCTATAGGCACAAGTTTCTGTCTTAGGTTGATGAAAGATCATAGAATTTCAGATTCCTGTCTCTGGCTACAGGCACTAATAGCACACCTTTTTCCCAATACAGACCAAGACACAAAAGGACCTACAAATATGCCCTCAGTCCATTTCTTTATAGCAATGAAAAAATTGTCATGGTGAGCCACTGAGCCCTGCCTGGATGAAAATAATTAGCCTGCTTAAAATACAAAGTCAGTGACTTCATACCATGTGTGATCTTTTGTGATTGGGTTACCTCACTAAGGATGATATTTTCAAGTTCTGACCATTTGCCTAGGAATTTCGTGAATTCATTGTTTTTAATTGCAGAGTAGTATTCCATTGTGTAAATATACCACATCTTCTGAATCCATTCCTCCGTTGAGGGACATCTGGGTTCTTTCCAGCTTCTGGCTATTATAAATAAGGCTGCTATGAATATAGTGGAGCATGTGTCCTTAGTCAGAATTTAAGAGCAAAAAGAGGATTAACTTGTCTCTGGAAGGCCCAAGGTATCCAATTCAGTTGCAAATTAGCAGCTATCATACACAAAGCCTGACCTCCCAGTGTGGGGGAAGTGGCTTTGAGAATCAATGGAGACTGTTTTCTCAGGTAAGAGTCAAATAAGCTGGCTGATAAAGGTTTTTAGCCATTCTTAGTGACTTGTCATACTTACTAGAAGATCCAGGATCTGCGTCCACTTGACAAACCAATCTTTCTGGCAGCCATCGGGCTCCATCTTCTTTTTGTGAAAAAAAAAAACACAAACAGAACCTCTTCCCCATATTAAAACAGGGTCTGGACCATTGCATGTATTAGTTAAAGGGTCCCGCCATTTAACCATGGCATGGAAGTGACTGGATGCCAGTGGTGATCCTCATCAGACTGACCTTTAGCATCAGTTTGCAAAAAATTCAATACAAATAAGACAAAACCAAGATGTGCTTTTGGTAATCTTTGAGGGTATAATTCCCCTTTTTTTGTTTTTAAAAGCCAATTTTTCAGCGTGTGAAGTGCACGTTCAACAATTCCTTGGTCCAATAGGTTATAAGGAATTCTAGTTTGATGTTCAATATCTAATTCTTTACAAAATGATACAATATTGTTGTCAGTATAAGCTGGCCCATTATCTGTATTAATGACTTTAGGTAATCCCATAGTATTAAAGGCTTGTAAACAGGAATCACTTACATATCTAGAGACTTCTGCTTTATGCAGAGAAGCAAAAAAAGAATCCTGAACAAGTATCAATACAAACATGTGTATATTTTAATTTTCCAAATTCTGCATAGTGAGTTACATCCATTTGCCAAATATGATTGGGCATAATGCCATGTGGATTTATGCCTAAATGAGGAACTGGAGATAAGGTAAGGCAGTTAGGGCATTGTTCTACAATCATTTTTGTATGCTCCTTAGTGATTTTATGTTGGAGACTTAAGGTGTGGCTAGAAAGATGAAACTTACTATGATCACTTCTAGCCAACGCAACAGGATCTGAAATTAAGGCCTCTCCTACTAGGGCTCTCTCAATGCAATCATTGCCTGTGGCTAAAAGTCCAGGAAGACCAGAGTGAGCTCATATATGACCAATATAAAAGGGATTTTTTCCTAACAAGAATGATATTTTATAATTGTGAAAACAAAGATCCTGTTGGCGTATTAAAACTGAATGTACTACAAGTCTCCAACAGAAGAACGGATTCAGCCACATACAAACTATCAGTAAAGAGATTAAAAGTATCATTTAACGACTGAAAAACATTTAGTACTACTGTCAGTTCTGCTAACCGAGCTGAGAGTCCAGGGTCTCTACTACTACCTGTTGATTATTCACAAGATATCCAGCTCGTCCTCAGAGGAGTCATCCATGAAAATCAAAAGAGCATTATTCGGGATCCTTATCTCCTTGCACTAAGCTCACTTCTAAGTGGATCAAAGATCTCCACATAAAACCAGACACACTGAAACTAATAGAAGGGAAACTAGGGAAGAACCTTGAACATATGGGCACAGGGGAGAATTTCCTGAACAGAACTCCAATAGCTTATGCTCTAAGATCAAGAATAGACAAATGGGACCTCATTAAATTACAAAGTTTTTGCAAGGCAAAAGACACTGTCAAAAAGACAAAGCGGCAACCAACTAACTGGGAAATGATCTTTACCAACCTTACATCCGACAGAGGGCTAATATCCAAGATATACAAAGAACTCAAGAAGTTAAACTCCAGAGAGGCAAGTAACCCTATTAAAAAATGGGGTAAAGAGATACACAAAGAGTTCTCACCTGAAGAATATCTAATGGCTGAGAAGCACCTAAAGAGATGTTCATCATCCTTAGTCATTAGGGAAATGCAAATCAAAACAACCCTGAGATTCCATCTCACACCAGTCAGGATGGCTAAGATCAAAAACACAGGAGACAGCAGTTGTTGGCGAGGATGTGGAGAAAGAGGAACACTCCTCCACTGCTGGTGGAATTGCAGGCTGGTACAACCACTCTGGAAAGCAGTCTGGCGGTTCCTCAGAAAACTGGGCATGACACTTCCGGAGGATCCGGCTATACCACTCCTGGGCATATACCCAGAGGCTTTACCTGCATGCAATAAGGACACATGCTCCACTATGTTCATAGCAGCCTTATTTATAATAGCCAGAAGCTGGAAAGAACCCAGATGTCCCTCAACGGAGGAATGGATTCAGAAGATGTGGTATATCTACACAATGGAATACTACTCTGCAATTAAAAACAATGAATTCACGAAATTCCTAGGCAAATGGTCAGATCTTGAAAATATCATCCTTAGTGAGGTAACCCAATCACAAAAGAACACACATGGTATGCAGTCACTGATAAGGGGATATTGACCCAGAATCTCGGAATACCCTAAACACAATCCGCATATCAATAGATTTCTAAAAAGATGGAAGGAGAGACCCCTGGTCCTGGAAAGACTGGATGTAGGGGAATGCCAGGACAGAGTAACGAGAGGGGGTTGAATGGAGAAAAGAGGGAGGGAAGGGGGCTTATGGGACTTTCGGGGAGGGAGGAAACGGGAAAGGGGAAGTGATTTGGAATGTAAATTAAAAAAATAAAATAAAAAAAAAAGGAAACACAATCTTATGCACGTTTAAAAAATGGGGGGAGGGAAGGGGCTTATGGGACTTTTGGGGAGGGAGGAACCGGGAAAGGGGAAATCATTTGGAATGTAAATCAAAAAATATAGAAAAAAATAAAAAAAAATTATCAACCTATCTTGAGAATAATAGCTATCTCTAGTTCCTTTAAATCCTATTTGAGCAAGCAACCAATCCGTACTATGCTGCTTCAGCCAAGTATATTGAACTACATTAAAAGGCTAAATAATAGTATCTGGTTTTTGCCAAAATAAGTCAGTGTTTGCTTCCTTCCAAGTATAACCATCTGCGCTATTGTCTCATAATATAACAGGATGTTATGTTTAGAAGACATTCTCAAATGAATCCACATAAGAAGAACCCTTTGCCACAATAATCCTGTAGGCGTATGAGTCATATTAATAATCAACAGATGTAAAGGCAAAGAATAATCTATACAGGTAACAAATTGTTTTTCAATAGCTCTTTCTACTTGCTGTAAGGCCAGAAGTCCTTCTGGGGTTAAAGATATAGGGGACATAGGATCAGCACACCCCTTTAGACCATCAAATAAAGGTCGTAATTCTCCTGTAGTAAGCTTTACATAAGGACGAAGCCAATTAATATCACCTAACAATTTTTGAAAATCATTTAAAGTTTTTAAACTGTCCCTGCAGAAAAATGGCTTGATCTGTAAGTCTAAAGCCCAAGTAATTATAAGGATCCTGAGTTTGCACCTTTTCTGGAGCTATTTGAAGTCCTTTATCAGTTAAAACCTATTGTAAATCTCTATAATATAAAAGCAAGACCTGAGGATCTTTTCCTTCTATCAGGAGGTCATCTGTTTAATGAATAAGGTATTTATTGGTCATTGCTGTCTTACAGGCTGAATGGCCTGTGTTACGAACTTTTGACATAAGGTAGGAGGACTGTTGGTCATACCCTGAGGAATAACTGTCCATTGGTATCTTTTCATAGGTTCCATGAAGTTAATAGAAGGAACACTGAAAGCAAATCTTTTGCAATCCTCAGGGTGCAAAAAACAGTAAAGAAACAATCTTTCAAATCTACCACTATTGTATAATATCCTCTAGGAATAGGAACTTAAGATGGATTCCCAGGTTTTAAAGCTCCCATAGGTACCACGGTTTCATTAACCTTTCTTAGATCTTGTAACAATCTCCATTTACCAGACTTTTTCTTGATAACAAATATTGGAGTATTTCATGGTGACTGAGATTCTCTTATATATCCTGCCTCTCTTTGATCATGCACTATCGAAGAGGCGGCTTCTGTTTTTCCTTTAGATAAAGACCACTCATCAACCCACACAGGATTATCATTAAACCATTGAATTTTATCAGCATGGGATGCAGACAAGATAGTGGTCATTACAGAAAATGCCCTAAACTTCTAGTGTTAGAGTGAGACTTAGGACTTTCAAAATTTTTAACACCTTGTCATTCTTTTCCTAACCTCTGACCAGGCAAAAATCCTTGTTCTACCATTTGCTTAACCTCTACCACATTATGACTACACATTATAAGACCCATCTGTGACAAGAGATCTCTTCCCCAAAGTTACCCATAAGTTAACATAAGGCTAAATTTGTCATGAATTGCCCTCTTCATCTTTCCAGGTTAAAAGTTTAGTGCTTTGCTTTGGGTTATCAGCATAACCAATCCCTTGGAGGTGAGTGAGCATATCTGACAAGGGCCAAGTTGAAGACCAATCTTGTCCTCTAATTGTCCAATAATTGTCACATCAGCTCCAGTATCTATTAACTCTTCAAATCTTTTCCCCTCAATTGTTAATTTAAGGTTAGATCACTTACTAGTAATAGATTTAACCCAATACATGTCAGAGGAACCAAAACCACTCTATCTTCTCTTACTGTTAATGAATCTGGAAGGTAGTGGATGCAAAGGAACTAAGATAAGTTGAGCAATTCTTTGGTTAGCAGGGACAGTTATAATACCATAAGGGAAAGCAGCCATAACTTTAATTTCTTCCTCATAATCCTTATCTATGACACCTGGTTAAATCTGCAGTCCTTTTCCAATGGTACTGCTTCATCCTAGAAGCAATCCCCAAGTTTCTGCAGGCAAAGGTCCAAAAACTCCTGTAGGCAGAGTCTGAACTCCCATTTCTGGTGTTAATACTACATGGGAGATAAAACAGTCCTGCACTTCCTGGTGTTGCCCTGATAAGTTCAAAAACAGATTTTGTTGGCCTGGCAGCACCTTCATGGTCCCATAAGCTGCTTGTTGTCGGTGTCTGGGGGCCTGAGGCTGGCTCCTCTGCCCATTTCTTGACAAGGGATGGCACCAAATATCTGTCTGAGATTTATACTCCCTGGCCCAATGGTTACCCTTCCTGCATTGAGGACAAACTCTTGGGACATAACCTGATTGTCTGCTTATAGTGGCTCTGTTCCTAGGACAATCACTTCTAAAATGGCCCAAACCTCCACATTTAAAACTTGTTTTATTCCCTCATCTCTGTGACAGTATCCCTTGCACAGTGGTTCCTTGCAAAGCTGTAGCCATGGCTAGACCTTGATTATAAGAAGGCCCAAACTCTGCACAAAGACGAGCTAAGTCTGTCTGTCCTATGTAAGGTCTAATTGAGAGAGGTGTGACAGGCTTCATAATCATTCTCATAAGATAATTGTGTAACAAAAGTATTTCCTTCTTGAGGATCTCCAAAACTTCCATTAGCTGCTTTTAGTAGCCTATCTACAAAGTTCTGAAAAAGTTCATCAGGAGCCAGTCTAATGCTAGCTAAATTTCCACTCAGATCCCTTTTAGTCGATAATTGATTCCACGTGCAGTGGGCGGCAATTGAAACTTGTGCATACACTCCAACAGGAAACCCAATCTGATTAGCATTGCCTTCATATCAACCTTTTCCTAAAAGCATGTTAGTATTCCAATCTGGATTATCTGTCTGAACATTCATCGCAGCAGTTATCTTTCTAGCTTCATGCCATTCAGAATTCCAAAGTAAAAAATCTCCTCCTGACAGGGTATTCTTACATAGAGTCTTCCAATCTTGGTGGGTTAAATTTAACTCCATCACCATATCCAACAAAGCTTGTGTAAAAAGAGCCATACGGCTATACTGTGCCACAGCTGTTCTTAATTCTTTTATCATTTTGAACTCCAAGGTCTGACTGTATTATCTGACTCTGTTGTTCTGCTGATCCATGATCTCAACGACAGGGAAGACCAGTATATCAGATGTATTCTTTCCCTAGAGCCTGACTCACAGCTCTTCCTAACTGCAGTTGGTGCATCTCAGAATCACTGCTCCTTACTGCACTTGATACCTTTTTTAGCTCCTGTAGCTCATTAGTCAATTTCTGCAACTTAATTTCAAACTCCAATTTATATAATTGCATATCCATCTGAGTATCATCTCATACAGTAAAGGCCATAGGCAGAGTAGAAGATTTGCTAGGGGGCCAATCCTCACCATAATATTTGGCAGCTCCTTTGTCTGTATGAGCTTTCTTCTCTAATGCTAGCTCATCCGTAGTATCTTTCTTTCTAATTTAGGGTTGACAGGACCCTTTTCTGAGAAAGTCCTCTCTAGCAGACTTCCTTCCTGAGATTCTTCAAGTTCTCCCTGGGTGCTATCTGATGCCTATGAGGGCTCTTCATCTATAGCATCCTTTATAAGTACCCAGAGGCAGAGAGTAGTATTTTCTGCCTCCATGATTCTTAGTGGTTCTCCAATTTTTTCTCAGGTTCTTATCTAAAGTTCTTTCTTCTCAAAACCATGGACAACAAGAATCTACCTCATCCAAAAGATCTTCTAACCATTAATTCAGGAAATTATAGATCTGGAAGAACAATGAACTTCACCTTGGTCCTATCTCTCCACTCTAGGTGGGGGAGATTGTGGCTAGCACTAAAGTCTGGGGGAAGGGAACACCCATGTATTTCAGGCTCTTCCCCACTTTCTCATCCATTAGTTTCAATGTATCTGGTTTTATATAGAAGTCCTCGATCCACTTGGACTTGAGCTTTGTACAGGGAGAAAAGAATGAATCAATGTTCATTCTTCTACATGATGACAGCCAGTTAAACAAGCAATATTTGTTGAAAATGCTGACTTTTGGCAAAGATAATTTCCCAGTTAGTTGGTTGCTGCTTCATCTTTTTGACAGTGTCTTTTGCCTTACAGAAACTTTGTAATTTTATGAGGTCCCATTTGTCAATTCTTGATCTAGAGCACATATCATTGTTAGTGAGGTATCCCAATCACAAAAGAACACCCATGGTATGCAGTCACTGATAAGGGGATATTAACCCAGAATCTTGGAATACCCTAGACACAATTCGCATATCAATAGATTTCCAAGAAGATGGAAGGAGAGACCCCTGGTCCTGGAAAGACTGGATGTAGGGGAATGCCATGACAGAGAAGTGAGAGGGGGTTGAATGGGGAAAAGAGGGAGGGAAGGGGGCTTATGGGACTTTCGGGGAGGGAGGAAACAGGAAAGGGGAAATCATTTGGAATGTAAATAAAAAAACTTAGAAAATAAAAAAAAATAAATTAAAAAAAAAAGAAAATGCTGACATTTTTTTCACTGGATGGTTCTTGCTTGTTTGTCAAAGATCAAGTGACCATAGGCATGTGAGTTCATTTCTGGTTCTTGAATTCTATCCCATTGATCTTCCTGCCTGTCTCTGTACCAATACCATGCAGTTTTTATCTCTATTACTCTGTAGTACAACTTAAGGTTAGGAATGATGATTTCCCCCAGATTTTCCTTTATTGTTGAGAATAATTTTCATTATCCTAGGTTTATTGTTATTACACATGCAAATTGCTCTTTCTAACTCTGAAGAATTGAGTTGGAATTTTGATAGGGATTGCACTGAATTTGTATAT
Organism: Tokudaia tokunoshimensis; assembly: GCA_036184795.1. Lineage (NCBI taxonomy): Eukaryota > Metazoa > Chordata > Mammalia > Rodentia > Muridae > Tokudaia > Tokudaia tokunoshimensis. The sequence goes on from BTHU01000015.1 coordinate 68,692,621, forward strand.
TGCTTTTGGCAAGATGACCACTTTTACTATATTAATTCTGCCAATCTATGAGCATGAGACGTCATTTCATTTTCTGAGATCTTCTTTGATTTCTTTCTTCAGAGACTTGAAGTTCTTGTCATACTGATCTTTCACTTGCTTGGTTAGAGGCACACCAAGGTGTTTATATTGGTGACTATTGTGAAGGATGTAAATTTCCCTAATTTCTTTCTCAGCCTGTTTATCCTGTAAGTAGAGGAAGGCTACTGATTTGTTTGAGTTAATTTTATATCCAGCCAATTTCCTGAAGTTGCTTATAATGTTTAGGAGTTCTCTGGTTAAATTTTTGGGGTCACTTAAGTATATGATCATATCGTCTGCAAATAGTGATATTTTGATTTCTTCATTTCCAATTTGTGTCCCTTTGAAATCTTTTTTGTTGTCTAATTGCTCTGGATAGGACTTTGTGTACTATATTGTATAGGTAGGGAGAGAGTGGGCAGCCTTGTCCATTTCCAGATTTTAGTGGGATTGCTTCAAGTTTCTCTTGATTTAGTTTGATGTTGGCTACTAGTTTGCTGAATATTGCTTTTCCTATGCTTAGGTATGTGCCTAGAACTTCTGATTTTTTCCAAGATTTTTACGATGAAAAAGTCTTGAATTTTTTCAAATGCTCTCTCAACATCTAAGGAGATGATCGTGTAGTTTTTTTCTTTGAGTTTGTTTATGTAGTGGATTAATTTGATGGATTTCTATATATTGAACCATCCCTGCATTACTGGGATAAAGCCTACTTGGTCATGGTGGATGATAGTTTTGATGTGTTGTTGGATTCGGTTTGCAAGAATGTTACTGAGTATTTTTGCATAGATATTCATAACTGAAATTGGTCCGAAGTTCTCTTTTTTTGTTGTGTCTTTTTGTGGTTTAAGTGTCAGAGTAATTGGGGCTTCATAGAACGAGTTGGGTAGTGTTCCTTCTGTTTCTATTTTGTGGAATAGTTTGAAGAGAATTGTTATTAGGTCTTCTTTGAAGGTCTGATAGAATTCTGCACTAAAACCATCTGGTCCTGGGCTTTTACTGGTTGGGAGATTTTTAACAATTGTTGATATTTCTTTAGGGGTTAGGGGACTGTTTAGACAGTTTACCTGACTGATCCTTATTTAAGTTTATTCCCTGGTTATTTGTCTAGAAAATTTTCCATTTCATTCAGATTTTCCAGTTTTATTGAGTACAGCCTTTTTTAGTAAAACCTGATGAGTTTTTTTTTTTAACTTCCTCGGTTTCTGTTGTCATTTCTCTCTTTTCATTTTTGATTTTATTAATTTGGATACTGTCTTTGTGCCCTCTAGATAGTCTGGCTAAGGGCTTAATTTATCTTGTTGATTTTCTCAAAGAACCAGATCCTGGTTTTGTTGATTCTTTGTATATTTCTATTTGGTTCTACTTGGTTGATTTCAGCTCTGAGTTTGATTATTTCCTGCTGTCTACTCCTCTTGGATATATTTGCTTCTTTTTGTTCTAGAGCTTTCAGGGGTGCTATCAAGGTGCTAGTATATGCTCTCTCCAGTTTCTTTTTCTGTAGTCATTTAGCGCTCTGAGTTTTCCTCTTATCTCTTGCTTTCACTGAGTCCCATAAGTTTTGGTATGATGCACCTTTATTTTCATTAAATTCTAAAGTCTTTAATTTCTTTCTTTATTTCTTCCTTGACCACATTATCATTGAGTAGAGCATTGTTCAATTCCCAAGTGTATATGGGTCTCCATCTTTTTTGTTTGTTTGTTTGTTTGTTTTTTTGTTATTGAAGTCCAGCTTTAGTCTGTGGTGACCTGATAGGATGCATGGGATTATTTCAATCTTCTTGTATCTCTTGAGGCCTGAAGCCTGTTTTGTGACCAATTATATGGTCAACTTTGGAGAAGGTATCGTGAGGTGCTGAGAAGAAGATATATTCTTTTGTTTTAGGATGAAATATTGTATAAATATCTGTTAAATCCATTTGGTTCATAACTTCTGTTACTTTCACTCTGTCTCTGTTTAGTTTCTATTTCCATGATATTTCCATTCCTGAGAGTGGGCTGTTGAATTCTCCCTCTATTATTGTGTGAGGAGTAATGTGGGCTTTGAACTTTAGTAAAGTTTCTTTTATGAATGTGGGTGCCTTTACATTTTTAGCACAGATGTTCAGAATTTAGAGTTCATTTTAGTAGATTTTTCTTTTGACAAGTATGAAGTGTCCTTCATTATCTTTTTTGATAAATTTTAGTTAGAAGTCATTTTTATTAGATATTAGAATGGCTACTCCAGTTTGTTTCTTGGGACCATTTGCTTGGAAAATTGTTTTATAGCCCTTTACTCTGAGGTATTGTCTGTCTTTGTCATTGAGATGCATTTCTTGTATGCAACAAAATTCTGGGTCCTGTTTACATATCCATTCCATTAGTCTATGTCATTTTATTGGAGAATTGAATCAATTCATGTTAAGAGTTATTAAGGAAAAGTAATTGTTGCTTCCTGTTATTTTTGTTGTTTGGTTTTTGGGATTCCCACATCAGCCCAGTCAGATTTTTATACTCCATCTTGTTGTCTGCGTTATATAGGGATTTGAGAGCCTCTCAACCTCTCTGGTCTTATAGCTGATTAAGCCAATAGATTCAGGGCCCTGTGAAGATAACTACAATTGTTGATAATTGAAATATTTGTATTGTACCTAGAGATAGTGTACTTCTCCCTGTCCCTTCTCTTTTATACCCCTACCCCTCTTCCACAATGTTCTATAGTATTAGGCAGGGTGGTATGAGTGTCTTTTGTTGATTCTTGCAACAATTGGTTATCATAGCACACTTTAGGGAAAAATAAAGAGGAAGAATATTATAGATATTAAGGGTTAGGTAGGTAGGGAGGTATAAAGATTGAGGACAGAGGCCATTGAAACCTGCAAACAAATGCTCCTTCTACATACTTTAACTGTACTAGCAATCAGACCTATAGAATAAGATCATATTAGCACAGATATAATGCACCTTAATTTAAAAATGTAAAAGAAGCAGGCCAGATTTTATCTAGAATCATCTTTCATATTTTTGTCCATTCAAACTACCCCAGGATGATTAGCAAATTGTCTGTGTGCAGGAGGACAGGGCAGCCTTCTTCCAACCAATTCATTGACCCTATCTCAGGTAAGCAACTGTCTTTTGATTGGATTTGAGATCCATTCACCCTAGAAGGAGGAAATGGACAAGAATGTAAGCCTAGCTGACAAATCCAATACGGGGAGGTCATGAGACCAAGCAGGAAACTTTCCTGATGGTTAACTAGATTGACAAATCTGCACACTGCCCTTTTAAAATCTATGTTTGTACCAATAGGAAAAAACAATTAACAAATTGCTTAAAGCCTTAATCACAGAAATTTTCTTTACAATGTTGGCAGCGATTTCAGACTCATGATGCCTCAAGACACAGAGAAATTCACGTTGCAAATAATTCCCTATCACTTTATTAGATGTAAAGCTCTCTTTAGGTGAGCTGTATTTCTCTTGCTATCTGTAGAACATCTGTCTATCAAGTGTATATGGTACTATTGCTGTCACCAAGCACTAAATAGATATACTTACCTCATGCACGTTCCATTCATTTGAGTACACAATACAGAAAATATACTCCATATTAATAGCAAATATGTGTTACTCTAGTAAGAAGAACCATAAATGAAGTGAAGTTTCAAAATGATCAAATCTCTATTCCCTCAATTTGGGAGGAGGAAAAAGTAGGATCATCGTAAGATTAAAAACAGTACTCACTATGCACTGAGGTTGAGGCTGGTCTGGAATATACAGTTTTAAAATTCCATGATGCACAAAAAATAACTCAGCCGTGTTATCCTCACTTGTTTTATCTGATATAAGAATCTGGCCCTTTATTATTATAACAATTATATGATAACTTGTGGGTATGAGTTAGTTTCATGATTTTAACTCAAACATCCACCAAGTTTCAAACTTCGAGCTACACTGGATTCTTTGCCAATCTGTACCAGATAGCCAGAGTAGAGTTTGGCAATATTCTCACCTGGTTACAACTGTTTGTGGTTGTGGATTTTCTTTCTTCTTATTTTATGCTATCCTTCGATGAAAAAAAAACCCTCAGGTTTTATTTAATATTAATTCGAGGGGAATATTCTTAAAAGTCATGTCTGAATATTCCCAGTGCACATATTCTTCTTCTGTGAATGGATTGAAATACTTTAGCTAACATGGATCTTTACCATTAATGTAAATATTAATGCTAATATAAGACCACTAATTTTGAATCATAATATTTTAAAATATTTTTGCGAGTCCAATTACTTTTGTTAAATACACAACAGTATGACTGAAATGACCTTTATGTAATTTTCAAAGGTAAAGTTAATTTTAAGATTACGAAGTTCAATTCATTTTTCAATTTTGTGGCAAAAGTTTGAATTAATATACTACCACAAGCGTTTTTCAAAAAAAGGGACTGCAACATTTTGATAAATAGAAAATGCAAACTAGTAATTGGTTCCATCTTCTTGGACCAATAACGATCTGTTATCAGTTGGAGATGATGAATGTTTGGGCCATGTTCTCTCTTTTAGGCCACCTTACATTTCCAATTACAGGTACAATTTTAGAGTGGTAACAATCAGATACAGAGATCCTGCCTCGTTACACAACAGAATGCACACTGTCATTTCATTGCACAACAGAATGCACACTGTCATTAACTCTTATATTTGTTACTTATCATCTGTGTGCATACTACAGAGAACCAGCATAGTTCCTCTGATTTGTGTTTCAATCACAGAACGCTTTCCACTAGTTATAGCGTAACCATTTAAAATTTTAGAACTTGAAGGACTACATCTTTTGTTATTAATTTAGTTGTTATATTTTTTCTTGGTTAAACAGAAAGAAAACTAGGATGTTACAGTTTAGTTGTGCAGCAATTTTATATTCTATGAGAAACATTTGAAAACTTATAAGATAAAAGAGTAATAAAAATTTTAAAAAAGGAAAGAAAGCAAAAATAACTTCAGCATATTCTTGTCTTAACAGGATATAACTGAGCCTCATATTAAGTAACTTATCTAAGGTTAGGATATTCAATTACAAAAGAATGATACTAAAGAAGGTCCCAAGAAATGGTGATTCATCATCCAATTTCTTTTCTTCCTCAAATAGTTCAGCATATTCTAAACTTTTTGATTAATTGAGTCATTGTTAATACCATGACTATAATAATTGAATTAATGATACAAGAACTATTCAGTGGATAACAGTTATGAAGCAGTTTAAGATTTTGACATAAAAGCCCATATATTATTCCAGCTATTCAATAAATGGAATGAATGGAAAGGGAGGTATTGTATGTACCATAGATGAAGGAAAACTTCAAGTACAGAGAATGAGATTGAGAACCACTGAAATTTACAGAGTGTAGAAATAGACTGAATTTAAAAGAAGACATAATAGTAATGGCTTGAAGATAATGAAAATAAAAGCATGAGATATCCTGAAAAACTATTTCACAGCAAGGGAAATTACTACAAAGTCTTTAAACTATGTGAGAGGAGGAGCCACTCAGAAGTTATAGTTTAGTCTGAGAGCATGAGAAAGTCAAACAAAAAAATGAATATATCTAGCAGTAATTGACTGAGGACAGAAAAGTCTTAGGGTTATGTCAAGTAATATAAATTTGATTGAGGGTCAGACTGAGAAACCAAGTATGTTTTAAAGTTGTATGTCAACATCTTCAATGACAAAAGAATGGTAAGACAGTATGCTGGAGGAAAATGAAACCATATAGTGTACTCTACTGTGATTCTATCCTTGTCAAAGTGGTCAGAACAAACATTTTATATGGAATGAAAGATTGTTTATGTACATAAAATAAAACATTTTCTTCTACCAATATTATAATACTAGAAGAAATGACTACATAATACAGAAATCTTGGATAGTTGCTCATATTCCAAGAATGGATAATAAGACTTCTAAAGAAATTAAGTAAGAAAAAATATTAATTATTGTGACTACCAGGTATAAATGACTTTATGGAATACAGGAAGGACCTGCAGGTATAAGGTAAACGTGAGTTTTCACAGATGGGATGTAATTTCATGCAACTTAAGAATAAATGTGAGGGAACCTAGACAATTTTAATTTAGTTATAAGAATATTTTGCTTTACACTTCTTCATTCTGTCAACCCAGAAGCCAGATGTGTTTTTTAGAATTTAGAAATGTAGAGGTACTTAAGAGAGAAATATGCTGCACATCTACTGTGTATTGCATAATACTCTTAGTGGGGGTCTGCAATCAAGCACACTTTTATGTTCACAGAAAATCATATGAATATTCACACCAAGTAAGTAGATATACTATAAATATCGTCAAATATATTCATTTACTAAGGGATACAGACCAGACAAATTTAACTGTCCATCGGGATATGCAAACATTTTGCTTTTAGAGGGCTGGGGATATTAAAATCACAGAAAAGTGATTAGGCACCTGTATTTGCTCACATATTTTAGCTTAGATATAGCAAACATAGTCATTTCAACCCAAAATCATATTGATTAAAGATTCATGCTCAGTTATAAGTATTGTCATGACATCTCATTAAAATAATATAAATGTAAAGTATTAAAAAACAATTTTAAGTTTCTTAGAATATACATATTTTAATGAGACTAGAGATTAATTTGTTAGGCACACAATGAGGTAAATTGTGTATATTAGCATAAGTTTTAGGGCTTAAAGGATTTAAATAATAATTTTTGAATGAGAAGGTGAAATGTTGATTATCCTTAATCTACACTAAAGAAATACTTTTACAATAATACAAAATAAAATGTAAGATGTGCTGAATTACAAGCATTTCACTATCATATAATTCATACAATGGTGAATTTTGGAAATTAACAAATACATAGTAAGGCCAGGGAAAATGGCAAACATCTATAAGCTTATTAACTAGTTGGAAAAGTCACAATGATATAGTCTAGTCAGAGCTGTATAATAAGTTTTAGAAACATTTGGACTACATAAAACTCATGTTAAAAATAAGTCTATAAAAGAAGACATATCCATTTGTTGTTATTAATGCTCATAGTGTGATTTGCAACATAACTCAAATAGAAATAATTTGATAATATTGAAAAGAATTGTTCTCTATTACATTTCTAATGACTTATCCAGTGACATTAGACAAAGTTCCTTTGCTTCAACAATAGCTTATATGTCATTGGATTAACCGAAAGAAAGATGTGTCTATTATATGTGGTTAAACTTATATTCTTGGCTTGATATCATTAATAGCAATATATTGATATTAAATTCAAATATTTAAAAAGTCCTATTTAGCACACATATTGTACAGTATATTTTGAATAGTTCTTACCAAATTTGGTAAATATTCATATTACTATAATTATTTTTACTTTTTACATGTAAAGTTACTATTATTTCAATCGGTGAAAACATTTTATAGAATTTGATGCAACTATTATTACAAAATAATGCATTGCAAAATGAATACTTTCCAGAAAAAGTGATACCAGTAACAAATTTCCTCTTTATATGTCCAAGAACACTTGCAGTTACTTAAGAAAATAGACTTTCTAATATTCTTTAGATCTCAAGAATACCTGGTAGTTTAACAAAATATATAGTCTCACGTTATAGACACACACACACACACACACACACACACACACACACACACACACATACGCTCACCTCAAGGTCCTTGGACTTATGTTAAAGGATATATTAAGTATTTAAAAGAACATACATTTCACATTTACATTACTTTACAAACACCTTGGCTTTATTACAATAGGTTGCTCTCAGCAAACTGACAGCAAGACATTACTGAAGAAAATACTCACATAACTAATTGAACATGGCAAATTGAGCTGATGATGTGTATAAAGAAACTTCACTCCTATTTGTCTTTTGTATAGGAAGGTATTCTGTAGGCTTCCAAAAATAAGAAAGAGAGAGAGAGAGAGAGAGAGAGAGAGAGAGAGAGAGAGAGAGAGAGGAAGAAAGGTAAAAAAGAAAGAAAGAATGAAGGAAGAAAGGAAGGAAAGAAGAAAGGAAGGAAGGAAGGTAGGAAGGAAGAAAGGAAGGAAGGAAGGAAGGAAGGAAGAAAGGAAGGAAGGAAGGAAGGAAGGAAGGAAGGAAGGAAGAAGGAAGGAAGGAAGGAAAGAAGCATAAACACCATACAAACCATAAAAGCTTCAATCTACAATTTGCCTTGCCTACAAAATATGCTAAGGCAATAGTGGCAGAAAACTTGTGGGAGTAACCAACCAGTGTCTGATATGATTTAAGGTCCACTCCATGAGACGGAACACATAACTCCAAGTCTTGGGCAACCAAGAAACAGGGTTTACAAAGCCCAGAGAATGGGGAGTAAAATCAAATGCTACTGCTCTAAGCAGATATAAAAGTAACAATAAAATAACACCTACTGATATTTACTTATACACATAGATCAGTTCCTTATTCAGCCCCCATTGTAGCGAATTCCTCTTGTAGCAAATGGGAACAAATTCAGAGACCCAAAGTCAGACATTACACAGAGAGAATGACCTTGGAATACACAGCTCTAACTTCAATGCCCCAGTGGAATCAGAGATCAGGGAATGCCAAGAGACAGAAAGCTAAAAGAATGTAGGGGATAGAGTGAATGAAGAATATCAGGAGAACAAGATACTCTCAAACAACTGAGCAAAGCTCATATGAACTCGCTGAGACTGAAGCAACAAGCACCAGGCTTATACTTGTCTGCACCTGGATGTTTATATGGTATATTATATTTATCTATTTGCATATGTTGAACCATTCCTGGATCTCTGGGATGAAATCTATTTTATCATGGTGGATGATTTTTGATATAGTCTTGAATTTAGTTTTCAATTATTTTTCTGAAAACTCTTGCATTTCAGTTCATGAAGGAAACAGGGAAATGGTTCGGTTGATCTTTATGTGGTTATGGTTTTGGGGTAATTGTGGCCTCATAAAACAAATTGTGCAGTTAAAAAAAAACTCAGCTTTAATCTCCTTAATACAATTATTTTTATCTGTTTTTTATTATTTTTAATTTTTTAAAACCTAAACTATTGAAGTTTCCATTGATATTAAACACAGAAAATGCCTCTATGTAAATACCAAGAATATTTTTTTTGAATTCTGCTAACTTCATTCTGTAGTCTAGATGCTGTACGTCTCATATTTAAAAGTGCTTAGAAACAGCTGATGCACCTTTTCTGATGATGCTAAAAAATGTCTCATTTAATTTAATGGATGGAACAGTCTTTTACAAGTTATGTTGTAAAAATATTCATTAATGTTGATGTAGCATGATACTTAAAACTCAGGAAACCAATTAAGATTCAGAAGCTAATACTATTCAACAGATGATCCCTCAACTTCTTTGAAATCCAACAGCAGGGTTTGTATCATGTCAACACTTCAAAAATGAAATTTATTATAATAAGTTTCTCAATAGTTATTTGTTGTTTAAATGTGAGAGGATTTATTCTTTTCTGAAAATGACATTTGCAAACATAACAATAAATTTCCATAAATTACTTGTCCTTTATGAAGTCGAAATTATTTTAATTACTTTATTTTACAGTATAGAATTTCATTTAAAATTATTTCAGAGAATAATATTTAGATGGGGCTACATATTCTTTATATTTATAAAATAGTCATGGACAATTATAGAGTTTCTAAATAATTCTTCCATCTTAAATGATATTTTAGCAATGACCAGCAACTGACCAATGTCCACAGGGTGAAAGACTTTGAAAATATCAGTCATAACTGGCATGTTTCCATCAATTCCTTTGCTTTAGAAGTCAGGGAACTATGAAGAAGAGTGGGCAGACAGTTTTTAAGAGTCAATGGGAAGGGAAGATGCTAGGGAAAGAGGGCCTTCTAGACATAACAGGGTTGGTACAAATATGAACAAAGAGTGACTGTGTCAGCATGCAATAGGCCATCACACTTTCAAAATAAATGGGGTCCCAGGGCTTAGACAAGAATGTTAATCTGCACCCTGTCCTCAACCAGGAGTCTATCTTCAATTGAAAACTGCTGAGAAAGGAAAACAGTATTTTCTGGAAGGGAATATCACTGGTTATACAAACCATATGTTAGGGCAGGCCCCAACCTAGCAATACATAATGGACACAAAATGAGATCGTTTGCTACTCAATGTTTTGTTTGGACTTTTTTGTTTTTTTCTTACTGTTCTTTTGCTTCTTAATTATGGTGCTAAATTTTGTGGTTTTATGGGCATTATTTGTGTGTTTGTATGCTCTTGTATCTGTCTTAATATTTTTGCTTCCTTTGCTTGGATTTTGATGTTGCTTTTTTGTTTTATTGCTGTTTGTTAGTCTCTTATATTTGTGTGATTTCTTGAGAAAGAAAGATCACATGGAATTGGAAGGGTAGTAAAATGGGGATGATCTGGGGATGAGAGAAAGCTTGTTCAGAATAGATTGCATTAAAAACCTTTATTTGTAATAAATAATAAATTTTAAATACAGAAATATTTTTTTTTCTGGAAATAGTACCAGTTTTCTAAATAAATCTACCTTGCATTATAATTCAGTCTTATAGTGACACCTGATATTTAGAAAAAGTCTGTACCATGTAAATTGAAACAATAATTAAGATTCAGAATATAGTCAAACAGGTCTATATTCCATCTTCCCTGGAGAAAGGTTATAAACATTTTATTGCAGCATATTAAATATTTTTCATGAGTTAAACTGCTCTGTTTATAAATATTTTATGTATTACAACAGAATAGGAACTTTTTGTCTGAGCTTTGTCTGATTACAAATTTTATTTCCTAATTATAATTTTGTGATAAAACATGATCAGGCAAGCTTAATATTTTTGCTATTTTGGAAAATAAAAACTAAAAACTCCAGAGCCAGAAAGACAATATTACATTGTTACACATTCTATGTCATAGGAGGCTCTTAGCTCCAAATGCTCAGATCAGAGCACAGAGTATGGGGCTCTATCTGTCACTGGGAGGGGAATAGCAAGGTCGAAAATAATAACAAGTGATCAAATTAGGGAAATGTGATAAATTGGAGTGCTGGGAGGCAGGAGAAAAGAAAAATATAAAATAGAGAGGATAAAAGAATAGTAAAGATATCTGAAAAAAGTCAGAAGGAATCATACTATTAGCCCTCTACTAAAAATCTATAATTCATGTTTGTGTATAAATATACATGCATAGTTTAAATAAAATTTTATATTGGTTGACAAAGCTCCTTTTAAGAGATAAAGATGGTTTAACCAAAAACCCAACACCAGACACAAAAATCTTTGTGCTGAATTATTGGTCAATGTTGTTCATAAGACTTCCAAACCATCCAGTGGAAAAAAGACAGCATATTAAACAAATGGTGCTGGTTTGACTTGCAGTCAACACGTATAAAAATGCAAATTGATCCATTCTATCCTTGTAAAAGCCTCAAGTACAAGTGGATCAAGGACCTCCACATAAAACCAAATGCACTGAAACTAATAGAAGAGAAATTGGGAAAGAGCCTAGAACACATCAGCCAAGGGGACAATTACAGAACACCAATGGCTTAGGCTCTAAGATCAACCATAGACAAATGAGAGCTCATAAAATTGAAAGGCTTCTGTTAAGGAAAGGTCACTGTCAACAGGACAAATCAGCAACCCACCAATTGGGAAAAGATATTTACCAACCCTACGTCCAAATATAGGACTAATATCCAAAATATACAAAGAATTCTAGAAGGTAGATTTCAGAGAGCCAAATAATTGTATTAAAAAGTCAAGTACAGAGAGAAATAGAGTATTCTCAACTCAAGAATGTTGAATGGCTGAGAAGCACTTAAAGAAATGTTCAACATTCTTAGTCATCAGGGAAAAGCAAATCAAAATGACCTTGAGATTCTACCTCTTATCAATCAGAATGGCTAAGTTCAAAAACTAAGGTGACAGCAGATGCTGGTGAGGTTGTTCAGAGAGAGAAATACTCCTCCATTGTTGGTGGGATTGCAAGATGGTATCACCACTCTGGAAATCTGTCTGGTGGTTCCCCAGAAAATTGGAAATTGTTCTACCTGAGGATGCAGCTATACCACTACTGAGCAAATACCCAAAAGATGCCCCAACATATAACAAGGACATATGCTCTACTGTATTTACAGCATTATTATTTATAATAGTCAGAAGTTGGAAATAACATAGATGTACCTCAACAGAAGAATGGATACAGAAAATGTCACACATTTACAAAATGGAGTATTACTCTGCTATTAAAACAATGACTTTGTGAACTTGCCAGGTAAATGGAACTAGAGAATATCATCTTGAATAAGGTAACCCAATGACAAAAGAACAGACACGGTATGTACTGACTAATAAGTGGATATTAAGAAAAAAAGCTCAGAATACCCAAGATACAACTCACAGACCATATGAAGCTCAAGAATGAAGACCAAAATGTAGATGTATCAGCTCTACTTAGAAGTGGGAACAAAGTAATCATGAGGGGGGAGGGGGGACCTGGGAGGGAGAGAGAAGGGGGAAGGAAAAGGGTGGCAGGATCAGGTATGAGAAGAGATGGGGAAGAAGTACAGAGGGTCAGGAAATTGAATGAAGGTGTGTAGCAGTGGGGGATGGGCAACTGCTGTTAGCCACTAGAAAGTCCCAGATACCAGGAAAGCAAGAGGTTCCCAGGACCCAACAGGGATGGCATTAGTTGAAATACACAACACAGGGGGACTAGAACCTATAGAAATCATATTCAAAGGTTATGCATGTCTCCCAGTAGAAGAATGGGGCCAACCACCCATCTCAAAAATATTAATCCAGGATTGCTCCTATCAAAAGGAAATGCAGGGACAAAAAGTAGAGCAGAGAGTGAAGGAAATGCCATCCAGAGACTGCCCCATCTGGAATCCATCCAATCTGCAGACAGCAAACCAAGACACTATTGTGGATACCAAGAAATGCTTGCTGACAGGAGCCTGGTGTAGCTGTTCTCCTGAGAGGCTCTGTCATAGCCTGCCCAATACAAAGGTGGATGCTCCCAGCCAACCGTTCGACTCAGTCCAGGAACCCCAATGGAGGAGTTATGGGAAGGACTGAAGGAGCTGAAAGGGTGTGCAAACCCGTAGGAAGAACAACAATATCAACCAATCAGACCCCCCCGCCCCAGAGCTCCTAGGGACTAAACCATCAGTCAGAGTACACATGGAGGGACCCATGGCTCCAGCTGCATATGTAGGAGAAGATTACCTTATCTGGTATAAATGGGAGGAGAAGTCTTTGATCCTGTGAAGACTCCATGACTCAGTGTAGGGGGATGCTATGATAGTGAGGCAGGAGTGGGTGGGTGAGTGGGTGAGCACCCTCATAGAAGCAGAGGGCAGGGGGATGGGATAGGGGATTTTTGGAGGGGAAATCAGGAAGGGGGATAACATTTGAAATGTAAAAAAGCAAAATAACCAACAAAAAATAAAACTCTCCAAATGAATCAGATGATTGCTGTTGCCTGCAGAAGTGAATAGAACGACCTTATTGCTGAAGATCCCAATGTGCTTCAGACACAGGGCCCAAAGAACTGTGAACTGCATCTGACTGGAAACCCTCTTCCCTGAAGACTAATACTCCTAGTGCCCAAAAGATCCATTAATGAATCCAAAAAGGGAAACAATAGCAATCGTATTCTGCTATGATTCTCAAAAACCAAAAACTAAGACCAGCATAGCAGAATAACCTAAAGGGTATGGAAGTGGCACATAAAACTTTGCAGTAGCTAACTGCTCTTTAATTGGAGTTAATAATTGCATAACAAGAAGGAAATAATGCCTAGTACAAGAAACCTAATTAACTTCCCCAGGCCAGTGAAGACATAGGTCTTCTAATAAACCTACAAGCACCACTTTACTAAAATCATAGTAGACTTCACCTATTTGTCCTTACTGAGGAAATTTCTCCTAATGTTAGATAGAGACCATTAAATAGAAACACAACTAAATGAAATCCAGAGTTGTGGAGCTCAGTCCTAATCTTCAGATATATCTACAAATAAACTCCCACATCTGAGGCTTTGAGAACATTGCAGAAAGGAGGACAGAAGGTTTGAAAGAGCCATAGGTTCAGGAAGTTTACTGTGATATTGTTTCTCTCAATAAGGTCAAAAGTACTCCTAAGTCCCACCAAGACAACTGCTCAAACTTTAACTGTATGAGATCAACAGCAATAGACATGCAAAAATAGACAGGGAAAAGATGACAAGACCTACACAAAGAAGTAAAGGAAGCTAAGGGTTGCTGAGGGTACTTGAAATGGTATTTCCTAGGGAAGATAGCACCAGTTGGTTTTCAAATCAGTCCTGAAAACATGCATAAATGTATCCCTATACATAGTGAACAGGTTATATTTAGGAACACACCAAGACATACTTACAGATGCACACACACACACGCACACACACATTCATGTAGACATAATATTGAAAATAGAAGCTAATAATTTGAAGGAAAGCAAGTAACATTATATGGGAAGGTTTTGAAGAAAAAAAAGTGGGAAAATGATGTAATTGTATTACAATCTCAAAAACAAAAGAAATTAGTGAAAACAAAATTAACTCCTATCCTGCAGCTCCATACCCAGGAAAATTACCTATCAGGAATGGGAATAAAATAAAGACAATTATATGAACAAACCAACAGTTACCTGTAATGATATATTATAGGGCAGATTATACTTCAAAGTTTTAATCAATTCTCTGCAGTTATGATTTTTAAAGCTAATAGAAACATGTTGGATATAATACCAAAGAAAAACAAGTTGTGATAAAAACATTTGTATTTGAAGAAAGGAAAATATTTTCTCGTATATTTAGTTGCAGAATTTACATTACTGATCATCCTTACAACCCTTCATTACCATGTCTCAAAAAATTCTATTGCTTTTTCTTTCAGTATTTTCACACTTTGCAGGTAAAAATATAAAACTTTTAATATTGAGAGATAAAAGAATGAATTTTCCTTTCCAACAATTTAGTTCATTGTGAAATATAAATACGCCTAAATAAATTCATAAGTTGTCATTCTGATTTCAATATTGTTAGCATTTTGTGTAAGCACCATCCCATAGTTACCTGGCGACAACCAGGTATGCCTGACTCACTATAAAAGGGACTGCTTGCCCCTACTCCCACTCTCTCCCCATTCCCTTCCCTTCCACTCTCTCCAAGTGCTCATGGCCAGCATCTACTTCTCCTCCCTCCCTCCCTCCCTCCTCCCCCCTCTCTGTCACTGTCTCTGTCTCTCTCTGTCTCTCTTTCTGTCTCTGTCTCTCTCTCTGTCTCTCTCTCTGTCTCACTCACTCTCTCTCTCTCTCTCTCTCTCTCTCTCTCTCTCTCTCTCTCTCTCTCTCTCTTTCTCCTATCCTCTTCACTCCCCTCCCCATGTCCTGAATAAACTGTTCTTTACTATATCCTTGTGTGGCTGGTCCCTCAGGAGGAAGGGATGTCTCAGCATGGCCCTGTAAAAGTACTTCTTTTCATACCTCACCACACATTCACCAAAACATATCCCCTCCCTCTTTATCTTTTTATAAACACATCAAGTGTGAGTCTAAAAATAAATAAAGAAAATTAAAAATGATATCTCTGGTCTATTTTCTCTGCATCAAGAGCAGAGCCTATGTGGCTAAGTTTAATGCTTAGTCATTATTGTGCTTGCTGTGAAAACTTACACTGACATCTCAAAATCAGCTATTGACAAAGAAAATAGTCTTTGGCCCCATAGCCAGAGATCTGTCATTGCACATGAAAATGAGAGGAATATAAAGCTTAGTGGCTGCACAGCTGAGGCAAACTCCTATGTCCAGGTTTGGTGAGACACATTGAGCTATAACACTACACTTGCGAAGGGGTAATTGGAGAATATTTATAGTATCCTCTCAATTTCAATGTACAATCTAAGCTGCTCTAAAATAAAAAGCCCTTAAACAGTCTCAACCATTATGAATATAATTTGACAATAATTATATTATCTTTGGTTGTACTGTTTCTACTTTAAATTTCACATGGTCTTTGCTTTCTGTGTAGATGAATCATTGATCACGACTAATTTGTTCCTGCTGAGATACTTCCTTAAAGACTTCAAAATAGCACAACTTTCCTTTTAGGCTTTTATATAATTACTTTTATCTGAAGGTATACATTCCTTATTATCTCATTAGCACAACTTGCTCTGCGTTATTTCCTGCTCCTAGAAGTTACTTGATTTGATCATATCATCTTTCTTTAAGCTACATCCTCTTAAACTCTTGTTGCTTAAAGTTAACTGAAGAGCCAATGAATATAGTTGATATTTTTTATCTGCAGTTCAGAGTTTTTCTTCTATTAAATAATTTACATCTTAACATTGATCACATAATTATTTTAAGCATTTACTTAAAGAAATGATTATCTTTGTTCAATGTTAATTGTTTAGAGAAAGAAACAAAGGGACTTAGTATTACAGTTTGCCCATAGACTTCTTAGATTTGTCAATAGCATTACATCATTAAATATGTTAATCCCTGTATATTTTCTAATATTTGATTTTGAGTATTCTTTGAGATGTTTTAAAATCACATTTTAGCTGACTTGATAAATGTGTCCTGGAAGAAGTGATGAACTCCAGAATTCTTCAGTAGAGGAATAAGCAGAGTGGGGGAGAAAACAAGAAGTTTTGAGAGAAGTGAGGAGGGCAGGAAAGGGAGAGGAGCAGAGGAGCAAGGAGGGAGAAGGCAGGGCTTAGAGGATTATCAATTTCAAGGCATCTAATATGACAACTATGATAATACTTAAACATAGAGAACAAGCAACAAAAAAAATAAAAAATAACATTAAATGAATTTTCCTTTGCCTTTTATGATGTAGTATGCTGGATAAAAGCCCTATTCTACATATTAAATTACAGTAAATTTGTAAATATTATTTTACTTGGCAAAACAGTATGACTTATATTATATATGGCTCTGTGTGTGTGTGTGTGTGTGTCTGTGTGTCTGTGTGTCTGTGTGTGAATTCTCATTTATCTTAGTAAAGAGAGTCCTTATACAGAAAAGAGAAGAAAGTCATGTGAAGGATGAAGTTGGGAACAGAGTTAAAGCATTACCTATTCCTCCAACTGGAGAGGAGGGATGTTCTGAGTCAATAAAGGAGTACAAATGATGTTAGAAGATAGGGGATAAAGCTTTGTTGAAAGCATCTGCAGGCAGAAACTGAAGAATACTGCTTAGTAGATCCTCCCCTCTTCCACTCTTACAATTTGCTTATAGTCAAGATTCACCATCGTACAGACAAATATACTACACAAAATACACTGGCCCCAGTGCTGGAGAGATGGCTCAGCACTGTAGTGGCTATTACTGGTTGTCAACTTGACTAAATCTGGAATGAACTAATCAAGAATTCGAATGCTCACCTATAATCCTAATCTGGAGGCTCAGAGATACAAGTTTCTGACCCGGATCTTGGCATGGAGATCATGAAGCAAAGTGACTATGAATTCCAGAAGGTTAAGATAAGGAGATCTCTGAGTTCAAGGTCATCTGGGATTAAAGGCTCGGTGGCACACACCTTTCATCTGGACCACACCCTCTGCTGGAGACCTATATAAGGACATTGGAAGAAGGAAGATTTACTCTGGTTTTTCCTGGCCTGCCTCATGGGACTGAGCAACTGCTAGATCCTCGGACTTCAATCCACAAGTACTGCTGACTATTGTTGGGGAGTTGGACTACAAGCTGTAAGTCATCAACAAATTCCCTAACCATATAGAGACTACCCATATGTTCTGTGACTCTAGAGAACCCTGACTAATACAAGCACTAACTGCTCTTCCAAATGTCCTGAGTTCAAATCCCAGCAACCACATGGTGGCTCACAACCATCTGTAAAGGGATCTGATGCCTTCTTGTGTGGTGACTGAAGACAGCTACAGTGTACTAGTGGGGAGACCTGGATAGGGAATAACATTTGAAATGTTAATAAAGAAAATATCCAATAAACGGAAAAAAAAATAAAAAAGGAACTGACAACTTTTGTCAACCTGTGGACATCTTGTCTGCTAGACCATGGATCTGACCTGAAATCATTAGACAAATTACAGTCTAATGCTATAGAAACTTCAGTTTCAGTGTAATTTTTAAAATTTATTCACATTATACCCCAATATCAACTTCTCCTCCTCCCAGTACACCTATACACAGATCCTTACCCCATTCCACTGTCCTCAACTCCACATATACTACCCTTTACACCACCACCCCCAACCCCCGCACATCATCTTGGTGTAGTACTAGGCACATCCTCTCCCACTGAGGCAAGACAAGATGGTCCACTTAGGGGAATTAGATCTACAGGCAGACAACAGAATCAGGGGCAGTCTCCTGTGCTGTTGTTGGGGAATTCACATGAAGACCAATCTCCAAATCTGTTACATGTGTGCATGGGTTGGGGGTGCAAGGCCCAGCCTCTGTTCTCTCTTTGGTTGCTGGTTCAGCTTCTGGGAGCCCCAAAGGTCTAGTTTAGTTTACTCTGTTGGTCTTTCTTTGGCATCCCTAGTCCCTATCCTCTTTGGGTCCCTCAGCCCTTCCTCCAACTATTCCACAAGATTCCCTGAGCTCCATCTAATGTTTGACTTTGGGTCTCTGCACCTGTTTTCATTGACTGTTGTGTGGACTCTCTCAGAACACAGTTTTGGTAGGTTTCTGTCTGCAAACATAATAGAGTATCATAAATAATAACATGTATTGGTTCTTGACCATGGGATAAGTTTCAATTTGGGGCAGTCACTGGTTAGCCATTCCTTCCCTCTCTGCTCTATCTTTGTCCTTTTACATCTTATATGCAGAACATATTTTAGGATGTTTTGTGGGTGAGTTGCTTTCCATATCCCTCTACTAGGAGTCATTCCTGTCTATAAGAAGTGGCCACTTCAGGATCCATTACCTCTACCGCTAGGAGTTTCATCCAGGCTCACATCCACAGGCTCCCAGGTCCCTAGCTCCTTTAGACATTCCTAGTGATTGCTGCCCCGACAGCTGATTTCCATTCTGTTTCCCGGCTCTCCTTATATCTAACCCCTGGGGCCACTCCTCTTCCCATCCCCTCTCCCACCCACTTCCATTCCCCACAACCCTTCCAATATCTATTTTGTTTCCTCTTTTCAAGAAGATTCAAGCATCCTCCCTTGGACCCTCTTTGTACTCCTAATATTTGGCTGTTACCAACGTACAAGGTTACACTATACACACACACACACACACACACACACACACACACACACACATCCAATTACAACAGAGCAAACACAACCTATATGGGGATAATAATTTTTTATGTTCAACACTAAAGATTTTTAAAATTATTGTTTATTTTAAAATGTTTCCTATTCTCTTTCCTTTTCAAGCTCCCTTCCTCCTTCTGTTTATTTCTTTTCTATTTCTTTCTCTATTGGTCCCCATTCATTATTCTCTTTTTAACTTATTTTAAATAAAATAACTATTTGCTAAGCATCTTAATTTCACTTTATGTATTTCTGAGTATCAGCCTCTAGTTTTATGAATAACCTATACCTTTCAATTAAGAACTTCATTTTCAAACTAAGAAGTCAGTTATTGCTTAGATTAAGTTACTACTTTATTTACATATATAATGAGAATATCAATCTCATTATTGAGCTAAGTTATAAATAAATGTATGAGTTGCTGATGTCCATTAATAGACACACATAATCAGAATTATCAAGGGCCTAATTTTTATTACAATCATATATCAACTGCAAATCAGGTGTGCATGGTTGTCTGCGTGGTTTTGTTTGTTGAGCCTGTGTAGGGATCAAAAACTGTTACTGAGTTTCTAATCAGTTCTCCATGATTGCTGACATCCAAGTTGGATGATACTTTAATTACTTACTATAATTTAATGTGTTTTATTAATTTTAGTTCTAGACTCCAAACTGAAAAGGAATCAATAAGAAGGGTTTTTAATTTGAAATTTGGATTAAAAAAAAATCACATATACAGTAGAATCTGAATGAAGTCACTGTGTAAGGAAGGATTGAGTTCAAAGATAAACTGCATGAATTTATGACACAGGATCAAATAGGTTGAAAAAACTTTCATAGGTTTCCCTGATTGACGCATTATTGGAGGAGTCTGTGACCCACTGACTCCTCTCACACACAAAAAAACAGGATTGCTAAAGTATTCTAGACTTGAATTTTTAGTGCTGATTATACCTTGCAAACATTAACATGAGTAATTGGGGAAAACATATCTTTATATGCTTGGTATTGAAATTATCATCATGTCCCATTCTAAAAGATAGAAAATCTTGCAATTAGCTACATATTCAGTTCTCCACTTAACAGTTTTGATCAGATATATTGTCACTAATTTTTTAAATGGTATTATGTTGAATTTAGTCAATAGAATATGTGGTTTATCTCAAGTAGTCTTGCTCTGATTTTATCTGGTTAAAAATATGTATCAAAGTTTTTCCTTTGACTTTCTGTAGGGATTTTAATGTCATAATATGTACTATTATCTTATTATAAAAACAATAATTAAAAATAGATCATAGAAGCAGTAATAAGAGAAAGTACCATTGGGATTAGTAGAGAAATATGCAAAAGAATTTATTGCACATGATATAACAATTTCCTTTGGTGTGATTATTTTAAATATATTTTAACTACTCTTGCTGGACATAAATTCTTCTGTATTTAATATTTTCAGTAATGAAAACTTTTGACTATTATAAAAATAGTAGTATGTATAGTAGTAGTAGTAATGTGCTTCACTTGCTTAGTAAAAACAACAACAACAACAATAACAATAACAACAAAATGTTTAATTAGAAACAGTCCATTATAAATCTACATGTGGGCTTTTAACTTGCAGTCTACTTGGTCTAATTGTTATTATTTGGAGAAATCACTTATTCATATTATAAGCTCTCAATACTAAATTGTATAGCTTCTAGACACAACAGATCAGATGCACACATGAACTCACAGACAATATGCAAAAAAAATATTAAATGGCAGCATCCTGAGTGTGTAGATATTAAGCTAGATGGTGTCACAGCACTGTAAAGGAGGACAGGCTGCTATCTGGAACCAAGAGTCTATCTGTAATTGATACCCATTGACAAATTAGTTTCCCCCAATCATTTTAATGAACATATTAACTTCACTTACAGGTAGACTTTCTGTCCAGAAATAGATGGCAATTACAAAACAAACTAAATTTGTGTGTGTGTGTGTGTGTTTGTGTGTGTGTGTGTGCCCGAGAGTGCACTTGCATATGCCTGCACTTGCACAGGCTCACAACAGAGAGAGAGAGAGAGAGAGAGAGAGAGAGAGAGAGAGAGAGAGAGAGAGAGATTCTTGAGAGTTTACCTGTTACTTTTGTTATTTTTAAGTTTTGGTGTTTTGGTTTTTGCTTCAGTTTGTTTTGCATTGCTAATGTTTTTTGTTTTTGTTTTTGTTTTAAGAAAGAGGGGAAAACAGGCAAGGAGTTGAGCGGGTAGGTGATGGAGAGGATATTGAAAGAGATAGGGGTGTTAGGGGTGGTAGAAAAGCGTGATTAGTGTATTGGCAGGTTTTGTGTGTCAACTTGACACCAGCTGAAGTTATCACAGAGAAAGGAGCCTCCCTTAAGGAAATGCCTCTATGAGATCCAGCTGTAAGGTATTTTCTCAATTAGTGAACAAGGGAGGAGGGCCCAGCCCATTGTGGGTGGTACCATCCCTGGACTGTTAGTCCTGAATTCTATAAGCAAGCAAGCTGAGCAAGCTAGGGGAAGTAATCCAGTAAGCAGCATCCCTCCATGCCCTCTGCCTAAGTTCTTGCCTTCAAGTTGCTGCTCTATGTGAGTTCTGGTTCTGACTTCCTTTGGTGATGAACAGCAAAATGAAGTGGAAACTGAATAAATCCTTTCCTCCCCAATTTGCTTCTTTGTCATGATGTTTTGAGCAGGAATACAAACCCTGACTAGGACTATCAGGATGTATTGTCTGAAAAATGTAATTTTTTAAATTAAAAATAGAAAAAAATAGAAAAAAAGAAAAAAATATATAACTAAACTATTTGATAGCACTTGCTAGTAATAAAATCCATATATGTGGACTGTGGTTTTGGCACATTAACCTTAATTTATAATTAAGAAAATTTATATTTGTTTTAAGGGGTAGTTTTCAAGGGAGGTGATTTCTATCAAATGCTGGCTTTAGTGGAGTTCAAATACTTAGTGGAAATTTAAATGAGTCTTAGCTGTCTGGTCTTTAATGCTACTAGTACCACAGACCAATGTTAAGGATTTGTTGAAATTTGTTGACATGTTTGTTTCAAAAATGAAAATTGTGATAAAACTAAAACATCATGTGACGAATCTTTCATGGTGTCACTACAGAATTTCAACAGGAAGAATGTTCAAGTTTTCTTCTCTGAAAAGAATATTACTCATTCAGAAGTACATTTGAAAGATAGTCAACAAGATAAAATGAAACAGAATACCCAACTATCATAGGTTTCTTTAAAATTGTGGGTAGTAGTCTAATTTGCCCACCATAAACTTGTGGGGAAACAATGTATCAATATCTGGTGAATCAAAAGTTTAAGATTTTAGATTTAGCAATAAACTGTTGTTACTTGTGGTGAAAATTTGAAAATTAAATTTATTCTCCCATCTTAACTGACTTCCTACCATATGTAGATAACCATAGTAATGAGCATAACCCAAGCACAATTTGTTTTCAGCAGTACAGAACTGTTCAATTTAATTAATAAGAATGTTAACACTCATTACATATTGCAGCACTATATGTAGATTGGATTAAGAGAATGGTTAAAACTAAACTACTTATTTCCCTTTTCTTTTTTGCAAATGTAACTATACAATTGAAATTAAATGTTTCTTACAATTTATTTTTACTGAACTTTTGAAGTACCCAAGCACTTGGACTAAAAGACAGCAATTAATAATAAGTCAGAACTTAATTTAGCTTATGAAGCATGGTAGCCATTAGGTGTTTTCAAATCCTGTTTCTTTCTTCTTCTCCTTTTTTTTGGCTAGAGATTGAACAAGAAGATTCTATAAAAATATTTTATCTATTGCCATTATACAATTATTTCAAATATATTAATAAATTACCAACAGAAAAAGAACATAAGATGACTAATTCTATTTGGTATCATTTCAATTAGTTATTCTTTGTCTTAATGTTTCAATTGTAAAAGTGTTCCTTGGTGTGACCAAAAACTTTCCTATCAACTTGACTGTTTATGATTTCAACTAAAATCATGGATCCAGACATACCTGTGAAAGAGTCTCTTGATTGGATTATTTGAATTGAGAAAGCCCATGTAGAATATGGGCCATACCTGTTGGTAGAGTACATAAAAGGATACAGAAAAAGGAAACATTTGCTTCATATCTTATTTCCCTTACTCTCACAGGGATAATCATTTATCCTGTACCAAAGGCATCATTTCGCTGCTATCAGAACTTTCAAGATTCCAAAACACCCCAACATTCTGCAGCTCTCTAGGATTTCCCTGGGACTTCAATCCATACAGGACTGTTGAGAAATCCAGTTTTGTAACCTTAAAATTACAGGACCCTGTCCTTTGCCACAGGAACCCATTGTTGCACTACAATAACCCTAACCTCCTGTAATCAACACACACACACACATTTATAGTTATTCTATCAGTTCTGTAGTATTAAAGAAATCTAATAATACTCTTGATAAGCCGGGCGGTGGTGGTGCACGCCTTTAATCCCAGCACTTGGGAGGCAGAGGCAGGAGGATTTCTGAGTTCGAGGCCAGCCTGGTCTACAAAGTGAGTTCCAGGACAGCCAGGGCTACACAGAGAAACCCTGTCTCGAAAAACCAAAAAAAAAAAAAAAAAATACTCTTGATAGAACCCTATTTCTGAAAACATTACATACTTCATTCACAGGGCATGGAGAAATCAAGCCAGTATTGACATGGGTCCTTTATCCCTACTAGCTAAGCTTCATTAGTGTTAGGAAGTATTGTACATACTGCTAGAGATGAAAGTCAAACATTAATTTTATTCAAATATAAACTCTGCAAACTAAAATAAATACCTTCTAGGCAAGATATATTCATAGATATAAGAGCAGAAGGGATGTCCCAGGCAATCGCTTTCTGATTGGATTGAAGGCCAATTTAACAGGATAGTACCCATATCTGGCTCAATTATTGAGTTCAAGAACCTGTGGTTATATAGGCTACATAGATTATAGGCACATTTGACAAATCTATCAATATTACTCTGCTAATGATATATTTTAGTAAGCAGAATCCTGTTAACAACTTCTAGTTGTACTATATGCTATTGTATACCCATCAGAGTAACTTTTTGTCATGGAAGGTGCTTAATACAGAGAGGTATAAGTGACTGCAAAGTTCTCAGCCATAAATGGGTCATTTCTTTCTTTAAAAAAAACTTTATTAGATATTTTCTCTATTTACATTTCAAATGTTATGCCCTTTACTCTTTTCCTCTCCAAAAGCCCCCATCCTATCCCCCCTCCCCCTGTTCACTAACCTACCCACTCCTGATTCCCTATCCTGGCATTTCCCTACACTGGGGCAATAGACCTACACAGGACCAAGGGCCTCTCCTCTCATTGCTGTCCAACAAAGCTATCCTCTACTACATATGCGCCTAGAGTACTGGGTCCCTCCATGTGCACTCTGGTTGGTGGTTTAGTTCCTGGGAGCTCTGGGGGTACTGGTTAGTTCATATTGTTGTTCCTTCTGTGGGAGTGCAAACTCCTTCAGCTTCTTGGGTCTTTTCTTGAGCTCCTCCATTGAGGACCCTGTGCTCAGTCCAGTAGTTGGTTGAGGTCATCCCCCTCTGTTTTTGTCAAAAACTGGCAAAGCCTCTCAGGAGACAGCTATATGAGGCTCCTGTCAACAAGCACTTTTTGGCATCCACAATAGTGTCTGGGTTTGGTAACTATATATGGGATGGATCTCAGTTTTGTTTGTAATGTAAAATGCATTAGATTATGTATTATATAAATAAGAAAAACGTTTTTAGGTGCTTTTTAATCATTAGATATTTCTCAGTTTATTATTCTCTCTTTAGTTCTGTACCCCATTTTTAATTGGTTTATTTGGTTTTCTGGAGTCTAAATCTTTGAGCTCTTTGTATATGTTGGTTATTAGCCATCTATCAGATGTAGGGGTAGAAAAGATATTTTCCAAATCTGTAGGTTGCTATTTTGTCTTATTGACAGTATCCTTTGCCTTACAGAATCTGTTTAGTTTCATGAGACCCCATTTGTCAATTGTTGATCTTAGCGCCTGAGCCATTGGTGTTCTGTTCAGGAAATTTTCCCTTTGTGCAAATGTGTTCGAGGCTATTTCCAACTTTCTCTTCTATTAAAATCAGTATATCTAGTTGTATGTGGAAGTCCTTGACCCACTTGGACTTGAGTTTTGTAAAAGGAGATAAGTATGGGTCAATTTGAATTCCACAAATTAGATTAGCACCATTTTTTGAAAGTGTTTCCTCTCTTCCACTGTATGGTTTTGAATTCTTTGTCAAAGATCAAGTGTCCTTAGGTGTGTGGGATTATTTCTGGGATTTAGTTTCTACTCCATCGATAAACCTGTCTGTCTCTGTACTAATACCATGTGTTTTTTTCATCACATTCTTAATCCTCAGGTAAATGCAAATCCAAACTACTTGTAGATTCCACATTCTATCAACAAGAGTGGTTAAGAACAAAACCTCAGGTGAGAGCAGACACTGGTGCCGATGTGGAGGAAGAGGAACACTCCTCCATGGCTGGAGGAGTTGAACACTAGTACGACCTCTTTGGAAATCAATCTGGTTGCTCCTCAGAAAACTGGAAATAGTTCCAACTGAAGACCCAGCTATACCATTCCTGGTCATATATCCAAAAGATGTTCCACCATATCACAAGGACAGGTGCTCCTCTATGTTAACAGCAGCTTTGCTTATAATAGTCAGAAGCTGGAAATAACCCAGATGTCCCTAAATGCTTCCAACTGATATAGAAAATGTGCTACATTTACATGAGGACATCACAAATTTTGCTGGTAAATGGATGGAACCAGAAAATATCATCCTGTGTGATGTAATCCAAACCCCAAAGGACATACATGTTATGTACTCACTGATAAGTGGGTATTAATCAAAAAAGCTCAGAATACCCATGATACAACTCACATACTGTATGAAGCTTAACAAGAAGGAAAGCCAGTGTGAATGCTTCAATTCCACTTGGAAAAAGTGACAAAATAATCATGGGAGGTAGAGGAAGAAAGGACCTGAGTAGAAGTGGGGAGGGAAAACAGGATCAACTATGAGGGTAGACAGGAGAGAAGCCCAGAGGGCCAGGAAAAAATAGAAATATACAGCAATATGTGGCAGGGAGTGAGGGAGAACTTTTAGAAAGTTCCAGACACCAGGAATGTGAGAGATTCCCAGGACCCAATGGGGATGACATTAGCCTAGATACCTGAAGAGACTACCTCCAGTAGATAGACATGGCTCCCAGTTGACTGATGGGGCCACCCACCTATCTTAAAAATTTTAACCCAGAATTGTTCCTGTCTAAAGGAAACATAGGGACAAAAATTAGAGCAAAGACTAAATGAAAGGCCATCCAAAGACTGCTATTGCTAATGCCAATATATGCTTGCAGTCAGGAGCCTGTCATGGCTATCATCTGAGAGTCTCTGCCAGCACCTGACTAAGAGAAATGCAGATACTTACAGCCAAACATTGGACTGAGCCTGGGGACCCCAATGGAAGAGTTAGGAGAAGGAGCTGGAGGGTAATGAAACTCCATAGGAAGAATAGCAATATCAACTAAACCGACCCCTGAGAACTCCCATGGACTAAACCACCAACCAAAGAGCATACATGGGCCAGTCTGTGGTTCCTGCTACATACGTAGCAGAGGACTGCCTCTTCTGGCCTCAGTGTGAGGGGAAGTTCTTGGTCCTGTGGAGGTTTGATGCCCTAGAGAAGGGGAATGCTAGAAGGGTGAAGTGGGAATAGGAGGGTGGGTGGGGGAGCACCATCTTAGAGACAAAGGGGAGGGACAAAATGGAGGGGCTTCTTGGAGGGGGGACTGAGAAGGAGGACAACATGACACTATTACTGAGGTTTCGGTGAGCTCACAAAAAGGGGCCTATCATGACTGCCCTCCGAAAGACCCAACAAGCAGTTGAAAGAGTCAGATGCAGATATTTACATGCAACCAATGGATAGAAGCTGCTATCCTATCCTTGAATTAAGGAAAAGATGGGAGAAGATGAGGAGGAGGGCTGCCCTGTAGGAGGACCAGCAGTCTCAACTAACCTGGACCCTCAGATCTCTCATACATTGGGCCACTACCCAGGGAGCATACACCAGCTGATATGAGGCCCCAACACATATACAGCAAAGGACTGCAGGGTCTGGACTCAGTCAGAGAAGATGCACCTAACCCTCAAGAGACTGGAGGCCCCTGGAAGTGGGTAAGTCTGGTGGGATGGGGTGTGTGGGTGATGGGAACATCTCCATGGAGATGGGGAGAGGAGATATTGGATGTGGAACAGTCAGAGGGTAGAGCAGGAGGGGAATAAAATCTGGACTGTAAAAAAAGATTAAAAATCTTAAAAACCCAATTAAAATGTAAATAAATATGATAAGTAATAAAAAATAAGAAAAATCATTTCTCAAGATCCCAAGGAATGAGTCTTAGACTAAGATAAATTTATCAACATGGCTGGTATCTGGGAGTATGTTGTTCTTTGCAACTGAGAAAGATATGTAGCTGTAAAAAAGTGTAGCTGCTAAAGAGAGGATAATTTTGCCATCACAGAGATCAAGAAAAATCACTACCAAAGAGAAGTTATGGCAGATATTGTGGGGCTAATGAAGATAACACAATAGCTTCAATTTTACTCAAGCATCTGCACTCATCTCTGAATAACTTCCATGAGGTGCACCTATTTAGAACAATGAAAATGGAGTTTCTAGACATAAATCTACAGCATATATTGAAATGATAGTTCTCATATTATACTAATGTAGATAATACACAGATGAAAATTTACAATGTTTGAACAATAACACTACAGGAGAAAATTGTACATATAATCATAAAAGTTTGTCAATATTCACAGATAGTTCCTATTTGTAAGATTTAGAATCTCTTCAGTGCCCTTCCTTTGTTTTGTCTGATGATCATTTTAGTGGATCCATGGCAAAATAAAGTATTGAAATCAAGTAATTTCCCCATTAAGCAACTCCCAGCAAAATTTACCTGCTTATTAAAGATGAAAGGTTTCTTCTTTTCATTTTTCAAATTATTTCTACATTCATATGACTCAGATATAATGGAATTTTTGCTCTGGCTTCAGGCTTATTAATATATGAATTTATTAATTCCTATGCTGCATAATAAATTGCCACAAATATAGTCTCTTAAAGCAATACATGTTTGATTTCTTAGTTTTTTGAGGTCAAAAATATGTCGACCATTTCATTAGGCTTCTGGCATCAAGATCTCATCAAGTTACTATTCAGAAGTTATCAAAAGAGATTGGTCTTGCCTTAGAATCTATTAGGATGAAAAGATCTCCCAAGCTGCTGTCTATATTTGTTTCATATATGTGTGTGTGTATTTAGTATATATGTATACATATATATATAAACATACATATATATGTTTATATGTACATATGTGTGTATGTGCATATGTGTGTATATGCACATATATATATTTATCATATATATGATACATGTATCATGTATTATATGATATATATATATGTGTGTGTGTGTATGTGTGTGTGTGTGTGTGTGTATAATTGCTGTCTCCCTTTGTACCCTACTGAGACCACTCTCTGCTCTGTATTTTCTTGATACATGACCCTCTTATTAGGGTTTCACAATTGTATAGCAGTTTATTTTCAAATTCAGCAAAAGAGAATTTTTCTGGTCAATCTACTAAATATAGAGTCACTTATACAAATCATGTGAAAGATTTCCTATCATCTTTACCTTTTTCTGTAATTTAATAATTGTAGGGAAATTCCACTAAAGCCATACAACACA
This sequence comes from Tokudaia tokunoshimensis, assembly GCA_036184795.1. Classification (NCBI taxonomy): domain Eukaryota; kingdom Metazoa; phylum Chordata; class Mammalia; order Rodentia; family Muridae; genus Tokudaia; species Tokudaia tokunoshimensis. The sequence goes on from BTHU01000015.1 coordinate 68,721,838, forward strand.
GCAGAGGCTTATATGCATCATGGAGAACTTTGATAGGCATAGAGCTATAAAGTTAAAGCCTAGTCTTCAGTATAGGACTCCAGGTGATGCTAATTTATGGAATGTGGTACATCTGAGAGAGCCTGGCTGGGATAAAGGCCAAATGTGCAGTAACTATTAGGGCCATATGCCCAAATCTTTTTAATATCACTTGTTTAATGCAAGTAGGGACTGAACATGGTGAAGTCTTTTCTCCATGCGGGGTTCTTATCTTGCTTTTCTCCAGTCTTTTCTTGCTATACTCTTCCTCTGGCATGATGATATTTACTTTGAACTGCTATATATTTTAAGTTCATGATTTTATGTTTTATTTTGATGATGTTCACAGCTAAGAGATTGCGTTTTTTTTGTCTTAGTAGATTCTCTAGACTTAGTTTTGAATAGTTTTAGGACTTTCGGTATTCTTGAAATTAGACTAACTATTTTCATTATAAATTTCCTATGAATGTTTGGATACCCATGACAAAATGTCCTCATTTTATTCTGGAATTTCTCTCAGAGTCTTCATTTTGAATGGTGGGTTTATAGCTAAAGGCATTATATTGAAAGATGTGAAAATGTTGGAATACAGAGCATAGCTTGAAGATGATAATTGAGGACAAGTCTATGGAGTGTATAGGATCTCTAAATACTTACCATTTAGTCCTCAGTAGCAGGGTCTGTCATGGTATGAGTAGCTTTCCTGTGCAAAGTGTTCTTTTCACCATGATTCTCTGCTCAAGCACATGAGATCAAGTTACAACTCTGAAATCATGATCCAAAATAGAGATTCCCTATCTTAAGTGGCTTCTGTCAAATATTTTAGTAGCTGTGATAAAATCTTTTTTTTTCTTTTTTTGTTGAATATTTTCTTATTTATATTTCAAATGTTATCCCCTGTCCTGGTTCCCCCCCCAAAAAAACACCCTATCCCATCCCAACCTTCCCCCTGCTTCTGTGAGGGTGTTCCCCTACCCACCCACCCACTCCTGACTCCATGCCCTGGCATCCCCCTACACTGGTGCATCGGACCTTCACAGAACCAAGGGCCCCTTCTCCATTGATGCCTGACAAGGCCATCCTCTGCTACATATGCAGCTGGAGCTATGTATGGGTCCCTCCATGTGTACTCCTTGGTTGGTGGTTTAGCCCCTAGGAGCTCTGGGGGGGTCTGGTAAATAAAAATCTTTCTTATGTGATTATAGTTATTACAGTCCTAAATACACAGTATGTAAACTGACAAAGAGACATATTGAATAGAAACTACCCAATCATCTCTCATGATTCAGGAAAGTACAATAATAACTGGCATGAAATGTTCTTGGTATTTGTCACTGATTTCTGTATCATTTCATATATTGCATTAAGAAAGTAGACTCCTTAATACACACACACACACACACACACACACACAAACACACACACTCACTACTGTGTTAGTTTGAATATGCTTGACCCAGGGAATTAGGAGGTATTAAGAGGTGTGGTCTTATTAGAGTATGTATCACTGCTGGATAGGCAATGAAACTCTCTTCCTAACCACATAGGATGCAGTCTTCTCCTAGCAGCCTTCAGATGAAGATGTAGAACTCCTACTTCCTCCAGCAACATGCATACCTAGATGCTGCCTTGCTCCTGCTTTGTAGATAATGAACTGAACCTCTCTGAAAGTGAAAGTCACTCCAATTAAATGTTATCCTTATAAGAATTGCCTTGGTCATGGTGTCTGTTCACAGCAGTAAAACCCTAAGACAATTACAAATGCATATGCATATACATATACAAATATATCTTTATGTATGTGTTGTACATGTATATGTAATTTGTTATTATTAGTTACTACTACTATTACTACTACTACTACTACTATTACTACTACTACTGCTGCTGCTGCTGCTGTAGAGATCAGAGTCTCTATCATGTCATAAAAGTGCACTGTCAGTGATGAATACCACCATCTTTGACACTATTCTTCTGTTCAGTGACCATATAATTTGAATCGTTCTCACTATGACATTCAAAGTGAATATCAAAATGTAGCAATTTTTTTTTCATACAAATTCGGGTTCCATCTAGGTCAAGATCTAGAATGGTTGAAGGTTTTTTAAGAGGTCATTTGATTAGCTTAGGCTGGCAAATTATTAAATGCCATGTTTTCTCCAAAGTGTAAAAATACATTGTCTATTGCTAATATGTTAGCTGCATTGTATTCTTTGGGATTTTTAAGTCTTGGAAAAATACTAAGCAAGTACCTTGGAATGTCTAGTTATTTTGGCTGGTGAGAAATTATGCTCTAAATAAAATATGGGTTTCCTTTGAAAAGAAGTTGTTTGCATAAAATATGTCAAGGTAGAACATCATTCGTTTTATGTAATTTGTGCAAAGCACAAAGACAGCTGCTTCCCTCTGTTCCAAACCATGTCAGCCATAAACAAAAACCAAAACAATTAATAGACAATAAATATTTATATATGTATTCACATGAATCAATTGATAACCAAATTCATTATTTAAAGCATGTAGTTAATTGTTTTAGAGTTTAATATCAGTATTTTCCAGAGTGGAGTGATATCCCTTGGAGTGTCTTATTAATATATTCTATTTTAAGATCTGTATTCTTTATTGAAAGTGAGTGACTATTTATGTTTAAATAAATGTAGCAATACAGATAGAGAGCACCTAACCCTTACTATCCAGACACTTGTTCTTTTTAAAACTTCCATTAAGTTGAGGACATACAGACCACACAAAATGTAGACTTCCTAGATAAGATGTGTCTAGGCTACAGAGCAGCTCACTCCTGTGCTGAATAGAAGGCAATCACCACCTATGATAGTACACTAACTTGAAGATAGAGGTTTCCATTTCTAACTCAGAAAGAACCTTTGCTGCAGCCTGTTTCATCCTCAGAAGCCTGACACAAAATAAAGATGGAGGTAAAGATTATTGACTTTTGTTGCAATCAACAAAATTGAAAGGAGTTGAACAAAAGATGCAGAACAGTTGAACATGGAGATGCAGAGTTTGGAATTTGCCCAGTCTATTTTGTACAATATTTTCTCACTACAATGTTTTAGAATGGTAATATATATATATATATATATATATATATATATATATATATATATATATATATATATATATATATTCTGTGATATTAGAAGTATGTGATCTGTTTTTGATTTTGATTTCATAGGGGATTATAGTTAAGAGACTGTATGATTCTCAGAAGAGACTTTAAACTTTGAACACTGTTGAGACTCCTATAGACTATGGGGACTTTTGAATTTGGACTAAATATTTTGCATTATGCTATGGCTATTATGGCCCCCCATAGAATCCTGTGTTTGAACAAGTGTGTGGGAGCCTAGGAGTGGAATGTGGTGGTTTGAATAAGCTGTCTCATGAGAAGTGGCTCTATAAGGAGGCATGGCCTTGTTGGAATAGATGCGACTTTGTTGGAGGAAATGTGTTACTGTATATGCAGGTTTTTCGGTCTCCTAGGGCTCAAGCTCCACCATGTAGGAAGAGTCCCTTCCCAGCTTCCTATGATAAAACAGTCTTCTCCTGGTTACCTATGGATCAAACTGGAGAATTTGAGCTCCTTCTCCAGTTCCATATCTGCCTGGATGCTGTTGTCTTGCCAGTATGATGATAATAGACTAAACTTCTGAATCTGTAATCTAGCCCCATTGATATGTTGTCTTTTATAAAAGTTGCCTGGGTCCTGGTGTCTCTTCCCAGCAATGAAACACTAAGATACTACTTAATGAATGAAAGAATATATGTTTAGATGAGCCTCATGTCTCATATTTTTTCTTAAAATGGTAAAAAATGTGACTTGTTCTCTGAATTTTGAGAGTTACTTCATTTTTTCATACCATTTCTATATTTACCACACTCATGCTTGCCATGACATGACTACAATTTCTGGAAAGCAAGGAAAGTTGAAAAAATATTATCCTTTAAAGAAGGATGATTTAGAGTGAAGGTGTGAAGGAGCAGTTATATTAAAATAATGCATTGAAATAAATCTTCCCATATGACTCAGTGACCAATAGTGGAATATGGTGTTTGAGGAAAATTTAATAACCTGGGAAACTGTGGAAACACCCTGTTTAGAGGTACTAAGTACTTAAAAGTGCTGAAATTGAAAGTCTTTGGAAGGAATGTATAGGCAGGTTGTTGGAAGTTAAAGAAAGATTATGGGGGAGTTTTATGGATAATACATACTTCTATGATTAGACATATTTTCTCAGGTAATAACACAAGACTTTACACAATGTACATAATGACTTAATTGATATATAAGAAATAATAGTTCAAGAGAGATTTATAAAAGTCAGAAAGATTTTTTTATTGACCCAGAGAAGAAATGACTGCTGCAAAAATAACCAAAGCATTAAAAGATTACAACAAACTGGAACTGGTTGCTATTTTGGTGGGAGGGGCAAGGATAAGTGGGTAAAAAGATATTCAAAATGGATAAACTGCCTGAGGGTCATTAAAACAAGAGTTCTAATTTGAACTGGTATTAGCACAGCTGTATCCTGAGAGTGAGGTTGGAAGGATTAGGTAACAAATCAATGTGGCCTAGTTTATATCAGGTGATGTTCCTCTGCCTCTCTAGTTTCTCAGAATCCAAACCTGTCCTTATTTTTATTTCTCTGTTAAAGCTGTTATGCAGAATATAAAACTCTATTTCAAATCTCGGATTCATTTTGTCACCCTTGCTGATATATCTCAGTTCTCAACTGCAAATGGATAAATTGATGTGTGCTTGAGTGTCCTGCCCTGTGCCATCAAGTCAGTATGAATATAATTTAGTATATAAGAAAAGACAGATGGTGGACTCTGTTAGGGACATAATCAGCATTGAGCCCTTTTGGCTTTCCAAAATGTGAGAAATCATTTGTAATTTAGTTAACATTTGAAAAGATGCTACCAGAGTCTATACACTAGCGAAGTGAAAGATCTGACAAGGTTTTCAAACAAACACTGTTCTTTTTCTTATTATTTATTTACTTTTATTTTTTATTAGATATTTGCTTTATTTGCTTTTCAAATGGTATCCCTTTTCCACATTAACCCTCCAAACATTGTTCTTCTAAATAGCAGAATTGAGTATGGCAGGGATAGAGTATCTAGGAAACTCTATTGCAAGGTAATGCAAGGATGGTGAGTTCCTTTTTATTCTTTTTGTTTGTTTGTTATTTTATTTTCTGTATTCTTTATTTACATTCCAAATGATATCCCCTTTCCTGGTTCCCCCTCTCCGAAAGTCCCATAAGCCCTCTTCCCTCCCCCTGTTCCCCATTCAACCACCTCCCGCTTCTCTGTCCTGGTATTCTCCTACTCTGCTGCAACAAGTCTTTCCTCCTTCTTAGGAATCAATTGATATGTGAAGAAGAACATTTCTCCACTGCTGGTGGGACTGCAAGCTGGTACAACCACTCTGGAAATCAGTCTGGCAATTCCTCAGAAAATTGGGCATGACACTTCTGGAGGACCCTGTTATACCACTCCTGGGCATGTACCCAGGACTCCCCAGAATGCAATAAGGACACATGCTCCACTATGTTCATAGCATCCTTATTTATAAAGCCAGAAGCTGGAAAGAACCCAGATGTCCTTCACCAGAGAAACAGATACAGAAAATGTGGTATATTTACACAATGGAATACTACTCAGCAATTAAAAACAATGAATTCATGAAATTCTTAGGCAAATGGGTGGAACTGGAAAATATCATCCTAAGTGAGGAAACCCAATCACAAAAGAACACACATGGTATGCAGTCACTGATAAGAGAATATTAGCACAGAAGCTTGGAATACCTAAGACACAATCCTTTTTATTCTTAGGAATAAAATTTCTTCCAATTTCAGGGCATAATTACAGTTATTTTGCTTTCTATTTTTTGTTGATTTAATTGGTTTTCCTTCTGTTTTCACGCAGCTTAACTTTAGTCATCGAGTCCATTCCCATCAAAACTGACTTCTCACAACACGCTTTCAAACAAGCTTTGTCTCTTGCAGTGAACTGACTAATAAATTTGCTTTGGTTGTTCAAAGCCCACACAAAAAGGTTAAAGTTATACTGCTCATTCATCTGTTTCAATTGTGCATTCTCACTTTAGAGGATAGTCTAGAAAGACACAAAATTCAGGTTCTTTAGTTCTGCACTATCCATGATGCCCAGAACAATGCTGATGCTAAGATAAATATTTACCACTTTTGTGGCTAGATCAACAAGTGAAAATAAAATAATAGTCCCCTTAAAATGTACACCCACTTTGACAACTGAGTGAGATTGTTGAGGAATAAATGGTTTGTTCATGACTTTTTGAATAGGGGAATAATTTGATATGCATTGGCTGTAAAAGACAGTTTTAAGTAGGCAGACATTCTGGAAACTATAAGAATAGAAATTAGAAAAAAAATATGTCTTATTTATGAAAAATCCCATTTGACAAAATACTAGTATTCACAGAATAGAAAAATATCACATGTACAATACAAGCAAAATCACTAATTAGATATTGGCATGTGATTATATTTTTGCCATCATAACAAATTCAAAGTTATACATTTGCCAAAAATATGATTTCTTGAATATATTTGGTACTAAAGTAAGAAATCGTGTTAGTGAATTTTATGTTAACTTTTTAAAATGAATCTAGATTTGAAAAATATTAACTTTTTTCAGTTCAGTAGCTCTTTGTGGGACCATGGTATGAGACAAGGCCAACTCCATAATCCTGTGGCCATCAGTCACGTGTAGTGTAGCCATACCCCAGGCCTCCAGCATTCTGGCTGGACTCGACCTCTGCAGTCACCTGGCTACAACAAGGCTTTCCCCGCCCCTCAGTTATCTGCCCAACCCAGGCCATTACATTATTTATGGAGATTTACTGCCTCTCTGTGCCCTCTCTCCCACCCCTTCTCTCTCTCTCTCTCTCTCTCTCTCTCTCTCTCTCTCTCTCTCTCTCTCTCTCTCTCTCCCTCCCTCCCTCTCCCTCTCCTTTTTCCTCTCTATTTTTCTCCCCTTTCCACGTGGTCATAGCTTTTCTCATCTCTCTATTTTCTCCTTTCTCTTTATTTTCCTTTTTCTCTTTCTATTTTCTTAATAATAAAGCATCAAAGCTATGAACCTTCTCATTAAATTCATTGTACGGAGCTAGCCTCTATTTTCAGCCACAAAGGAAGGATCCAAACCATCATAGCCAAGCCATCTCAGCCAGCCAACAAAACTTTAACAGGTATTTGGGAGGTCCATGCCAGAACGGCACAGCCTTCTGAGCGGGACCTCCCTGTCCTCCCCACTAGCGGGACAGCCTCATGCTCCATAGATGCTCCTTTGGCGCCAGCACTTGCTATAGTGGTGAGGTTAATGCATCCTGCCATTGTCCCCTATCCCCACGTGGGCATTGCCTGCCCTGCCTGTGTCTCTCCTATGAGAAATGTGTCACCACCGGTGCTTGAGCGAGACCCATGTGCCGCCTCTGCCCTCCCCCTGATTTTTCTTTCCTTTTTCTTTTCTCACAGTTTCTGATGCATTGTTCATACCAGATATTCACATAGTTCACTAAATAATGAATAAATTATCAAACTTTACACTGCAGAAGCACCTTGTTCCCAGTGTTGTTACCATAACATATTATACTACCTTGTGCTGAATCAAACTTTAATTCAAACATTAACTTATTTGAAAACTATTCTTAATCTATAAAAAGTGGGTTCTCTTTCTTCCCAAAAGCAATTATGTACATATTTCTGAACAAAAAGCAGACCTAATTTCATAGCCATACTAACAAATTAAGATTCATCATAATGCCAGTGAACATATTATAAATGAAATTCTGAATATAAATAAACAAATAATTCATGGAATGAGCAAAGATTGATAAGCTAATGGAGATCTGAGAAATGAAGATGTGTTATTACAACAAACCCCTAATTAGAGAAGGGTGTTTTTACATTTCATTTTCTCTCCATTTTAATTTTTCCCTATTACTTTCCAACTTAAACGTGACAATATCTTATCTCATGGAAACAAACATTTGGCCATATAATTGAGACAACAGGCAGCAGTGAGAACTCAAAGTTACTTCAGTCAAAGTCATTTGATATTCCTAAGACTGTACATGTACACATCCCACTACAACAGTCCATATGTGTACAAGCATGTGCTCAACTGACCATGGTGGTATCTAAATAGTATAGAAAGTAGATCCTGTCTTTGTGAAGTGACTGAGAAAGTAAGCCATTCAGTGATAACTTCCTGAAGATGTAATCTGCACATGAACTCTAATGTGTTAGAGTGCTGTAAGGAAGTATGTGAATTTAGACATGATAATCAGAATGATTATTAAGTGAGAAAAATGAGAACAGGCTTCATTTTGTAATCTCTACCTCTGTCTCTATCTCTATCCCTATCTCTCAGTCTCTCTCTCTCTCTCTCTCTCTCTCTCTCTCTCTCTCTCTCTCTCTCTCTCTCTCTCTCTCTCTCTCTCCTCTATCAAATCTATATTCTCTATCTATCTATCTATCTATCTATCTATCTATCTATCTATCTATCTATCTATCTATCTATCTACATGTGTATTAGTAATTTGAGAATTGCATTCATGTTTCCTCATGTTCATGTTCCCTACCACAACTTTTCTATGGCCCCAAAATACACTCTTCTTATCACACCAAATTTTACTTCTTTATTCCCCCATTAAAATCAGTTTCTGACGTCCAAGTATTCTATGTTGTATAACTGTCCATTGGCTACGCTCTTGGAGAAACCTACATTTCTTCTCCTAGAAGCTTAGCTTGCCAAAAGCATGGATCTATTTTTGTTTTCCTACATCCAGTTTGCCAGTTAGATCAACACCATTTATTGAAATGCTTTCTGTTTTTCCACAGTGCTTTTGGCTTGTCAAAGATCATGTCCAAAGGTGTGTGGGTTAACTTATGGGTTTTCAATTCTATTCCATTAATGAACCTGTCTATCTCTGTAAGAATACTATGTGGTTTTTATCACTATTGTTATCAGATTCTCATCTCTAAATTCACATACTTCCTTACCATACTCTAAACCATCAGAGTTCATTTGCAGATTAGGTCTTCAGGATGTAATCACTGAATAACTTGTTTACTTTCTCAGTCACTTCACAAAGATAGGACACACTTTCTATATTATTTAGGTACCTCCATTGTCTGTTGTGCACATGCGTGTACACATATGGACTGTGGCATTGGGATGTGTACATCTGCAGTCTTAGCAATGTCAAATGACTTTGACTCAAGTATCTTTGTGTTCTCTCTAATACATCTGGCAGTCTGGATTGCTGATGCCCTCACAAGATCTTTACTGTTAAGAATTGTTTTGTCTATTCCATTGTCTTCATTTTTCCATATGAAGTTGAAAAATGTTCTTTCCTCTTGGAGATGGGGGAAAGGAAAAGGATGAGGAACAGTAAGAGGGTGGACCAGGAGGGGGATGAGTACTGGACTATAAAGAAAAATTGAATAATAGTAAATAATAATAATAATAATAATAATAATAATAATAATAATAAATAATAATGTTGGAAAAAGTAATTGGGCCTACAGTGATGTCTCAGTGGTTAGAGTCATTGATTGTTATTGTACTGGAGAACATATGTTCAATTTCCAGCATCCACATGGCAGCAAATAACTGGCTGTAACATCAGTTCCAAGGAATCTGAACTCTACATATACTACATGCCTAGACATGAATGCAGAGAAAAAAACAATACTCATAACAAATAAATTAACAATAAATTAAAATATCAAAAAAAACCCTTGTAATTACTCAGTATAATCTCTGTTCAGTCAGTCCTTGAAAAGACTGAGCAAATTTCTAGAGTTTTAGGAGGTGGTATGTGGTCTGAGACATGTCTGCATACTTTACCATTCAGCTTGGACAATTTCTGAAAAAGAGCCTTTTGAGTATGGTGTAGTTTTTATATGATAAGAAGATGGTGAAAAATACTAATATCCATAAGATTTAAGGATGTGAATATTATGTATTGAGTTTATTGCAATACAAATGTTAAAATATTACAGAGCATTTATAAAATACAGAAGAAAGTAGGCATTGATATTTTAACGAGATTATGTATACTTTTCAGAAAAAGAAATCTAATAGACCTGTTTTTTGCTTTTAATCCTTAACTCACATAAACCAGCTAATCCAATCCTGAAATTGTGCCCATTATCCATTTTAAATATGTATATCAGTGCGAATTTATTTCTCTGGATAAATAACAGTTAATATCGATTCTCATTTCATAAATTATATACAAAATGAACAGTTTTAAACTTATTTATACTTAAATACAATGACAATTTTTGCAGCATTCCATGCATATGTTATTTGGGATGTTATTTTAAAGGTTTCCTTCAAAATTCACATAATATTTGTTAAAGTATTTTTAAAATAAAATGTAAAACAAATGTGAAATTAAAAACATTTTTATTTTGTTTAACACCTATGTTGTTTAAATGTTTAAATAACTTTAAAAATTACATTTAACTTTAAAAATGAATAAAATAGAAGCTGATATAAAAGCTAAACAGAGTTTATTAATTAATATAGTTTAAATATCCAGTTATTGACAAAAGCAATAAAGGCAAAAGAATTACTCCATTTCTACCTTCTTTGGCAATATAATATGAGCTATTTTCTTCAGCTCTCTAGACCATCTTTAAAATTCAGTTCTACTTTTCTGTAAAATAATCCATTTCCTTACTGTTGTGTTTGCATAATTAATGTCCCACTCCACAATTTCCATGCACTGATTTTCAAAGACTAATTTTAAAGCTTAGCATTTTATTGCTTCTAGTTCAAGTCTTATTCCGTCTGTTTGCAAATATAATTTGCCTCTGATTAACCCCATTTAAACTCCATATTATAGGAAGTGATAATTTATAAAAGATGAGCTACACATATCCTTTGTGTAGAGAATAGTATATTTTAAGGTTAATAACAAAGTACATTTAAAGAAGGTCATAAAATCATGAATTCTGGCAAACTTACTCTCGAGATAAGTATTTGAATATAACTCTCTAAATTTGGCACCAAATATACATATGTAAATTTACCATAATATCTTATTAGCTCTGGGGGTATCTGGTTGGTTGATATTGTTCTTCCTATGTGGTTGTAAACCCTTCAGCTCCTTCAGTCCTTTCTCTAACTCCTCCTTTGGGGACCCTTGTTCAGTCCAATGGTTGCCTGTGAGCATCAGCCTCTACATTTGTCAGGCTCTGGCAGAACCTCTTAAGAGACAGCTATATCAGCTGCCAGCAAGGACTTCTTAGCATCCAAATTAGTGTCTGGGCTTGGTGACTGTATATGGGATGGACCTCCAGGTGGGGCAGACACTGAGTGGCCTTTCCTTCAGGCTCTACTCTACAAATTTTTTCCATATTTCCTCCTGGTGTTATTTCCCCTTCTAAGAAGTACAGAGGCATCCATACTTTTGTCTTCCTTCTTGAGCTTCATGTGGTCTGTGAATTGTCTCTAGGATATTCTGAGCTTTTGGGCTCATATCCATTTACCAGTGAGTGCATATCATGTGTGTTCTTTTCTGATTGTGTTAACTCACCCAGGATATTTTCTAATTCCATCTACTTGCCCAAGAATTTTATGAAGTTGATTATTTTTTCTAATAGCTGAGTAGTACTCCATTGTGTAACACTACCACATTTTCTGTATCCATTCCTGTGTTGAAGAATACCTGGATTCTTTCGAGCTTCTGGCTATTATAATTGAACATAGTAGAACATGTATATCAACTTTCTAAGCACAAAACACACATATATCACATAACACAAAATTGCAAAACAAATGAAAAGAAAAACCAAAACAAACAAAAAACCCTGTTATATGAAACTAACATTTCCCAGGTGTATTAATCAAAGAGAACCATTTTTAATAAACTTGAGAGTTGAAAATCAGACTCACTACAATCTAGGTAAAGCACATAGTAAGCTTTACAATATTATTTATCTAACACTGTGGCCATATAGTCTGCTTAATAACATCTATTATGTAACTACTAAAAAAGCCAATAATAAGAAAGGTAATTTTGAATATGATGGGCAAATGCAGGAAAATTATTTTAAATGTTGCCTTCCCTTTGTTGGTATTTTCACAGATTCTGGAAAGTTTGTAATAAAAGCATGCTCAGTCTTTAGAAGACAGAAAAATACTTCATAGGCAGGTCAAGTTGAGCTAGTAGAACCAAACCTTTGAGAAATGAAAGCAATGCTCTGTACCCACAAGCAGAGGAGATTCCTAATAAATAGTATACGAATATAGTTGAGCAAGTGACTTTGTGGTATGGTGGGGAATTGTTTGGGTATATGCCCAGGAGTGGTATTGTTAGGTCTTGGGTAGAAATAATTTCAAATGTGTTATAAACTGTTAAATTTATTTCCAAAGTGGTTGTATAAGTCTGTACTCCCACCAACAATGGAGGACTGTCCTCCTTTCTCCACATCCTCCTCAGCATGTGCTGCCACTTGGTTTTGATCTTGGCTATTCTGAGGTATGTAAGACGGAATCTCAAATTCATTTTTGATTTCTATTTCCCTGATGCCTTAGGATGTTGAATATTTCTTTGTTTCTCACTCATTAGAGAGTGTTATATTGAAAATTCTGTTTAGCTCTGCACTCCGTTTTTTAACTGGATTTTTTGTTTCTTTGGTGTCTAATTTATTGAGTTTATTATATATTTTCTATAAAATTCCTCTGTCAGATATAGTGTTGAAGAAACTGGAAACAGCAGAGATGTCCCTCAACTGAAGAATGGATAAATAAAATGTGTTACATTTACACAATGGAATACTATTCAACTGTTAAAAACAAAGACATAATGAAAATTTCAGTCAAATATATGGAACAAGAAAAGATCATGCTAAGTGAGTTAACACAGATTCAGAAAGACATACAAGGTATGTACTCACTTATAAGGGTACATTAGCAATAATGTTCAGGAAAATAATCCTACAATCCACAGATCCAGAGAAACTATGTAGCAAGTATCCAAGGGAGGAATATTGAATCTCACTCAGAAGGAGAAATAAAATACAAATCAGAGGTGGGTGTAAGGTAGGAATTGGGTTGGAGAGGAGGGTTAGGATTGGAACAGGGATGGGGATCAATCAGGTGGTGGTGTACAGGGTGAGGATGGGGAGATGGCAGAAAGAGAGCAGAAATCTGTGGACTGGACATCTCTGTGAAAAGCCAGAGAACTGGGACAGGGAGGCTCCTGGGCAGGCTATGGGGATGACTCTAGCTGAGAAACCTAGCAGGTAGGGAAATGGAGACTGTAGTGGCTACCTTCTATAGCTAGGCAGGAATTCCAGTGGTGGGAAGGCCAGGAATACCAAGTTACTCACAAATCCTTCAAGCCCAAAATTTGTCTGGCTTACAAGACATGTAGGGATAAAGATGGAGCACAGAGTGAAGCAATGGTCAACCAATGAGAAGCCCAACTTGAGATCCATCCCATGGGAGAGAGCAAACCTTTGACACTATTAATGATACTCTGCCATGCTTGCAGATAGGAGCCTAGCATAACTGTCTCCTGAGAGGCTTCAAAGAAGTTACTGGAAACAGATGCAGACATCTACAGCCAAATATTAGGCAGAGCATGGTGGGGCCTTGTGGAAGACTGGTGGATAAAATGGTGGAATCTGGAGAAGTCTAGAAGACCTTCAGAGTAAACTCCCCTGGGTACATGGGGCATACAGAAACTGAACCACCAACCACAGACCATACAGAGGATGCACCTAGGCTCCCTATACATTTGTCACAGATGTGTAGATTAGTCTTCATGTGGATCACTTAACAATTGGATCATGGGTTATCTCTAACTCTGCTGCCTGCCTTTAGGTCTCATTCCCCTTGCTGGGCTACCTTACAGTGCCACAGCAGGTGAGGATGCAGTTATTTCTATTGTGAATTGATGTGCCTGTGCAGTTAGTACACATGGGGCACTTCCTCTTTGCTGAGAAGAGGAGGGGCTAATGCAAGGAGGGAGGAGATGTTCAGTATGTGACTTGGAGGAAAAGAGGGATCAGGGTTGTGATCAGAATCTAAAGTAAATTAACTAATTAATGAGGAAAAATGTGTTTAGTATACTTTTTCAATACATGTATATATATCAATTTTATGTAAATATATTTTTTGTGTATTCATTTATCTAAATGGTGAAGGAAAATGATAATATTTGAGTTTCTAGACTTATCATAAAACATAAGGTATTAACATATACTGAGGTTAAATATAAAACATACTTTCAGTTTTAAAGACTATGATAATCAGCCTGGGGGTATAAGGTGGTTCAGTGACAAATGGACAGCCATGAAAACATGAATATAAAACATATTATACAGACTTAGCAGGTTATACTTAGGAATATTTACATATACATATAAAACACTTGTTGACTATATACACACATACTGATATTGATTCAAAATTTATAAAAACTTTGGAAATGTGATGATGAAATTTTCTGATTCCATATTAAAATAATTTTTAAGTTAAGAAAAATAGCTGAAAGCCGGGCGGTGGTGGCGCACGCCTTTAATCCCAGCACTTGGGAGGCAGAGGCAGGAGGATTTCTGAGTTCGAGACCAGCCTGGTCTACAAAGAGAGTTCCAGGACAGAGAAACCCTGTCTCGAAAAACCAAAAAAAAAAAAAAGAGAAAAATAGCTGAAACTATATACTTTCTGAGGTACATTTAACCATTATCACAAAATTGTTACTTAGGGAAATGTGTAATAGTATTTAAATAGGAGGAAATGATTTTTATATCATTATAAAACATATAAAATCATATTCACATTATACATTTTAATATGTGCAGATATAACAATAAATGCACCAGTTTGACAGACAAGTTATATCAGTGTTGCTCTTTTTCCTTAAATTTAAAATCATTATGGCTTGCTTTCTTAGAAACAAGAAAAAACAGGTCTTAGCTAGGAACAGTGGAATTTTCCTGATGAGGCAGTCTGGTCTTAGAAGTGTTTTAGAAGACAAGTAAAGTACAAAGTTTCACTAAGTCCCTCAAGTAAAAATGATGTAAACCCATAGATGACAGTTTAATGGGCTCAGGCAGGAGGATGGGGATACATAATATCAAGATAAATGGTGCTGAATCCCATGGACAGATTCAGTTACTGATTCTACAGATCAATAGTGGCAATCATGATGAGAATTTACTGTTAGGGAAACATGTTTTGGTAGTATCTGTGCCTGCCTGACAATGCATATTCAAAAGATAAATTATGTGCCCTGAAATGTTAACCTTATCACTGATGAGTTTAGTAATTTTTTGAGGTGTACTAAAAACATTGAACCTTTTTTTGTTTCAAAAAAATTATATTGTAGTGATTATGGTATTTCTTCTTAAAAAATTTAGTATCCCTCAAATTATGATCAAATAATTATTTAACTCACAATATATCATTAATATTCAATTTATGTATCTACTTATAATCTAAACACAGTGAAATGCTGATACCTGTATTTAATATTTGCAAAGAAAAAACATGACATTGAAGGATATGCATTGAAATAGGACTGAAAATGATATATTATGCTATATTCAGGGAAGATGTCAACCCTGTATAAACTGGACAACACTGCATCTGTTAGCAAAACAGTCATCGACAACTTCACTTTAAGAAAAATTACACTTATTGATATGGAGATTAAAAAAGGAACAATTAATCAAGTGTCAGTTTCTCAGTTTTTAGTGTCCATTCTTTCTATAAAATAACAAAGAAATATTTGGAATTTTATTCATTCAGATTGTCAGTTTCATTTTTTGCATGCATTTGAATTATATGACACTATCATACTGCTATACTAAATAATATTATCTTCATTTGAATTTGTAATGTCTTCTAAAGATTTCATGGAATGAAGCGTGGGTTATTAGTTGGTGGGATTTGGGGCACTGATTGAATCCTGAGGTCAGAACTGTAATCAACAGATTCTTTTCTTGGCAGATTAAAATTGAATTGTTTTCCAGAAAGAAGATGAATGTTGGTTTTAGAAAATAAGTAAGTACAACCATGGTTTGGGAAGATCTTCCTTGTCTCTGGGTAATTCCAGAATGTTGTATGTAAGCTGTGTGCTCCACAACATACTCTCTGTCACCATGTTCTGTTATACTACATGTCTCAAAAAACACAGAGCCACGTGACCACAGCCTGAAATAATTGAAGCAATGAATTGAGCAAGCTTTCCTCATCTGAGTTTTTGTTTTTCAAAGTTATAGAAAACGTGATGCACAGAAATGTAAAGAAGAGTTGAACACTTATCGTGAAGCAACGATTTTCTCATCTCACATTCATATGGTGGTATCCACTGTTCCACTCATAGATGACAAAAGGAGAGCAGAATACATAGCCTCAAAAGAGAACTTGTGCTTTTCCTTATGAAGATTTTTCAAAAAATAATTCTCATGACCTAAATCTGGACATGTAACATTTTATTTTATTGTGATTGGATTTTTTTTCTATAATTACTGATCAGATTACTTACTTTACTATTTTCAATGACAAACTAGTGAATTATTAAACTAAAGCGAATAGGCAAAAACTAATATCACCTTAGGGTTGTACAACTGGAAAAATACAAGCTGATTATATTCTTTGTTAAACTGAATAATACGGAGTTTTCTTCTACTAGTGTAACATTTAATTGATGTATTACTGATATTGCTTGGAAAATTGTCAACAATTATACATTTGCATCACAAGAAATTTGATGATATACTGTCAATATGTGTAAAATTTCCACATTGTCTTCACTATTCGAACTTTTTCCTTGTGATTAATATTAGGATTCAAACTTAAAATCAATATATTCCTTCAATCATATTCTTTGAATATATCAAAGACAGGTTACATTAATGTCACACATTCCCTTGATGTCTCCTCACTCTTTTGAGTTTCCTTTGAGATCATGAAATTAATAATTCATAACAATTATTCTTATGTTTATATAGCCATAAAGCCTTTCAATCATTTAGGTTCAAATATTCATTTTGAGAATCTTTTCATCCCATGATTATTTTTATTAATTTACTTATTTATTAACATTGCATCCTGAATACAGACACCCCTTCTTCTTCTCTTCCCAAGTCCATCCACAAAAGCCCTTCTCCACATTACCCTCTCCCCTTCTCAGAAACAGGGAAGTCCTCCATGAGTACCAAACTACTCTGGCCCATCAACTAACCGTAGAACTAACCACGTCCTTCCCAATTGAAGTCAGACAAGGCAGTCCAGTTAGAGGAAGGGGATTCAAAGGCAGACAAGAGAATCAGAGACAGCCCCTACTCCAGCTATAAGGAGGCCCACATGAAGACCAAAGGACATATCTGCTACAAATGTGTAGAGAGCCTAGGTGCAGCTCTTCTATTCTCTTTAATTATTAGTACTTCAGTCTCTAAGAGCCCCCATTGACCTAGGGTAGTTCACTATGTATGTCTTTTTATGATGTCATAGAGGAATCCAGCTCACTCATTCCTACCTCTCACTCTTCGACAAGACTCCAGCGATTGATGGCTGATGTCTGCTTCTGGGTGTCTCTATAGATTTCCATTAGATGCTCAATGAAGCCTCTCAGGAGAAAGTTATGCTAGACTCCTGTCTGAAAGCATAGCAGAGTGTTATTAGAAGTGATAGGGGTTGATTCTCTCCAATAGGGCCATTTGGGCCAGACATTGACTGCCCCTTGACTCAATCTCTGTTCCATCTTTTCCCCTGCATGTCTTGTAAATCTGACAAATTTCGGGTTGAAGGTTTATGGGTATGTTAACACCTTCACTCCACTGGAAGTCCTGAGCGGCTACAGGAGGTGGCCTTATCAGTCTCCATATCTACAGCTTCTAGGAGTCTCAGCTAGAGTCACCCCCATAGGCACACAGGCTTTTCCCAGAAATAACCCCCCTCAATAATTTCTTTTCTCTCTTCCAGCTCTCTCCTGTCCTGCTTCTCCACTACTGTTACCCATTCTCTCTCCCACACAGTTCCCTCCATTCATTCATCTCAGATCTCTATTTTATTTGCTTTTCTAAGTAAAATTCAGGCATCCTCCCTTGTGTCTTCCTTGTTACTTAGCTATCTTAGGTCTGTGGATTATAGCATGGTGTTCTTGTACTTTATGGGTAATATCCACTTATAAGTGAGTACACACAATGGATTTCTTTCTGGGTCTACATTACCTGACTCAGGATAATGTTTCCTAGTTCCATCGACTTCCCTGCAAATTTTATGCTATCTTTGTTTGCTAATAGCTGAAGAGTATTCTATTATATAAATGTGCCACATTTTATTTATTCATTCTTCAATTGTGGGGCACTTAGGCTGTTTCCAGTTTGGGACTATCATGAATAATGCTGCTATAGACATAGTTGAGCAGGCATTCTTAGCATATAGGGGATATATTTTGGGTATGTACATATGTGTGTGTGTGTGTATATGTGTGTATGTATATATATAAAATGTGTGTATGTGTATGTGTGTATATGTGTGCATGTGTATATGTGTGTATGTGTATGTGTGTATATGTATATATGTATTTATGTGTGTATGTGTGTATATGTATATATGTATGCATGTATATATATATATATATGTATTTATGTATATATGTGTATTAGTGGGGGTTCTCTAGAGTCACAGAATGTATGGATGGTTTCTATATAGTTAGGGAATTTGTCGATGACTTATAGTCTGTAGTCCAACTCCCCAACAATGGTTAGTAGCAGCTGTGAATGGAAATCCAAGGATCTAGCAGTTACTCAATCCCACAAGGCAAGCAGGTGAGGAAGAGTGAGAGAGTGAGTCTTCCTTCTTCCAATGTTCTTATGTAAGTCTCCAGCAGAGGGTATGGCCAGAGTAAAGGCATGTGCCACCGCGCCTTTAATCCCAGATAACCTTGAACTCAGAGATCTCTTTGTCTTAATCTTCTGGAATTCATAGTGACTATGCTTCAAGATATCCATGCCAAGATCCAGGTCAGAAACTTATATTTCTGAGCCTCCAGATTAAGATCATGGGTGAGTCTTCTAATTCTGGACTGTAGTTCATTCCAGATATAGTCAAGTTGACAACCAGGAATAGCCACTACAATTCACCCCTTGTCAACTTGACACAAATAATATCTCATGTCCACATGAAACAATAACAAGGTCATAAATATGCCTAACATGATATAACTATGTCTCGTACAATCGCAAACGCATTTGTAAATTTACAATGGAGCAATGTCCCTTGGTAACATTCTTTTGGTGCCTCAACTTAAATACCAATTGATGTTAAAGAAATTGAAAGACAAATGTATTCTTAACAAAATAAGACAGAAACATTCATATTACTTTATAATACCTTAGCTGGTATTTATAACTACCTTCCACTGCTAACCATTCCATACTTCCTTCACCCTTGCCAAGCACCTCAGCAGGTCCTGGCTCTTTTCCTGGAGGATAGACCCATAGCTTCATTCCTGATAGGTCTGCATCCTTTGTCATCCTGCTTGGATTAGGCTGTTGTAGTTTCCCATTGACTTTAATCAAAGAACATGGTAATACTAAGAGACGCCCTAAGGGGTCTCCTGCACTCCAGACATAATCCTGCTTACCTCCATTTTGGAGAGGCAATCCAATTTCCCCATGGTAACCTGAATCTATCACCCCTCCTAACACTGTTAGTCCTTTCTTAGCCTGATGGGTTAAGGGCATTAGAAGCCCAAAATGATCAGAGGGAAGTCCAAGCTTCCAGTTCAATGGAATATTTGTTGTGGCTCCATGAGGAGCACTCCCCCCTCTTGAACCAAAACTTCTAGGGTAGCAGAACCTAAAGTTGTGGGGACAGGAAGCAAAAATTTTCCTATAGGATCACTAGGAGTGATAGTGAGTGGAACTATTCCCTTTTCCATCCCTTGGTTCCTGGACTCATGGATCCTGGCTATGGGAGAAACTGTACCATATATTGGATGCTGGTTCAAAGCATATACTGCCTTTAAAAGAACTCTGCCCCACCCTCCATGCTGTTGCCACCTAATTGGCACTGTTACTGTGTCTTCAAATGGCCATTACATCTTTCTATCAGACCAGCTGCAGCAGGATGATAGGAAACATGGTAAGACCAGTGAATTCCATGATCATGGGCCCACTGTCACACTACTCTGGCTGTGAAATGAGTCTCTTGGTCAGAAGCAATACTGTGAGGAATAAAATGACAATAGATAAGGCATTCTGTGAGTCCATGGATGGGGGTTTTGCAAGGAGCATTACATTCAGGAAATGTGAATCCATAACCAGAAAAAGTATCTACTCCAGTAAAAACAAAATGTTGTCCTTTCCATGAGGGAAGTGATCCAATGTAGTCAACCTGCCACCAGGTTGCTGTCTGGTCACCTTGAGGAATGGTGCCATATCTGGGGCTCAGTGTTGGTTTCGGCCGTTGGCAGATCTGACATTATGCAGTGGCTGTTGCCAAGTCAGCCTTGGTGATTGGAAGTCCATGTTGTTGATCCCAAGCATAACCTTCATCTCAGCCACCATGGCCACTTTGTTCATTTGCCCATTGGGCAATGATGGGGATGGCTGGGGAAAGAGCCTGACTGTCCACTGATTATTGAACTCCTCCTCAGCTGAAGTCACCTTTTGGTGAGTATTTACATGGGACACAAATATCTTCACAACCTTTACACATTAGGAGAGATCTATCCACATACTTCTTCCCCAGATGTCTTTATCACCAATTTTCCAATTGTGACCTTTCCATGACCCTGACCATCCAGCCAATCCATTAGCCACAGTCCATGTGTCAGTGAACAATCATACATCTGGCCATTTCTTCTTCCAAACAAACTGTAATATCATGTGTACTTCCCGATGTTCTGCCCACTGTGAAGATTTTCCTTCAACTGTGTCTTTCAGGATTGTCCCAGATAGGGGTTGTAATGCTGCAGCTGTCCACTTCTGGGTGGTGCCTGTATAAAGTGAAAAGCCATCAGTAAACCAAGTCATAGTCTTCTCTTCTTCGGTCAACCTATCATAGGGAACACCCCATAAGACTATAGGCACATGTTTGGCAGAAGATGGCATTGTAACAAGAGTAGAAACCATAGGCATTTGAGCAACTTCCTCATGTAACTTACTTGTGCCTTCAGGACCTGCTCCGGCCTGATCACATATATACCACTTCCATTTGATAACAGACTGCTGCTGTACACGTCCTACTTTATGACTTGGAGGGTATGATAACACCCTGCTCATGATGGGCAGTTCAGGTCACATAGTAACTTGGTGTCTTATTGTCAAATGTTCAGTTTCCACTAATACCCAATAGCAGGCCAAGAGCTGTTTTTCAAAGGAAGAGTAGTTGTCTCCAAAGATGGTAGAGCTTTTGCTCCAAAATCCCAAAGATCTCTTCTGTGATTCACCTACAGGGGCCTGCCAGAGGCTCCAAACAGCATCTCTATCTGCCACCAACACCTCAAGTACCATTGGATCTGCTGGATCATATGGTCCAAGTGGTAGAGCAGCCTGCACAGCTGCCTGGACCTGTTGAAGAACCTTCTCTTGTTCCAGGCCCCACACAAAGCTAGCAGCTTTCCGAGTCACTTGGTAAATAGGCCTGAGTAACACACCTAAGTGAGGAATGTGCTGTCTCTAGAATCCAAATAGAACTTCTAAATGTTGTGCTTCTTTCTTAGTGGTGGGAGAGGCCAGGTGCAATAGCTTGTCTTTCACCTTAGAAGGAATATCTCTGCATGCCCCACAGCACTGTACTCCTAAGAATTTCACTGAGGTAGATGGTTCTTGAGTTTTGGTTAGATTTATTTCCTATCCTCTGATACACATATGTGTTACCAAGAAATTCAAAGTGGTTGTTACTTCCTGCTCACTTGGTCCAATCAGCATAATGTCATCAATATAGTGCAACAGTGTGATATTTTATGGAAGAGAAAAATGATCAAGATCCCTTCTAACTAAGTTATGACACAGGGCAAGAGAGTTAATATATTCTTGAGGCAAAACTGTAAAGGTATACTGCTGGCCTTGCCAACTGAAAGCAAATTGCTTCTGGTGGCCCTTATGGACAGCTACTGAGAAGAAGGCATTTGCCAGATCAATAGCTGCATAACAGGTTCCAGGAGATATGTTAATTTGCTCAAGTAACGAAACTACATCTGGTACAGCAGCTGCAATTGGAGTTACTATCTAATTTAGTTTTCGATAGTCAACTGTCATTCTCCATGATCCATCTGTCTTCTGCACTGGCCAAACAGGAGAGTTAAAGGGAGATGTGGTGGGAACCACCACCCTGCATCTTTCAAGTTCTTGATAGTGGCAGTAATTTCTGCAGTTCCTCCAGGAATATTATTCTGTTTTTGATTCATTATTTTCTTTGTCACAGGCAATTTTAAAGGCTTCTATGTTGCCTTTCCAATCATAATAGCCCTCACTCTACAGGTCAGGGAACCAATGTGAGAATTCTGCCAATGACTGAGTATATCTATCCCAATTATACATTCTGGAACTAGGGAAATGACCACAGGATGGGTATGGAAACCTACTGGACCTACTGTGAGTCGGACATCGGTCAAAACTCTATTAATCACCTGTCCTCCATAAGCTCCTACTCTAGCTGGAGGGCCACAATGTTTCTTGGGATCTACTGGGATCAGTGTCAATTCAGAACCAGTATCCAATAGACCCTGGAAAGTCTGATTATTTCCTTTCCCCTCAGTGTACAGTTACCATTGTAAAAGGTCTTAGATCCCTCTGGGGAAGAATTGGAGAAAGAATAACAGCAAAACATTTAAGTGTCTTATCAAGATTCCAAGGATCTTGTCCCCCCACTTCATTCAAGGGGTTCTGGATCTGCAAACTTGCTCAAGTCTGGAATTTGATTCACTGGCCGAGACTGCCTTTTGCCATGATCCAATGTAGCCTTTCTTTTGTTGTTTGAGAAGTTTTCTGCTTATATAGATCAAACTGATATGCAGTAGGTTTCCTATCTATTTCATGTCTGGAAACACCATGATTGATTGGCCAGTATCAAAGGTCCAAACGAGTCATGCCATTATAAATTCCACCTCTCTCATGCTGACCTTTACAAGGTATGTCATTATAAACATTGTTTTGTCTACCCTGTCCATTATAATAACTATGATCACCTTGTCTCTGGTGATTCAGTGCTGCCACCTGGCCCTTGTTACCTCTGGGCCCAATTAAACCCATTGAATTTAATTCATCTAATTGAGCAGCACCATTTCCAACCTTAAGTTCTGGCACAAGAAAAAGGGCAAGAACAAAACTCTTTAAATATGCTAGTGCCCATCACCAGTTTGTGTCTTAAAGAACTGGTAAAGGGCATATCTTCTGGACCTTCCCATTGTGGAGGATTAGGTTTTCCACAACATATTCACTCTAGCATTACAAGTTCCCTAAACCTTAAAATCCCTTCATCAACACTAAGCCAAGGGATATCAGACATCTTCAACTACTTTCCAGTAGGCCATCTTTTCATAAACACTTCAGCCAACCATTCAAACAAACTTCTGACAACTATTTTAACTGTGCAAGCTTCCATATTAAACCTAGAATCTCCACTCAGAGGGCCCATACTAAAAAACTCAGCCTGCTATAGTTTTATGTTCCTTCCAGCATTATCCGACACCCTTATAATCCATTCCCATGCATATTCCCCAGACTTCTGCTTGAATGAATTAGCAAACTCATTAAGCTCCTTTGCATTATACTGTATTTCCTCTTGGACTACACTTTCTACTTCCCATCTAGGGGCCTGTTTTGCCTTGAGTCTAGTTATAGGTCCAGAAGAAACTATTGGTGGGTCTTGAGAAACATCAGTATTGTCTTGTCTGCCATTTTCTTTAGCAAAAGTCACTGCTGGTTTATCAGGCTCTGAGGGATTAATTTCCTCATGTGGAGAAGGCATTATTTCAAGGGCTGGGGCTGAGGGTACTACTTCCTCAGGTGGAGCAAATCCTTGAAAATCTGAAGATTCAAAATTCTCAATTTCAATAGTATCTTCACACACATCCCCATCCCAAGTTATAGGATCCCATTCTTTGCCAATTAATGCCCTTACATTTACTGATGACATCCTCTGAGGTTGAGATCTTAATTTTTGTTGTAATTCAGCCAACCTTATAATGAGGGCTTCAGTTTGATTTTCTGTAACTTTAGCTCTATGGCTGCTAGAGAGAAGATTCTCTTTAAGGGCACGCTTAGAAACTTTTAGATTGTTTACTTGTGTCTGGAGCTGTTTGATTTTTTCACATAACTCCTTCCTTTCCTTCATTTTCCCCCCAGATGCTAAGAGCAACCAGCAAGCAAAATCATTTTCTGATTTTTTACCCAACTTGTTTAAAGTATTGTACACCACTGAATCACCTAATTCATCAAGATAATCAAAATCATTAGCATCACCTAATTCATCAAGATAATCAAAGGTATTAGCTTCTTTAAGCTTGAAATATAGTTTTAACAACAAGTCTTCATTCAATATTCTCTAAGCTCCCAAGAGGGAGAGAATCTGGAGAAATTTCAGTAGTTGAAGGTACTAGTTGATCAATCAACCAACTCCAAATTTTTAAAAGATTCATCCTATACTTCTGTTCCTCTAGAACCATCCCGCTTCTGGTACCAGCTTCTGTATTAGGGTTCTCTAGAGTCACAGAAGGTATGGGTAATCTCTATATAGTTAGGGAACTTGTTGATGACTTAAAACCTGTAGTCTAACTCCACAACAATGGTCAGCAGCAGTTGTGGATGAAAGTCCAAGGATTTAGCAGTTGTTTAGTCCCACGAGGAAAGCAGGCAAGGAAGAGTAAGAAGCTGAGTCTTCCTTCTTCCAATGTTCTTATGTAGGTCTCCAGCAGAGGATATGGCCAGATTAAAGGCTTGTGGAACCACCTTTAATCCCAGGTGACCTTGAACTCAGAGATCTACTTGTCTTAATCTTCTAGAATTCATAGTGACTATGCTTCAAAATCTCCACGCCAAGATCCAGGTCTGAAACTTGTATCTCTGAGTCTTCAGATTAGGATCATAAGTGAGCTTTCCAATTCTGGATTGTAATTCTTTCCAGATATAGGGAAGTTGACAACCAGGAACAGCCACTACAATATGTATATAGGTATATAGGTATGTGTGCATGTGTGTATTTGTATATGTGTATACATGCATGCATGCATACATGCATTTATGTATATATGTGTATATGTATAAATGTATATATGCATATGTGTATATGTGTATATGTATATATGTGTATATGTGCATATGTCTATATGTGCATGTGTATATGTACATATATATGTATATATGTAAATACATATATGTGTATACATGTATATATGTATATATATATGTGTGTCTACATATGTATATATGTATATATGTATATGTGTATATGTGTATACATATATATGTATGCCCATGAGTGGTATATCCGGGTCTTGGAATAGAACGTTTTTAAAGTGTTCTGAGAAACTCCAAAATTGATTTCCAAAGTGGTTGTACAAATTTGTGCTCCCACTAGTAATGGAGGAGTGTTCCCTTTGCTCCAAATCCTTGGCAGCATGTTCCATTATTTGAGTTTCTTATCTTAGCCATTCTGACTGGTAGAAGACGAAATCTATGAGTCGTTTGCTTTATTTTTCCATGATTATTACAAATATTGAACATTTTAAGTGCTCCTTAGGCATTAAATATTCTTCTGATGAGAATTCTCTGATAACCCTTGAATCTCATTTTTCAATTGTGTTATTTGGTTTGTTGTTTAATTTCCTGAGCTCTTTACATATTTTGGATATTAATTCTGTATCTGATGTAGGGTTAGTGAAGATTTTTCTCATTCTGTATGGTGCCATTTTGCCCTACTGAATGTGTCCTTAGACTTGCAAATGTTTTCAGTTTCAGTGGGTCCTATGTAACGTTTATCTTGGTTCCTGAGCTATTGATGTTCTGTTAAGGAATTTTCTTCCTGTGCCAATGTGTTCTAGGCATTTCCTTACTTTCTCTCCTATTAGATTTAGTTTGTCTGGCTCTGTTCCTGAATCGACTGCACTGAGGAGACAGGTACCCAGGTTCCTCCCAATATAACATCGCTTGGGACACAGCCTGTTGGGCTTCCATCTGCTCCCAAGAACAGGACAGCGCTGTGGTCATCTGGGCGCCAGCTCTGCTGTGGGCCATCTCCCCTGCAGAGTGATCTGTGCCGAGAGAGTGCAGACTGCACTCCGCCATCTTTGCTCCAGCATCAGGGCAGTTGGGACCTCCAGGCTCAAGGACAGACAGGCATAATATCTCTTGGGTCTCAGGCAGCTTGTGTGTAACCTGCTCCCAAGAGCTGCGAAGGTCTGCAGTAACCAACGTGCCAGCTCTGCTGTGGGACTTCTGCCCTGCAGAGGGATCTCCCCCCCGCCCGGGAGAGATCACACACCCCTGCACAGGGCAGGACATACCAGCCTCCCTTTGGCAACCTCTGCTCCAGAAATCCACCACGCTTAGCTTTGGATTCCCCAATATAACATCACTTGGGGAAAGGCACATCAGGGCTCCAAAGTCACTCAGGAGCAGGGCAGGCCCCAGAAATCAGTGCCACGGGAATCCCGATAATCCAGGGGGGTCAGAAATAGCTTTGCAGGCTCACAGGAGGTCCAACCAACAGCCAGTGACAGCAGGACCAACTAACACCAGAGGTAACAAGATGGCAAAAGGCAAACGTAGGAACATTACTATCAGAAATCAAAGTAATATGGCACCATAGGAACCCAACTCTCCAACAGCAGCAAATCCTGGATACCCCACCACACCCGAAAGATAAGATCTGGATTTAAAATCATTTCTCATGATGCTATTAGACGATTACAAGAAGGACACAAATAAATCTCATAAAGAATTACAGAAAAAAAAAGAATTACAGGATATCATGAATCAACTGTTAGAAGCACTTACAAAGGAAACAAAAAAATCACTGAGAGAAATGCAGGAGAACATGGGTCAACAGATGGAGGCCCACAAGGAGGCAACACAAAAATTGCTTAAAGAAATGAATCAACGGGTAGATGCACTTTCAAAGGAATCACAAAAATCACATAAAGAAATGCAGAAGAATATGGGTCAACAAGTGGATGCCCATAGGGAGGCAACACAAAAATTGCTTAAAGAAATGAATCAACGGATAGATGCCCTTATAGAGGAAACAAGAGAATTGCTTAAAGAAATGCAGGAGAAGATGGATCAACAGATAGAAGCCCATGAGGAGGAAACACAAAAAATCACTTAGAGAAATACAGGAGAAATTGGGTCAACAGGCAGAAATCCTGAAAGAGGAAATGCAAAAATACCTTGAAGAAATACAGGAAAATACAAACAAAGAAGTGAAGGGTCTCAGCAAATCCATCCAGGATCTAAAAAAGGAGGTAGAAACAACTAAGAAATCACAAAGGGAGACAACTTTGGAGATAGAAAACCTTGGGAAGAAAACAGGAGTCATAGATGCAAACATCAGCAATAGAATACAAGAGATGGAAGAAAGAA
The DNA here is from genome assembly GCA_036184795.1 of Tokudaia tokunoshimensis. Lineage (NCBI taxonomy): Eukaryota > Metazoa > Chordata > Mammalia > Rodentia > Muridae > Tokudaia > Tokudaia tokunoshimensis. The sequence continues at coordinate 68,749,491 of BTHU01000015.1, forward strand.
TCTCAGGTGCTGAAGATACCATAGAAAGCATCGACTCAACAGTCAAAGAAAATGCAAAATGCAAAAAACATGTAACCCAAAACATCCAGGAAATTCAGGACACAATGAGAAGACCAAACCTAAGGATTATAGGTATAGATGAGAGTGAAGATTTGCAACTTAAAGGGCCAGTAAATATCTTCAACAAAATTATGGAGGAAAACTTCACTAACCTAAAGAGAGAGATGCCGATGAACGTACAAGAAGCCTACAGAACTCCAAACAGACTGGACCAGAACAGAAATACCTCCCATCACATAATAATCAAAACATCAAATGTACTAAACAAAGAAAGAATATTAAAAGCAGTAAGAGAAAAAGGCCAAGTAACATATAAAGGAAGACCTATCGGAATCACATCAGACTTCTCAGCAGAGACTATGAAAGCCAGAAGATCCTGGGCAGACCTCATGCAGACAATAAGAGAACACAAATGCTAGCCTAGACTACTATACCCAGTAAAACTCTCAATCACCATAGGTGGAGAGACCAAAATATTCCATGATAAAACCAAATTTACACAATATATGTCTACAAACCCAGCCCTGCAAAGGATAATAGGTGGAAACCACCAATACAAGGAAAGAAACAACACCCTGGAAGAAACTAGATATTAACCTTCTTGCATCAAACCCAAAAGTAGAGAACCACTCAAACATAAAGATAGCCTCAAGAATAGCAGGTGGCAATAATCACTATTCCTTAATCTCTCTTAACATCAATTATCACAATTCCCCAATAAAAAGACATAGACTAACAGACTGGATACGTAAACAGGACCAAGCATTTTGCTGCGTGCAGAAAACACACCTCAGTGTCAAAGAAAAACACTACCTCAGAGTAAAAGGCTGGAAAACAATTTTACAAGCAAATGGTCCCAAGAAACGGGCCAGAGTAGCCATTCTAATATCAGATAAAATTGACTTTCAACCTAAAGTCATCAAAAAAGACGCAGAAGGACACTACATACTGATCAAAGGAAAAATCCACCAAAAAGAACTCTCAATTCTGAATATCTATGCTCCAAATGCAAGGGCACCCTCATTCGTAAAAGAAACTTTACTAAAGCTCAAAGCACACATTGCACTTCACACAAAAATAGTGGGTGACTTCAACACCCTGCTCTCTGAAATGGATCTTTCAGGAAAGCAGAAACTAAACAGGGACACAGTGAATCTAATTGAAGCCTTGGACCAAATGGAACTAACAGATATATATAGAACATTTCATCCTAGAGCAAAAGAATCCACCTTCTTCTCAGAACCTCATGGTACCTTCTCCAAAATCGACCATATAATTGGTCACAAATCAGACCTCAACAGATAAAAGAAGATCTAACTAATCCCATGCCTCCTATCAGATCACTATGGAATAAGGGTGGTCTTCAATGGCAACAAAAACAACAGACAACCCACATACACAAGGAGGCTGAACAATGCTCTGCTCAATGAAAACTTGGTCAAGGAGGAAATAAAGAAAGAAATCAAAGACTATTTAAAATTTAATGAAAAGGAAGGCACAACATACCCTAATTTATGGAACACAATGAAAGCGGTGCTAAGAGGAAAATTCATAGCCCTGAGTGCTGCCAAAAAAAAAAAAAAAACGGGAGACAGTATACACTAGCAGCTTAATGGCACACCTGAAAGCCCTGGAAAAAGAAGAAGCAAATACACCCAAGAGGAGTAGAAGGCAGGAAATCATCAAATTCAGGGCTGAAATCAATCAAGTAGAAATAAATAAAACCATACAAAGAATCAACAAAGTGAGGAGTTGGTTCTTTGAGAAAATCAACAAGATAGATAAGCCCTTAGCCAGACTAACCAGAGGGCACAGAGACAGTATCCAAATTAACAAAATCAGAAATGAAAAGGGAGAGATAACAACAGAAACTGAGGAAATTGAAAAAATCATCAGATCCTACTACAAAAGCCTGTATTCAACACCACTAGAAAATCTCGTGGAAATGGACAATTTCCCTGACAGATACCAAATACCAAAATTACATCAGGATCAATTAGGCCATCTAAACCGTCTTATAACCCCTGAAAAATTGAAGTCATCATTGGAAGTCTTCCAAACAAATAAAGCACAGGTCCAGATGGTTTTAGTGCAGAATTCTATCAGACCTTCAAAGAAGACCTAACACCAATACTCTTCAAACTGTTCCACAAAATAGAAACAGAAAGACCACTACCCAACTCGTTCTATGAAGCCACAATTACGCTAATACCAAAAGCACACAAAGATCAGACAAAGAAAGAGAATCTCAGGCCAATCTCTCTTATGAATATCGATGCAAAAATACTCAATAAAATTCTTGCCAACCGAATCCAAGAACACATCAAAACAATCATTCACCACGAACAAGTAGGCTTCATCCCAGGGATGCAGGTTCAATATAAGTAAGTCCATCAATGTAATCCACTACATAAAAAATCTCCAAGAAAAAACCCACATCGTCATTTCATTAGATGCTGAGAAAGCATTTGACAAAATTCAGCATCCTTTCATGCTAAAGGTCTTGGAAAGATCAGGAATTCGAGGCCCATATCTAAACATAGTAAAAGCAATTTACAACAAACCGGCAGCCAACATCAATCTAACTGGAGAGAAACTTGAATCAATCCCACTAAAATCAGGGACTAGACAAGGCTGCCCTCTCTCTCCATATCTTTTCAATATAGTACTTGAAGTTCTAGCTAGAGCAATTAGACAACAAAAGAAGGTCAAAGGGATACAAATTGGAAAGGAAGAAGTCAAACTATCACTATTTGCAGACAATATGAAAGTATACTTAAGCGACCCAAAGAACTCAACCAGAGAACTCCTACAGCTGATAAACAACTTCAGCAAAGTGGCCGGATATAAAATCAACTCAAGCAAGTCAGTAGCCTTCCTATACTCAAAGGATAAGCAGGCTGAGAACGAAGTAAGAGAAATGATACCCTTCATGATAGCAACAAAGAATATCAAGTATCTTGTTGTGACTCTAACCAAACAAGTGAAAGATCTGTATGACAAGAACTTCAAGTCTTTGAAGAAAGAAATTGAAGAAGACCTCAGAAGATGGAAAAATCTGCCATGCTCATGGATTGGTAGGATTAATATAGTAAAAATGACCATCTTGCCAAAAGCAATATACAGATTCAATGCAATCCCCATCAAAATCCCAACTCCATTCTTCATAGATTTAGAAAGAGCAATTCAAAAATTCATCTGGAATAACAGAAAACCCAGGATAGTTAAAACTATTCTCAAGAGTAAAAGAACTTCTGGGGGAATCAATATCCTTGACCTCAAACTGTACTACAGAGCAATAGTGTTAAAAACTGAATTGTATTGGTACAGTGACAGGCATATAGATCAATGGAACAGAATTGAAGAGCCAGAAATGAATCCAAACTTCTATGGTCACTTGATCTTTGACAAAGGAGCTAAAACCATCCAGTGGAAAAAAAGATAGCCTTTTCAACAAATGGTGCTGGCTCTGCTGGAGGTCAACATGCAGAAGAATGCAAATTGACCCATTCTTATCTCCTTGCACTAAGCTCAATTCCAAGTGGATCAAGGACCTTCACATAAAACCAGACACTCTGAAACTAATAGAAAGGAAACTAGGGAAGAACCTTGAACATATGGGCACAGGGGAGAATTCCTGAATAGAACTCCAATAGCTTATGCTCTAAGATCAAGAATTGACAAATGGGACCTCATTAAATTACAAAGGTTTTGCAAGGGAAAAGACACTGTCAAAAAGCCTAAGCAGCAACCAACTAACTGGGAAATGATCTTTACCAACCCTACATCCGACAGAGGGCTAATATCCAATATATACTAAGAACTCAAGAAAAAGAAGGGGTTCTTTTCAGAGAAGGGAAGAAAAAATATAATGAAGAATATGATGAAAGAACATTATTCAGAAATATGTCTGTATGTACTTTACATATAAAAGTTTGTCATCAAGCTTATGGTTTGCTCTATATATTGACATTATAGGTTGTCAGAATTTCTCCATGAACTGCATGCTCCAATCTTTCCAAGTATATATGGTTTTCTATACATACTAAATAATCACTCAATACATGTCAGGGTGAAATATCAGGTTACTATATTTAACTTTTTCTCTTTTAACTATAAAACACCTTTCACTTACTTTATTTCCTCTCAAGATTAAACAGCCTAATATTTGTGATAGTGTCATTAAATTGTAAAATTTACCAAAATAATCTGCTACTTAACAAGAACATTATTTTCTGGTTCCATGAAATCATTTATTCATGAAGTAAATGAGGATATTTTCCCCACACTCATGTATAGATGAGTAAATGGGAAACAAGAAGATAAGAATTGTCCAAGGTTACAAATCTGAATTATTTTGTACTAAATAATGTTTCTTGAGATTTTTGTTTTAGATTAATATAAAACCTTTCTTACAAAGAAAAAATTATTACTTCATGTATTATTGAGAGAGGAAAGATTATATTTGAAAATATTTTCAACTCAGACAATCTTGATACATTTGACATTTTAACTGTCCTATCTTTATCCCATGTAATGAATGGATTAGGTAATTACTTTACACTGGAGATTTTGTTACATGGCTTGATATTAAAATTTGGGGAAACTGATTTGGCTGGTAAATTAGAAAAGGAAGTTAGGTGGAATAACAAAAGGAAATTGAAAAATGGGATTCCATTTTTGTCCAGACGCAGGTTACAAAATTAAATGTCTACATTGTTAAGTTTTAAAAGTGATGTCATTCATATTATACACGTAACTATTTCCATATTGATTCATTGTAGGGTATCTTATTTTTCTTTAATGCTACTTGATATAACATTTCTCTTCTTATATTGTTATTAATAAAGAGGATGAGATTTCAGAGTTCATTTCAACCATTCATAGTACCTATTTCTTTAGAATAGAGATAAGAGGAAGTCTACATGCTGTAATGCATTCTGTGTAAATACATTCTGTAGAAAAAAAGATGCCCACTTTGTCTTGATACTACACAAACAGCTAGCATGTTTCAAGCAATGATACCAATATGAGAGGGGATAAAAAATCTAAGAAGAATTCCATAATCAATAGAAATGAAAACAAGCTAAAATTAGTTTGTCATGTTTTATATATCTAAAAATGATTATTAGTAACTACGCTTGTCCCCAGTTTGAAATAACTGTTTTATATTCTTGTGTTCCACATGTTGAAGGAGAACCAAGCCATGAGTTATTCGCTGACCTCCATATTTTACCAAGGCCAAAATACAGATATGTGAACATATGTATATACACACACAATCACACAATAATAATAATAATAATAATAATAATAATAATAACAACAACAACAAATTTAAAATACTTCAATATTCTAAATTCAATCATAATCTAATAATAGACATTGTGTTCTTTGAAAGTATGAATAGTTTAGGATTAAGTAGCTATCTTTAGCTTTTCCTCAATTTTTGTTACTTCTTAAAAAAAAGAGATGAACACACATAATGAAATTAAAGCTTAACTGTGTATGTGAGACTGTGAGTGTGGCACTTTTACAATACAATAAGTAAGGGCAAGAAGCCAAAAATTGTTATTTTTCATAATATATTAAAGTTAAGACAAGTAAACCTTTCATTTTATTTAACCTGACTGAAATTTGCAATCAGAATGTCTGCAATGAAAATTATTTTTATACTCATTTATTATATTTGTTTTTTGCCCTAAACGGTATGACAGGCTAAGCATTATTATTCCATGATAAATAATTATTGCCCTCATAACCATTGTATCTATTTTCTTTAAAAAGTTTTCTGAGTTTTAGCCAGCTTTAGGAAATATTTTGAAAAAGAATCATTATTCACAACACTTCAGAAAATATTGAGTGTACATTTGCATCCTAAATTCATAAAAATCAAAGATTTTGCATTTGAAATTAAATCTGATTAACATTCATTCAGAGTATATTTGCAACAACTATTCCTTACATGATAATCATAACATAATATAACTAACTGAATTAACCAAAAATATACAAAAACCCCAGTGTTTAAATGCATAAATATCCAGACTTGTCTAAAGTTCATATAAAACGTAAAGTATTTAATATTTAGGCATCTGTAAAGAACAGCTAGCCTAATTAATTTATAAAAGTGAATACTATTTAAATATTTACTGTTTACTTAAGACATTGATTGTTCAGAACACATTTGTGAATTAAAATTATTTCTAAAATATGGAGTTCTGGGAAGTAAGCCAAGGTCATGGGTTTGATGCAAACCAAGCAGGCTAATAATAAGAACTCTTATATTACCTGAACTGAATTATTCAGCTGTAATCAATAGTGTCTAACTTTTTAAAGTTCATCACACATCTACAATATAATATTATGTTCAAAAGCTATGTTTTCTTCAGGAAGAATTGCTACATATTTTAATAATCTGGTAATAGCATTCCTCATTGTTGAATTATATTCTTGGATGATATTGATAATTAGTTTGCTGTGAAAGAGAGGATAGATTTGAAGTCTTCATAAAATAAGACAATATTAAGGCACAACTTTCAGTTAGTTGACATATAAAATTTACATACTTATGGCTTTTGTTATTTTATATTGATATTTAATAAATGCATTTATTTCTCCTTATCTACCCCTAATGCATCTTCATTTGGTCAAGAATTTACTTTGTTATTGAGAATGAATGATAACTTTTGCCCTGAATAGAGCAAAATTATAATATAATTTATTATAATATTATAATAGAGATTAGGCTTGCAAAACATGGATTATTTGATTCACTTATTAATTGCTTTTGCTTCTTGATAATACATAAACATCTTAGACAATAGTATAGATTTCTACACATTTAAAGGAACGAGCCATATGATAAACAGAAAATTGACACGAGAGAGCTATTGTAAGATACAGGAACACATTACAGAATTTTCTGCTTCACTATAATATTCCAATAAAAGATGATGTTTCAATAAAAGAATGCAAAATATTTCAACAGCTATAATTTAAAGATGTTTTTAAAACTCAGGTCGATGTGTGTGTAATCATTAGATTAAAAAGTATAATTCACACATATTGCTCCCAAAATCTTTAATGGAAAATACCACTTCAGTGTTGTATGCTGCCTACATTTTCTTAGTTTATTCAAAACACTGAAGTTTTGATTCTATAAAAAGATTAAATAAATACTTTTTTAAATTTCCTGAGTTTGAATTCAAAATATGTTACTTCATAAATGAATAAAGGAAATAATATTTATTGAACAACTAAATTGTACCTGATAATTGTTCAAACTATTCCTACGAGAATCCATAAAGAATGGATGAACATATTAAAAATGCTATTGACAGTACATTTATGATTTCAAACACATGCTTCAATTCATTTTTCTTCCCTTTTTTAAAAAGTACTTATTAAATCTCTTCTATCTGTCAAAAAAATCAATTCTGGGCTCTGTAAAAGTGAATAAGAATATGCTATTGCATAGCTTTTCAATACAGCAGAATTCCAAACAGAATAGAAACAAAGAAAGTCAGTTGTCCACAAATTTTATGCAGAAATCATAAGACATGATGCTATATTAACAAGTGGCAGGAAGGCATGTGAAGATGTCATGGTGAGTGAAGAACTCTGTGGGTGACCAATAGTTTTTAATACATACTCCATTAATATCTTTTCGAAAAAATGGCTCATAGTGCATCCGCCTTTGTTCTTTTAGGTCTGTGAAGCCACTAAAACAACTCACATTGCATCCTTATATTTTGCATAGATGAGAAATTCTATTTTTTTTGAACTCTTGTTTTCAGAGTTTTTTCCCACAGCTTTAAGGGCTGTCTTGAAAGTCATAGCATTTATTATTTTACTTGAAGACACTCTGCAAACCTTTACCACCTTGACTCCTAATATTTCTGTTTTTATTATTGGATACTTTATTTACATTTCAAGTGTTATCTCCCTTCCGTGTTCCCCTCTAGAAACCCTCTACCCATCCTTCCTCCCCCTGCTTCTATGACGATGCTCCCCTACACACCCACTCCTGCCACCCCCACCCTGGCATTCCCCTATCCTGGGGCATTTAGCCTGCAGAGGTCCAAAGGCCTCTCCTCTCATTGATGCCGAACAAGGCCATACTCTGCTACATATGCAGCTGGGGCCATGGGTTCCTCCGTGTGTACACTTTGGTTGGTGGTTTAGTCCCTGGAAGCTCTGGGGGAATCTGGTTGGTTGGTATTGTTGTTCTTCCTATGGGTTGCAACCCCCTTTAGCTCAGTACAATGGTTGTCTGTTTATCACAGAGTACTTAACTTTGGCAGGGAGAACATTCCCAGATAACCATGGCAGGGAGAATATTTCCTGAAGAAGGAACTTAAAGTAAATTATATACATGATTATACAATCTAGCCTTAGGCATAGCAACCATCAGTACACATGGAGGCCCACAGAATAGGCTAGTTCTACTCCAAGGTCAGAAACTATGTCACAATATTCATTTCAATTGGCCATGCAGGACTTTGCATGTGTGTGAGTATTTACCTAGATCTGTGTAGATATGATATCAATGGAATATTTTATGAGGAACTGTCTGCCTCTGACAAAATTTTATCTGTAAATTAATGAAGTTACATAAAGTGGATAGATCAGTACAAATTAAGGGATTAAATAATATGACATTGAAAAATTAGGAGAATAAAGAAGAATTGAAAGAGTTGATAAGGATAATATAAATATTTAGCTAATTAAACAAGCATCAAATAATGTGGATCATTTGTTTTAGGGAAATAAAGAGTTTTACTTTAACTATAAATAATTCCTTTTAAAGATTTCTGTAGCAATGTTTATAAGGCCATACCTTTATTCCATGACCATGGAGAGTGCCAATTTCAGTCAAATTACATAATGGATTTAGAATCATTATGATTATGTTGCTTTTCTTCTTTAGTTTAAATGCATTTTGAAGAAGTTTCAGCTATAGAAAATATATTCTGCAAGAAATGCAAAAGATAACAAACAAAAAGCTTAATTATGGAATTATATGTAGTACTTTGTAACTATTTACATGATCTTCAGACACACTAAAAATGCATTTGTGGTCACACCCCTTTGACTAAAGTAAGTCTTTCAAAACAGCATCCCTTACCCGTCTTTCCTCTTGAGAGTTAGGAGCATCCTGTCTTTGACTCCTTCTGTCAAATCTTTCTCTGATTTATCACTTTGTCTACCCCTCAATTAGATGCCAATTAAAATGGTTACACCCTTCTACAAACTAGTCTTGCTTACATTGTTTGGGACTAAAGATTGTAAGAAGATTGTGTGTATAATCAAGGTATAGCTTCCAAATCTACTATTGTTGTAGATGATAAAATCCTGAAAATGGAAAAAAATGTGTAAGTTATGTACCACAAAAATTAAATTTCTGAGCAAAGTAGTCTTAAAGTACTTATCAAAAAATGAGCTGGACAGTGGTGGCGCATGCCTTTAATCCCAGAACTTGGGAGGCAGAGACAGGTGGATTTCTGAGTTCGAGGCCAGCCTGGTCTACAAAGTGAGTTCCAGGACAGCCAGGGCTACACAGAGAAACCCTGTCTCAAAACAAACAAACAAACAAACAAAAAACAAACGAGTTTTACTTGGCTTATATATCAAGATTTTAAAAGTCCAAGATAAGAATACTATTCCCTGAAAGGCTTCTGTGAAAGTTTGTTGTCTACATGCCAAGTGAGAAATAAATGAAAAGGCTGGTAATGATATCATGAAGCAATATCCATGCTGCATAAGGATACCAATAATCTCGCCCAGATAAAATTGTCTAAATAGTACTACCTTTTGGAGCAAGAATTCAACGAATGCAAACTTAGGGAGATGTTTAACTGCTAAACAATAATAATACATGCTGGTTGTTTTGCACATAGGGAAGACAAATCAAACCAAATGGGGTTGTGGGTACTAAATTTTCCAAAACAGATGGAATACTATGGAGAAAATTAAGTGAAATTTCAGGGCTTATAATAAAGCAGGGAAAGGTGCTATAAAATATTGCAGAAGATGATAACAAATGAATCCTTCAGATTTGGATTGTACAAGTCTAACATAACCAAAAGATACACAGGAGTAGAAATAAAAAGGTCTTTAAAATGTGTGTCTCACAGCTTCAGTTAATAAAGAGTCATAACCAAAGTACTGACTAATAGTGATGGCGTTGGGGGAAGACAAAGGTATGAATTTATAAATCTTGCTTTTATTAAAATTATGGAACATTTTTTTTTCAAATAGAATAAAGCAACCTGACAGGCTTTCCTGGCTTATGCTTTGTTTGTTGAGAAATGTCTATTTGTACTTCAGGATGCTAGAAATATTTACGGTAGTGGTAATACTTCTGTAATTTAATGTTACAAGTTATGAGCGTTTCAGTTCCATTGTTCTATGCAATAAAACATTGCATACCTCTTTAATGGAAATTTGCATCACAATGGAAAGAATATAAATATGCTTAGTGGTTTGAAAATTATTTTTGCAGGTAGTCACCCTTTTTTATATTTTGGAATAAAACTCCAAAACTAAAACCAAAGCTTTTATGTCCTTGCTGACCTTGATGTGATACCTGGTTATAATTATACTGAATAATCGATGGAAATAGAAAACATCAGAGACAAACATATACAATTTTGTGTGATACATAATCTTAAATAGTTCAGTTTATTTTCCACCTGTGGTTGTTGAAAATACTATTCCTACCAAGTTTCACAAAGTCTGAATGATACTCAGGGCATATTCTCTTTTGTTTTTGATCACACAGTGGTTTGAAATGGCTTAAGATCTTATGCTTAAGCTCCACCCACTATGGAAGAGAGACCTTCCTAGATGAAGGAAAAGACAGTCTCTTCCTGGCTGCCCTCAGATCAAGATATAGAACTCTCAAATCCTCCAGCATCATGTCTGAATCCCTGCTGTTATGCTTTTAGTCATGATGATAATGGACTGCACCTCTGAAACTATAAGCCAGCTCCAAACAAATATTTTCCTTTATGTGAACTATCCTGGTCAAGGTGTCTCTTCATAGTAATGGAAACCATAAATGAAACAGAAGTTGGTACTAGGTACTGGGATATTGCTATGATTGACTTGACCATGTTTTGTTTGAAGAAATATGGATGTCAGATTTTGAAAAGCATTTAAATGCTTTAAGTGGAGCCTAATGGTCGATCCTAACAGCAATATGGAAGACACTGGTGCTGAGGGTGATTTTAATTGTGGGGACCAGGCTCGAGAGGTTTCAGAGGAGAAGAATGTTAGTATGTGACCTCGAGACTGTTTTTGTGGTATTTTGGTAAAGAATGTGACTGTTTTTCACTCTTAAGAGTCAGCCTGAGGCTAAAGTGAAGAGATTTAGGTTAATTAGCAAAGGAAATATCAAAACAGTACTGTATAAATTCTGTGTGTGTTTTCTAAAGTTCATTCTTATGTAGAGCATTTTAATGAAAAGGAGCCAATTGAGGAAGGAAAAATACAAAATGTATGATTCAGTAGTGTAGTCATGAATTTTTCAGCCATACAGTATTTTAAGAACAAAATAAGATAACATAGACTGACATAGAAGCCTCATCTATGCATAGAAAGAAGTAATTCCATCCAATTATATTAAACATGAATAAGAAAACAACTTGTGAGAAAAACAAACCAAGAACAGTAATATATAAACATTGCATTACACTATTTTGACTCATTATCCAGCTGTTAAGGCAAACTGTGAAAAAGTTTCTAAATATAGCAACATTTTTTGTGTTGATATGGATTGATGATATTGCAAGCACATTTAGTATAATGCAACCCAAATAGAGGAGAATGCATGTTTGGTATTGCAGCAACAAAATAACCAGTCTTCTAAGAGAAAAAGTAGTGAAAAAAAGGGTCAAGGAATAGTGAAATCTATAATTTGAGATTGAGATAAGAAGTGATGTTTTAAACAGTACATACTTACATAAATGCACCACTATGCTATATCTGCTTTTTTTTATAGGTATTATAAAACAATATTCCATGGAAACACATAAGTGATTCAAGATTTATTATGATTTCTATTTTCAGAATATTTCAGTCCATCATGGCAGAGATCAGTGAAGCAGTATAGTGAATGGTAGCAAAAAATGTGCACAGGAGGCTCGTTACATTGCATTTAACAAGGAAGAAGCTAGAAAAAGAAGATAAGTTTCACATGTTTATTCCTCAAAGATTGACCAGAAGTGACCTACTTTTTATGAGCATGAAGACATCTCCTGAAGCTGCAAAAAGTTCCAAAGTTGTACCTTCAGATGGGAAACAAGCATGTAGTATATAAGATAATAACGTTATAAATTCAAGCCAAGCATGTTGGTAAGCATGTTTAAACCTAAAAAGATCATGTTTCTATATTAACTGCCCAAGTATCCTAACAATCTCTCCTCAGAGATTTATTTGTTACTTTATGCATCATGACATCAGTTTCACTTGGATATCAAAACAACCCAACTCCCTCATTGAATATATACAATTTTTCACAGAATTTGTTTATACCTTTTGTTTTCTCCTTTCTAAACATTCAGTGAGTTTAATGACATCTTTATATTTTATTTCAACAAATGTTCTAGTAAAAATGAATTTAAATCTGTAATTTAAAATGATATAATATATGACAAATAGAAAAATAAATCATATAAAAATATTAAACCTACATAGAAAGTAATACCTATTAAATTTGTTTGGAAAAGTGATTTTTTTCTTAGTTTTTGAAAAATTATGATAAAAAATGTGTAGACGACTTTTGAACACAGCCATTAGAGGTTTTTTGTTTTGTTTTGTTTTCACCATTCACATTTTAAAAGGAAAATATAACTGGACACCAACAAAAACTAAGATTCTTTGAGCTTATATATTTGGAGAAATAAATACCTCTCTGAATTTATGATGTTTTGTCATTATGATAAGAATTATTAGTATGAGTTTTCTTTCTTTGTCATGGTAATCATTCCAGATTTACAAACAAGTTGCTGAGGAAACCTTCATTTTGAGGGTTAATGTTTAATCACCATTATTACATGCCTCTTCCTCATTAGATCAATATTTCAAGAGGTCTAATGCAGTGTGAAAGCAACTGCATTCATCAAATTGGAAATGTATTGTGGCTATTGTCAGTGTAACCACCCTTTTTTTTTTTTTTTTTTTTTTTTTAATTTTATTTTATTTTATTTTTTTAATTTACATTCCAAATCACTTCCCCTTTCCCGTTTCCTCCCTCCCCGAAAGTCCCATAAGCCCCCTTCCCTCCCTCTTTTCTCCGTTCAACCCCCTCTCATTACTCTGTCCTGGCGTTCCCCTACATCCAGTCTTTCCAGGACCAGGGGTCTCTCCTTCCATCTTTTTAGAAATCTATTGATATGCTGATTGTGTCTAGGGTATTCTGAGATTCTGGGTCAATATCCCCTTATCAGTGACTTCATACCATGTGTGATCTTTTGTGATTGGGTTACCTCACTAAGGATGATATTTTCAAGTTCTGACCATTTGCCTAGGAATTTCGTGAATTCATTGTTTTTAATTGCAGAGTAGTATTCCATTGTGTAAATATACCACATCTTCTGAATCCATTCCTCCGTTGAGGGACATCTGGGTTCTTTCCAGCTTCTGGCTATTATAAATAAGGCTGCTATGAATATAGTGGAGCATGTGTCCTTATTGCATGCAGGTAAAGTCTCTGGGTATATGCCCAGGAGTGGTATAGCCGGATCCTCCGGAAGTGTCATGCCCAGTTTTCTGAGGAGCCGCCAGACTGCTTTCCAGAGTGGTTGTACCAGCCTGCAATTCCACCAGCAGTGGAGGAGTGTTCCTCTTTCTCCACATCCTCGCCAACAACTGCTGTCTCCTGTGTTTTTGATCTTAGCCATCCTGACTGGTGTGAGATGGAATCTCAGGGTTGTTTTGATTTGCATTTCCCTAATGACTAAGGATGATGAACATCTCTTTAGGTGCTTCTCAGCCATTAGATATTCTTCAGGTGAGAACTCTTTGTTTAGCTCTGTACCCCATTTTTTAATAGGGTTACTTGCCTCTCTGGAGTTTAACTTCTTGAGTTCTTTGTATATCTTGGATATTAGCCCTCTGTCGGATGTAAGGTTGGTAAAGATCATTTCCCAGTTAGTTGGTTGCCGCTTTGTCTTTTTGACAGTGTCTTTTGCCTTGCAAAAACTTTGTAATTTAATGAGGTCCCATTTGTCTATTCTTGATCTTAGAGTATAAGCTATTGGAGTTCTGTTCAGGAAATTCTCCCCTGTGCCCATATGTTCAAGGTTCTTCCCTAGTTTCCCTTCTATTAGTTTCAGTGTGTCTGGTTTTATGTGGAGATCTTTGATCCACTTAGAATTGAGCTTAGTGCAAGGAGATAAGGATGGGTCAATTTGCATTCTTCTGCATGTTGACCTCCAGCTGAGCCAGCACCATTTGTTGAAAAGGCTATCTTTTTTCCACTGGATGGTTTTAGCTCCTTTGTCAAAGATCAAGTGACCATAGGAGTGTGGATTCATTTCTGGGTCTTCAATTCTGTTCCATTGATCTACATGTCTGTTACTGTACCAATACCATGCAGTTTTTAACACTATTGCTCTGTAGTACAGCTTGAGGTCCGGGATACTGATTCCCCCAGAGGTTCTTTTACTCTTGAGAATAGTTTTAGCTATTCTGGGTTTTCTGTTATTCCAGATGAATTTTTGAATTGCTCTTTCTAACTCTATGAAGAATTGAGTTGGGATTTTGATGGGGATTGCATTGAATCTGTGTATTACTTTTGGTAAGATGCTCATTTTTACTATATTAATCCTGCCAATCCATGAGCATGGCAGATTTTTCCATCTTCCGAGGTCTTCTTCAATTTCTTTCTTCAGAGACTTGAAGTTCTTGTCATACAGATCTTTCACTTGTTTGGTTAGCGTCACGCCAAGATACTTAATATGGTTTGTGGCTATCGTAAAGGGTATTATTTCTCTTACTTCTTTCTCAGCCTGCTTATCCTTTGAGTATAGGAAGGCTTCTGACTTGCTTGAGTTGATTTTATATCCGGCCACTTTGCTGAAGTCGTTTATCAGCTGTAGGAGTTCTCTGGTGGAGTTCTTTGGGTCGCTTATGTATACTATCATATCGTCTGCAAATAGTGATAGTTTGACTTCTTCCTTTCCAATTTGTATCCCTTTGACCTCTTTTTGTTGTCTAATTGCTCTAGCTAGAACTTCAAGTACTATATTGAAAAGATATGGAGAGAGAGGGCAGCCTTGTCTAGTCCCTGATTTTAGTGGGATTGCTTCAAGTTTCTCTCCGTTTAGATTGATGCTGGCTACTGGTTTGCTGTAAATTGCTTTTACTATGTTTAGATATGGGCCTTGAATTCCTGATCTTTCCAAGACCTTTAGCATGAAAGGATGCTGAATTTTGTCAAATGCTTTCTCAGCATCTAATGAGATGACCATGTGGTTTTTTTCTTTGAGATTGTTTATGTAGTGGATTACATTGATGGATTTCCTTATATTGAACCATCCCTGCATCCCTGGGATGAAGCCTACTTGATCGTGGTGAATGATCGTTTTGATGTGTTCTTGGATTCGGTTGGCAAGAATTTTATTGAGTATTTTTGCATCGATATTCATAAGAGAGATTGGCCTGAGATTCTCTTTCTTTGTCGGATCTTTGTGTGCTTTTGGTATTAGTGTAATTGTGGCTTCATAGAACGAGTTGGGTAGTGTTCCTTCTGTTTCTATTTTGTGGAACAGTTTGAAGAGTATTGGTGTTAGGTCTTCTTTGAAGGTCTGATAGAATTCTGCACTAAAACCATCTGGACCTGTGCTTTTTTTGGTTGGGAGACTTCCAATGACAACTTCTATTTCTTCAGGGGTTATAGGACGGTTTAGATGGTCTATTTGATCCTGATTTAATTTTGGTACTTGGTATCTGTCAAGGAAATTGTCCATTTCCTCGAGATTTTCTAGTTGTGTTGAATACAGGTTTTTGTAGTAGGATCTGATGATTTTTTGAATTTCCTCAGTTTCTGTTGTTATCTCTCCCTTTTCGTTTCTGATTTTATTAATTTGGATACTATCTCTGTGCCCTCTGGTTAGTCTGGCTAAGGGCTTATCTATCTTGTTGATTTTCTCAAAGAACCAACTCCTCGTTTTGTTGATTCTTTGTATGGTTTTATTTGTTTCTACTTGATTGATTTCAGCCCTGAGTTTGATGATTTCCTGCCTTCTACTCCTCTTTGGTGTATTTGCTTCTTTTTGTTCCAGGGCTTTCAGGTGTGCCATTAAGCTGTTAGTGTATGCTGTCTCCCGTTTCTTTTTGGCGGCACTCAGGGCTATGAATTTTCCTCTTAGCACTGCTTTCATTGTGTCCCATAAGTTAGGGTATGTTGTGCCTTCATTTTCATTAACTTTCAAAAAGTCTTTGATTTCTTTCTTTATTTCCACCTTGACCAAGTTATCATTGAGTAGAGCATTGTTCAGCCTCCATGTGTACGTGGGTTTTCTTTTGTTTTTGTTGCCATTGAAGACCACCCTTATTCCATAGTGATCTGATAGGAGGCATGGGATTATTTCTATCTTCTTGTATCTGTTGAGGTCTGATTTGTGACCAATTATATGGTCAATTTTGGAGAAGGTACCATGAGGAGCTGAGAAGAAGGTGTATTCTTTAGCTCTAGGATGAAATGTTCTATATATATCAGTTAGTTCCATTTGGTCCAAGGCTTCAATTAGATTCACTGTGTCCCTGTTTAGTTTCTGCTTTCCTGAACGATCCATTTCAGAGAGCGGGGTGTTGAAGTCACCCACTATTATTGTGTGCGGTGCGATGTGTGCTTTGAGTTTTAGTAAAGTTTCTTTTACGAATGAGGGTGCCCTTGCATTTGGAGCATAGATATTCAGGATTGAGAGTTCTTGATGGTGGATTTTTCCCTTGATCAGTATGTAGTGTCCTTCTGTGTCTTTTTTGATGACTTTGGGTTGAAAATCAATTTTATCCGATATTAGGATGGCTACTCCACCTCGTTTCTTGGGGCCATTTGCTTGTAAAATTGTTTTCCAGCCTTTTACTCTGAGGTAGTGTTTGTCTTTGACACTGAGGTGCGTTTCCTGCATGCAGCAAAAAGCTGGGTCCTGTTTACGTATCCAGTCTGCTAGTCTATGTCTTTTAATTGGGGAGTTGAGACCATTGATATTAAGAGAGATTAAGGCATAGTGATTATTGCCATCTGCCATTCTTGACGCTATCTTTATGTTTGAGTGGTTATCTACTTTTGGGTTTGATTCAAGAAGGTTATTATCTCATTTTTTCCAGGGTGTTGTTTCTCTCCCTGTATTGGAGGTTTCCACCTATTATCCGTTGCAGGGCTGGATTTGTGGAAAGATATTGTGAAAATTTGGTTTTATCATGGAATATCTTGGTCTCTCCATCTATGGTGATTGAGAGTTTTGCTGGGTATAGTAGTCTAGGCTGGCATTTGTGCTGTCTTAGTGTCTGCATGAGATCTGCCCAGGATCTTCTGGCTTTCATAGTCTCTGGTGAGAAGTCTGATGTGATTCGGATAGGTCTTCCTTTGTATGTTACTTGGCCCTTTTCTCTTACTGCATTTAGTATTCTTTCTTTGTTTAGAACATTCGGTGTTTTGATTATTATGTGACGGGAGGTATTTCTGTTCTGGTCCAGTCTGTTTGGAGTTCTGTAGGCTTCTTGTATGTTCATCGGCATCTCTCTCTTTAAGTTAGGGAAGTTTTCCTCCATAATTTTGTTGAAGATGTTTACTGGCCCTTTAAGTTGCAAATCTTCACTCTCATCTATACCTATAATCCTTAGGTTTGGTCTTCTCATTGTGTCCTGGATTTCCTGGATGTTTTGGGTTACGCGTTTTTTGCATTTTGCATTTTCTTTGACTGTTGAGTCGATGCTTTCTATGGAATCTTCAGCACCTGAGATTCTTTCTTCCATCTCTTGTATTCTATTGTTGATGTTTGCATCTATGACTCCTGATTTCTTCCCAAGGTTTTCTATCTCCAAAGTTGTCTCCCTTTGTGATTTCTTAGTTGTTTCTACTTCCTTTTTTAGTTCCTGGATGGATTTGCTGAGATCCTTCACTTGTTTGTTTGTATTTTCCTGTATTTCTTTAAGGTATTTTTGCATTACCTCTTTCAGGATTTCTTCCTGATGACCCACGTTCTCCTGCATTTCTCTGAGCGATTTTTGTGTTTCCTCCTCATGGGATTCCATCTGTTGATCCATCGTCTCCTGCATTTCTTTAAGCAGTTCTCGTGTTTCCTTTGTAAGGGCATCTAACCGTTGATTCATTTCTTTAAGCAATTTTTGTGTTGCCTCCTTATGGGCATCCGTCTGTTGACCCATATTCTTCTGCATTTCTTTATGCAAATTTTGTGATTCCTTTGTGAGTGCATCTACCCGTTGATTCATCTCGTTAAGCGATTTTTGTGTTGTCTCCTTGTGCGCCTCCATCTTTTGATCCATGTTCTCCCGCATTTCTCTAAGCGATTTTTGTGTTTCCTTTGTAAGGGCTTCTAACCGTTGATTCATGGTCTCCTGTAACTCTTTATGAGATTTATTTGTGTCCTTCTTGTGATCCTCTAATAGCATCATGAGAAGTGATTTTAAATCCAGATCTTGTCTTTCGGGTGTGGTGGGGTATCCAGGACTTGCTGCTGTTGGAGAGTTGGGTTCGGATGGTCCCACATTACTTTGATTACTGTTAGTAACATTCCTACGTTTGCCTTTTGCCATCTGGATACCTCTGGTGTTAGTTGGTCCTGCTGCCACTGGCTGTTGGTTGGACCTCCTGTGAGCTTGCAAAGCTATTTCTGCCCCCCCTGGATTACCAGGATTCCCCTGGCACCGATTTCTGGGGCCTGCCTGCTCCTGAGTGACTTTGGAGCCCTAATGTGCTTTGCCCCAAGTGATCTTATATTGGGGAGGCCTTGCACATCTAAAGGCTCAGCCTAGTGGATTCCTGGAGCAGAGGTCGCCAAAGGGAGGCTGGCAGGCTCCTGCCCTGTGCAGGGGTGTGTGATCTCTCCTGGGGGGGGGGGAGGGGGCGTCCCTCTGCCAGGCAGAAGTCCCACAGCAGATCTGGCGCGCTGGTCACTGCAGATCAGCCCAGCACCTGGGAGCAGGTTACACACAAGCTGCCTGAACCCGAAGCGATATTATGCCTGTCTGTCTCTGAGCCTGGTGGTCCCAACTACCTGGTCACTGGAGCAAAGATGGCGGAGGGCACTCTCCGTGGCGCTGCTCACCCTGTGGTCACGATGGCCCGCCGATCTGGCACCCAGACGACCACAGCGCCAACCCGCCCTCGGGCACAGAAGGAAGCCCCAACAGGCCGTGTCCCAAGTGATGTTATATTGGGGGGAGAGCCTGGGTACCGGTCTCTCCAGCGCAGTCCGCGGGAACAGAGGTCGCGGAAGGGAAGCTGGCAGGCTCCCTCCCTGCGCGGGGTCCCTCCACCAGGCAGAAGGTCCCACCGCGGAACTGGCGTGCTGGTTACTGCAGATCAGCCCAGCACCTGGGAGCAGGTTACACACAAGCTGCCTAAAACCGAAGCGATATTATGCCTGTCTGTCTCTGAGCCTGGCGGTCCCAACTACCTGGTCACTGGAGCAAAGATGGCGGAGGGCAGTCTCCGTGGCGCCGCTCACCCTGTGGTCACGATGGCCCGCCGATCTGGCACCCAGACGACCACAGCGCCAACCCGCCCTCGGGCACAGACGGAAGCCCCAACAGGCCGTGTCCCAAGTGATGTTATATCGGGGGGAGAGCCTGGGTACCGGTCTCTCCAGCGCAGTCCGCGGGAACAGAGGTCGCGGAAGGGAAGCTGGCGGGCTCCCTCCCTGCGCGGGGTCCCGCCACCAGGCAGAAGGTCCCACCGCGGAACTGGCGCGCTGGTTACTGCAGATCAGCCCAGCACCTGGGAGCAGGTTACACACAAGCTGCCTGAAACCGAAGCGATATTATGCCTGTCTGTCTCTGAGCCTGGCGGTCCCAACTACCTGGTCACTGGAGCAAAGATGGCGGAGGGCCGTAACCACCCTTTAAAAACACTACTGAAGATGTTTATTGAGCCAATGAATAACTCTGTGAGATTGTGTCTAAAATGTTAAAAAGTTCACAAAATATATGAGTAATTGCTTAACATAAATACAAAGACAATTTGCATTTACAGCATAGTTCACATCTATAAATATGTAATATATCTCAGGTTCTAGATAGAAGATTTTAATTTCTTACAAACTAATTTATTAGCAATTTTGTGCTTATATATTTTTATTTTTATTAATTTTTACTTAAAGGTCAGATAATAACCCATGCATCACACTCAGTATGAAGGGATTACATATCAAACATGGTTTTAAAAATTCAAAACATTTTCCTGAAAACAAGGTCAATTTTCTATATCCAATATTTTCATCAATGTATCTATTTCCTTACCTTGATTATTATAGTGGTATAACTATAAGAAAATTAACATTTTCTATAAAAACGTTTTCCTTAAGAAGATAAAGTTAGTAAATTTTTCTGTTTTTAACTAAATGACAAGAAATTGTTTCACTACATTTTTAAATCAGATGATCTTTACAGAATTCATAAACTGTGAAGTTATTTAGTTAAAACTGACATTTTGTATAATCATTTAACATTTAGAATTTCAATAATTTATTAAAATAACTACTAATTTATGCACCTGACATGTCTAGACTTTAGTTAGTTGCTAATGCACCCCTTTAGATCAAATAGATTCATTAATTAATGAATTATTAATTAAAAACACAAAGGATGTTCTGACATGCTGTTTTAAATGATTAATATTTTAAAAAGATGACTGTACCAAATACCATGAAGGTTCGGTTGCATGCAGAATTTGCTCCCACTACTGCTGTGAATATAAAATAGATAAACATCTTTGAGAAACCATTTTTACAGTATGGGGTTGTCAGGGTTCTCATCATTCCTGCAAAACTTGTGGTAACTAGATGGTGTAGCTACACTACTCATATGCTTTTATTGAAGGTGAACTAGTAAAGGAAATATTTGTCTACATGCTGCACGTGGATTTTACTCTTGGTAAAATATACAGTTGCTAAAAACAATTCTAATGTCAATAAATAAGTGAACATATATAATAATCGTCCAATAGACTACTAAATTAGTCTATTTTTATCTGAGTTGTATTAGCAAAATAAATGGGATTGTTTATGAAAATTAATAGTTGAACATTAAAACATTTATGCAAAATAATAGAGGCTAAGACTTCAAATAATGCATGCTACACCATTGTTTATAAAATTTCTGGAGAGCTTAAAAGTCACACTCTTGCTGCTGAGGATGGACAAATGAAATGGATCAGATAAAGATGCATATTCAGTAATAATATGAAGGATTTTACTGAGTAAAATGGTGATCAACAATGCCATTTACAGGTGCAGGAGCCTAATACACATCGACGATATATTTAAGGGAGCAAAGAATAACTTGGGGAGCACAGGCCTTCAATTTTCCTTAGTAATCATTTTTGCTGAATGAGCCATCTCAACAACTCATTAAAAACATTTTTCTAGTAAACGTATTTACGTTTTTCCTAATTCATTCTTTGAAAATTTCACACAGGTAAATAGCTTATTTCAATTAAAACCTCCATTCACTTTGCCTCCAAACTCCCCTAAGAATTAATTCTTTAACGCATCTGCTTCTGAATGTCCAGTCTTACTTTTGTACATTTTCGTTTATTCTAACAAGTTCAGTGAGTAGTGCCCACATGCACTTGGCCTTGGAGTCAAGCAGTTGGATAAGGACAATCTTTTAGGGGCCCAACTAGACAAAATCACCCTTCATCCTCTACTAGGTATCAACTGTCAAATGTGGCCACCTAGTAGCCTTACCCATATGGTACAATTTTGCCTAACTTGGTCTATTGAAGATCTTTGGGTAGCCATTGAGCGCTTCCTCAAGTTCATGTAAAGAGTAAGCATGCCATGTGTTAGCATTCTGTCTAAGATCCACCACACAGTTATCTGGCAACAGCCAGGTATGACCCTCCCCACAGTTACCTGGCAACAGCCAAGTAGGCCTGGTCTACTATAAAGGGGATGCTCAGCCCCTCCTCCTCTCTTACCTCTCTTACCTCTCTTCTCTCTCTTATTCTCTCACTCTCAGCTTCTCTCTTGTCCCCTCTTGGGCTCTCCTCCCCAACCCCCCATGTGGTAGTGGCCGGCCTCTGCTTCTCTACTCCCTCTCTCTGTCTTTCTCTGCCTCTACTATCTCCTTAACTCCCCTCCCCATACCCTGAATAAACTCTATTCTATACTACACTGCATGTGTCTGTTCTTTCAGGGGAAGGGATACCTCAGCATGGGCCCGCAGAGGCAATCCCTTTCCTCACACTGCCATATAGCATATTTTCTAGCCTCTTTCTCTTTTTATGATCACAACACCATGTATAGAGAACAGAAATCCATGAAATTTTCATCTCTGTCATCTTGTTTTAAGTTACTTATTCACTTCTTTAAAAATATTTCCTGGGTACCCGTGAACTGCATCTAGGGATAGCCAGCTGTTCTCTTGGTTGGATTTGAACCCTGATGATCAGAAATAATTCATACTTGGTTAGGAAATCATGTTCAAACTTCAAAATCTATTACTTTTGTAGTCATGGGGCCTAGGAAAGAAGATATTGATGTTTTTCTATTAATAATTAACTATCATCTTGATGGTGGTAATACTTTCACAGATCAATAAATCTGCCAAAATTACTAATTGTTTTCTTTTTAATTTGTAGAGTCTATTGCATGTCAACTCTAATACATAAAAACTCTTAGGAATTAAAGGAGATGCATTGTCTTACTTTCAGGTAGGTCCTGTAGCAGTTGAAAACTTTCTGGTTTAAAATTATAATTCTTTCCTTCTAAAGATTTTTCATAAATATAATTATTACAGCTTTCACAGTTTTTGCCTGAGAAAAATAGGAGGAAAAATAATACAAGGCTGATTTCAAGGTCAGATACAACCTGAACATTCATTCTCTGTGGTCACATTTTTCTTCCTGTGACCTTCTGCTATATCATTCTCATTGCACACTGCTTCTCTTGTATCTTCTCATTCTTTTCTGAGATCTTCTAGTCTTCTGTGTTTATGTTCCCCAGTTTGTATTTGCTAGTCCTAGTTAAGATATCAATGCCCTAAATATGCCTCTATAAGTGGTAAGTATTGATATTTAACATGCAAATAGTTTTAGATGAAAGATAGAGTTATCAATATGATTTGGACATAAAGTTTCCATTAAAAACTGAGTGTATTAAAAAACATATTTCCCACAATTGTCAGTACTATTTATTCTCAGTATGACATTATGAGTTACATATAGGTTCAGACGTGGTGATGTGTGACTTTAATAATAACACTTGGAAGACAGAGGAAGACAGAAATCTGTGAGGTCTACGCCAGGGTGGTCTATAAAGTGAGTTCCAGGGCATCCAATGAAATCCTGTCTTGGAAAAATAAAACAAAATCAAACACACAAACAAACAAAAAATATTGTTAAAGATTATAGTTGACTGAGGTATTTCTTTAGAGGATTCATTTCATCACATGACCATTCCTCTCTTTAGCTATTGCTTGACCCTTAAGTGAGCAACTCTGTTCCAGTGTTTCCTTCTTCTTCATGATGCTCTCTCTGTATTAGCATAAGGTCACATAAAATAGAATAAGACAACAGAATTGAAACCTTTAAATCTGTTAGCGAAACATACATATTTCTTCCTAAACTGCTTTTCTTAGATATTTTCCCAATACCGACTAAAATGTGAATAATGCAGTCACTTTACAATGATCCTTAGTATAGACTGATGTCACCTTTGCATATACTGCTCTGAATACATTTTCTTGTGGTTCCTAAAAAACTGCAAAATAATTCTTTTGCATTATAAATTACAAATCACATAGACATATACTTTCTATTAGTTTTATATCTCAAACTAAAGTGAGTTTTGCAAACTTCCCTTTAATATGCTACAGTTTCATTATATGTTGAGTGTCATCATTGATTTCATTGCTGGTGTAATTTGATCATAGGACATATGATTGGATCATAAGACATCTAGTCCATTCCATGACCACTGAAAACTCATGCCAGTTGGGCTTGTCAAGACTAGATTTGTACAAGTTTGATCCTGTTAAATTTTCTTTAAAGATGGGAGATGGATGCCTGAGTCCATCATTCCTTGAGGGACTATTACATGTTAAAGATTGTTAGGAATCAAGTATACCCCTACTGTAGCATAGCCACTGATGTTATGCTCCAGCAAATAACTTCCCACCAAAATATGGGGAAGAAGTTCTACTTAAATTTAGTGGGTCACATATACAAGAAGATCTGAAAGTAGGAGAACTTATTGAGAAGGCTTTTAGTGGAAGACAGAAAGCATAAGAGATGGGAACTACTAGGGCAGGTAAAAATATGAGTACAATTCATTTTAAGACTTGACAAAACTGAAAAAATTAAGGAGTCAACAGACAAGTAACATATTTTTATTAAAAAAAAGTTTACAATAAAACAAAATATCCAGCACAGATTGGGGAGCTCCAAAACCCCACTTCCATCTGAGAATGAATTGGAAGATGATGGCTACTGAAGGAGAGACAGTTTTCTTTAGTTGTGCAATCTCTAGAAGAATTCTGGTCATTCCCTGTATGGCTGTATCCATGTGTATATGGGTAACATCTATTGGAATAAGTGTGTCATTGACGTTTTTTAAAATGAGGACAAGTTGAGATGGAGATATTTTGCTAAATACTGGAGATATCTTAAAGATGACAGTTAGTAGTATAGTTATGATAAAATATTTTGAAGTCATTTTCAAAACAATAATAAAACTTTATTTAAAAAGAAATATTTAGGGCATTAATTTGTCAGTGAATCTGTGCAATATTTCTGAAAGGATTTTGATGAAGAGGAAAAACACTGCATAAAAGCAGCTGCCTCAAGGGATAAATTCCAGACTGAAAAAGCAAAAAACATAGAAAGCCAGATAAACACAAGGCTTTCCTTGATACTTCATTCTGATTGGCACAATGGGGTAAGCTTTTTATGCCATAATACCTTCCTTCTCACGAAAGACTGCATTTATCTGAACTGGTAGCCCAAATTTATCTCTACTCTTTTAATTTGCATTTTTCTCAATATTTGGTAACAGTTATAAACAAAGTAATGAGCCGAATACATAATCTATGTGATTTCCTGAACCAGAAAAAAAGGTATGATAGCTACATAAAATATTTAAGTATCATTAATTTTATCTAATAAAGAAAGCCAGTCATGTAGGAACATGAGTATAAACAAACAGAAACACTATCATGATACAAATACATTGCAAGTGGAAGTTGTAAACAAAGAAGATGCACTCTGTAGTTTTTGGAAAAGTACCAATGAAAAGAAAAAACAGCATGTTCAGTTATAATGATAACCAATGAAATATTATTAAAAATGCACAAGGGTTTAATGTTGGATACAACTGTAGGTATAAGTGATGATAATTCCAGGCACAGAACATGAGGGCTCTCATAAAATCAGTGCAAAAATCCTTCAGAGTCTTCAAATCCGATGAAGTTATTGGAAGGTGGAGAAACTTAGGAGATGAATGCTGTTAGATGAAGAAATTCGCTGAGATTATATGTCTTTCTTGGTCCTTCCGACATCCTCAGTCTTTCAATTTCCTATTCATCAGAATGCGAAGTACTTCTGTTACAAACTCACATACTCCCACAAACATAGAACTATGATACAAAATAAACCTCACCTTATGTTCTTCTGTCACACATATCAAATGAAGAGAAACTAATACACAGGGAAAGTCTGTGTATCTGATAGATAGATAGATAGATAGATAGATAGATAGATAGATAGATAGATAGATAGATAGATAGATAGATAGATAGAGATAGATAGATGATAGATAGATAGATAGATAGATAGATAGATAGATAGATAGATAGATAGATAGATAGATAGACATCTATCTATCTATATATATATATTATGATACTGTATAGAATAAATAAAATGTCTCAATTATGTCTTATTGCAACTTAACATAGCCATTCAGATTTAAAACCCCAGATTTCAATGACATTGTTGCTGTCTAAATATTTCTGTTTTCTGTGTATGACTGAAATGCAGATATGAACTGTAATAAACCAGATAACTTCATTTATAGTTTATTAATAACTCAAATTCTGTATATCCTAAATATTCCTATTGATGCCAATATAAAAAATAGATATAAATTATAGATTCAGTTTTAATTGCCTCAATAACATTTTGATTTCTTTCTTCTATTCTCTAAGCTTTGAAATAAACTGTAGATAAATTTTCTCACAGATCCTACTTCACAAACAACAGAATACTCACTTTGCTACTAGTCTGTTGCTGTGATAAAACTGACCAAAACAACCAAGAAGAATAAAGGTTTTGTCAGGATGATACTTTAGAAACCATCATCAAGAGCAGCCCAGAAAGCGACTCAGGGTAGGAACTTAGATGCTATGTCCAATTTTCTGTGGAGCCTCCTAACTGATTTGCAGAGTGGATGTACAAGCTTGCAATCCCACCAGCAGTATTGGAGTGTTCTTCTTTCTCCACAATCGCTCCAGCCAGCATCGTTGTCACCTGAGATTTTGATCTTAGCCATTCTGACTAGTATGAGGTAGAATCTCAGGGTTGTTTTGATTTGCATTTCAATGATGACTAAGGATGTTGAACATTTCACTACATGCTTCTCTGCTATTTGAGAATTCTCAGTTGAGAATTTTTTGTTTATCTCTGTACCCCACTTTTTAATATGGTTATTTGTTTCTCTAGAGTCTCACTTATTATGATCTTTGTACATATTGGATATTAGTCCTCTATCAGATGTAGGGTTGATAAATATCTTTTCCCAATCTGTTGGCTGCCGTTTTTTCCCATTGACAGTGTCCTTTGCCTTATAGAAACTTTGCAGTTTTCTGAGGTCCCATTTGTAGATTCTTGATCTTAGCACATAAGCTATTGGTGTTCTGTTCAGAAAAATTTCATCTGTGACCATGTGTTCAAGGATCTTCCCCACTTCTACCTCTATAAGTTTCAGTGTATCTTGTTTTGTGTGTATGTTCTTGATCTACTTTTAATTGAACTTTGTACAAGGAGATAAGAGTGGGTCGATTTTTTTTCTTCTACATGCTGACCACCAGTTGAAACAGCACCTTTTGTTAGAAATGCTGTCTTCTTTTCCAATGGATAGTTTTAATTCCTTTGTCAAAGATCAAGTGACCATAGGTGTTTGAATTCATTTCAGGGTCTTCAATTCTATTCCATTGAACTTTGTGCCTGTCTCTGTACCAGTACCACACACTGTTTATTGCTATCTCTCTGTAATACAGTTTGAGGTCAGAGATGGTGATTCTGCCAGAATTTCTTTTATTGTTGAGAATGGTTTTCTCTATCCTGGGTTTTTTTTGTTATTCCAGATGAATTTACAAATTGTTCTTTCTAGCTCTATGAAGAATTGAAATGGAATTTTGATGGGAATTGCATTGAATCTGTAGATTGCTTTTGGCAGGTGGCCATTTTTACTGTGTTAATCCTGCCAACCCATGAACATGGGAGATCTTTACATCTTCTGAGATCTTCGATTTCTTTCTTTAGAAACTTGAAGTTCTTGTCATGCATACTTGCTTGGTTAGTGTTACACAAATGTATGTAATACTATTTGTGACTATTGTGGAGGGTGCCAGTTCCCTAATTTCTTTCTCAGCACTTTATCCTTTGACTAGAGGAAGGCTAATGATCTTTTTGTGTTAATTTTATAACCAGCCAATTTGCTGAATTTGTTTATCAGGTTTAGGAGTTCTCTGGTGGAATTTTTAGGGTCACTTAATTATACTATCATATCATCTGCAAATACTGATATTTTGACTTCTTCCTTTTTAATTTGTAACCCTTTTTGACCTCCTTTTGTTTTCTAATTGCTCTGTTTGTTTATGTAGTGTATTACGTTGATGGCTTTTCATATATTGAACCATCCCTGCATCCCTGGGATGAGGCCTACTTGATCATGGTGGATGATTGTTTTGATGTGTTCTTGGATTCAGTTCCCAAGAATTTTATTCAGCATTTTTGCACCAATATTTATAGGAAAAACTGGTCTGAAGTTCTCTTTCTTTGTTTGGTCTTTGTGTGGTTTAGATATAAGCATAATTGTGGCTCCATAGAATGAATTGGGTAGTGTTCCTTCTGTTTCTATTTTGTGAAATATTTTGAAGAGTGTTGACATTAGGTCTTCTTTGAAGGTCAGATAGAATTCTCCACTAAACTCATCTGGTCCTGGGCTTTTTTTTTTTGATGAGGGGGTGGGGAGACTATTAATGACTGCTTCTATTTCTTTAGGGGTTATGGGATTGTTTAGATGGTTTATATGATCCTGTTTTAACATTTGCACCTGGTATGTGTCTAGAAAATTGTCTATTTCATCCAGATTTTCCAGTTTTGTTGAGTATAGGCTTTTGTAGTAGGATCCGATGATTTTTTGAATTTACATGGTTTCTGTTCTTATGTCTCCCTTTTCATTTCTGATTTTTTTTAATTCAGATACTGACTCTGTGTCCTCTGGTTAGTCTGGCTAAGGGTTTATCTATCTTATTGATTTTTTTTTCAAAGAACCAGCTCCTGATTTTGTTGATTCTTTGAATAGATATTTTTTTGTTTCTACTTGGTGGGTTTCAGCCCTGAGTTTGATTATTTCCTGCCATCTACTCTTCTTGGGTGTATTTGCTTCTTTTTACCTGAGTACCCAATTATATTACTTCTGAGTATATATCCAGAAGATACTCCAACATATAATAAGGACACATGCTCCACTATGTACATAGAAGCCTTATTTATAATAGCCAGAGGTTGGAAAGAACCCAGCTGTCCTTCAACAGAGGAATGGATACAGAAAATGTGGTACATTTACAAAATAGAGTACTACTCAGCTATTAAAAATGATGAATTCATGAAATTCTTTAGGAAATGGATGGAAAGAGAAAATATCATCCTGAGTGAGTTAAAGCAATCACAAAAGAACACTCATAGTATGTACTCACTGATAAGTGGATATTAGCCCAAAAGCTCAGAATACCCAAGATACAATTCACAGACCATGTGAAGCTCAAGAAGAAGGAAGACCAAAATATGAGTGCTTTGGTTCTTCTGAGAAGGGGAACAAAATACTCACAGGAGCAAATATGGAAATAAAGTGTAGAGCAGATACAGAAGGAAAGGCCATCCAGAGACATCCCCACCTTGGATTCATCCCATATACAGTCATCAAACTCTGATACTATTGTGGATGCCAAGAAATGCTTTTAGAAAGGAACTTCATATGGCTGTCTCCTGAGAGGCCTTGATAGAATCTTACAAACATAGAAGCAGATGCTCACAGTCATTGGACTGAACATGGTGTCTGCAATGGAGGAGTTAGAGAAAAGACTGAAGGAGCTAATGGCGTTTGCAACCCCATAGGAAGAACAATATCAACCAAGCAGACCCCCCAAAATTCCCAGGGACCAAGCCATCAACCAAGGAGTACACATGGCTCCAGCTGCATATGTAGCAGAGGATTACCTTCTTAGGTATCCTTGGTCCTATGAAGGATAGACAGATACCCATTGTAGGGGAATTGAGAGTGCAGAGGTGGGAGTGGTTGGGTGGGTGGAGGAACACACTCATAGAAGCAGAAGGAGGGATGGTAGGATAGGGGTTTTCCAGGGAGGGGGGAAAACTAGAAATGGGATAACATTTGAAATGCAAATAAAGAAAATAGCCAATTACAAAAAACGAAAAAAGGAAATTAGAAACTAATTTGATTTTTTTTAGTTCCATCCATTTGTCTAAGAATTTCATGAACTCATTGTTTTTAATAGCTGAGTAGTACTGTTGTTGTTGTTGTTTATTCCTGAGACTGTATTTTAATTACATTTTGCCTGTCTTTTTTTCTCTCTACAAATCATAGCATAATCTCCTTCAAATTAATTATTCTAATTCAAATTCATAACGTTTTGATCATTTGCTGTTGCATGCATATTTGTTATTCTGTATTCATATTGCCTTTAAAAATAACTTATTAAGGACATTAATGCTACTTGTATGTACATTAACAGGGCTGACCATCTAGCACCTGACAGCCAATTAATATGCTTATCACTGTGGGGGAATCACCTCTTCTGTTTCCGGAGACTCCCAGTGGCTTCTAGTATTTGCGTAGGCTTGAGGCCACTTAGGTTTTGACCTGGACAGTTTGCCATGTTTGTTCATGTCCTCTGTGTTCAGCTCATGCTTGGGTAGTCATGTTCTTTGAAACTTTGCATGTATTTTAGTTAGGATTACTATTGCTCCGTTGAAACACAGTGACTTGATTCTACTTGGAGAAGAAAGGGTTTATTTGACTTGTACTTACACATTAATGTGCATCATGGAAGGAAGTCAGAACAGGAAATCAAAGTTAGCAGGAACCTGGAAGCAGAAGCTGATGCACAGGCTATAGAGGAGGGATACTTAGAGGCTTTCTCCTCATGACTTCATCAGTCTGCTTTCTATTATAACCCAGGACCTCAAGTATAGGAATGGAATCACTC
The DNA here is from genome assembly GCA_036184795.1 of Tokudaia tokunoshimensis. Classification (NCBI taxonomy): domain Eukaryota; kingdom Metazoa; phylum Chordata; class Mammalia; order Rodentia; family Muridae; genus Tokudaia; species Tokudaia tokunoshimensis. The sequence continues at coordinate 68,780,256 of BTHU01000015.1, forward strand.
ACAGTGGTCAGGCCCTCTCTCAATTACTAATTAAGAAAATGATTTATAGTTTTGTCTATAGCCACATCTTGTAGAGACATTTTCTCAATTGAGATTTTCTCCAATCAGATGGCAATTGCTTGTTTCAAATTGACATAAAACTAGACAAAATAATAGGTATAGTTTCTGGTTTCTGATGTTAATAGGAGACATTATTTCACAGCAAATTACCTGACAATTTAGGAATACTAGGGAACAAAAACAAAAATAAAGATGATGTAAATTATAAAAATCAATCTGTGAAAAAAATGGGATGAAGTAAATAGAGGAATGTCACTACAAAAAGTTATTTAGTGTCCTTAGGCATTAGGGACAAGGGCATGATGTGAGGAACAATGTATTAGATCTAAAGTTTTGGGAGATGTTGTGCATTGTGCATTCAACCTTTCAATAGATATACGGTTTATGAAGATGTACAGCTGTTCCCAAACATACTGTGTTTGTACCAAGGCCATTGATCCTCTTATGTCTCTGTGGACATATGAATAAATTAATCTCCTGATATGTATACAGTAGAACATTACTATTAACATCTTTATGATGATGATTATGATTATGATTATTATTTTGCCATAGTGGGTTATTGATTTCTATTTCTGCCAGGAACAGGAAGCCTTAAGATCTACAGTTAAATATATTAAAGTTTGATTTCATTTTAGAATAGTCCTATTTGAGGGAAATGGTCAAATTCCAAGGTAGACTTGAGTTCTCCCTCAAAGCAGATGTGGAAGGGAGATTGCTCATGTATTCACATCCAGACAAACACGGTTAAACAAATAATGACCAAGCCTAGAATATATGGATATGGTGAAATCTTCACTGAAATACCATGATAAAACATAATCCAATAAGATATTAAGTAGTATTTGATAAAATAATTATCACAGAAATGGAAAGGAAGGTCTAATGTTCTATGTCAATCAAGTTTTATAATTGTGTCTAGTTTTAGATACTGACCTTTGGGGCAGAGGAAAGACTGAAACGCAAGAGATGGTCAGAAGAGAGGAACAGGCTTAATTAACCTTCTGGCAAACAGAGGTATTAAAGGAATTAGATTTGTTTAGTTTAGAGGCCAGGGAAAAGAACAGTGATGTGACTATAGCAATGACTCACAAAGCAATTAGAAGGGAAATACGTTTTTCCTTGTTCATCCAGGACCGCATGAAACCCAGTGAACTTTAACAAGGCACTAATTTTATTTTCATATATCAAAATTTAAAACATACACTCCTTTCAAGAATTAACTGCTAATAAGTTACTGTGTAGCTTACTGTGCTAGGGTAGATTCCAGTGGGACTAAGGAACACGTTCCCCAAAGCTTTCCTATTTGTTTTCCTAGATTCCTTATTTTGAAAGGTTACAGCAAACAATATATATCCACCTCTATGAAGTCAATATTTTCTCTCTTCCAAGAAACTCATCTATTTAATGCTGATTGTATACTTGTAACTAAAATGAGGAAAAGAACTTCCATTTCATTTTTTTTGTAATATTTATTTATTTACTTACACTCCAGATTTTATTCCCATCCAGGTTCACTCTCCAACCGTTCCACATCCCAGACCTCATTCCCACTCCCCTGTCTCCACAAGGATGTCCCCAGCCCACACCCCACCAGACCTCTAAACTCCTTGGGGCTTCCAGCATTAGATTCATGTACCCTGACTAAACTAGATCAGACAGTCCTCTGCTGAATATGTGTTGGGAGCCTCATATCAGCTTGTGTATGCTACCAGGTTGGTGGTCCAGTGTCTGAATGACCTCCAGAGTCCAGGTTAATTGAGACTGTTGATCCTCCTACAGGGTCATCCTCCTCCTCAGCTTCTTCCAGCTTTTCTCTAATTCAATCACAGGGTCAGCAGCTTCTGTCCATTGGTTGGGGTTAAATATCTGCATCTGACTCTTTCAGTTGCTTGTTGGGTCTTTTGGAGGGCACTCATGCTAGGTCCCCTTTTTGTGAGCATTCCATAGCCTCAGTAATGAGGTCAGGCCTTGGGGCCTCCCCTTGAGCTGGATCCCATTTTGTACCTGTCACTGGAACTCTTTTCCCTCAGGCTCTTCTCCATTTTTGTCCTTGGTTGATAGTTTCTTCAGTTCTTTATATATTTTGGATATTAGCCCTCTATCAGATGTGTGGTTAGTGAAGATTTTTTCCCAATCTGTAGGCTGCTGATTTGTCTCATTGACTATGTTCTTTACCTTACAGTTGCCTGTTTCTTGACATCCCATTTATCAATTCTTGATCTTAGAGCATGAGACATTTGCCCCTGTGCCAATGAATTCAAGGCTCTTTCCCAATTTCTCTTCCATTAGATTCAGTGTATCTGGTTTTATGTTAAGGATCTTGATCCACTTGGACTTGAGCTTTGTTCAAGTTGACCAATATGGGTCTATTTTCATTTTCCTATATACAGACAGCCATAGACTAGTACCATTTGTTGAAGACACTTTCTTTGTTCCATTGCATATGTATGGCTTCTTTGTCAAAGATCAAGTGTCTGTAAGTGTATGGTTTTTTTTTCTGGGTCTTCAATTCTATTCCATTGATGAATATGTCTGTCTCTGTACCAATACAATGCACTTTTTGTTACTTTTGCTCTATAGTAGAGCTTGAGGAAAGCTGTTCTTTTATTGTTAAGAATTTTTTTGGCTATTCTGGGATTTTTGCCTTTCTCGATGAATTTGAGTATTGCTCTTTCCATGTCTTTGAAGAATTGTATTGGGATTTTGATGGGAGTTGCATTGAATATGTAGATTGCTTTTGGTAGGATATCCATTTTTAGTATGTTAATTCTGCCAATCTGTGAGCATGGGAGTTCTCTCCATTTTATGAAATCTTGGATTTTCTTTCTTGAGAGACTTGAAGTTATTGTTATACAGGTCTTTCACTTGTTTGGTTAGAATTACCCAAAGATATTTTGTATTATTTGTTGCTATTGTGAAGGGACTTGTTTCCCTAATTTCTTTTTTGACCTGGTTATCATTTGTATAAAAGAAGGTTACTGATTTACTTGAGTTTATTTTATATCTGGCCACTTTGCTGAAGTTGTTTATCAGCTGGAGAAGTTCTCTGGTAGAATTTTTGGGGTCACTTATATATACTATCATATTATCTGCAAGTAATGATACCTTTATTTCTTCATTGCCAATCTGTATCCCCTTGACCTGTTTTTGTTGTCTTTTGTTCCAGCTGGAACTTTGAATACTATATTGAATAGATATGGGGAGAGTAGGCAGGGCATTCCTTTATTTACGATATTTTAAAAATTTATTTATTTATTTAAATTGGATATTCTGGTTTTTTTTATTTTCTATATTTTTTTATTTACATTCCAAATCACGTCCCCTTTCCCGTTTCCTCCTTCCTCGAAAGTCCCATAAGCCCCCTTCCCTCCCGCTGTTCCCCATTCAACCCCCTCTTGCTTCTCTGTCTTGGTATTCCCCTACATCCAGTCTTTCCAGGACCAGGGGTCTCTGCTACAATCTTCTTGGACATCTATTGATATATGAATTGCGTCTTGGGTATTCTGAGATTCTGGGTTAATATCCCCTTATCAGTGACTGCATACCATGTGTGTACTTTTGTGATTGGGTTAGCTCACTAAGGATGATATTTTCAAGTTCTGACTATTTGCCTAAGAATTTCATAAATTCATTGTTTTTAATTGCAGAGTAGTATTCCATTGTGTAAATATACCACATCTTCTGAATCCATTCCTCCGTTGAAGGACATCTGGGTTCTTTCCAGCTTCTGGCTATTATAAATAAGGCTGCTATGAACATAGTGGAGCATGTGTCCTTATTGCATGCAGGTAAAGCCTCTGGGTATATGCCCAGGAGTGGTATAGCCGGATCCTCCGGGAGTGTCATGGCCAGTTTTCGGAGGAACCGCCAGACTGCTTTCCAGAGTGGTTGTACCAGCCTGCAATTCCACCAGCAGTTGGAGGAGTGTCCCTCTTTCTTCACATCTGTTTTTTTTTTTTTTACATTGTAAATGTTATGCCCTTTCTAGGTTTTCTTCCTAAAACTTCCTTTGTTTCCCCTTTCACCCTTCTTCTATGAGGATACTCCACCTCCACCCACTCCTGCCTCCCCTCTCTGGCATTCCCCTACACTGGAGCACTGAGCCTTCACAGGACCAACAGCCTCTCCTCCCATTGATGTCCAAGAAGCCCATTCTCTGCTACGTCTGTGACTGGAGCCATGGGTCCTCCATATATATTCTTTGGTTGATGGTTTAGTCTCAGAAAGCTGTAGGCAGGGGTGGAGGGATGTCTGGTTGGTTTATATTGTTGTTCTGCCTATGAGGTTGCAAACACCTTCACCTCCTTCAGTCTTTTCTCTAACTCCTCCATTGGAGACCTCATGCTTAGTTCAATGGTTAGCTGCAAGCATCTGCCTCTGTATTTGTCAAGATCTGACAGAACCTCTCAATATTTTCTATACAAATTGTGATTCAAGCTTTAGAGAAATTGAACAAAAGCACTTTAGGTGATATTACTATCATAAAAAACAAAACAAAACAAAACAAAATAAAAACAGAAAACAAAAAAAAGCCCTCAGAGTTTCAAAATGAATCATCACTAAAGAAAGGATATTTTCAACACATTTCTAGGTAAGTTGTTAACTCACTTTAGATATTTACATGATATTTTTAGAGCAGTGGCTTTTATTTTGTTTCTTTTTTTGTTATTGTTGTTTGTTTTTGGGGTTTTGTTGTTTCTTATTAGTTATGTATTCTTCTCTGATACATTACATTGTCACTTCATTTTTCCCTAGGCTCTTCCTAGTCCCTGCCCCCACCTCCTCTCTCCACCAAATCTATCCCTCCTACATTTTAATTGAGAAAAAAGAAGACATCCCAGGGATATCAATGAAACATAACAACAGGATACAATAAGACTAGGTACAAACCCTCATATCAGAGCTGGACAAAGCAACCTAGTAAAAGGAAATTTATCCCAAAAGCAGGTAAACGTGTCAGAGACACTGCTCAATCCCACTATTAGGAGTCCCACAAGAGCACCAAGATACACATCCATAACGTATATGCAGAGGACTTAGCTCAGGTCCGTACAGGCCCCATGACTGCTGCTTCAAATTCTGTAAGCCCCTGTCAGTTCAACTAAGTCTTGCTTAGTTGATTGTATGGGCTGCCTTCTCCTGGTGTGCTTGACCCCTTTGGTTTCTACAATTGTTCCTTCCCTGCCTTTATGGTACTCCTAAGGGTAAAGACCAGAAGGCTAAATTCCGGCCATGTTTTCTGTATTTGTATCTGCAGGTGTCCAGAGAAGTCTCTCTCCTGATGACTGTGCTAAACACTGATCATATTTGTCTTTTGGGATCTGAGTCATCTCAGTCAGGATGATTATTTTTCTAGTTCCATTCCTTGGCCTTCAAATTTCATGATGTCATTCTTTGAACAACTGAGTAAGACTCCATTGTGCAAATGTATAAAGAAAAAGAAAGATGTGCAAATTAAAATTAACAACTTTAGAAAACTCTAAGTTGTTTAGGATCTTATTGGTTTTATCAGTCTGTATCAACAACTGGAAATTCACATAGGAAGTTAAAATCTTCTGAAGTTGCATAAGAAGTAAAGGGAAATATTAGGTAGACTAATGGATAAATAGGTTAATATCCCCACCCAATAAAGGAAGAGCTAAAGAAATTTGAGAACATATGTAGTACTGCCACAGTTACAGGAAAATATGTTCAATAATTATATTATTAGAAAACTAACCAACCAACCATCACTACCATCACCAGAACAACAAAAAAAATCTCTTTTTGTTGGAAGCTTCACTAACACTTCAATTTAAAAGCCAGGATTGCATAGATGACTTATCCTTTAAGAGCACTGGCTGCTATTCTGGAGGAACCAGATTCTCATTATGAACAGGACAGTTCACAATCATCTGAAGCTCATGTTCCAGGGATTCTGACACCTTTGTGGGCACTGAATACACACACCTGGTGCACAGTTATAAAAGCATGCATAGCATCCGTAAGCATTAAAAGTAAAACAAAACAAGTTCCAATGAATGCAATGTATAGAACAAGTCACTCAGATAAATATACCAATCAAAAACATACTGAGGCAGATTTTCATTTTACCAAATGGATATATACTCCATCTTCTGAAAATTAATGTTTATACTCAAAAGTTCCTGCTGCTTTCACCATGGTAGGTGATCGTGAAATGTTTCTTTCTTCCATTCTTTCTCATCTTGCTCTCCCTCCTCTTCTTTGTCTTTCACAATGTGAAATAGTTCATATTTCAATGTGAAATGGTCAAGAAACTCAAAACTTGTCAGCATGCTGAAAGAAAGTGCTGACTGCTCAGCCCTGAATCGGGCACCTATGCTACCTTCTCCCATATGGAGAAGCAGTAGTGGGAGGAGAGAGAGCATGGGAAGACTGTAAGCTTGGAGCATGGAGAGAAATGGTACTAAGTAACATCATCTGGATATGAGCACTGCCTTGACAGTCATGTACGCAGGGCTTCTAAGGTTATTACTGCAGTCAGCCTGCACAAATAAAGATCTGAAATAGTAATAGAACCAGTCAGGAAGGAGAAAATAGTCCTGAGGAATTGCAGGAAATTAAAGAAACAATAGAGTTGGATATCATCAAGATAAACTGTTCATATGCATCTTATTTTGAAAATAAAAAAACTATAAATTTGTTAAGTTATGGGCATATGATGATCTATAAGGAGATGGAGCTTCTACTGTGACTGGCATTAAGTAAAGCTTTTTGAAGAATGTTTTATCAATGACAGGAAATTGAGATTAGAAATAATTTCAACTTACTGGAATGACTATTTTCAGACATTATTGGCTTCAGTGGTATTTTATTTGCTATTGTTTCATTTTTATGATGTAAATAGTATTAGTAAGATTTATATTTCAGAAAATTTAGTTTGGATTATGTTTGATCAGTGAAATATTGAAATATTTTAATAGTGCATTCAAGATATGACAACTGACCTAAATAATAATATATAGCATATATTAAAGAAAGAGAGGATTGTGGATAAAGAATTAATAGAGAATTTGACTAGCTTAGTTCATTTGTTAGATGGGATGTGTGAAATCCTAACAATCAAGTAACAGATTGTCTTTTTATTAAGTACTTCCATTGAAGGGTAAAATACTTATAATTATCTGAAGTATAATCACTCCTGATTGTTAGATAATGCAGACAATTTTACTGAAAGGCAATTTGTGTCTCTTAGGTATTATCGTTTTTCACTCTTCTACAAGATACTTCAGTTGCTGAGTATCCCTTGAACATGATAAATATTAATGTCTGGATGGCCTCGCTTTTAGGCTTGTCATCAGTTAGCTCTCTTTATTATCTGCATTCCAAATTTAGGATGATATATTAAGAGCTCTTTATCTTTTCATTATCATGCGTTCATTTGGTTACCACTTGAGTAATTCACGTTCAGTGAAATACCAATTGAGCTTGAAAGTAGGGTGTGGAATGATTGTATATGTTTCTCCCTACAAAGCATTGTGTGGTTGTCAGCTCTGTTCCTTTCTTTTTTCTTTTCTTTTTTATTCCTTATTTTTTTTTGCTGATCTTTTTTTTTTAATTCTTTAATTTGAAGTTTAAAGTAAGGCTAAATTAGATTACATAAAATTCCAGAAATACTCATGAGACCCTCCTTGGATTTAAGGATTTCTTCCCCAAATTCTCCATGCTTGAAAATTAAAGCCTTAAGCTGAAAATATACTGTGTCTTAATTGTGGGCGAAAACATCCTACCTTGGTGGAAGGTTTAATAAGGACCAGGATGTTGTCAAATGAAGTATTTCTTGCAGGAGGGAAGGAACTGAGTTGAAAGACTCAGGATCTGAACAAGTCACTGGTCTCAAGGTGTTTCTGAACCACAATACACATAAACTCTATTCAGGTTTGTAAGAAAGTAAAAGATTGTTTTTGTTTATAAGAGCATCAAGGTGGAGAAACTCAAAAGACCAGCCCACCTGCAGGAGACTCTCAGACCTGCAAAGTTTCTTGGAATTTATGAAGCACTAAGGTTGCAGGATTTTAGTGATGCAACCTTCATGTTCTCTCTGCTTGCATAAATAACCCCTAACCCATGCACTTATAAATACCCGAAGTCAATGCATTGGTATGCCAAGGTGGGCTTTGTTGTGAATATCATTTGGGTTTGTCATTGTTTGGCTATCTGAGATGAATGGAAACATGTTTCATCATCTTAGTAATAGACTAATGAAACAAAATAAATAAACATTGTTGGATTTTCCAACTAAAATTTAATATTGTATTTGAGGATAATAAATCCTAGTCTTTGGGCATTATGGGGAACAACCCAACAATTTAAAAATATTTCTTATTCCTCATAAATTTTAATTTTATGTAATCTTTCTGTTTACACTCCAGATTTTATCCCGCTCCTGGTTTACCCTCTGACTATTCCATATCCCATACATCCTCCCTCCCTTGCCACCCTCCCCACCCCCGCATCTCCATGACGATTTTCCTACCCCTCCCCACCAGACCTCCCCATTTCCTGGGCACTCCAGTCTCTTGAGGTATAGGTACATCTTCTTTGACTAAACTCAGACCAGGCAGCCCTCTGCGGTATATGTGTTGGGGGCCTCATATTAACTGGTGTGTGCTGCCTGGTTGGTGGTCCAGTGTCTGAGAGATCTCAAGGGTCCAGGTGAGTTGAGAATGCTGGTCCTCCTACAGGGTCGCCCTCCTCCTCAGCTTCTCGCAGTTTTTCCCTAATTTACCCAGAGTGCTCACCAGCTTCTGTCTATGGGTTGGGTATAAATATCTGCATCTGACTATTTCAGCTGCTTGTTGGGTCTTTTGGAGGGCAGTCATGAAAGGCCCCTTTTTTGTGAGCGCTTCATAGCCTCAGTGATAATGTCAGGCCTTAGGGCTTCCCTTTGAGCTGGATTCCACATTAGGCCTGTTGCTGGATCTCCTTTTCTTCAGGCTCTTCTCGATTTTTTTCCTGCAGTTCTTTCAGACAGGAACAATTCTGGGTCAGACTGTGGGATGGCAACCTTATCCCTCACTTGATGCCTAGTCTTTCTGCTGGAGGTGGGTTATAAAAGTTTCCTCTTTCCACTGTAGGGCAGTTCATCTAAGGTCCCATCCTTTGAGTTCTGAGAGTCTCTCACCTCCCAGGTCTCTGGTACATTCTTGAGGGTCCCCTGACTTCTATTACCTCCTGCTGCTTCAATCCTTTTTCCCCACCCAATCTCTGACCAAGTTTCCTTCTTCCCCACCCTGTCCCCTTTCCCACCCATATCCCCCCCTCCTTCCCCACTCCTGTCTACTTATTGAATCAAAGATTTAGTGGATTGCTGTACCAGCTAACCATATTCCATATATTAAAGCTAATATCTGAGTTGTGAAAATGAATTTTTCTTCTTTTTCCTTTTTTATATGTCTTTGTATGTAGTATACATTTATATTTGTGTATGTATGTTTGCATGTGTGTAAGCATACATATGTGTATCAGTGGGTCATTTTACATACACATGTGTTCTTGGGCATATGAAGAGCCAGGGTTGATACTGAAAAAATTCTTTCCTGAATGCTGTCTAATTCATTCTTTTATTCTTTTTGAGGCATGATCTCTTTCTTCTCTTTCACTCCCTGTCTCTCCCCCTCTCTTTCTCCATCTCTTCCTCCCTACTTCTTTTCCTCTTCCTTCACCACATATTTGATATTTTTTTGATGATGATATTTTTGTATTTTGTTGTTCATTAAAAACTAAAAATTGGCAAATGAGTGCTTTCAAGGCTTGGTTTCTAATTTTTGAGCATTTTATAGGATGTATTATTACCATACTCACCTTTTATCTTAACTCCTTTTAGGTTCACCCTGCATTTCCTTACCCATCAAACATTTCGTTCTCTCTTTGTGGCTTTAAACCCATTAAGTCCACTGTAGGCTGCCTAAAAACTTTTGTGTGATCTTCCACTGGAGCATTGTCAGTTAGCAAGGGACTACATTCTTTTTTTAAATTAATTGATTAATTAATTCATTTTTTTACACTCCATATTTTATTCCCCACTCCCCCTCGTAAAAGCCCCTACTGTTCTACATCCCATAACTCCTCTCTACCCATTGTCTCCATGTGGATTTCCACATTCCCCCACCCCACCTGACATCTAAACTCTCTGAGGCCTCCAGTCTCTTGAGGGATAGGTGCATCTCTGAATGAACACAGACCAGGCAGTCCTCTACTGTACATTCTTAAAGAGATCTTATCCTCATTCTCTCAGCAGAAGTCAATTCCCAATAGCTCTTCAAATAGGGTGGGACTTCATCTCTACCTCCCCATCTATGCTAAGACGTTGTCTGGTTTGAATTGGCACAAATCTTGTATATGTTACCAGAATTAAATATGAGTTCACATGCAAAACTGTCCTCTTTAGTCTGGGAAAGCATTTTTCTTGTAGTAATCCTCAATCTCTATTAAAATATTTCTAACTCCACTTCTTCCGAAATACCTGACAAACCAGAAGGTTTTCTAAAATTTATACAAAATTATATTAAACATTAATATAAAAATTATCATATTAATCATTTTAAATATTACTAACAATATTCTGGACAAATTCAATACATACTCAATTTCTGTAAAATGTTTATATGTTCTATTAGCCACAAGTTATAATTCACATTGGTACAAGCATTTAGATATAAAATGTTTAATGTTTAACGATATTCATTATTTTACAAATATTATCTACTGAACACATCAATTTAACCTTTATACAAGAGAAAACTTTTAAATTGAAAATAAACAAAAGTGCATTTGTATATAGATATCAGTGTTTTACAAGTATTAAAACTATTACTTATTTCACTTTGATTTTACTTTTACTTTTTATCCATTTAGAAGTCAATAAAACAATTATAAAATTCATCTAGCATTATAAATTAATCTAACTGTATTATACATTGTTTTCTAACAAACATTCTATAATTTTTCATTGTTTTAATACTAACCTTTGAAGTAATGTAATCATCTATGCCCTTATTGAGCTAAATTGTTTAGTGTAGTTTAAACATTTATTAATCAATTACTTAAATACATTTTATAAGTGGTATCCGAAATTGTATGAATGTCACATATACACTCTATACATTCTACTCTTCTGGCCTTTTATCATTCTCTGGCTTGTTCTGTTTTCATTTGTGTCTAGTTTGTTCTCTCTGCAATATGTCTTTGTTAATTGTCCCAGTAAAGTTGTCATATACACCTATTACACCACACCACACCATAACACATCACACCCCCCCTTTCTCTCTCTGTTTGTATGTGTTTCTCTCTCTCTCTCTCTCTCTCTCTCTCTCTCTCTCTCTCTCTCTCTCTCTCTCTCTCTCTCTCTCTCTCTCTGTGTGTGTACACTGTTCTTTATTTTTTCATTTAATTGCATTTTCATTTATTTTTTATATCTTTATTGGTTATTTTATTTATTTACATTTCAAATGTTATCCCCTTCCCAGTTTCCTCTCCACAAACCCCCTATTCCCTCCTGCTAACCCCGGTCTTTATGATACTGCTCTCCTACCTACCCTCTCCAGTCTCAATTCCCTAGCATTTCCCTATACTGGGCCATCAAGCCTCCACAGGACCAAGGGCCTCCCCTCTCATTGATGCCAGATAAGGCAATCCTGTGCTACATATCCAGCTGGAGCCATGTCCCCACCATGTGTATTCTGTGAGTGTTGGTTAAGTCCCTGGGAGCTCTGTGGGACTGGTTAGTTGATATTGTTGTTCTTCCTATGGGGTTGCAAACACCTTCAGTTCCTTCAGTCATTGCCCTAACTCCTCCATTGGGGTCCCCACACTCAGTCCAATGTTTGGTTGTGTGCTTCTACATCTGTATTGATCAAGCTCTGGGAGAGTATGGGGCTACCCACCCACCTCAAAGTAATAATCCAGTATTCCTCCTGTCAAAAAGAAATGCAGGGACAAAGTGTGGAGCAGAGACTGAAGAAAGACCTTTCAGAGTCCACTCCACCTAGGGATCCATCCCACATGCAGTCATTAAACCCAGTCACTATTGCTGATGCCAAGAAGTGCTTGCTGGTAGGAGTCTACTCTGTTATTTTGTAGCTTCTGTTTTCTGTCCTGTTCTCACTTGAGATGGATGTATACTATCTCTAACTCATTCTTTCAAATCTTTCTCTGATTCATCACTTTGTCTGCCCTTCAATTAGGCACCATTTCAAACATGACTGTTTGTTATTTACTTCTATCTACTAAACTTACCTTTATTGTTATGGAATTAAGTGTATATACTAAGGGTTTGTCTGTATTTCAACTAGATCATACTATAATCCAGGACATACCTGGCATTCCCGAGTGATCATGTAGACCTAGAAGGTCTTTGGATGTGATTTTTTACCAGAACAGCCATGTTGCTAGATTAAAATTTCTCTACAATCTGTTCCTTAGTTTCACCTCACGCCAACCCCCCTCCCAAACTTCACTCTTCCATAGATCCACTCCTGTCTATTTCCTTCAGAAAAGAACAGGCCTCCCAGAAATATCAACAAAACACAGCATAATTTCATATATAAATATTCAATAGAGAATTTTGCATGTATGACCATATGGAACATGGTTCTTTAATTTTATTTTTGAAGGGATCTCAGTGTAGTTTTAGCATGAAGTTAATAGTGGCATCATAAACATTAGCAAATATTTGTTCATTTTATATTTTGTGAAATAATTTGAGAAATACTGACCTTAATTCTTCTATAAAGAACTAGTAGAACTTTTTGCTAAGTCCATTTGCCTTGCATTTTTTGTTGTTGTTGGCATGAGATTTACTTGTTACTTTTATTTGATTTTAAATTGATTATTAGGTATGTATTTTACCTTGATAGGTCATATATATGAAAACATGTATAATTTTTGTGAAATACAAGTTTATAAAGACATTTATCTTGATTCTCTGAATTTCTTCAATGTCTTTCTAATACCAATTTTTATCTTTAATTCTATAAATTTACACCTTCTCTCTGTGTCTTTTCACCTAATTTGGCTAAGAATTAGTCAGTTTTGTTCATTTTGCAAAGAATTAACAAAGTAGATGAGCTGCAATAGAAGACTGTTAAGGTCAGTGGGAATCAAATAGAGGGATACTTGGTCTGCACCAACATGTGTGCTTTGAGCTTTAGTAAAGTTTCTTTTACGAATGAGGGTGCCCTTGCATTTGGAGCATAGATACTCAGAATTGAGAGTTCTTCTTGGTGGATTTTTCCTTTGATCAGTATGTAGTGTCCTTCTGTGTCTTTTTTGATGACTTTAGGTTGAAAGTCAATTTTATCTGATATTAGGATGGTTACTCCGGCTCGTTTCCTGGGACCATTTGCTTGTAAAATTGTTTTCCAGCCTTTTACTCTGAGGTAGTGTTTTTTCTTTGACACTGAGGTGCGTTTCCTGCATGCAGCAAAATGCTGGGTCCTGTTTACGTATCCAGTCTGCTAGTATATGTCCTTTTATTGGGGAATTGAGCCCATTGATATTAAGAGAGATTAAGGAATAGTGATTATTGCCACCTGCTATTCTTGAGGCTATCTTTATGTTTCAGTGGTTCTCTATTTTTGGGTTTGATGCAAGAAAGTTAATATCTCGTTTCTTCCAGGGTGTTGTTTCTCTCCTTGTATTGGCGGTTTCCACCTAGTATCCTTTGCAGGGCTGGGTTTGTGGAAAGATATTGTGTAAATTTGTTTTTATCATGGAATATCTTGGTCTCTCCATCTATGGTGATTGGAAGTTTTGCTGGGTATAGTAGTCTAGGCTGGCATTTGTGTTGTCTTAGTGTCTGCATGAGATCTGCCCAGGATCTTCTGGCTTTCATAGTCTCTCGTGTGAAGTCTGATGTGATTCAGATAGGTCTTCCTTTATATCTTACTTGGCCTTTTCTCTTACTGCTTTGAATATTCTTTCTTTATTTAGTACATTAGGTGTTTTGATTATTATATGACGGGAGGTATTTCTGTTCTGGTCCAGTCTGTTTGGAGTTCTTTAGGCTTCTTGTACGTTCATCAGCATCTTTCTCTTTAGGTTAGGGAAGTTTTCCTCCATAATTTTGTTGAAGATATTTACTGGCCCTTTAAGTTGCAAATCTTCACTCTCATATTTACCTATAATCCTTAGGTTTGATCTTCTCATTGTGTCCTGGATTTTCTGGATGTTTTGGCTTACACGTTTTTTGCATTTTGCATTTTCTTTGACTGTTGAGTCGATGCTTTCTATGGTATCTTCAGAACCTGAGATTCTTTCTTCCATCTCTTGTATTCTACTGTGGATGTTTGCATCTATGACTCCTGTTTTCTTCCCAAGGTTTTCTATCTCCAAAGTTGTTTTCCTTTGTGATTTCTTAGTTGTTTCTACTTCCTTTTTTAGATACTCGATGGATTTGCTCAGATCCTTGACTTGTTTGTCACCAAAGTGAGGCTGGTATGCTCCCGCCCTGTGTGGGTATGTTCTCTCCCAGAGCTGGGGGGGGGGGGCGTCTGTCTGCAGGGCAGATGTCCCATAGCAGAGCTGGCGTGTAGGTGAGTACAGACCTGCCCAGCTCTTGGGAGCAGGGAGCACACAAACTGGCTGAGACCCAAGCGATATTATGCTTGTTTGTCCCTGTGTCTCGTCACTTTCTTTTAAACAGAGAATATGGGAGTCAAATTTTATTCTTCCTTTACCTTTATCATGGATATTCATAAGATAGCAACTCAGAATATGGGTATGAACTATCAAATTAACAAATAATGATTAGTTAAATAGTCACTAATAATATTGAAACAGTGAAAAAAAATAAAGATAGTAAGACGTTAAAATAAAGATTCATCTAGAACAACAACAATAAACCCTTCATCAATGAAGAATACAAAATCAAGAAATAGGGAAAACAAACATGTTCTTATATTAGAGTCATGCACATTATCTTCAATGAGTAACTTTTATGCATGTGTAGAATAAAAGAAGGCACTCCTAAACAATGTTCTTATGTTCTCTGGGAGAAAAAAATAGAATAGATTTTATAAGAGGACTGATAATCAGTGAGGACTAGAGATGTGATCAGGTTGTGGCAAGATAGGTAGAAGGAGAGAGTGTGTGTAGGAAGAGATGGCAGGAAATCTACTTCAGTGGAAATTTCCTGGAATCTATGAAGGTGATCCTAATGAGGACTCCTAGCAATGATAATCTGATAAAACTATAATTTAGAAGTATATTACTTAGAGAAGGTCAGTAATTGAAATACAGAACCATGGGTTGGGGATTTAGCTCAGTGGTAGAGCACTTGCCTAGCAAGCGCAAGGCCCTGTGTTCAGTCCTCAGCTCTGGGAAAAAAAAAAGACAAAATACAGAACCAACTGTAGTCTAATTATATCTTCAAGTTTTAACAAATAGGTACACATATGCATTTAATATCAACTCTAGACTCTTTGACTTAAGCATGATCATCACCTGTTTCCCTGTCATATTTCATTTCATAAACCTAAACAATCATATCTTAATGTGTGTACATGTATGTGCGCATGTGTGTGTGTGTGTGTGTGTGTGTGCATGTATGTGGGTGTGCCTGCATGTGCATGAGCATATATGTGTGCCACTAGTATTCTGGGCAGGAGTTTGGCATTCATTAATCATGAGTAGTTTTTGGTGATGATATGATGGTGAAATAGAAAAACATGAAAACAGGCTCACTTCAAAATTTCTGTATGAATTGGAGACTACTGGGATTTCCGTCTATGAAGTGGTACAACTAATAAAAATTTATGTCAAAATATAAAACGGAGTAATTTCAAAGATGCCATCGTTGGGATTTTCTAGGATGACACACAGGCACACACAAACATGCACACACATGCACACACATACATACACAAGCACACACACATGCACACATGCACATGTGTACACGCACATGCACAAACATTAAGAGATTTTTTTTAAATATAAAATATGTAATATGATAGGGAGACATACGATGTTTACAGTAGGCTTATCTTATGTAACAGATGGAAACAGAAAAAAATCTTGTCTGAAAACAATATAATTTTACAAAAAGATATAAATTCACATAATCACAAATAAAGGATATTATATACATAGGGAAAATCAAGGGCTCGAGACAGAGTTCTGTGAATAACCAATTGGGAATAATCAAGTGACAGTACAACCAAGAGTCCTTGAGACTTTGATTCTACCTTAAGAAATAGCTTCTAAAAACTGAATGGTTAGCAAGCGTACTTGGCTTTAAAGTCAAAATGGATGAGGACATATAATTATAGTGCTACAAATCTCAAATGTCATTCAGGGCTCTAATTATAATTTTAATATTACTTGACATGACTGAGTACAACAGAGAATCATAGAAGAAAAATTGTGTTCAGCAAGCATAAACAATTCTTGGGAAATTTTTACACTCTACAGTTATTCAACATGGCTGACAGTAGCAGTGAGAACAGGTTGTCAACAACAAAATATTGTATGCTGCAGTGAGCTTTGGTAACCTGATTATGTTTTCAGATTTTAAAAATGTACTAAAGAAATTGTACAACAATATAATTTAAGACTGAACACTTCTGTTATACAAGTGTAGGATTTTGCTCTTTGGTCTTTCTGATATACACCATTTATATCACATGGAAAAGTGGAATTTAATTTCAAATGCAAGCATATAGTCAAAACTCATGCCATTCTAATTTATTTCTAATTATTTATAGTTTCTCAGTTAAAAAATGCTATCTAAATAAAAGATACTGAAGTATATTTCCTGAAGATTTCAATTGTAGTTGGTAGATAATGAAATATTGAATAGGATTTCTGAAAAAGATGTCAATTTGGGTTTTTATTTTTCCAGTTGAATAAATAAATTAAGGCAGCATGAGTGTTCACTTTTATTTTGACAACTTTAGATTCCTTTGAACATCTGTGTATGTATAACCAGTATTGATCTTTTCCAAGGCATCAAAAAGCAGAGAAAGTAAAGAAGAAAATTACAAGTTATCTGGGCAATGCTGGCACATACTTTAATTCCAGCAATTAGGAGGCAGAGGCAGGAAGATTCTGAGTTCTAGGTCAGCCTGGTCTACAGAGTGAGTTCTAGGACTGCTAGGGCTTTACAGAGAAACCCTGTCTTGAAAAAAAACCACAAATACACACCCCCCAACACACACAAACACACACACAACACACACACACAAAGAAAAGAAAAGAGAAGAAAATTACAAGTTCACATAAACTTACAATTATCAGGATGGATCCTGCAACCCAAAGCAGGTGACAAAAGTAGATATAGTGGACCCATGCGCAGTGATCGAGCAGAGTGTTATCAGAGAAATTTATAGTTCTCAGCATTTTAACTTAGTGATAAAAATGAGATGATTGTTCAAAAATGTGGATATTCTAGTAGGCATTAAGGACAAAAGTTGTGACTGGAAACAATCACCAGGATTAAGGCCTGAAAGCAAAGGGGGTGAGTCACAGGATCATGGGAAGAACAACATTTACTTAAATGAAATGATTAGAGGGAATATTAAAGAATCCTTTACACTAACACTAAAATCAAAAAAAAAGAAAAAAAATGTACCGGGAAATCTATGTGAGAGTGAACATGACAAGTGTTGCATCTAAGCCAGCCATTCAGCTCTTTCCGTATAATTTCACCAGTAGGATGAACAGAGACTTTTATCATTTGGCATCAAGACTAGTCAAGATGTGAAAGGTTATCAACTGTGGACACAGTTTAAGTGGCTGAGACAAAATTTTCAGTCAAGGAAACATTAGTGGAGACTATGAGTAGAAATTCCTGTAAATCGTTACTTTATTAACAATAACACCTTAATTATTTTTCGTCTATGGAGCATTTGGCAATTTTGGGATCGTTTTATGCTGCTTTCCTCTGACCCTTACAGAACTCTGTGAGAAGCATGGAGACAGTGTTATTATCATGGGATAAAAATGAGACCTTGAGATGTTAAAAGTCTAGACCAAAAAACCTGAAGACTATTAAGAAAATGACACATCCCAGAAATACCATATATATTGCCCACTACAGATATTGCTCTTTGCTTTAAATAATGATGACTGTCATTTAATCTCATTACTTGCTTGTATTTAATGAATGTCCCATTACAGATTACTGAGCTTTTTTAAAAAGCGAGTTAGGATGCTAGAAATGTGACTTTACAAGAAATTACGCCTATGCATACTTAGTAATAATGGTTATGTTAGAATGTAGAAAATAATTTGGAAAATATTTTTGATAAATCTAAAATCCAGATAAAGGGTAATGGTTTTGAAAGAACATAATCAAATAATGAAGAATATTTTAATATTTTCTTCACAAAAATTTTTGTCTTATGTTTTTTAAATGTAACACTCTCATTAAGGTATAAGACATACAGAAATGTCCCGCATGATACTTTGTAGTTTATAATTGATACTTTTTTCCTATAGTTTTCCTGAGAATACTTTCAGTTTCCATTGTCTTTCAGCATGCCTAAATATTGCTATAAATGCACATCAAAACAAGAAGTGTTTTGATGCAGAACCAAGTTATTAAATGTATCTCTACCTAAGATTCTTCATCTGTGAAAGGTGATAACAGGATATCTGCCCAGGACTGTGAAGGACAATAAAGAAGTGATAGGGAGAACGTTGTATGTATTTGCCTTCAATGGTAGTATACACTGGTAAATAATATTTTCTATTTCTAATTGTCACAGGTTTTATGTTTTTGAAATAAATCCATCCTTGAAAATATAAAAATAAATAAAGTATATACTTCAAAATTTAATAATTAAAAAAGATGCCTTAACATAAAGGAGGCCCCATTTCCTACTAGTTTACAGTTATTTCCAATCTTTTCGACACAATCTTTGAAATCAAATACGACAATTAGTGTTATATTTGTTCTTTTTATGCCTTTGAACTTATTGTCCTATATCATATATAATTCATTATAATTCATAATCTTATGACATAGTTTTATCTTAAAGTTAATTTCCCTTTACATAGAATTGTCTATTACATAGAATTTAATAAAGACAAAGGTAATTTTCAAAATCAAATAATTTGCAAAAACTTCTTGCTTCTAAGGATTTGTAGTTTGCATAACTCCTACCACTCACATAAATACACAAAAAGGAAAACAATTTGTAAGGAGCCATAATGGGACAAGCTAATATACTAGCAGGTGATCATCCTGAAATGAGCTGCTTTGGATTATTATATAATCTGCCACTGGTGAGCCCTCCTTAAGCAAGGATGTAAGGGACTAATTTTAGGAAAGAGTCCTGCTATTAATATGCTTTTCCTGTTATTATTAAACATATATAATAATCAATAAATAATAGCCCACCCCTTTGGAACAGATCCACAAAGATGTACTGTCTTATAGTGATGCTATGTAGACAAATAGATGACTTAAGTTTTAATGATGATCCTATAAGAATTCCTAAAATTATATCTGTGATTATTAAACTGTTTTATAGTGAGACTGCTGTTAGTTCCTTTTCTGATAGTCAAAAGTACAATGAGAACTCTACCAGCCTCCCAAGTGTCACAAGTTAATTGCTGCTAAATGGCAACCAAACTTTCTCCTACTCAGATCACATTCCAAGAGGTTGTAAAACAATTAACCAAAGACCATAAAAAGGAAACTAGGAATTTATTATAGGTGCTAGGACAGAAGATAAAATATTGACTGGGTTTAACTATACAAAACGTCACTAATAACTTAGTTATGGCTTTAAACTTTCAATGAACTTGTAAAAGACAAGTGATAGATGTTTAGCTAGATAATTACTCCTAATGGCTATGCATGTAAACATTCTCTGTTGTAACTTCTATTTCAACTTATGACTTGGTACTTTGTGTGAATTTGTGATGAGCTTTGTAACATGTGATCATGTATTCTGAAAGATGTTTAATGGCTAGGACAAAGAGAAGAGTCAGACCAGAAGAATTGAGGTGAGAGGAACAGAGGTGAGAAGAATAGAGCTGAGAGAAGAACTGAACTGAGGAGAAGTTTTTAGTCAGAAGAGAACAAGATTAGAAGGAGAATGCACAGTGGAATAACTTAGAAACTATAGGTAACATAAAAGAAAAAAAACTAAGAGAGCTATGTACAGAATGCAGAGGGAAAGAGGAAAAGGAAGATGCTGCAGAGAGCAGAAGGAGGAGGCAGACTTCTCCTTACCAAAGACACCCTAACCCATCCCCCCACACATGTTCACCAGTCCACCCACTCCTGCTTCCCTGTCCTGGCATTCCTCTATACTGGGGCATCTAGGCTTCTCAGGACCAAGGGCTTCTCTTCCCTTTGATGTCCAACAAGTTCACCCTCTGCTGCACATGCATGTGGTATATTTAATCTATGGAATACTATTCAGCTATTAAAAACAATGCTCATCTCTTTCAAAGATGGCTTACTTTATTCATTAGGTGTTAATTAGTGCTTGCATATACTTATTTGCCTATAAATATGTGTTCATTGTAACCTGCTAGTTTGTATAATATTGCTTACATGCATGTATTTTTAGGATTTTAGGATTTTTTAGGATTATGTTCATGAATTTTAAAATTTAAAACACTGAAGATGACTTGACCTTCTGTCTTCTTTCTCTTTCTCTAGCAGAGTCATTGTTGTGATTTCTTTCAATTATTAATTCTACATTTCCCTTCAGATATTATTTTCCCTTTGATTTTAGCTATCATACTTGACCTTTCATGTTTATGTCATAATCTGAGACTACACAACATTTAAAATGCTAAATAAACTATGATTTATATTTATCTATACATGCTTTTGTGAACCTTCTCCTCTAAGACTTGAAGCAATGTTTCAAAAATATGTTATATTTTATTCTTAATTTCTCCCATTGTGTTTTTCCTTGAGCAAATTTCTCAGTATTGACTTTTTAAATTACTTTTCTGTGTATGATAATTGATTCCACATCTCTGTTTTTATGAATTATTGACAATATTTTCTTATTTCAAGGTTTCTAATAGACTATATTTATAAGTAGAATCATTTTAGAACTACCTTTTATTATTCTATTATATCGATGTTGTTTTATTTCTTATCCCTAAGTATATCTAAAATATTTATTGTGTTTTTTTTTTCATTTTCATGCTTTGATATTAAGACTCATGTCCTCAAGAATTAATATGTTGGAATTTGTGTCTTGGAAACATCACAAAAGGAATGAATGCTTAAAAATAGAACCCAGAAATTCTCTTTCATCTTTCTCATCAAGAGAGAGTAAGACTAGAAAATACCTCTTCATGAATTAGAAGGAGACCAGTCTCAAACACTGTGCTTCTCCATGCTTTCATCTTTGCTTCTCAGTCTTTAGATGGTGATAAATAATTCCCTTTTCTCTGTATCATGCCCACTGTACAGTACTGTTTTATAACACAATGAGATACTAAGATTATTATTCTTTATCCATATAGATATAAATACTTCTGATTGACTTATCAAAATCAATTTCCAATTCTAAATTCTGGTTTTCTAGTTCACGCTATGTAAATGGAATCCCCCCCCACTGCCTCTTGATATGAGTGTGTGCTCTAATTTTATATATTATGTGGGATTTTTCTTACATTGATTTCATCCAAGTAGTAGCAACAAGACCTTAACAACTTGGTTTTCCATCTGCCCAGTGGCGACAAATTATGTTTTGGGTATTCCAAGCTTCTGGGTTAATATCCACTTATCAGTGACTGCATACCATGTGTGTTCCTTTGTGACTGGTTAACTCACTAAGGATGATAATTTCAAGTTCTGACCATTTGCCTAAGAATTTCATGAATTCATTGTTTTTAATTGCAGAGTAGTATTCCATTGTGCAAATATACCACATCTTCTGTATCCATTCCTCCATTGAGGGACCTCTGGGTTATTTCCATCTTCTGACTATTATAAATAAGGTTGCTATGAACATAGTGGAACATGTGTCCTTATTGTATGCTGGGGAGGCCTCTGGAAATATGCCCAGGAGTGGTATAACAGGCCTCCTCCATTGAGGAACATTTGGGTTCTTTCCAGCTTCTGGCTATTTTAAATAAGGCTGCTATGAACATAGTGGTGCATGTGTCCTTATTGCATGTGGGGGAAGCCTCTGGGTATATGCCCAGGAGTGGTATAACAGGATCCTCTGGGAGTGTCATGCCCAGTTTTCTGAGGAACCACCAGACTGCTTTCCAGAGTGGTTGTGCCAGCTTACAATCCCACCAGCAGTGGAGGAGTGTTCCTCTTCCTCCACATCCTCTCCAACACCTGCTGTCTCCTGAGTTTTTGATTTTAGTCATTCTGACTGGTGTGAAAGACTGGATGTAGCAGTATACTATACTCTATACTAGTATATATATATATATATATATATACTAGTATATATACTAGTATATACTAGTATATATATATACTAGTATAGTATACTAGCATACTATTCTATACCAGAACAGAGAAGCAGGAGGGGGTATACTGGGGAACAGGGGGAGGAAAGAGGGCTTATGGGACTTTTGGGGAAAGGAGATCGGGAAAGGGGAAATCATTGGGAATGTAAATATAAAAAATATAGAAAATAAAAAAAGGGAATACCAACAAAACAGAGAGTAAGAGCTTATCTAAGTGACTACAACTTACCATGTCTACATTATTGAAACAAAGACCTAATAAAAACATGTTTGTCTAATAGCCCTTCAAGGTAAGTAATCTAAGTTCCAATCTTGCCTTGTAATTTTTGCCAAGATGTTATGACAAAATTTGTTTTACTTTTACTTTGATTATAATTAACATTGTCCTTGTCTCTGGTTTAGTTAAAAACCCTGAAAATAACAGGTTTACTTATCCAAACCTGCTAAAACTTGCTTGTTGCTTTGGGTTTGTATTTTATGTGAAGATAGAATCTTGTTGTGAAGGTTAATGGTTCATTTAAAACTGTTTTATTTTTCATAGTTTTTCTGACTTCATTGTATGCTTAGAATTTTTCACAGGAGTTGGATTACTTAAGTCCCACCATTTAATTCATTATTGATTGCAAAGTTTTCTTTTTAAGTCATATCTATATCTACATTTTAAAATTAAATAGTATATTAACAAAGAAAGAATCATTTTTGTTTAATGTCTTACAAATAGTGTGTGTGTGTGTGTGTGTGTGTGTGTGTGTGTGTGTGTGTGTGAATGAAAGTGCATGAATGTGGATATAAGTAGAAAACTGGATGGCATGTGTTCTCTCTATCTACCACAGAGTCCCCAAGAATAGAACTGAGATCATTAAGTCTAGCATCAACTGCTTTTATAAGAGGGTCACTGGCTTCATTTTTTCAAGTCGAGTTGATATATCATGAAATAATTGTAGTCCATTTCAGCCTAGGACTCATGGGTCCTCCTTCCTTAGCTACCTAAATCCTGGGATTATAGCCTTATAATATAACAGAATGAGAAATTGTTTTCCAAACATGTTACTAATTTTCTGAGGCATTTCTCTAGGGGATTCTGCTTATATCATCTTATAATCCGAGTAACATGTGAAACACAGACATTACAGTAAACCAACTGTTATAGTCTTTATAGACGAAAGAGAAAATATTTTACTTTACTGTCTAATATTACAACTAAAATTTAGAGTAATAAATATATGTTTGTATTGAACTTGCTGTTTGTTTTTTATCACTAAAGAAATTACGGGCAGGTAAACCTTATGAGGTCCTCTGAGTCACCATTTGTCATGATGTATTTTAAAGATGTATTTCTATGTTGAACAAAATACTAGCAAATAATAATATAAAATATGGTTGTACTTTCTATTCTTAAAGCAGTAAAGATTAACATACTTTGTGACTACTAGTATACACTCAATCACCATCATAATTTCATACTTGAATATGAGTGCTGCAGTCAATTAACATTATCTTACTGAATATGTGCTCATATAACATCCTCATCAACATTTTCATACCAAATGATATCACAAGGGAAGTAGTCTTGATCTCTTGGGGAAAAGGACAATTATCAGTGTTTGTTCCTCTGATTTAACATTTTTTTTCATCAACATTTTTAACTGTATGAAACAACCCTCATGTTTTTGCCTAAAAAGTCATTTCTTAAATTAGTGTCTACAATTATCACTCATAGTGCCCACTTTTAATGACTTCATTAGAACTCTGTTTTTTTATTTTAATTTCATGCTTTTATTTTTCATAACCATTTTCTTTTTTACTGTATAGGCAATATGTGTTCCATTGTCAGTATTTTGCTAAAATGAGCTGCTTCACAATAACAGAAATGTAATACAAAATTCAGGATAAATATCACTATAAAATAATGCAGTGTTCATTGCCAGTGCTGATTTATAAGATGCAATTTGTTAAACTCAACCCATTCTAATTGTATTGCAAGTGCAATGCATTTTCTAAATTCTATAAATTCTGCAATCTCAGAAATAATGGATACCAACCTCTGTCTAGTCTTGAATCTGGTCATAACCTCCTCCTTCTCTTAAACATTCAGCAACATTTTTCCCACTTTTACTTGGCCTTACATCATTTCTCAAAGATATTTGACATAAGCTTAATGAACTGATCTTGAAGTTCACTCAGTGCCGTGAGATATAATTTTTTGGAGCCAAAATTTTTAAATGCATTAGTAAGCTACTTCCTTTCTTAAAATTTTTCTCAATATATTTGATTTATTGTGCTAATTAATTTTCCCCAAATGCCTTTAATCTCCTTCCCAAATTAAAGAGAAATGGGAAACACAGCAGCTCAAGGAATTAGTTCCATCTTTTTCTATTTGATTTTGAGTATATATTTTAATATCGGACATTTAGCTTTTGTTCATTTTTTTCATTACTGTTTATAAACAACACTTCCCATTTCAGTCTGCAATTTTGTAAGGAGCAATTAGTTCACTCTAAATGTTAGGTCTATATTCTATTTTGATATCTCTATACAAACAGAACAAGTCTGATAGCTAGGTGGGAGGCAAGGTTGCATTGTTACTGGTAAAAGCATAGAAGGAGAAAGAAAAAATAGAAAGAGATGAAGGAGAAGAGAAAGGAAAACTTATTTTGAAGGACTGACTTAAAGCAGTATAGTAGCTGTGAAGAACTCCAGTATAATTCAGTACGCTGTAGATCCACAGTTGTCTGTGTGGCTTTACATCTAAAGGCTAATAGGAACAAGCACAGGAAAACCTAGTATTCCCTCTTCAATCTAAACATGCAAGTTAGGGTGGAGAGAACAAGACAGCAGCTCGAAGACCATCAAGGCACATAAATTGTCTCATTCCAGCTGAATCGATGCTTGTCAATCTATTTAGACCTTCAAATTCTGTGTCATACTTCTCATTAAAGAAGGAAGCCTAATTTATGTAATGGACTGCCTTAACTGCAAGATTTATTACAAAATATCTATACAGAATCATAACAACCCCTTTTCAAAGAAAAGTTTTGACACATATCTAGACTTATCTTGCCCAGTAAAGATAAAATCCTGTTACTATTTCTTAACATTGAATTTTATGAACATTACCATATACACTTTATAGTCAGTTATGAATTCTATCCATTTTCCTAAATTTTATTCTTGTGATAGCGTATGCTAGATAAATGTACACTGTTAAAGTATTATATATTTATATTCTCATTTACATCTATTTATATTATATTTAATGTATTTGTGAAAAATATGAATTTATCAGAAACAAATGCATCCACTAATGCCAACTTTTTTTAAAAAAATGTAACTAAACCCAGAAAATTCTAATAGGATTCATAGGAAAATACCTGATTGAATTTGCCTTGCTTTCACATTTGAAAATCCCACATAGTCTCAATCTTTAAAAATGCCCACAGTTTACTGCAGTACAAAATTCCCAAGGAAATGTTCCATTCTGCCGGTCATGGTATAATTCTAATGTATCAATATGATTTGGAGAAAAAAAAAAAAAACCTCACTCTGCTTTTAATTTGGGCTACAATCTTTATAATGGCTTATGTTCACTATGCTTATTTTAGATACTTATTTTGCTGCTATTTTTCCAATTACAGTCTAGAATACTAAGTCATTATAAATCATTTTAAACTTTTGCTCCTCAATGGACATTAATAATACTATTTTAGTTTTCGTCTTGTGTTTATGAGGAAAGTCATCACACACTTTAAAAATTAGTCTAATGTAATAGTAGCCTTTATTGCTTTTTCAGGATTCTGGGAAATAAAATACACAAGCTTGGTCAGAAGTATTTTACACAGTTGGATCATTCTGCCAATTTTCTGTTTAATGTGGCCATTTCCTGGCCCTGTTGTAATTCAGTAAGGTTTAGTGAGAGCACACCCCTCATTTTATCCCATTTTGCCCGTTTGTGGTTTTCTCTATTATATTATGTTGTTGCTGCCAATTCTGATTTGCTCTGTCGTTTTCATTGTGTGTGTGTGTGTGTGTGTGTGTGTGTGTGTGTGTGTTGTTAACCAAAACCCCCACCTCTCAAATCATCCACTGTACTGAATACATAATTGCTTCTCTGACTGAACGCAGGAGAGACAAGTCTAAGTAGCACAAAAGGAATGTTCTTGTATTCTCTTTTCTAGCAATATTCTGATGTTTTTCATGTAGCATCTGTGTGATTTGTAATATTGTGCCTAATATAGTTTTAATTATTCTTTCTTCTTCCTTTATTTGTTGTTTGATTTAGTTGATTTTAATATGTAGCTAGAACTGAAGTTTAAACATTCTGAAAGGCATAATGGAACATACTATTTTAATTTCAGCTCCGTGTCCCATATTCCAAAATACAAGTAGTAAGAGTCTTAATAAACACAATCAAATTTCCACCATATTTTGATAGTTTTTATAAGATCAAGTTCACCTTCAAAATATATATCCACATAAATTAACTATAAGAATTGTATAAATATAGAATTGTGATTTTGTTTGTAGTATCTTTTCTTTGTGTGTGGATGGGACTGCATTTCGTTAGTGTACATTGTCTGCATTCATGCAAAATAGGTATATGTCAAAGCAAGATTATAGGCTTCATCACTCATTTCCTTCTTTGTTACCATGAGAAAGTATTTCTCAGTGATCTCTGTAATTTCTGCCTTCCTGATTGCCCAGGGAACACTTAGGATCTATTATCTCAAACCCCAAGAGAGAATTTACTTTTTCATTCAGCCATATCTAGGTCATAACAAAGGTGCTGGAGATTTGGTTAATGTCCTCAGGTTTGAGGAGGAAATATTATATATGCTGAAACATCTCCCAAGTCTTTACAATTAGTCTTCTTTTATAAACTGAGTGTAGGTTTATATTGGACGAAGACAGTGAGGCATTGAGGGAAGAAGGAAATTAAGGAGATAAAAGAAACAGACATAGATCATAGATAGAGGCACACACAAGCACACACACACACACACACACACAGAGAGAGAGAGAGAGAGAGAGAGAGAGAGAGAGACAGAGAGAGACAGAGAGAGACAGAGAGAGACAGAGAGAGACAGAGAGACAGAGAGACAGAGAAACAGAGAGACAGAGAGAGGGAGAGATTTTTTTAATCTAAATCCTGGGAAGAAAAGGAAAAGGTCTCTTGTTTCTAGTGCTTTTGCAGAGTCATAGGTATAAAAAATGGCAAGTGCCTCAACGTTATCTTTTACTTTGAGTTATGAATATATGGCCTTAAAAGAGACGACTCTTTAGTGGTCACTATCTACATTTTAGCACTTAAGTCTTATTCATTATGATAAAACTGTTTGATGTCCTCATGAGGAAAATGAATTCTGTGACTTCTAAACAAGTAAAAAATAAACTATTATTTTCTGAATTTTATTGACTCTATCAACTAGAAACCAGAAAGAAAGAAGTAGAACTAATATCATTAACAAAAGAAAACAACATTAAGTTTTCTGTCCTATGTACGAATATTTCTGTCCATTTTTTCATTTTTACTCAACCATGCTTTACAATTTCCATTAGTGAATTCATACAAACAATGATTTTTCAGATCCACAACTCAATGTATTATGCTCAAAAGATATCCTAAACATTTTTCTTTTTTTATTGGATATTTTATTTATTTACATTTCAAATATTATTCCCTTTCCTGGTTTCCCCTACAGAAACCCCCTATCCCATCCTCCCTTCCCCTATCCCACCCACCCACTCCTGCCTCCCTGCCCTGGCTTTCCAGTACACTGGAGCATTGAGTCTTCACAGGACCAAGGGCCTCTTCTCCCATTGATGCCTGACAAGGCCATCCTCTGCTACATATGCGACTGGAGCCATGGGTCACCCATGTGTACTCTTTGGTTGGTGGATTAGTCCCTGGGAACTCTACGGCATTTGGTTGATTGACATTGTTGTTCTTCCTATGGATTGCCAAGCCCTTCACCTCCTTCAGTCCTTTTTCTAACTCCTCCATAGGAGATCCCATGCTCAATCCAAGTGTTAGGAGCGATTATCCACCTCTGTATTTGTCAGGCTCTGACAGAGCCTCCCACCTAAATATTTTTAACAATATAGTTATGATGATTATGATATAGTTAGATAGAAAGGTGATAGCTAGATTGATAAATTTTTTTTAATCTATGTGAGTACCTTTCTGGCTCTTCAGAAATCTTGTTTTTATATACATAAAACTCCTTTCTTGCAGCTACCTGATGTGAGTGAAGAAAGCACACTACTTGCTCATTATTGCATTCTGTGACCAGAGGGAACTATTTGAATCTTTTACAGAAGGAATTATTTACAATTCATGCACAGCAGATAGTTTATTCTAAAATTTCTATACAAAGGGTACACAATTTTTATCATGAAATTTTAACAGCAATATAATAGTAACACAACCATAAGGACTCAAGTCCTTTAGAAGGCTAAGGTAAGAAAGCCATAAACATGTGCTGCCACATAGAGCCCTTTCCTGTAAGTTGTTCCAAGCAGTATAGTACCTTATATAGACAACAGGAATACTGATCTTCCTATGTTGAGAATATGGCAATTCTGAATGCAAATACTTTCAGAAAGATAAATCTAATGGAAAGTTTAGAAGAAGATAAAAGAGGTAAGAACACTGTAACATAGAAACTCTGAAAGTAAAAAGGAAAGACATTATTGCCAGCTGGAGGTTGCTCAGGAAACTTGTCCAACTCTGAACCGTGCAGCTCTTTTTATGCCGTTCATAAAAACCACACCCTGGTTGACACACTTCAATTAGCAAGAAATGAAACTATAGAAGCCACAAAACAAGACTCTATTACACTTATGATCATAATAGTCTGGAATTTTTTAGGAAATACGGGCTAGGTTTTCTTACCAGGCAGGTATTGGAACCTATACATCGGCTCTAAGAGAATGATAGGATATCTCAACCGTCAACGGTAGAGTTAAGTTCTGAAGGCCTGTTGGAACAATATAAGGTTGTATTCATGGGGTACTTAGTACACACTGTCAAGGAGATAATAATGAGAAAAAAATCTTAAAACTACAAACGCATATCTACAGGTAGGAATTGTTTTTATAATTAAGAAGTTAAGACACTATTTTTATCCAAGAGAATTTTCAAGCTGTTTTATAGTTATTATTTACAAAGAACCCATTCTTCCAGATACTTTTAAGGCTGTGGAAATTCAGAGGAGAAAACTCTTATTTCTTAAAAATCTTATTTCTTCTGTCTGAGTGGGTGAGAGCTCTAGTCATAATGTAAATGAGCCAGTATATGAGGAGCTATATATTTTCACCAGGGATGCACTCTCAGCATAACTATGGCTTTTGTAGCATATATGCTTTATAGACTGCCACATATTTGAGAGGACCTGGAGAAAGCAGCTATGGATTTTGGGATGCTGCTTTCCTCAATTTTAGAGTAGGACTTCCAGTTTTTTCTCTTATCATTAGGCCATTTATGTGGCTAATGCTGACAATAAATATGTCGTCTATTGGGCATTTCTATCAATAGTAATAGCAGTATTGATAATAAATAGATAAACAAATAAGTAAACAAATAAACAATTAAATATCTGTAAGCACCATACCAATGTTCCATGATCATTGTCTGTAGTTGCTTGAGGGGAAGTTTCGCTGTGGAACATCAACCACTTTTATTCTTCCAGGTCAGCCATTCTAAGTGCTGAAGGACCATGTTCCATTTGAAGAACAATGCACCATCCCTTAGAATTGTATCTTTATTTAAAGTGGTACCATGAAAGTCAGGAAGTTCTCTTTCTGTTTTATAGAAACAACACAGGGTAGTTCTTTCTGTCTCTCCTGGTTTCCTGTTGCTGTGCCAAGCATTGCTCTATTATAATCCTCTCTGTCTTCTAGAGTTTCACTCAGGGGACATTCTACTATGTGCCTGGTGAAATGCATTATTTATTAAAATTAAGTCTAACACTTGGGCTCCTCCGCTTGTAATTGTTTTCCACAGATATTTCAGACTATCTCCACCTCTTTTCTGATATTGAAATTATCCCCAAGGTAAATTTAAATGTTAATTTTGGTGTCTTGGTTCCTATTTTATTAATTAATATACTAGAAAAATGTTCTATTTAACTATGTTTTCTTTTCCAAATTACATTTTAGACACTATAGAAAGAATTTTGAAATGTTGGTAAAATGCTAAAATCTTAGAAGACAATAGCTAAGAAGGTTGGATGTGTCTATGTTAACATAATTCATAACCATCAACAAATCTTACAAGAAGAAGAGTTATACAAAACCTTACTTCTTGAAATTTTCTCAGATGCTACATAGAATCTTGATGATTTTTCTCTCATCAGGTCACTAATAAATGACTTATGTCACAACTATAGAGTTACCATTTTGCATGTGTTCATTTGTTTAAAACAGATACTAAGAAACCATTTTGAAGAAACAGATTTCAAAGCATTGAAGTACTTAGAGATGCAAAGTAGGACATGTAACCTTCATAGTTTTGTGGATGAATTCATGGATTACCACAATTCAATCAATTGAATTCATTTATTTTGCAAAAGAAACACTCTAGCAAACAGTAAATAGCTCATTTTAACATTGAAAGGTTACAAAAGCCACCATGCTGTGCTACAGAGAAACATTTAATTTAGTGAGAAAGCAAAACAGAAATCATCTTCACTAACAATTACAGCAATTTTCCCTACAAAGTCTGAGAGGGGTTTTGAAATAATTCTTTTTAAAAGAATAGGATAAATGTTGATCCCTGCTAAGGATAGAGAGTGCTGTAGAATGCTATACAGAGAAAATTTATTGGTATTTTAGCTGTGGAAATGGTCTCTATATTCCTGAGAATTGCTGCTGTAAAATCCAAAAAGCAAATTGAGCTAAAGGAATTTCTCCCACCACACATGTCAAATAAAATAGGCATATCCAATCTATAATAGGCTATTGCCATGATCTAAGGCATATTTTTCAAATGCAGTCATTTTTTTCATCAAGTTTTCAGATTTCATTCAGAAAATGAATTCATACATAAATCTCAAAGCATCTGTTGGGTGGCTAGAACTTGCATCAGAATAAACAATTGTTCTGTTTCATTAAAGGTATGGGCTTTTGGATTCTGTTGGCATTTTATAACTATGGCTGCTAGCAGCTAAACATATTTCTTGGTTTTGCTTAAAGTCCTTTCTGTATATATGAAGTCTATACACAGAGAGAGAGAGAGAGAGATACATACAAATACCTGTGACAATGTGTTGAGGTTGTTTTGCCAATGTTGATCAAATTCCCTAGAAAACAACTGTAGCAATTTAGTTATTTTCAAGAAAAAAATTAGATTTTTCCAATTTCTTCCTAGGGTCTAAATGAGATGGGAAGAAACTCTGTGAATATTTTTAAAAATAGTGTTCTGTGTCCCCTCTTCCAGTTCATTTATTTTACATCATTGTAGTAATATGAAATGCCAAAAAAAAACATTGATCAAATATGTCATAGGGAAGGATACCCTTGTGGCTGTAAATAAAAATAGTACGTTAAAGACATAATCACTAGTGCTGCATGTGATTTATTGCCTTTCTCATTTACGTTTCCAGCATGTACAATTTTGGATCTCTGAAAAAATCCAACTTGTTGTCATATGGACATGTTGATGAAACAACTCACACTGCTCATTTTGAATCACTTCTTTTACTTTTAGTCACAATCCAATTTATCTGTAGACTAATGACACAAACTTGACCCAGTTCTCTTAATGTGTCATTTGCAGATTAGGTATATAAAAGAACAGCTTTCTCCTGAACTGCTTTTGCATTTAGTTTTCTACTTTTCAAAATGCAGTTTAAGGATCAGCATCCAAATCATTAGTAGCTTATAAGAAAAAAAAAAGATATGTCCTGTGAAAGAACAAGTAATATAAAATTCAGGTTATAAGGATTTCTAAGTGATGTATATAGACATGGACTTAAGGATAATCTTTATACTGTCTACATGCAAATATCTTCTCTAATATTGGACCTGTGTCCAATAATACAGAAAATTTATTTGCAGTTTCCAAAAACTTGTCTTTTTTTCTGGACATAGAAATGGGTTCTTTTTTTTTTCTATGATTAGCACAAAAGAACAATTAAAAACTAGTACTCCTCTGATCTAACAGTCTTGAAAAGAATATAGTAGTATACTCATTCAAGTAAAATATAAAGGATAATAAACACATGGTTAAAAAAAGCAAACTAAGTATGGTACCATCAATTGTAAAAAAAAAAAAGTACTAGTTTTATTTTTGTTTTTCTTTCTACCTCTAGGCACTAGTTAGAGTCAGAGACAGAGATAGATACCATATATAGCATTAAACAAAGCAACTCACAATGAAAAATACAAAAAAAAAATAAATAAATAAAATAGGCAATCATAGAAGACTAAGATCTAGTATAAACCAATGTTCAAGAGGTCTTCCCATCATTCATGGAATCATTACTATATCAGTTCCAAAATGGAAAACTAAGGAAACCAAGCAATGAATATGGGTTTTATATTCCCTGTAGGTACTATGAGATGCCCGGGCGTGATGACTCAGGGTATGCTGCCTTAGTGGGACAGAAACAGACTGCACTGCCCCAGTTATTCCTCATCTGTCTGGGTATAGTCTATTCTGAGCACATAGTCCTTTTATTCTGAAAATTGACAAGTGAAAAAGAAAGAAAATGTGAGGTCAGGTGAGACATGTAAGGAATTGTTGTATTCCAAGATAAAAGAAACAAAAATTAGGAGAAAAAATTGGATAAATTAGAAAAAATCTATTAGGCATACAGTCCAATTGGAATTTCAAATGGAGAATGAGTAGAAATTGGAGAAAAGACTTTTCAACATCTGATTGACGTCCAAATATGTATAGATGTTATTTGTTTTCTGTTTGTTTGTTATGTTTGTTTTGTTACATTTTCGTTTATGTAAACATTGTCCTTGGAACTATATGAGAAGTATATTAAAAGTAACACTAGAGAATAAATTAATTTACTAATATGTAGCTGCTGGGAAGCTATATTTTTTATTATTATGATTCAGAAAGCATTTTTACTAGGTCTGATACAAAAAAAAGCAATCAGAGAGCCATTGCTCAACTCTGCTTGCCCAGTATATTGAAGTGTTGCTAAGTGCTTCACTCTGGCACCCACATTTATTCTGCCACGATAGGATGTCTAACCTCATAAATATTCTCTCCTCTCTCTGAAATTTCTTTTGTAAGGCATTTGGATGAAGCAACAAGAAACATAATTGAACCATATTTTGCTTTCCCAGACCATGCTCTGCTCTAAGCGACAGCCTATTTTATAAAACTTTTTTTTTTTCTGTCTGCTTTGCCTGACCCTAGGAGGCTCCATTTCACCAACAAACCTTATGGCTCACCATTAGGAAGGAGGCTGGCTCTAATCCTACCTGGCTAGACTTGCAAATCACTTTCTGTTATCAACATCTGTCAACACAGACTGATAAGTGACATTTTCTTTAAGATAAAAAGCAACCCATCCGATCAGTGTGAATTGAAACCATTGGAGTACATGGATCTATCTGAAAGCCAAGCCCAAAAAACTAAGCAGAAAAAGCAAAATATTAAAAGGTTATATTTTTCTTATTGCTCGATAAAGTAATAGAAATCTACATGATCAAGGTGTGACCCCATACCAGACTATTATCTGAGAGTGGGTGTGGGTGTCTCAAGTAGTGAAATGCAAAGTAATTGTCCCTAGAGCACAGGTCATTTCAGTTCCAAGGTTGTCTCTCCATATACTTACCTTTCTGAACCCACTCTATATACTTACCCTTCTGAATCTGTAGCTAAGCCAACTGTCTCCTGTTCTGGTCCCTGTTGAGCCTTCACCTGGTTGATAGCTCTTATATCCTGATTCCAGTAGCTCCATCCCCATTTTCCTCCTGACTCTCTCCACTCTTGTTCATCATCTCAGTATATTCTTAGCCCTTTCAAATGTTGCAATAGCCAGTTTTATTCATTCTGGAAACCACATATATAGAGATAGATGTACACATATATAGTTTGTGCTTTGTAATATGATATAGGATTTAATATTAGTAATTACTACTAGAATAAAACAACTGGTAACATCCTTGGCCATTTTATTAGGGTAGCTTCATGTTGTCATGAATGACACTGCAAATTTTCAAGCATGATTTTTAAAGTTCTCTCCAGTTTCCGATGATTATGGTTTCATACATTAAAGCTCAAAACTACAACATTTCTATGAATGTGTTGAACTGAATTTTGGCTATATTCTCATTAAACTATGCAACAACAGCAAGAACAACAACAACAAAACTAGAAAATTCAGCCAGTGTTATTCTGTAATCTTGCAAAATAAGTTTGTTAACAGATAATTTATAGACAGTTTAGATGACCGAAACTGTCCATTTAGCTTTGGTACCTCCATAGACAAATAATAGAAAGAGCTTCATTGCATTTAAAGAAAAGAGAAAGGGTGAGGGGAAGAGAGGGAGGAAGGGAGGGAAGAAAAGAAGTAGAAAGGAAGGCAGGAACTGAAAACACATGAAGGAATTAAGGCATAGGCTAGTAAAGAATCAGGTCTCAAATACTATTACCTAGCGTTCAATTATGCCGAACTCAGATTTTCAGATACATTCTATCAAAATGCTATAAGCAAATGTCTATGAATCTGTTGTATCATATCCTGTGATGCTTTTGTGAAGCACCTCTGTGAGGGAATTAATGTAAATATTTCAGTAAGATTGAGAATTCATCATATACCTAGCTCTTCGTGTTAAATATGAAATAAACATAATATGTTAGTATTCAATTCTATTGTAATTTCAGTGTTATATTTGTATACTCAAATTTTATAATTCTAATTTTATTATAAACATATATATGCAAAGGCAATTTTGTCTACTAATAATAACTTCAATTTCCAATTCTTCTTTCCCAGGAAAGATGAAGTCATGACTGAAGAGATCAGGTTTTGTTTTGCTTTTATACTGATTAGCATACAATGCAAATTTTATTCAATATTAATCAATATTAGTTATATGCAACATATATTCAACAATGTAGAGTAATAAGCAATAACACAAAAGGTCATTTAGCCATAAATATATAGGTAAGTTCAACTTATAAAATGCTACATTAATGATTTCTTTAATACAACACTACTAAAGTGACTACTAGGGATTTTCATGTTATTCAATAAAATTAATTAGCCTATTATGATAACATTAAAGGTCAACATTGTTGTACTTTTAATGGAGATATAAAAATCAGAAAGATTTAATTAAGTTTCAGATAGTATGGATATTTATTAATGTCTTAAAACAAAGATTAATGATACTAATTCAATAAACTTTAGACATGATTCTTAAGTAAACTTAAAGGGACTATGTTATATCATATATTGTAACATAGAGGTATTAGCTTTGGTACTATGTTCTACTTTAGTTCTATTTGAATGCTTACCATATTGTACCCACTTAAAGAAGGCATTTTAAAATATTAGAATATTTTATTAGAAAAATATCTAGTCCTCGTGAAATTGAAATATTTATATATCAAAAGTCTGAATGACAAAAGTTACATTAAAAATATGAGAGGAGATGGGGAGAAGTACAGAAGGTCAAGAATTTGAAAGGAGATATGCAGTACTGGGGGGAGGGGGTACTGGGGATAGTCACTAGAAAGTCCCAGATGCCAGGGACCCAAGAGGCTACCAGACCCAACAGGGAGAATATAAGCCAAAATATCTAACAAAGGGAAGATAGAACCTGTAGAAACCATACCCAGTGGATAGGCACCGTCCCCGGTTGAGGGACGGTGCCACCCACCCACCTTAAAAATATTAATCTTGAATTACTTCTGTCAAAAGAGTGGAGCCAAGACTGAAGAAAAGACCATTCATAGACTGCCCCACCTAGGGATCCATCTCACCTGCAGACACCAAACCCAGACACTATTGCTGATACCAAGAAGTGGTTGCTGACAGGAGCCTGATATAGCTGTCCCCTGAGAGGTGAATGTCCCATGACCCATGTCTTGCCCAAGTCTGACCAGTACAAATGTGGATGCATGCTGTCAAACATCAGATTGAATACTAGACCTCAATGGGGAAGTTAGGGCAAGGACTGAAGGAACTGAACAGGTTTGCAACAAACCAGACCCTCCAAATTTCCCAGAGACTAAACCAACAACCAAAGAGTACACATAGGGGGACTCATGGCTCCAGCTGGATATATAGCAGAGGAGTGACTTAGAGGGCACCACTGGGACGAGAGCCCCTTGGTCCTGTGAAGGCTAGATGACCAGGCATACAGGGAAGCTAGGATGCTGAGGCAGAGGCAGGGGATGGGGGAGGGGATAGAAGTTTTGTGGAGGGTAAACTAGAAAAGGGAATAATATTTGAAATGTAAATAAATAAAATAATTAGTGAAAAATGGAAAAAAGGGGGAGCTAAACACATTTACAAGCAATATTGATGTTTTTCATTTAAGAGTTTCTTTTTGATTGAATCATTTTCAGTTACTCATGAGTTAATATATATAATGGAGTAGTACATAAGTATTAGGAATTCAGACAAATACATTGAAATTCTCAGCCAACGAACATAATGCTTTCTTCTTCTGTACTTTCACAGTATCAGTGACTGGCAATTTGCAGAGAAATCGCAGGCTTGGCTAACCAATCTGCTTTCAAAAATTGATTACTTATAACACCCTTTTCTTGTTTTTTACTCAACTTCTTCAACTCTACCTAGAGCCTTTGATATCTTTAAATCACTTTCTTAGCTACATATTAAGTATTTATTTTAATGTGAGAGGCTAACAATATTAGTGCTGATTTTTGGCTTTTCATTTTACAAATTTTTAGACATATTTATTCCCTGGGCATATTTGATTTGTGCTATTTGGACAGCAGGGTTTTGAGGACTTGAAAATTAAAAGATTTTGGAGAAAAATTATGTAGGGAATTCTTGATTTTGACTTCACAAATAATAGTTTATGGAATTAAATATCAATTGGTATATAGGCAGTATAATGCACAGATGAATTAATCTGTTAAAAATTATATTCAAAATACAGAATGCCAAAAGTAGGACATATGTTGAAATTTAATACTATTTTAACACACACAGAAAAGAACTTCAGAGGTTGAGGATACTAAAGGGGAAAAGTGGGCCTGTTTGTGCTTACTGAAAGTGAGCAACACCAACGAATGATGTTTTCTTTTTGGATTTTATATTTATCACACGGTATTTAAATATATGTGTGTGCATGCATGTGTGTGTGGACATCATGTGTGCATGTTTGTGTGTGCGTGTGTGTGTATGTATACAAATCAGATAGGATGTTAAATAGGCAAATATGGGGCTGTTTACATAATTCATCAACTTAAACATTCTAAAAATATGGTTTTCTGATCTTAGGTGTCAAAATAAAACAGAGAAAGTGAACATAGATGTTCTTTTCTAACACTGTATTCCATGTAGATAGTCTCATTTTATACAAAACCAGGAAAGTTCTGAGGCTACCATTTCCTTCAATTTAACAGTACAGGAAAAGGAGACTCTAAAATTCGATAGTTATTTTGTCCTTTCAGATGATAGATAAAATTGCTTACAATGTGTCTCATATTGAGAGAATAAGTGGCGAAAATCAAGGTGCTCTTTACAAGGACTTATCATTATTTTTTGAGTGTCAAAAAACGTTTCAAAAATAAAATTTCTCTTATATATTTGATTATTGCTGAAATCCAATTTTCTATTTTATGTCATTGGTCACTTTATATTTCCAATAATTTCTATTTTTATACTATACTCACTAAAAACTGATACAGTATTGATTCCTATTTGCCATATATTTCTGCTTTTTTAATTCTTATAATATAAGTAAGAATATAAATATAATTCTTATATACTTTTCCACATTGTAAGATATATCTTGAAAATAATCTCTCTTAGTCCAAACTCAATATTAGTAGGTTTAGACTCAGGAAGACAGCAATCTTCTAAGGAATGGAGACTTCAGTATGTTCAAATGTTAAATGAGGGAAGTTCTTCAGATAAGCTGGGTAGATTGAGACTGTACCAAATGCCTTCTATTTGTATTCTTTGTCATAGACTCTGGAGAAAAGAGAACCTGCCACACAGTTGTAGCAGGGTATCCTTTGTCATATGTTAAGTTGCTTCATACAAAGTTCAAGAAAGATAGCACACCTCTGGGTAGGTATATGAACAGTGAATCTACAGTGTTGCTGTTATATTCTTTTTTTTTTTTTTTTTTTGGTTTTTTTTTGGTTTTTCGAGACAGGGTTTCTCTGTGTAGCCATGGCTGTCCTGGAACTCACTTTGTAGACCAGGCTGGCCTCGAACTCAGAAATCCTCCTGCCTCTGCCTCCCAAGTGCTGGGATTAAAGGCATGCGCCACCACCGATTCAAAACCAGGTTCTTAGTCTTTACAATGTAGCCTATAGGCTATTGGTCCTGCAGAAATCCTCCAGTGACCTTGACTCTCAATGAAATTTGTTTTCCATTCAGCTGGTGATTAAGTTTCATGAGGATTTCCTCACTAATTTATTGGCCATTTGTATGGTTTTTTTCAGAAATATAAGTTTCGATCATTTGCTCATTTCTGTCTAAATATGTTGCATATTAAATGTTAATCTTGGAAGGGTGGTCTTTTTGTAATTTTTTAAAGGTTGAACTCTATATATGTTTTTAAATGTAATTATATCATTTACTGTTTCCTTTCTCCTTTAAGTGCTCCTTCTCAAACTCATGGCATCATTTCCTTTTTAGCTATTGTTAAATATATATTATTTTAATGATGAATTTATAATAGGAAATTAATTAATGAATATTTTCCTGTATTTTTCCTGGGTTCAGACCAGATTGAGATGGCTGAAGCTTGTGTACTGATCTGCTCCTGGATTCTCAGCCACTCTAATATAAAACCAGCCATTATTGGACTATTTGTATAATATATTCCCTTTTAATATACACTCATTCTACTAGATATTTTATCTATAGAGAAAAGTGAATACATAATTTGGATCTTCTATTATAAGGGTAAGAAAACTGCAGATATTAGCAGTCATTTATTTGCTTTGTGTCCTAGAAGTTCAAGTTCACAGTGTATACAGAATTTGTGTTGAGGTTTCTCTTCATGATGTACAAATCATAATCTCTCTCTAATGTGTCAACATGATGTTTATTTGCATACTTTGAGCATGAGAATGTATTGTTGACCCTAATCAAACAGAAGTGTTGCCTTTAACAAACAGGAATAACTTTACAAATAGATATAAGTATCCAAGATGCAAAATAACATGTTGATTTTGCAATATATACATATATATATGTGTGTGTGTGTGTGTGCGTGTGTGTGTGTGTGTGTATGTATCAATAAAATTCTATGGTATATACCATAGGATATAGATATAGATATAGATATATACACCATAGGATTTTTAACAATTTTATCTATCTATCTATCTATCTATCCATCCATCCATCTATCATCTATCTATCAATCTATTTGTCTGTCTGTATGTATGTATGCATATAATATTATAGAAAAATTTTAACCCAACAGCATGCCTACCCTGGCATGGTATCATCAAAAAAACCTTCCAGGTTTCTGTGATTCAGATGAAACATAGAGATGCCTTTAATCCCAGAAGACACAGGCAAACTGTTCTCAGAGTTCAAGGCCACCAAGTTTCAGGTAACAAAGTGCTTAGGTCCACCGTTGGTGGTACAGGCCTTTAATTGCAGCACTCAGGAGACAGTGGCATGCAGAACTCTGAGTGTGAGTCAGTCAGTTCTGTTGAGTCAATGACTGAAAGGCAATGTGGAAGAATAGAGTTCACGGCAGTTGAGTTCATAAAATCGAGAGGCAATTATTATCGGACAGTTTTCCAGAGGCACATTGCAGAGAGAACAAGCTAGACACAGAATGTGCCAAAGGATAAGAATGAACAAGAAGATTAAAACAGCTTGTTGGAGTTAGTTTGTGGTCAAGCAATTCAGTCAGAAGCAAAGAAAACCCTGCAGACTTTGATTTTTCAAAACATACTTTAATAAGAATTCCCAAACACTTCTATCTCCTTCTAGCCTACCTTCCAAAGGTAAGGGAGAAAAGATGTTAACTAAGACAGGGGAATCTGAACCTGTGTAGAAGTAGTTCTTTGGGATGATTTCAATCTCTTTTGTCAGATACCAGCTGGTATCTTTGGTCAGGATACCAAATACAAGACATGATCCAGCAGAAACAACCAGGCCTCCACCAAATTGGCACAAGTCAGCGGGAGTGGCCAGAAACAGATGGGATACCATAATAAGTTTTCTTCTGTGTCTCACTAATGAAGCATTGCAAGGCTAGCTATGCAAGCACCCTGTCACTGTCTGTTGAGTCCTACTTATACTATCTCCAAACAACATATGTCCCATGGATCTTGCCTCAACAAAATACCATGTGAATCTGCATCACATGACACAAACCGAACTTCAAATAAAGAAGCCAGTTTGCATCAATCAACTTGGAGAGGATTTTGAGCCAGAACAGCTGAATCATACCAGACCGTAGGAATTCCCAGAATTCAGAAAAAGGTAGAGAAGCTTATTCAGCAGTAAGCCCTGGAGACAACAATTATATCAGGCAAATAAAAATTATTTTTGCATAATATGTATATAATATATGTATATATGTATATACATATATGTATGCATATATGTGCATATATATATGGAAAATACTTTATACATATATATATGGAAAATACTTTAATATATATGGAGAATATTTTAATTTAATCCAGGATATATATGTGTATGGAAAATATTTTAATTTAATATATATGGGAAATAATTTAATCTAGGATACATATATTTTCCTGATGAAAAGTATTTTGTCATCATAAATTAAATAATACATTTGTAAAATATGCAATTATTCATTTTGAAAATTACTTGACAAAGACTATTTCACATTTGAAATATCACAGTAGCCGTTTTCCTTTTTTTAATAATGAAGAGTGACATAAAATGAATTTAAAAGTGAGCATAAGAAAGAATAAACTTATCATCATGTTGATAAAATAAAAATATATTTATTAGAAATATTTTAAAGAATCTTTAAAAGGTAATGATTAGCTATTTTTAGATTTCACTATGGCATACCCTAGAGTCATCTGACAGGAAGCCTTGATTAAGAAACCATCTCTATCAGATTGGCCTGTGAGGACCTAGCCACTCTGCAAAGTTTCAGGTATTGGACAGGTATTGGTGGGTTATATAGAAGAGCTCTATCATGAATACAAAAGGCTGTAAAAAAAAAAAAAGTTCCTCCATAGTTTTCCCTTCCAGTGGATGCTAGATATTCTTTTACAACTTCCCTCGGTGGTAAATTGGTATTGTAATCTGAAATAAACCAATACCATTCCTCACAATTTTTTTGTTATATTGTTTTATTATAGTCAAAGAGGAAAAAACTAGAAAAGTGTATACTACCACATCTAGTATAATTTTTTTTGCTTTGTTTATAATAATAATTTTGGACTACAGACTCTCAATGAAGTTTGCTTTGCATTTGAAAATATATGTTCAGATCATTTGCTTACCTCTGACTAGGTAGTTTACACATTGTTTTATTTTTTAAAAAAAAAGATTTATTTATTTATTTTTTGTGTATATCAGTACACTTTCATTATCTTCAGACACACCGGAAGAGGGCATCAGATCCCATTACAGATGGTTGTGAGCCACCATGTGGTTGCTGGGAATTAAGCTCAGGACCTCTGGAAGAGCAGTCGGTGCTCTTAACCACTGAGCCATCTCTCCAGCCCTACACATTGTTTTAAATCTGAGAAGGACAGCATGATTATTTTAAAATTTAGTTTTTATTCACTTTACATCCTGATAGCAGCCCCCATCCCACCTCTCCTCCCTGTACCCCTCTCCCACTGACATTCTTCCATTTCTTCCCTGCCTTCATCAAGTCTCATCAGTTCTAAGCTTGTTCTCTCCTGCTGGGGACAGACATGGAAGCCCAGCTAGGGGAAAGTGATCCAAGACGACAACAGAGTCCAAGTCAGAGTCATCCCCAGATCCAATTGTTAAGGTAGAATCCAAAAAAACCAAAAAGCCCAGTAAACAAACAAACAAACAAACAAAAACGGAGCTAAACAAAAAGTTCTCAACAGAGGAATCTTGTATGGCTGAGAAGCACTTAAAGAAATGTTCAGCATTCTTGGTCAACAGGGAAATGCTAATCAAAACGACCCTGAGATTCTACCTTACATCCATCAGATTAGCTATAATCAACAGCACATGCTGGTGAGGATGTGGAGAAAAAGGAACACTCCTCCATTGCTCGTGGAATTGCAGGGTGGCACAACCATTCTGGAAATCAATCTGGTTGTTTTCAGAAAATATTTTTATATACTGTTCATAAGTTCGTGTCTGGTCATTACAGAATTTCGGTTTTTGAATACCATAAGGCTTACACAAAACATTTAACACAGTGATGTTAATGTGTTAGCACTTTAGCATGACTCTGAAGGGAAGAAGAGAATATTAAATAAAAGTAGTGACTGTTAATAAAACTCCCTATTTTTATTTTTATTCAGTTAAAAATTTGTTGTGTAATTTTATATCTTTATTTTTTTTTCTTTGCATGGCAATGTCATTATTGCAGCAATTGCTTTTTTCAATTT
Organism: Tokudaia tokunoshimensis; assembly: GCA_036184795.1. Lineage (NCBI taxonomy): Eukaryota > Metazoa > Chordata > Mammalia > Rodentia > Muridae > Tokudaia > Tokudaia tokunoshimensis. The sequence continues at coordinate 68,823,481 of BTHU01000015.1, forward strand.
CTTACTAAATGTTTGGCTGATTTAAGTTTAAAATATTAAAGAATTTAAATTTATCTTTTAGTTTTCTTTTTGGTTTATTTTTGTCTTCTGATGTTTTCATCTTACACATTATATTTCTTGTATTTCAATTTGACTAAACTCTTTGAGAAATTGAATCTTACTTGTCAACTTGACATAATTTATAATCAACTTAAAACCAAGCCACCGGGTACTTCTGGGGGGAATTATTATTTTTTTTTTGATCAAATCATTTGAAATGGGAAGACTTCCCTAAATGTGGGAAGCATTTTTGTGAAAACACTGATTAAAAACAGAGGAAGAAGAGGGCTGCAATTTCACACAATGCTGCAGAATCAAACAGACTGCTAAGTCCATAACATGTAAGCCAATCTTCTCCACTAGTGAATACTGACCAATACAGGTCTTTGACAATTATTCTTACAGTTCTTAGGTTTCTAAGTGTATCTTCATCTCTCCTCCATTTCTAACGAACGTCTTTTCTTGTTTGGTATGGTATCTTTACTTATCTGTGTAGTTCCTTATGTACTTAGTAATGAAAACATCACTCCGTACTGGATTCTAAGTGTTTCTGCAATGTCTTGCTTTGTTTCTGGGTGCGTTGATACTCATCTATTTTATTTCACCTATAGCACCTGAATTATATATTATGAGCAAAGTTCCTTCACTTTCTTTCTTTTTTTGAGACAAGGTTTCTCTATGTAGCCCTGGCTGTACTGGAACTCACTCTGTAGACCAGGCTGGCCTTGAACTCAGAAATAGTCCTGCCTCTGCCTCCCAAGTGCTGGGATTAAAGGCGTGCGCCACCACCACTGCTGAGGTTATTTTTTGTTGTTGTTGTTTTTGCTTTTGTTTTTGTTTTGTTTTTCCTTCACTTTCTTGTACCTGGATTTTAGTTTCTACTTTGGCTCTGGAAGCATTCTGTCAGCATTTCTTTGGATCTGTTTTCTACTTCTGGCATTTTAAAATTCCTCCTGAACATCCTCCTTCCCAAAAGATAACCACAACAAAACAAATAATAATTCCAGATTGCATTTCATAAATAAATAATTATGCAATTTTATTTATATTTTCCTCTGTGTCCACACGAAGTCTCTAAAGAAACTGTTTTTGTGGTTACTAATGCCTTGTTTTGTTTTATTTTGTGGCTATTGGCTGTTGAGTCAGTTTAATGTGTATTTTAATAAAAAGTTTCCACTCTATATAATGACTGTTATGTGCCTGTTAAGCATATTTTAGAAGCATATTTTGGATTTTGGAGATTATAATATGATTATGTAACCCTCCTCCCTTTCATTCTTTTTATCACTCCAAATTCTCACATATCACTCCTTTCTCTTTTAAAGCACGAACTCATTTTTCATTATGTATAGTTCACATATGCATACATATTCCTAGTGTCTTTTTAAAATGGAATAATGTTTCCATTCTCTTAGACATTTTTGAACATCCATAAAGACTATTTTCCATACAGGATATTTCATGCACTGCTGACTATCTGGTCAAGTTCAGGCATTTTACTTTGAGGCTATTAATTCCTGAAGGTTTTACGTGTGAGACCTGGAAATTGAAAAAACGACTTACTCTGCTTTTCGTCATCACACTTGTTTGTGCCTCTTTTTACACAAATTCTCAGAAGGAGTCTTATTTTCTGTTGATCTACAACTACATCTGCTTTGTAAGCACAAGCAGATACCCAGACTCCAGGTGTGCTGAAAAATCTACAATTGCTGCATTACCACTCTTTAAGCAGCGGAGAATGAGTCAAAACCAGTTGTGTTCAAATTGTGTTGTAAAATATGAATCAGAATGATTTAAAATAACACATTCACCCATCTTCCATACACCTCTGAAAATTTATTAGCATCAGATCCATAATTCACAGCTGTTTCTTGCATTCTGAACACAATCACACTGGATGAATATGCTCGAGACACATGGACGGCTACACCCTGAGACACAAGCATGCAAACACTAGTATAGCACTGGAATCGGACCAAGGTCAACACTGGTCTGGAGTATTAATGGCTAATGTATCCTCAAGACCAAGTTAGCCTGCCATTGATGACACCACATGTTACTGCAAGACACTGAGGCACTTTCTCTAGCATTTCTAACTACAGATATTAGCTCAAGGATGGGAAATATCAGAATCTTCTTGGTGTTAGTTCACAGGCCTTACAGTTAGTTTCAGGGCAATAATACCTGGCAAATGATTCTGCTTTAGCTTCAGCAAGTGTCAACAAAGTTGTAATAAAGTTGAAGAAGACGATTCTTTGCCCACTATGACTGTTCCGGAACTTGGTCTTGTTTGGGTTTGACTGCTCCAGGATATATATAATTTTGGATTGTAGTTAGTCCTTGAAACAGGTGGCAATGTAACAGACTCAGATGTAAGTCTCTGCCTGGTCCCAGACATGTCTAGTCATTCCATTTATCAACACTGCTTTGTTTACAACTGTGGTCTTCTCTGTCTCATATGGTAAATGAGTTAATTGTCTCTTGGCTGTGAAGACTGACATTAAGTTCCATTGCTACAAAGAACCATCCAAACAATATTAGCTGAACCTCCCTTGTATATCTTTACTGCTCAGTTCATAACTTGATGCTAATATAGGTGTGAAATTTCCACTTATAAGTCCTGGCATGGATATAGACTCTGCTCTTTCTACAGTGGGTCTAGTTACAAGCTCTAAGGGAAAACCCTGTACTAAACTTAAAACATTATTCTCCACTGACAAGAATCTCATTCCCCATCTGCTGTTCAAGCTCAGGAGAAGAGACGTAAAGGAAGTTATTGTTTCAGGAGTTTAGTTGTTAGTGAGACTCTGTCTAGTACATGATATCAGGCTGGTTGATTTTATAACAGGTTTTACCTATAAGGGATGAAATAACCCCTATCCTTCCCTAAGTGAGATGTACTTTTCTTCATGCTGTTTGCAGAAAGAGGATGGGCAGTACTGAAAATAGTTTCTTTTTGCCTGCTTCAAGATGTTTTGTTCGTATTATATAACATTCAACCACTGTATCTTTCAACTTGGTATCCTTAGTTTAGGGCAAGCTGAAATCATTCTTGGAGAATTCCATACATATACAATCTTGCCACATCACCTTGTCATATTTACTTTCTCTATTATTTTGTGAAAAATTATCAGCTGTTAACCCTCACTAAAAACTTTAATTCCATCATCATTTGGCTAACCTCAGTGCTTGGCAGTGACTGCAACATTTGACTTCCCTAACAGCAGTGGGTAAAAGCTATTTTCCTCACAATCTAGACAACTTGTATTACTATTACCTATTTGTTTGCATGTAAAGATCATAATAAAGGACATAAAGTCTTATATCTTGTGGTTTGAGTTTGCAGTTTTTCATTTATCTATGGACATTTTATCAAGTTTTTCCGGGGTGGTCATAGATGTAAAATAACTTTGTTTTAAAGGGGAAGAAAATACTCTATTTTAAAGCAAGTATGAATGCCCATGTTCTAGAAACAAGGATTCAAACTCTACTTAACGCATGCTAAAGTTTTAATAAGTTCTGGTTAATAGGAACTAACTTCTTATGCATGTGTGTTTGTGAGTGTTGCACATGCTTCTCTGTGGGACCAGTTATGTGGAGGCCAGAGTTTGACCTCTGGTGTCTTTCTCTCACTTTTCACATTGTTTATTTGTTTATCTACTTAAGATTGGAATTTGATAAAGGGTCTCTAACTTAACTGGCACTTCATCATTTCAGCTAGGTTTTCTGGTCATTGAGATACTGAGACCTGCCAGGTGAGTTTTCTAGAACTGAAGCTACAAGCTTGTACTTCCGTTTGCTTTGACTTAGGTCCTGGGATACCACGCTCAGCTCCTCATTATTGCTTTCAATACAGGGTCTCTCTGTGTTGCCCTAGCTATTCTGGAACTCTCTAGATAAAGAGAGCACTAGGTAAATGTGTGCTCTACCATACTAGGTCAGGTCATCAAACTTGTATAGGAAGCTCAAATAGACTGAAACATCTGCCTGGTCTCTTCCATAGCTTCTTAAGAAAGCTTAATGATTTAGCAGATGTCTGTTCTTCCACATTTCTAAACATTTTGCTTGCTGTATTGTAGAAACCAGCACAATGTGGAGATGTGAGCATGAATAAATGTGAGTCAGAGGATCTCCAACCATTTCCAGAGCACTTGTTCTCCTTCATATGTACTGTGTTCTCTTGTGACAACAGAGCCAGCTAATGATAGGATGCATCTTTTACAACAGGAATAAGTGGACAAGCACTGTCACTTAAAGCCGTCAAATGAGAAAAAGACTAAAGACCTCAAAGGAAAAGCCACTAGTTTCTGACTTTCAAAATGAGGAAGTCTGGCTATATCTTATTCGTGAACTTTCCTCCATAAATTACTATGTCACTGTTACTGATGTATTCATACAGTTATTTAATGAGACCATTTGCTCTTCATGATTATTTGCATTGTATGCTTCCAAGTTAGGTATTTAGATAATAAGTATATATTAACCATTCACAAAACTCCCATTATATCTTAGTAATTTATAATTAAGGTCACATTTATATTTATGATATTGTTAAATACAACATATAATTAATATATGTGAAGCTGATCTATAAGATACATACATGTGAGGCAGAGAAATAGGGAAGATTGGAAGGAGAGGGGACTGTGATCTCAAGTTACTTAACATGACTTTTGAAGAATTAGGGTTATGTCATAAATGATCTAAGAAGTTTCCCTTGAAATTTCATGAATTTATAGTAGCATCTTGAAGCTGATCTATATTATACAATAAGCTATCTATATTCTACAGGAAAAAAATCATACATTTATCCTCATAGGTTATAGGGAAATATATTTTTAGAAAATAATTTTACCTTTGATCATATTTTAGAATGTGGTCTTACTTTGCTATTTATAATTTAGGAATAAACTGTATTTATGAGTATACATTTTATTAATAGTTTCCTAACAGCAGGGGATATAGAGAATTCAATGACCATCTACTGTAGTCAGGCTGGACTTATAGTGGAGGGAGGGGGCTCAACCCACCCATAGAACCTTCAAACCAAAATATGTCCTGCCTACAAGATCCTCAGGGGTAATTATGGTGCAGAGTCTGAGGGAATAGTGAAGCAATGGCTGGCTCAACTTGAGACCCATCCTATGGTCTGCTATGTTTGCAGACAGGTACCTAGCATCACTGTCTCCTGAGAGACTTGATACAGCAGCTTATGGGAACAGATACAGATACCCACAGTCAAACATCAGTCTGAGATCCAGGAATGTCATGGAAGAGTGGAGGATAGAAGTGAGCAAGCAGGAGAGGCCAAGGTCAACACAAGGAGACTTACAGAGTCAACTAACTTGGACACATGAGGGCACACAGAGATTGAATCAACAACCAAAGAGCATTCATAATAATTAGTACCTGAGCTTGGCAACCCAAAACCTACACTCCCATAGACACCCATTTGTAGCATATGTGCTGCTTGGTTTTCGTATGGGTGCCCTAACAGTAGGAACAGAGACTGTCTCTGACTCTTTTGCCGGCAATTATATCCCTTTGCTCTAGCTGGACTGCCTTGTTGGACCTCAGTGGAAGAGGATGTGCTTTGTCCTGCTGGTTCTAGATATTCTAAAGAGGGCTTCCCATTTCTGAAGAGAAGGGAAGTGGGTAATTAAGGGAGGGATTTGTAAGGGCAAGACTGGGAAGAGTGGATGGAGGGATCTGTGATCAAGATGTAAAATGAATTATAAAAAACATTATTGATCTTAGCCATTCTGAGTGGTGTGAGATGGAATCTCAAGGATGTTTTGATTTGCATTTCCCTAATGACTAAGGATGATGAACATCTCTTTAGGTGCTTCTCAGCCATTAGATATTCTTCAGGTGAGAACTCTTTGTTTAGCTCTGTACCCCATTTTTAATAGGGTTACTTGCCTCTCTGGAGTTTAACTTCTTGAGTTCTTTGTATATATTGGATATTAGCCCTCTGTCAGATGTAGGGTTGGTAAAGATCATTTCCCAGTTAGTTGGCTGCCGCTTTGTCTTTTTGACAGTGTCTTTTGCCTTACAGAAACTTTGTAATTTTATGAGGTCCCATTTGTCAATTCTTGATCTTAGAGCATAAGCTATTGGAGTTCTGTTCCGGAAATTCTCTCCTGTGCCCATATGTTCAAGGTTCTTCCCTAGTTTCCTTTCTATTAGTTTCAGTGTGTCTGGTTTTATGTGGAGGTCCTTTATCCACTTGGAATTGAGCTTAGTGCAAGGAGATAAGAATGGGTCAATTTGCATTCTTCTGCATGTTGACCTCCAGTTGAGCCAGCACCATTTGTTGAAAAGGCTATCTTTTTTCCACTGGATGGTTTTAGCTCCTTTGTCAAAAATCAAGTGACCATAGGAGTGTGGATTCATTTCTGGTTCTTCAGTTCTGTTCCATTGATCTACATGCCTGTCACTGTACCAATACCATGCAGTTTTTTTAACACTATTGCTCTGTAGTACAGCTTGAGGTCTGGGATGTTGATTCCCCCAAAAACACAGGAGACAGCAGTTGTTGGCGAGGATGTGGAGAAAGAGGAACACTCCTCCACTGCTGGTGGGATTGCAAGCTGATACAACCACTCTGGAAAGCAGTCTGGTGGTTCCTCAGAAAACTGGGCATGACACTCCCGGACGATCCGGCAATACCACTCCTGGGCATATACCCAGAGACTTTACCTGCAGGCAATAAGAACACATGCTCCACTATGTTCATAGCAGCCTTATTTATAATAGCCAGAAGCTGGAAAGAACCCAGATGTCCCTCAACAGAGGAATGGATTCAGAAGATGTGGTATATTTACACAATGGAATACTACTCTGCAATTAAAAACAATGAACTCATGAAATTCCTAGGCAAATGGTCAGAACTTGAAAATATCATCCTTAGTGAGGTAAACCAAACACAAAAGAACATACATGGTATGCAGTCACTGATAAGGGGATATTAACCCAGAATCTCAGAATACCCTAGACACAATTCACATATCAATAGATTTCCAAGACAATAGAAGGAGAGGCCCTGGTCCTGGAAAGACTGGATGTAGGGGAATGCCAGGACAGAGAAGCAAGAGGGGGTTGAATGGGGAAAAGAGGGAGGGAAGGGGTTTATGGGACTTTCGGGGAGGGAGGAAACGGGAAAGGGGAAATGATTTGGAATGTAAATAAAAAAACTTAGAAAATAAAAAAAAACTAATATACTAAAAAAAACAATATTGAAGAAAAAAACCAATGAATTCCTTGTTTTTGGTTTGAGGATGCATCTTTATTTATTTATTTTTTTCAGAATAAAGCCCTCTATGAGGGAAAATATTCCATGTAATTCACCTTGGGGACTCACTTATTTATTTGGGTGTGGGCTAGATAAGCTTGCATCTTTGTACACTGTTCTAATAAGTATGTTTTCCCTAATGGAACTGTTAAAATCTGCGCCACTTTCTCTAACCTGTAACTTTTAAGGATGCTTCAAGCCCCCACTTTTAGTGTCCTTTCCTGAATAATTTTTGGTCATTATTTTTGTTACTTTGTGAAATTATAATTCAATTACAGCATTTCTCCCTTCTCTTTATTCCCTCCAGTTTACCTTTGATTCCCCCCTCCCAGTTCTCATTTTGCTTCATGCCTCTTTTTTTTTACTTTTACCAATTGTTATTGCATTCATGTATGTATTTGAATGTATTTACTCACTTAGTCTTTCACGTTTAATTGTTACTGATAGTAGTAATCTTCCCTTACTGTTGACTGACAAATCATTACGACTGGATCTCATTTGGTTGTTGTTGTTGATGATGATTTGTTTTGTTATGCTTTGTTTTGTTTTTCTTATCCCCAGTTCTGTAGTCCTAGATCTGCTCATGGTATCTCTTCTGCTGCTCCCATCAAAAAGGACATCAGTTCTAGGAATGATGAGCCTGTATTCTAACCCAAATTATGCACAGACACTAATGTCGGTAAATCTTTTGCACTAGTTCTATTTATGATACAGTAACCTTGACATTTTGATAGTCTATGATGCTTAAAAATGAAAAGTATTCTGATTATAATTATAGATTCTCAGGTTAGTCCCGTTAGTCAAATATTCTGAAGCATTCAGAACACCTTTACCTATACTGCTAAAGTAGGACAGAACCTAATCTCATGAGAAATACTCATCTGATTTGGAGGAGAAATGGAAATTGCAGAACAGTGTAAATGTTTATTAATTAAACTGACAATGTCACTCTTGCTCAACTTTGGAACTGTTAAAAATTTCAGTATGGCTTGAGATCACCTCTGAACATTTTAGATATTGCAACATGATCCTTAATATGAGATACTAAGAAAGAGGAGGCTTACTCAGATTTTTTTTTGTTCAGATATAGATAATAGGGATGGGAGGGGCTTAAGTTAAAACGTATCACTGAAGTACATCACTTAAGACTGAGGAATAGCCCAAGACATATATGCATACCTGTTCTTCACGCTTCTTGCCAAGTGACATCAGTTGCTTCCTCGGGTTTGTAAAAGCAGGGTTATAGACAGAAGTGCATCTTGACATTGCACATCTAGAATCATGAATTACAATTAATCATTAGAAAATTACCTAGCCACAATGATGTCATCACAGCAATGACAGGCAGACTAATATAAATAAACCTCTTTGTGGTTCAGCATCTACAGAGAACAACTGAGTATTAATTTTGATGTACTTTTATGTGTTAACAAAGATAAATTTTCATCTGATTTCTATACAAAGGTATGAGTAACTCCCATTGTTCTTTATTCTACAAACTTTACATAAATATTTACATCATTACATTTAGGAGTCTTTCATTTCAAAATAGTAAAACAAAAGTTTTATAATTTGAATATTCTATTTAAGCAAGTGGATTTGTATATGTTAGAGTAATTTACAGTTATTCAACAGTAATTTAAATATTCTATTTAGATATTCATGAATGAAAATACATAAAATCATTTTATAAATGTAATACATAAAATACTTCCATAAAAATTAAAGCTTCTGCATTACTCTACAGTCATCTGTCACAGAAAATAGTGCTTCTCATCTTATACATGATCATTTCAAATATGTTTCTTGTCTAGAACATTGACAAAATCATAAAAATGTAAGGAAATACTTATGTCCAAATGCAAAAATCACACCTATATTTTTCACTGACTTAACATTTCATTATGTAAAATTTAAGTGTAATAACAAGCAAATAATCAAATCACGAAATTTTCTTAGTACTTGGCCACAAATTTATTATATATTTCGTACAACAATTATTTTACATGAATTTTTATGACAATGACTTTATATACTCAAGTTTATATGCAATTAGTAAGTTGGAGAATTACCACACAGACAGATATAATGTAAAATACAGACCATTTCCAGTTAAGATACCTGTTTATTTCAAGTCAGTAGTGTTTTGACTTAAATTCAAAAGAATTTTATACCACTCTATTTGGTATGCCTACACATGGTCTTAATAAGACTTATTTTATTGTTTACTAAAATCCAGGTGATTTTAGGCATTCAATAATTAAATGTGGATTATAAAACATTTTCTGTTGTATAAATGGTACTTTGAATTGCAAAATTTATAATGAAGACACTAAATAAAGAGGTTGATCGCAGCCAGATGGCTTTTTGAATGTTTTAAAATATGCATGAAAGATTTTTAATAATTTTACCACCATATGGGATAGGTATAAAATTCACTTCTATGGGCAGTAAACTCCAGATATAATCTGGCTCAGTATCTAACTTCTAGCATTTCTTTCTCTGATTACATTCATGGACTCATTTTGTTTTTTCTGTGCCATCATTGTAAGGGAAAGGTTGATTTTCCTTTGGTTAGGATGACATGGTTGAAATTTCTTCACACTAAATGGGGAATTGCACAGTCAAGGCAAATATTGATGTTTACACAAATCCTAGGACTTTTGACCCATGAAGCCTGTTATGTAAATAACTTGTAACTATGACCATATGTTTTATTTCATGCTTAAACAGCACATGGAATTTTTTAAACTGAATCATGATTTTCTTATAAAACATGAACTATTTTCATGTTTTATTATCCATTTATAGACATAGATAAGATGTGTTCTTTTTAGTGAACATCTGACCTTAGGGAAGCAGATGAATCCTAAAGTATTAAGGAATAGGATTTCTTATCTCATCACTCACGGTGATAGAATGAAAGATCATTAAGCAATTATCTAACCATGAAGTGTTAGCATAATCCCCGCTCAGTATGTACTGTACAATAAACATGGTAGTTAAAAGGCTATGAGTAAGTTAAGTAATGAGAATAATAATAATTTAAATAATCATGATAATGTGTGACTCAGACCAATTCTCAAACAAAATCCTTCAGTGTGTAATATACACTAGTTAGCACAAAGTTTTCCAAACACTGAGGTAGATTATAAGCACATATAAATGCATTTGGTTTATGACAAGGTAAGTTATAGAGCTACACACCATACAAACTTACATGAGTTTATATAGCTATTTGAGGCTAAATAATTTAAGTTTAGTAGCCAAAACATCTACAAAATATTGCTACTCACCAGATTTAAAAAAAAAACAAAAAAACAGAAGCTGCAATATGACTCAGTTAATTTTTCAAGGGAAAGATAACAGAGTTTCATTTAATAATTGGAATTATAAGCATATTTACCTTGAAATTGATTGGAGGTTAAGTACATGCTTTACTGTACTACTTTTTATGTAATTAAGTTCCTTTTCATAAATGTTAATAACATTTGTAGCCATATTTAATTACTTTTTTTATTTAATGCAAATAAAAATGCATACACATTAAGTTATAAATTAAGTGTATACAGGTTGCTGAGATGACCCAGTTAAGCTTGCTTAGTGCTTTTTCAGAGACCCAGAAATCAGAGTTCAGAATCACCTATAGCTCCAGGTCCAGAGGATCCAATATGCTCTTCTTGCCTCAATATGCACTTGTGTTGTGGGCATTCACACACACACACACACACACACACACACACACACACACACACACACACACATACACACACAAATCATTATTAAAATCTTTGAAGTGTATGTTTGCTGTGATTTTTGAACTTCCTGGACGTATCAGAGAAGTTACAACAATAAATCCTCACAATATTCCTGACTATGGTATTTTGAGAAAAAAATAACCCTGATAGGAAACATGAATTAAAACAAGCCAGAGAGTCCATGTTATAAATGTCAGAATTGCTAAGATCAAATACACAAGTGACAGATCTTGGTGATGAGGATGCACAGCAAGAACGCTCCCCCTCATTGCTGATGGGCATGCTAACTTGTATACCCTCTTTGATGATGGTTTTGCGGAAAACTGGAAATTGATCTGACCTTAAGACCCAGGTATACCACTCCTTGGTATATATCCCACAGAGACTTTATTCTACCAAAAGGACATTCTCAACTCTGTTGTTAGTAGCTTTATTCATAATAGGCAGAAATTGGAAACAGCCTAGATGTCCCTCATCTGAGGAATGGATAAAGAGAATGTGGTACATTGAGAAAATGGAGTGTTACTCAGGTACTTAAAAAAGTCAATAAAAAAAAAAGTCATAAAATCTTCCGACGAATGGATGGAACTAGAAAAAAATATTATCTTATTCAGATCTAGAAAGACAAACATGATATACACTTACTTATAAGTGAATATTAGCTGTAAAATAAAGAATAATAATGCTACAATCCATAGACCCAGAGGCTAAGTAACAAAGAGGAAACAACTGAGATACACATGAATTTCCCTGAGTAGGTGAAATAGAAGAAACATCACAGGAGGAGCTGGGCTAGGTGAGGATGCAAACAGGAGGGGACAGGCAGGGAGAGGATGAAGGGAGAGAGATATGTTGAATTCATGGGCACCTTGGAATAAACTAGAAACCTATCAAGATAGAAAATCCCAGGAGTTTATGAAGGTGGCCCTAACTAAGACCCTTTGTAATGGGGCATATGGGGACTGAATCGGAAGTCTTGTGTAACCAGGCAAGACTTCCAGTGGAAGAATTGTGACACCAACCCTGATTAAAAAAAAAAAACCCTACAATTTATCTTGCCTGCAGGATGTTCTTGGGTAAAAGAGACAAAATATCGAATAGTACATCTTGAGACACATGCTACAAGAGGGAGGGTCACTGCATGGTCGGTCAAGACCCAGAGGCTGCAAAGCCCAAAGACCTCACGTAATCCAACAACAACATCAAAGTTAATGAAACAATTCCCAATGATATTCTTCTATGCTCATAGAAAGGTTGCCATCCCAAATGTCATTAGAAAGACTTTACCTCACAACTAAGGGAAACAGATGCAAAGGCTCACAGCCAAATATCAAGTGGAACTTGGGGAATCCTGTCGATGAAGGGAAGGAAGAATATTCAAAGAGTTCTCACCTGAAGAATATCTAATGGCTGAGAAGCACCTAAAGAGATGTTCATCATCCTTAGTCATTAGGGAAATGCAAATCAAAACAACCCTGAGATTCCATCTCACACCAGTCAGGATGGCTAAGATCAAAAACACAGGAGACAGCAGTTCTTGGCGAGGATGTGGAGAAAGAGGAACACTCCTCCACTGCTGGTGGAATTGCAAGCTGGTACAACCACTCTGGAAAGCAGTCTGGTGGTTCCTCAGAAAACTGGGCATGACACTCCCGGAGGATCCGGCTATACCACTCCTGGGCATATACCCAGAGACTTTACCTGCATGCAATAAGGACACATGCTCCACTATGTTCATAGCAGCCTTATTTATAATAGCCAGAAGCTGGAAAGAACCCAGATGTCCCTCAACGGAGGAATGGATTCAGAAGATGTGGTATATCTACACAATGGAATACTACTCTGCAATTAAAAACAATGAATTCACGAAATTCCTAGGCAAATGGTCAGAACTTGAAAATATCATCCTTAGTGAGGTAACCCAATCACAAAAGAACACACATGGTATGCAGTCACTGATAAGGGGATATTGACCCAGAATCTCGGAATACCCTAGACACAATCCGCATATCAATAGATTTCTAAAAAGATGGAAGGAGAGACCCCTGGTCCTGGAAAGACTGGATGTAGGGGAACGCCAGGACAGAGTAACGAGAGGGGGTTGAATGGAGAAAAGAGGGAGGGAAGGGGGCTTATGGGACTTTCGGGGAGGGAGGAAACGGGAAAGGGGAAGTGATTTGGAATGTAAATTAAAAAAATAAAAAAAATAAAAAAAAGAGTCAGAGGGTTCAAAAACACCAGAAGAAAACCTACAGACTCAACTAAGAGAGGCACACAGAGACTGAACTGAGGACAAGGGATTTCCCATGTAGTTGAACTAGGCCCATGTACCTATGTTACAGATGTATAACTTGGTATACTTGTGTGACTACTGACAGTAGGAGCAGGAGCTGTCTCTGATTCTTTGCTTTTGGGACACCTTTCTTCTATTGGGTTACATTGTCTAGTTTGAATATTGGGAAACTCTAATTGCAGATATGTCACGCTTGGTTTCTATTCCATGGAGTTCCCCCTTTTCTGAAGGGAAATAAAGAAGTGGATTGATGGGAGAGAGGAGGATTGTAGGGAGGGACTTGGAAGACAGGAGGGAGGGGAAACTGTAGCTGGATTGTAATAAATGAGAGAATAAACTTAAAATATTTTTACAAATGAAAAGAAGGCTTATAGGCACTGGCTATATTGGGAGGTGTGGCCTTGTTGGAGTAGGTGTGGTATGGTTGGTGGAAGCGCCTCACTAAAGGGTGTCTTTAAATTCTCAGAAGGTCAAGCCAATCCTAGAGGATCAATGACTCTTCTGACTATGGATACAGACGGAGAGCGCTCAGCAACTTCTCTAGTACCAGCAGTTCCAGCCTGTGGTGGTTCCCAAGGGGAGTTTTCCTTTCTACTTAGAGAAATGAAGAGGGTAATGGGAGGAGTCATTTGTAAGGAGAGACAGGAAGGAGAGGAGGAGGAAGCTGTGATTAGGAAGCTGCATGTGAATAAATTTAAAAAAAAATAAATTATAAAAGAAAAAAACATAAAAAAAAATCAAAGAAAGGAATAAAACATAGAGGAAGCCCCCTTAAAAAAACCAAACAAACAAAAAAACAAAAAAAAATGAAATATAGACACATATTTAAGATAGCTCCCTAGAATAGTGAAATGCTGCCCTGTAGTTCCTATTCATGGAAGGAATGGGCAGTGTTCAACAGATACTGTGAAATCACTTAAAAAACACAATCAAACAAAAATCCTAAATCGAGACATTTGAATAATGCCTCTGAGATTATGTAAAATTGAGCAGTACAAAGTAAAGGCACATTTACATTTTCCTTTAGTTTTACAATGTGGTAGCTAACAGTCATATAAATGAAATATAAATGTTTGATTTGATTCAGAACCATAAGTATAGTGCTTTAGTGAAGTCAAGGGTGTGAGACTGCATTTCCTCACTGATATTCATCACTTAAATATCAAGTAAAAGTTACTTGATTTCTGGGTACTGTGGTTCCTGTTTATAATACAACCATTTGTGCTGGTTTGTAAAACTATAGTTTTATGAGTTCACTAAATTCCTTATACAATATTACATAATACAGAGCACTGCACATTCCTTGAAGTATGTAATCTTACACACTTTCAGATTTTTATGTTGTCAGCAAGTAAAAATCTCTTGGTCACTCCTGTTTTTAATGTAAAACTTTAACACCTCATATACTTTATATTATATATATATATATATATATATATATATATATATTCCATTGCATATATGCATATATATATATATATTTCTGATGAAACAACTAGCATTTTACATGGGTCATTGTGAATGCAATACATTGCAAAATTTCCAAATCAACATTTTATTTTCAGATTTGGCTTATATGTTAGACTAAAATCACAGAGATCAGACCTCTGAATAACTTTGTTTCTATCCACATTTTTTTTGTATTGGGAAAATTTATTATTTATGTTTCAACTGTCTACTAAAGATAATATTATGATAAAATATATCATGGGATTATGTTTTTATAAGGTCTGTTTTTTACTCCAGAATGCATATAATTAAATATATTACATGCTACAAATTATGTTCAAAACCAAAGCCACATTATTTTAGACAGTTCCAAAACAAGTTCAAATGTGCTTTTGTTTTCTGACTGATTTGAATGACAAAGAAGTTGTTGTTTGGGCATATCAGAATCATTACAATAGCAAATCATATTAATATAATGGGAGATAACAGACAAAGCAGAGTAATAAATCTTTATTTTATTGCACTTTTTCCCCTATGATTTTGGGAATTGTTCAGAATGTCTCCAATTAACAGTTTTGTACACTATCTGACATTGCTTTAATTTCTTTACTTTTAACTAGAAGGAAAAAGTTACAGCCTACATGATTAGGTAACATCCCCATAGCCTTACTTTCTCATACAACACAGAAAACACATAAATGTGTTAAAATATGCTTTATTCATGTCTAAATTATTGTGACTTGCTATCATGTTTATTTCATTTTAATTTGAACAAAATTATTGTGAAAAATAAACACAATGAACATTCCTTGCCATCCTACTATGTGCAGTAGATAAGCTGACAACTTAACAGCTTTAAGGAACTGTTTATTTAAGGAGATAAACATCCCAAAAGAACCTCCAAAAGAACCTCCTTAGTTAACATAAGAAGTTTCTGTTTCCAAAGCCACCATACGTTTTTCTCGGGAATAGAAAGGACTTCATTTTTAACAGCTATAGGTAAATCAACACCTCCTGTGTGTTTCCATAAAAAAAAAAAAAAAAAAAATTGGCCCACTCAGGACAACAGTGATTAAACACAGCACTGAAATTGATTATACAATAGTGAAAAGCAAGCTTATGTTCTCCATCTATGAATGTTATTTGAGCTATTTTGTTTTAATACAACATTCATAATTGTAGCAATATAACATATGATCAGTATGAACACTAATTCATTTCTCTGTGCTTAGTTTACTCCTTTTAATTTGTTTGACAATAGTACACTCATAAAGTTATGGAGTTGAAATAATTCAAATGGAATAGTAGCAATTGCTACAGAGTCTATACTCAGTACATCAATTCTTATTTTTTCTCACTTATGACTTCAATCTACATTTATGTGAACATTTATACTAAACAATAATGTACACAGTTCATTTCTAAATTAATGCTGACTTGTGCAAACCTGAGCATGTTTGACCCAACTGCTCTGGCTTTGTTTACTATATTCATTATCTTTTCCAATCTGTAGTTAAGGTGTGTGTGTATGTGTGTGTGTGTGTGTGTGTGTGTGTGTGTGTGTGTGTGTGTGTCTACTACTATAAGATGTTCTAAAACATGATAATCATTTAGAGATAAAATTACCAGTTGTCTATTTTTGCTTAAAAATTCACTATATTATCATGGGGCTATGAGTGATGGCCAGTATATGTATCTTGGATGAATTAATCAATCACTGCTTTATAATCGAAGTTTTTAGAGTAGGAGGATTATTTCCAGATCATTAACAATCAAAATATTATACAAATACAATAATGAGCATTTAAGATCATAAAGCTAGGGCATGAACACTGCTAGAATATTTTATAATATTTGAGTCCAAAATGATACTTATGTTAATCAATGGTCTTTTGAATTATCATAATTAATAGTAGCAAGTTATTGTGGTAAACCTCATTTTGAAGAATAAGCTAGAAGAAAATGTATAAATTTAAAAGTAGAAATTTTAAAATTTTACAACTGAATAAATGATATTTCATATGTGCAAATTATCAAATAATATTCTTAACCATATTTGAGTATGATAATATCTCTAGTACTTATTACTCTGTATCTAAACAAAATCATCCATTTCAATTCCTTTACTTACTGTGTCAAAAGTTATTTATTTATTAGATGTATGTGGTGCTAGGAATATTTGTAACTAATTCAAAGTTTTAGATTGTATGGATATATTAGAGAACAGTGTCACTGGTGTGGGCATTATACTATCAAAAGCCCATGTCATGCCCAGTGTCTCCTTTTTCTCTGTATAAAGATAAAGTTTGTAGTTCTCAGCTCCTGATCCTGCATCTGCCTATATACCATCCTGAAGGAAAGACCATTTAGAAACCGCCCTACATGGGTATCCATCCCATATACAGTTACCAAATCCAGGCACTATTGTGGATGCCAACAAGTGCTTGCTAACAGGAGCCTGATATAGCTGTCTCCTGAGAGGTTCTGCCAGAGTTTGACAAATACAGAGGTGGATGCTCATAGTCAACCATTAAACTGAGCACTGGATCCCCAATGGAGAAGTCAGAGAAAGGACTGAAAGTTGAACCAACCAGACCCCCCCAGTGCTCCCAGAGACTAAACCACTAACCGAAGAGTACACATGGAGGGATCCATGGCTCTAGCTGCATATGCAGCAGAGGTTGGCCTTGTCAGACATCAATGAGAGGAGATGCCCTTGGTCCTATGAAGGTTGGATGCCCCAATATAGTGGAATGACAGGACAGGGAAGCAGGAGTGGGTGGTGGGTGGATTGGTGAGCAGAGGGAGAGGGATGGGAGAGAGGCTTTTCAGAGGGAAATCAAGGAAAGGGGATAACATTTGAAATGTGAACAAAGAAAACATCTAAAACAAACAAACAAACGATGACAACAACAAAAAATACCAATGGACTAAAACTCTGAAACTGTAACCAAGTTCCCAATTAAATAATTTCTTTAATTATAGTTACCTTTTATGATATCTTTTCACAGCAATAAAACAAGGACTAAAACAATGCACAATAACACTGTCACTAAAGCAATCATTACACATTAATATACTGATGCTCACTCCCATGCTTTATAATTTCGGAGTTATCAAACAAAAGATATGAGGTAAAAATGTATCAACTTTGAAAAAGAATTTTAATCAGTAGTCTATTACTGGTAACCTAATAATTATCGTCAAGTAATTTTCTCTTAGGGAAGTATTGAGAGAGAAAACATAACATGTAGGAAGATGACAAGTACCAAAAATACTGACAAGAATACTTTGTGCTACATACCTATTAAGCTGCTGCAAAGTGTCATAGAACTTTTGTCATTTTTAGTATTTACTATTTTAAATAGAGTACTATTTTTTATGTAGAAAGTTTGACAAAATTAAGTCAGAAGAATGGAAGATATAAGGAAAAATGCTTTGAGAAGGGTCCAAGCTGAAATCATTTTGAGTAATGTTTCTGTTTTGAATAGAGGTCAAATCAAATTTGCCTTTTCAAGTCCTCCCTGGTAACAGACATATGCATGGGTGGACAGAGACATAAATATGGGTAACTGGCATCCTGTTTGGCAAGATGAAACATGAATGCTAGGCAAGTTACCCCACCACAGTTGAATAAACAAACCAATAAGAACACAATAATTATGCCATAAAGAAATATTCCTGGGAAAGTCACTTATGACTTTACACATATGTAAATCCTGATGTGTATGAAGTTGTAACTGTAAATTGGCATAGATGTTGGTGACTTTTAATTGTAACAGCTCTGTACAATTCTGGTTTGGGGCCACAGATCAGTTAATGAGTCTTTTCTCCATATCTAATGGGTCCATAATGACTTGATTACAATAAAATGCCCTTTTCTGCATTTATCTATTGTTTGAGTCCTGTTGGATCAAAGTGGGTGCCATATCAATACATGCTAAATTAAAAAGTTTATAATATTCTCATGTGAGATGTTCCTAGATACTTGGTTTTAACAATAATAATAGAATTCACAAAAGAAACCCAATGTGATTTAGAAGGGAAATGACTTCCACTTTCTCTTATATTTACAAGGAGTCATGTAAATTTCATTGCAAGTGATCAGCTTAAAGTTCACTTGATTAAAACATGTACATATTCATGTTTAGTATAAGGACTATAGGGAGATGTGCATTTTATGAAATTATTCATTCATTCTCAAAAATATTTGAAAATAATAATAGGCAAAGTTATTATCATTAGTGGCATAAGTTAATATATATTACAATGAAAGATTTCCCATTGACAAAACAAATTCAATATATAACTGTATTACAAGTCCTCAGAAGGGAAACCATTGATTTCAAATGGGATAATTTTGGATGAAGCAAATTTCTTACTTGCAATGCGTCACTTATTTTTTTTTATATTTCTTCTTTTTATTTAATTTTTATTTATATTTCTTCTTTTTATTTAATTTTTATTTTTTTACACTCCAAACTTTATTCCCCTCCTGGTTCACCCTCCTACTTTTCCACATCCCATATCTTCTCCCCATGCCCCCTGTCTCCAAAAGAATGTCCCCAGTCCCCACCCTCCATGTCCCACCCCCTACCCGTCACCCTGTACCCCAATATACCTCTAAACTGTCTGAGGCCTCCAGTCTCTTGAGGATTAGATGCATCTTCTCTGATTGTACCCAGACCCAGCAGTCCTCTGCTGTATATGGGTTGGAGGCCTCATATCAGCTGGTGTATGCTTCCTGGTTGGTGGTCCAGTGACTGAGAGATTTTGTGGGTCCAGGTTGAGACTGCTGGTCCTCCTACTGGTCACCCTCTTCAGCTTCTTCCAGCTTTCCCCTAATTCAACCATAGCGGTCAACAGCTTCATTACATTGGTTGGGTACAAATATCTGCATCTGACTTTTTAAGCTGGTTGTTGGGTCTTCTGAAGTGCAATCATGTAGGTCCCTTTCT
Organism: Tokudaia tokunoshimensis; assembly: GCA_036184795.1. Taxonomy (NCBI): domain Eukaryota; kingdom Metazoa; phylum Chordata; class Mammalia; order Rodentia; family Muridae; genus Tokudaia; species Tokudaia tokunoshimensis. The sequence goes on from BTHU01000015.1 coordinate 68,843,272, forward strand.
GTGAGAATCCCATAGCCTCAGTAATAGTGTCAGGCCTTGGGGTCTCCCCTTGAGCTGGATCCCACTTTGGGCCTGTTGGTGGACCTTCTTTTCTTCAGGCTCCTCTCCATTTCCATCCCAGTAGTTCTTTCAGACAGGATCAATTATGGGTCAGAGTTTTGACTGTGGGATGAAAATCCCATCACTCACCTGATGCCCTATCTTTATGCTGGAGGTGGGCTCTACAAGTTTCCGCTCCCCACTGTAGGTCATTTCATATAAGGTCCTTCCTTTGAGTCCTGAGGGTCTCTTAGCTCCCAGGTCTTTGGTGCAATCTGGAGGGACCTCCAACTTCCTATCTCGGGAGGTTTCTTATTTCCATTCTTTCTGCTGGCCCTCAGGGTTTCAGTCATTTCCCTCCACCCAATACCATATCATGTTCCCCTCTTCCCCTTTCCCTCCCAGGTCCCTCCATCCCTTCCACCTCTGTGATTACTTTCTTTCCCTCCCAAGAGGGACTGAGAAATCTTTACTTGCCTCTTCAGCTTGCCAGAAGATTTTTTAGTTCTGTGAAATGTATCTTGGATATTCTGTACTTTTTTACTTTAACTATTATCCACTTATTAATGAGTATATACCATACATGTCCTTTTGGGCCTGAGTTACCTCACTTAGGATGATATTTTCTAGTTCCATCCATTTGCCTGCAACACTCAGAATGTCCTCATTCTTAATAGCTGAATAGTATTCCACTGTGTAAATGAGCCACATTTTCTGTATGCATTCTGTCATGGGCCATCTGGGTTGTTTCAAGCCCCTGGCAACCGCATACAAGGCCACCTATGAACATAGTGAAACATGTGTCCCTGTGGCATGGTGGGGCATCTTTTGGGTATATACCCAAGAGTGGTATTGGTGGGTCTACAGGTAGATCTATTTCTAATTTTCTGAAGAAACTCCAGATTGATTTCCAGAGTGGTTGTACCAGTTTTCAATCCCACTAGCAGTGGAGGAGTGTTCCTCTTTCTCTACATCCTCACCAACATATGTTGTCACCTGAGAGTTTGATCTTAACCGTTCTGATTGGTCTAAGGTAGAATCTCAGGGTCATTTTGATTTGTATTTTTCTGATCATTAAGGACTTTGCATATTTATTTAGGTGCTTCACAGTCACTAGAGATTCCTCTGTTGTAAATTCTCCTTTTAGTTCAAAACCCCATTTTTTGATTGGGTTGTTTGTTTGTTTTTTTTTTTTTTTTTTTTGGTGGTTAGCTTCTTGAGTTCTTTATATATTTTAGATATTAGCCCTCTATTGAATGTGGGGTTAGTGAAGATTTTTTTTCCCAGTCTATAGGTTGCTTATTTGTCCTATTGACTATGTCCTTTGCCTTACAGAAGCTTTCCAATTTTGTGAGGTCCCATTTATCAATTCTTGATCTTAGAGTATGAGCCATTGGAGTTCTGTTTAGGAAATTTCTCACTGTGCCAATGAGTTAAAGGATCTTTCCATCTTTCTCTTCGATTAGATTGATTGTATCTGGTTTTATGTTGAGGTCCTTGATCCACTTGGACTTGAGCTTTGTGCAAAGTGACAAATATAGATCTATTTTCATTTTTCTACATACAGACCGCCAGTTAGACCAGCACCATTTATTGAAGATGCTTTCTTTTTTTCCATTGTATATGTTTGGATTGCCAAAGATCAAGTTTCTGTAAGTGTGTGGTTTTATTTCAGGGTCTTCAATTCTATTCCATTGATCAACATGTCTGTTTCTGTGCCAATACCATGAATTTTTTTTTCCTCACTATTGCTCTGTAGTAGAGCTTGAGGTCAGGGATGGTGATTACCCTAGCCATTCTTATATTGTTACAAATTTTTTTCTATTCTGGGTTTTTTGCCTTTCCAGATGAATTTGAGAATTGCTCTTTTCATATCTTTGAAGAATTTAGTTGGGATTTTTCATGGGGATTGCACTGAATCTGTAGATTGCCTTTGGTAGGACAGCCAGTTTAACTCTGTTACTTCTACCAATCCATGAGGATGGGAGAGCTCTCCATTTTCTGAAAACTTCTTTGATTTTCTTTCTTGAGAGACTTGGATTTATTGTCATACAGATCTTTCACTTGTTTGATTAGAGTTACCCCAAAATATTTTATATCAATTTGTAGCTATTGTGAAGGGAGTTGTTTCCTTAATTTCTTTCTCAGTCTGTTTATCAGTTATATAAAGCAAGTCTTCTGATTTATATGAATTAATTTTATACCCGGCCACTTTGCTGGAGTTGTTTATCAGCTGGTGAAATTCTCTGGTAGAAATTTAGGGTTTGCTTATGTATACTATCATTTTATCAGAGAACTTAAAATTATTACAAGTAAATTAATTTTAGAAGGACTTTTCAATAGTTTATAAATTTAATCATTTCATTATTTAAATATGTAGCATGCATGCTAAGGTTTTCAAGTGCACGTTTGGCAGTTACCAACCGGCTTTCATTTTATCCTTATAAAATGTTGTCTAAATTAGTATGATGCTTTGACAGGAAATGTCCCCCATATGTTCACAGGGAATGACATATTAGAAAGTATAGCCCTGTTGAAGTCAATGTAGCCTTGTTGGAGGAAATATGTCATTGTGGGAGGAATTTGAGGTCTCAGGAGCTCAATCTACGCCTAGTAACTCAGTGTCTCTTCCTGCTACATGTGGTTCCCAATGTATTAGTTTCAGCTCCTTCTCGAGCACCACGTCTGCCTTGATGCTGTCGTCATGCTTCCCACAATGATGATATTGGATTGAACCTCTGAAACTGTAAGCCAACCCTAATTAAATGGTTTTCTTTATAAGAGTTGACATGATCATGGTGTTTATTCACATCAATAGATAACCTAAGGCAATGAATAAGACTTTCTTCTTGATTTTAACGAGATGTAATGTGTGGTTTTAAAAGAACAAGTATTTTCTTATCTATCAGTGTTTAAGAAACTGAATCACTTTGGAAGGCCCAGTTTCCATTAAGATGTTCCTCCATATCTTTCTTTTTTCTTTTGTCTCATTGTCCAGAGACTGTCTATTTGAAGAAGCAGCACTCCCAAAGTACTTCATTTATACAGTAAATTTCTCATAAAACCTGAAGAAAACCTTGTAGGATCTAAAGTTGGCCTTGGATATCTGGGCAGGCTGAAAATACAATTTCATCTGAGGATTAACAACCTTTCTTGGGCAATATTTAGCTTTTCATGAGCAATGCTTTAAATAACATTAATGCTTTTGCTTTATTTTCCTTTCACTGAAATAAGAACCTGGATTCCATATAATGGAGCTGTATAGAAGAATTTGGGGAACTTCAAATTTATGTATTAATTATCCCAGAACTCACAAAACAATAGATGATATCTGACGAATAATAAGAAATGAACTCAAGAATATGCACTTTCACACTGCATGCTTTCGTTCCAAGGAAAGCGTATTAACTTGCTAAACCAATAGGTTTGTTCAGATAAGCCCTAATATATTGCTTTCACTATCAAATATCTTTTTTTTCAAGTTTGACAAGATTTATTGTAATTTTAGTAAAGACATTCAGCTCAGTAGTCTCTCCATCTTGACCTCAGGTTAATTTGTTATTCGAGTCAAGTAAAAAATATGTAGGAGAGGTGTTATTTCAACAAACAGTAAAATGGACAAACGGACAGTTTGCGGACATAAAAGTTAAATTTATGTATCTTGATATACTTATATCATGTATGAACTAATAGTGCTATGTACATTTCTGTTGTTTTACCTGGGGCTCATGAAGTAAACTAACATGTAGTGAACAAGGTGTGAGGAATATCCGCAGGCTGCTTTTTGGATGTCATTACATTAAAAATTGCCCAGTGAATAGTCACCACCCATGAAACTCACCAAAGCTACCTCCAAATCTAACATTGTAATTTTCAAGGACATTTTATCACTTCTTTTGTCTGTGACTATTAAAGATGCATTTAACTGTCACCTTTAAAAAGCCCATATACGATACAAAAACACAAAACAAACATCCTACACACAGAACTCTGAGGGCATATGCGAAGAGAGGCTCGCAATGAGGATGTGTCTGAAGCAGCATTTCCGTTCTATCACAGTCACTAACTGCTTTTGAAACCACTGGTCAGTGTGCAGATACGTAAAATAAGCCATGGAGTTGTACAAATAAGAAATCTTGTGAATTCAATTCAAACTGGATCTGGTAAGTTAGTAACTTAAGTTTTTTCTAAGTTTTTTTTTTTTTATTTACATTCAAAATCATTTCCCCTTTCCCATTTCCTCCCTCTCCGAAAGTCCCATAAGCCCCCTTCCCGCCCTCTTTTCCCCATTCAACCCCCTCTCGCTTCTCTGTCCTGGCATTCCCCTACATCCAGTCTTTCCAGGACCGGGGGTCTCTCCTTCCATCTTCTTGGAAATCTATTGATATGCGAATTGTGTCTAGGGTATTCCGAGATTCTGGGTTAATATCTCCTTATCAGTGACTGCATACCATGTGTGTTCTTTTGTGATTGGGTTACCTCACTAAGGATGACATATTCAAGTTCTGACCATTTGCCTAGGAATTTCGTGAATTCATTGTTTTTAATTGCAGAGTAGTATTCCATTGTGTAAATATACCACATCTTCTGAATCCATTCCTCCTTTGAGGGACATCTGGGTTCTTTCCAGCTTCTGGATATTATAAATAAGGCTGCTATGAACATAGTGGAGCATGTATCCTTATTGCATGCAGGGGAAGTCTCTGGGTATATGCCCAGGAGTGGTATAACAGGATCCTCCGGGAGTGTCATGGCCAGTTTTCTGAGGAACCGCCAGACTGCTATCCAGAGTGGTTGTACCAGCTTGCAATCCCACCAGCAGTGGAGGAGTGTTCCTCTTTGTCCACATCCTCGCCAACAACTGCTGTCTCCTGTGTTTTTGATCTTAGCCATTCTGACTGGTGTGAGATGGAATCTCAGGGTTGTTTTGATTTGCATTTCCCTAATGACTAAGGATGATGAACATCTCTTTAGGTGCTTCTCAGCCATTAGATATTCTTCAGGTGAGAACTCTTTGTTTAGCTCTGTACCCCATTTTTAATAGGGTTACTTGCCTCTCTGGAGTTTAGCTTCTTTGTATATATTTGATATAATAACCAATGTATACAAAGAACTCAAGAAGTTAAACTCCATATAAGAATTTTTAATGAATTTTTTTTTTTTTTTTTTTTTTTTTTACAGAGCAAAACCTCGGTACCCATTGATAGCAAAGCTGTACTAGCATATGATGGCCCAAAACAAAATGAGATGCCCGTAGGAAAAGGTTTATTTTAACCTTATCTAAATATACTCTCAGTCAATAGTCCGGTAACAGTGTCTTCTCAATCCAATACTCCGTCTCTGTAAGGCTGTTCCAGGGAGCCAGACAGTCAGGTCATGCGGGAAGAAGTCGGGAGACGAATCGCTTTTAGGTTGAAGTAGACAATGACTTTTGGCTTCCCTCTTAATGTCCTAATAGTTGTGTCTGAAAAAAATATGCAATTTTTAGAAAGGTACCTCTTCTGATTTCTTTATTATCTGTAACCCTTGGAAACTAATCATGTGAAACTACAAAATTAGCAAATGTCTTGAAATCTGTATATAAAACATAAATTACTTCTAGTTGCAAACTCTCATTTATTAGTGTACCACTCAATCTTAAAAAAAAAAAAGAGAAAAAGAAAAAAAGAAGAAAGAAAACCGGCTCCAAAGCTAGTCTTACACCATTCTTTACAAAAAGGAGACTGCTCTTTCTAACAGCACCCACCCACAGCCCAGTCTCAGAACACTTCACTTGGTCGTGGATGTTTCCAAGATGAGATTTTATATTTATATTTATATTTCGCTCCCCTAGCTTCTGATTATCAAAAAAACCATGCTTTCCTTTATTAAAGGAGTTTGGTCCAACTGATGTTGGTGTGTCCCTTCCAATGTTCTTCATCCTCTTCTTGCTTCTAGAGGTATTTCTTCTGTCTCACTATCTTCATCTTCATTGAAAGCTGTTGCTACTGAGAGAATTTTTGGAGCAAGAGTTGGAACAGTTTCCTTAGGTTTACTTGCTCTAATGGAGATGGCGGAGGCTTTCCTTGCCTTCTGACTACCTATGGCAAATCCAAACGTGGACATCTTAGTAGGCTTTGTTGGGAAGGCTGCGACTTCGTCTTCAGGTGATGGCTTTTCAGCGCTGCAACTGGAACTTTCCCCTCAATTACTGGAAGAAATAAACAGTCTTAGTTTACACAGATTTTTCTGCTTCTTCTTCAGGTCCTCCGGCAGCTCAGGCTCGCTGCGGCTTCTCAGGCTTCTCCTCTCCCGCCTTCCCATCTGCCATCTACCCAGCCGCGGCCTCCCCCTGCAGTCTGCACGCAAGCATCAAACATCTTTTAATGTACTTAAGACAAAGAGATTTAAGAAGTTTCATATTATTTTCATATATCACTCTGTAAAGAAACTTCCACTCTTGAAAGTGAAGAGATATCCAGCTCACTGTTAAATTCAAAAAAAGTTGGACTTTTAAAATAAATGAAAGTTCCTACCTCCTCCCCCCCACACACACACATTTAGGTATAGGTAAAGGCAGTTAGAATGCCATAGGGTATAATATCATATGTATGAAAAGGTAATATGATTCTACTCCTTAGTTCAGAAACAAGGAGATTAAAGTAATTATAAAATTATCAGGATTTCACAAGGCCTCACCCCTACATGACTAGATTCAGAAAATTAATGACTGCTAAGAGGAGGCAGGGTATCAAGTATACATTTCTAGGAATAACTATGCAGGAGCAACATGAAATGGACAGCAATTTCACTCATTTTATGTATATATATATATATATATATATATGTGTGTGTGTGTGTGTGTGTATAGATAAATATTAATATGTGCAATGCAACAATAATAACGAAGAAGAGGTCTTAAATTAGAGAGAGAGTTTGCAGGGTAATATAAGTTATGGGCCAGGAAAAAGAAAGTGTAGAAGGGTAGAAGCCTGAAAATTGTGGAGAACTCAGAATAAAGTAGACCACTTAAGAAAAGCTTAACATTTAAAATTCAAACAGGAAGCAACAAGTAAATTAAAAGTTAAGAGAGATATTATATCAAAAATTAATGAAAAATGTAAGCCTAACATAGAAAATATTTAAGAAGTAAAATATTTGCGGATAGAGACAAATGAAACCAACATTATTGAAAAGGAAATAAATAAATGTCTAAAAATTTGCACAGTGTTGAGAAGCAAATGAACAAGACATTTGTAACCAAATACCAAAAGTAGTAGAGAATTGTTGAAGGAGCTACACTTATGTGATTAACATGGTCAGTACTCAACCAAACAGACAATTTAGCATGTCTTGAGACTAAAATTACATTAGTGTTTATAATCTTGTATTTATTGTCAGCCAATCTAATAGTTGCAAAAGCTCCTCCTACTCTTCCATCAATTCATTAAACAGTCTCAGAGAAAGTCTTGATTTATTTAAAATGAATAAACACTGTATCTAAGAACCTGCAAAGATGCAAAGTAGGATCAGTTTGAGTTCAGCTGATTTTTTTAGATATAAGAATATTATAAAATGAAGTTCAAAATATAACAATACTGTCATTGAAATATTTAAAGTAGCATTGTGGATTGAAGTGTGCAGTGGAAATTCCCATTATGATGAGATTGTTTATTACATAGAAAAAATATTCTTCTGAATTTCAATAATTACTAATGTGCAATAATTATAAAGATCATATATTTGTATGTGTGTGTGCATGTGTGAGTACGTGCATGTGTGTGGTCATATAATCATTTAAATAAGATAAAGTATAAGGTGTAGAGGTTGTACTCTCAAAGTAGTTTAGTGGTACTGTGCTTAACTGTCTTCTATCTGCATGTCTCTGTGGTCAATCTACAGTATCTGGAAAAGAACTTAACATGTAAGTACCCCCATACACAAACACACACATCATACCTGCCCGTGCATATAAACACACACACATGTGCATTCATACATAGATGCACATGCATACATGGAAACTCACATGTGTATGCATGAATACATGTATATACACACATACACTCACACATGCATGCACACACACACATAGATACATATACACATATGCACAAAGGAATTTATTGGTGTGGTTTGTAGACTGTGGACAGAGAAGTCCAACCGTAGATACATACCAATAGAAAGGTCAAGAATCCAGTAGTTGCTAAAACTAAATGTCTGCATAGTTCCAATCTGGTGTTAGACTGATAGGAGATTCCTAGAGAGCTCTATTCTATGTAGTAATTCTGAAGAAATGGGTTCTAACCCCAGTAAAGACATAGTTCAGAAATGAGATAAATGAAATTATTGGAAACAGTAAGGACAGAGAAAAATCAAACTATTCTTTCTTCCAAGATTAATTTTCTTAAATATAGGCTGCCATCAGAAATTGTGGTCCATATTTTTGATGGGACTTCTCACCTCAAATTAGCCAATCAATAAAATCCTTCACAGGCATGCTCAGTTCCTTGATTTTTAGTCGATTCCTGATGTAGTCGGGTTGAAAAGCAAGATAAGCCATCACAAATGTCAAACCCTGGGTCTCCCAATTATTATGCAAGTATTCTATGGACACTCTGTTAACTCTTGGTTCTTGCTACTTTTTGCTATGTTAGTTTTCTTCATTATAAAAATTACTATTTTATTTTCTATACTGTCATCTTATCAAGCATGCCATTGGTAAATATTTTTCTATGTCATGGTTGGTTTTAACACATTAGGCATCCGAAAGCTTTAGACCACTGTAATTTTGTGAATTTTAAAATTTATTTAGAGACATATTGATAATGGTGTTCATTGTTTTAGATATTATTACGTTTGAAGTCATGCCTTGCCTGTAAAAGCCAAGGACAAACAAGCCTCATTTCATGTGAAAGAATACTGGTAAATATATGACTGTGTTCATATATTTACTTCATGTTTCTTTTCTACAACAGCTCACTTACTAAAAGATATATATTAAATGTCTGTACATAATAAATGATTTATTGATTTTTCTTGCAGTTCTTAAATTCAGAATTGTATAATTACAGGAGTCTAGAGTTTCTGTGACTTTGCCTCTTTACCTCTCCTTGACTCCACACACTTTGTTTAAGGACAGTGCTTTCCTATTTTTGCCCATCTCTTTATTTTCTGTTTAATGTAATTTAATAAAACATGACACGACCTTGAAGAGAGCTTGGGAAAATCACACTTTTTGCTTACCATATGTTGGTTATAGTGACTACATGACCTTGCTAATCTTTTCCAGAAATCTCACACAAGACCATCCAGATTAACGTGTAATTATCCAATAAACAGTTATATGAATGATGGTATTTGATAGAAAAATACATAGTAAATCTAAACACATCATTTATAAGCTCATGAGAAGATATTCTTCTCCTAGAATGGGTTTGGCCTTATAAATGTGCACCATAGATGGAAGGAGAGACCCCTGGTCCTGGAAAGACTGGATGTAGGGGAATGCCAGGACAGAAAAGCGAGAGGGGGTTGAATGGGGAAAAGAGGGAGGGAAGGGGGCTTATGGGACTTTCGGGGAGGGAGGAAATGGGAAAGGGGAAATGATTTTGAATATAAATTAAAAAAACAAGAAAAAACAAAAAAATAAATAAATGTGCACCATTTTAATATTTCATTCCCATAAAGAAATGACAAATGATTTTTGGCTTTTAGAGGTATATGCATATACATTTTAAATTTAACAAAATTTTATCATATGTCTGTACATATGATATATACAAGATTGACAACATCTCATCCCTTTCTTTTAGACTGATTTTTATTGCTAAGATCTCTTTTTTCTTTGCATTTTTATCCCTGTTGTACACAAAGTTGGGTATAGTTGTCTTCACAGCCAATAAATTTCTTGTGATTTATGTTGCCTGGTGTTCCTTTTAATATAGATAAAACTTCAGATAACAGGAGGAATTAAAAATTAGCTGGAGCTTGTGGTTGTTTCAATGAAAATGATTCCATAGACTTACATATTTGAACATTTGATTCCTATTCAGATGAGCTGTTTGGGAAAAAACATCTTATGAGACTATGTTTTTATATGGCTTTTTTATTAAAGATTGCATATAATCAAATATATTACATTTTACAACCTATGTAAGTGACTTAAATATTCAAAACCAAAGCCATATTATTTTAGACAGTTCCTAAACAAGTTCAAATGTGCTTTGGTTTTCTGACTGATTTGAATGACAAAGATGCTATTGTCTGTTAAAGTGACCAGAATCACTATAATAGCAAATCATATTAATATAATAGGAAATAACAAAGTAGAGTAATAAGTCTTTATTTTATTACATTTTATTTTTTCCTATGTTTTTTTCAATTGTTCAGAATGGCTCCAATTAACAGTTTTGTGCAGTATCTGACGTTGCCTTAATTTCTTTACTTTTAACTAAAAGGAGAACCTTACAGCCTACATGATTAGGTAACATCGCCAAAAGCCTTGTTTTCTCATGTAACACAGAGAACAGATAAATGTGCTCAAATATGCTTTGTTCATGTCTAGATTATTGTGGCTTACTATCATGTTTATTTCACTTTAATTTGAACAAAATTATTGTGAAAAATAAATACAATGAACATATTCCTTGCTATCCTATGTGCAGTAGAGAAGTCAATGATTTAGGAACTTTCAAGAAACGTTTATTTAAGAAGATAAACATCCTAAAAGGACCTTCTTAGTTAGCATAAGGAGTCTCTGTTTCCAAAGCCACCATATGTTTTTCTCAGTAATAGAACAGTCTTTAACAGCCATAGATATGTCACAGGAAGTATGGCCTTGTTGAAGGTGATGTGTCATTAGATGTGTGCTTTGAAACTTTCCCTTATTCAAGCCATTCATTCCTTGAATGTTACCCATCATGGTGATCATAAATTCACTGTTTGAAACAATAGGCAAACCCCCAATTATGTGCTTTCTTTATGAGTTCCTTGGTCAAGGTGGCTCTTCCCATTAACAGAAAAGTCACTAAGACAGTGCTGGTGAGATGGATCAGCAAGGAAAGCTATATGCAAAGTCAGGCTAGCAAACAGAGTTGATCTCCATAACCGCAGCAATAGAGAAAAAGTAAGTTTATAAGTTGTCTTCTTACCTCTCCAAGAGTGTCTCAACATGAACAATTCCCTTCTCTCATACCATGTATACAACAAATAATACAAACAAAGTAAACACTAGCCTATTGGCCCCATTCTCTTCATCACTGCCAACTATTTATAAAGTATTAAAATATTTAAGCAAGCATGCAGATGATTGGGATGGTTAATTTAAACTCAGGTTTGTCTCTACTAAAGGATATGTAGATGACTTGTAAAACTTGTTTTCTTCAGAGATCTGTGAAGATATTTTAATTAAATATGGCATTCCCTGGAATGCCTGCATACTAATTGACATCTCTATATCACCACACACTTATCCCAGCATCAGGGCCCATTGAACAAGACAGGTTAGAAAGATTGTGAGAGCAAAGCATTAGGTAAAACTGGAGCACACACACACTAGGATTTCTGGACTGATAAGATCTGGGTAGCTGTGATTGCGTGAGCTAAAATTGCACCAAATAAAAACAGCCAACATTCTAACATGGAAGTAAGAAAGGATTATGAGGTTCTACCCATATAGGAAGTGATGTAGACAGTTGTCGCCTTCTTGGGGAAGGAGGATCAGATTCTTTTCAGGGTATGGCCTTCCTACCTACAGCTCAACATAGCAGATGGTCTTACACCTGTGAATATATGGGTAGCACAAATTAGAGTTGGTGGGATTTTAAATTTAAATGGTCGACATTAATTTGGGAGGTTATAGGGACTTGCAAGTTGAATCTGAGAGGAATAAGAAAGTGACCTGGGGGTGAAACTATTCAAAATTTGTTTGAAACTCTCAATTAATTAATGGACTATACAACTGAGACTCTCCTTTGAAATGTTCCATCTTTAGTCTCCAAGATTATGTAAACAAAACTCCCTAGCAAATATGTAAAATGTATCTCTCTATGTTCTGTTTATCTTTGTTATAAGGCTCCTAGTAATTAGGTAGACTGCAAATGTTGGTTTTATTTCCTCAGATGATGGGATGAGACTAAAGTCTTACCCATCCTGTATGTACACATGGATTGGGCTGAGCCTGGAACATTTCTTTCTCTGTCATACTCTCCCTAAGCAGAGGTGTGGAAACTTCTATCCTCCATACTACCTAATCTTCTGAGCTGACTGATTCAATCTCGCTTCTCTCAGCTTTCCCTCAATTGCTCTAATTGAACTCCTATTAACTTTGGCAATACGTTCCAATCTTCTGATTCCTTCTCATTCTCTGGCTCATTACATCTTCCCCTTTGTCTTGCTTGTTCTTTTTGCAACCTTTCTTTGTCTCTCTCACATGCGCGCACGCGCGCGCACACACACACACACACACACACACACACATACACACACTGAGAGAGAGAGAGCTCTGGTCCTCAGTAACCTCTCTTTGCTGTTCTTCTGTAAGTTAGGCATATCTTATTTCTGACTCATATTATCTTTCTTTGATTTAACACTTTGCCTACCCTTCAGTTAGTTGTTACTTTCAAACATGGGTGCTTCCTTTAACAAATTATATTTACTTTCATCATTAGGTATATGCTAAGGGTGTGTCTGTATTCTAGCCAGATCATACTGTGATCCAGGGTGTTTCTACGTTACAGACAGATCTCCTAGACCTAGAAGCTCTTTGGATGTGATTCCCTTGCCAAAGCAGCCACATTACTGCATTAAAATTGCTCTACAGTGAACTACCATCTAACTTACTGCCCTCTGTGTTAAACTTAGCATTATATTGATGACTGACTATGTAGAAAGAAATTCAAGTCAGGGGTAGAAAGATAATAATTCAATGAAAGAATTTCTTGTCATGCTAGATGACCTGAATATAAAACCAAAATGCACAGTGTCCATAAGTAGAAGGAAAGAGATAAATCTAGAAACTTGTCATTCAACCATTACATGTATGCCATGCCATTCACACTGTACTTTTCTGCAATCATAGAATAATAATAATAATAATAATAATAATAATAATAATAATTGAACATTACAAAATAGTAAAAATAGTACTGCAAAATTATACAAAATGTGACAATATCTACCTCCACAACTCTCTACATTACAGTTCTGCTTGACTGTAATGCATTCTTCCATTTCTGATATACATATAACCCTGAGACATGCTATAAATTAACCAGAACCATAGAAAACTTGTCACCGCTAAAAATGTATTTAAAAACTCAGTGTATATAGACTGCAGCCTGAGAAGCTGGAGCTTTGAAGGATGCATAACCCTTGCTATTATTTATTGATAGTTTTTGCCTAGGATGTAAGAGTTAATGTACAACATCTCGTTCATGTACAGCATCAGTGGCATCATTAACACTTCAAGTATTATCATAAGGTGCAAGAATCTATATTCAGGCCAAAAATGTAGATATGTGATGGCGTTGATCAAAAATAAACTAATACATGATTAAAATAAAGTTAAGAGAAAGCATATAATGGACATAATAGTGAATGTTAATTTTTTATTTTATTTTTTTAATTTATTATACTCATATTAAAACCTGAGTACATTTTTCCCTCCCTCCTCTCCTGGTAGCTCCTCCCCTCCTCTCATCTACCTCTGCCTTCTACTCCTTTTTCCTTTATGTTCAGAAAAGGGCAGGTGTCCCATGCATATCAACTAAACTTGCTGCATCAAGTTGCAGCAAGACTAAGCTACTCCTCTTGTATTAAGACTGGACTAGGCAACCCTGTGTGAGGATAAGGGTCCCAAAAGCAGGCAAAAGATTCAGAAACAGTCCCTGGTCACAATCTTAGGATTTGCACAAGAATACTGTGCTAGACAACATTAACATAGATGCAGAAGCCTAGGTCAGCCACATGTCAGTTCAGTCTCTGAGTTCCTATAAGCCCATGGTAAATGATTGTGTGGACCATGAACTTGTAGTGTCCTTGAACTCTACGGTTCCTACAATTTTTCCTTCCCCTTTTCCACAGGATTCCACAGTCTCTGCCTAATGTTTGTCTGTAGGTCTTTACATCTACTTTCTTCAGTTGCTAAATGACAATTGGATGCTAAATTTTAAATGGAGAACACAGTAATAATTCAACCTCAATATTCATTAGCAGAATCAAGAATAGAGTTGCACAGCTTTAATCAGAGCACTTTGGGAGGCAAAGGTATATACTATGTCTAAACTCGGAAATATCTCTTTAATATTGGGGCTCAGGAAGCAGAGGCAGTCAGATCTCTGGGTTTGAGGCCAGCCTGCTCTACAGAGGGGGTCCCAGGTAAGCCAGGGCTAAACAGAGAAGCCCTGTCTCGGGGAAAAAAATCCAACATATTTCCACAGCATGGTAACTCCTAAAGGAAACTAGCCCTGCTTGCAATAAAACCTGATTTCTTATTCTTTTAAAAAATAAGGTGGATTTAAATTAGAAAGATTGAGTCCACTGTTCAAAACTTTGAGTGGTCTGCTTCAAATATCCAAATGAATACAAACTACTGACCTTTGTTCAGCATACATTAATTAAGCGTCATTAACGCCTAATTTTAGGATCCCAAACTTATCAACTACATAAAGATCGAGGGAGGATAAAAGGTAGGACAGTAATAAGGGAAAATGAGAGTACGGAATAGGGAGGTATTTGCTTAATATACAACACATGTGTTTGTGTGAAAATGTCCTTATGTACCAAACATAACTATGTTAAGGACTAAGTATTTTAATTATTCTCTCACTTTTCCTGCCAGATTACTATGGGATTGTTCTGTTAATATTAATGTGTGTAAGGATGTGTTTGCATGTGTAAGCTTGCTTGCATTTGTCTATGTGGGTGTGTATGTGTGTGCTAGTAATGGGCATCAGAGGACAACTTGTAGATGTTACTGCTATCCTTCTTTCTCATGGCTCCCCATATTTGTACAGAGTTCAAGTCTTCAGATTTTAACCAATGGGTCATTTCGTTGGACCTTGAACATGTTATCAGCATGAATAATTCAGATCTTTTCTCACCTGTTGAATATTAAGGTTTTAATATGTGAAAAGTTTTCCTTTGATATACTCAGATTATAAAGTCTAATTTCTCCCCAATTTGAAAACAAACAAACAAACAAAAAAATCCAAATGATTCAAAGCCTGAACATTCTGAAATGTATTTCCTCACAAATGTAGATGGATTTTAATTTTGATTTTAAATTGAAAATCCCTCGTATAGACTTGGATAACAACTTTATTCTATCCATAGTGATTTCTGACAGTAGACTTCTAAGGTTTATTAATGTTTGGACTTGCTTACTAGTATGGTTTGTTCTGTCTGTGATTTATGCTGATATTTGGTCTCTAGCATAACAGTTTAACCTGGACTTTATGAGGAAGTTAGGTTATTAAAAGTGATTAATGCATCTCTCACAGGACTAGGTTAATTGCTAAAGGAAGAAGTTTTATAGAGTCTTGCCTCCAGTCTTTACTGTCAAACACAGCCTGTTTGCCTTTCTGCTTCTTTACCTATGGCATGATGCAGGAGAATATTGCCACTAGAATTGCATTATAATATTACTTTAATTTTAATCTGGTTTTAATAAAGATTTCTTATTTCAACCAAAGTCATTAAAGAATGTTTATGCTGGATGTTACATATCACCACTTTATGCTGTTTCTTTTTTTTCATGTTATTTACTTATTTTTTGTTATTATTAATCATTCCATTTATTTACATCTCAAATGATATCCATTTCCTTGTTAAACCTCCACCACCCCCCATCCCACATATCCCCTCCCCCTCCTTTTGCCTGTATGAGGGTGATCCCCCACCCACCCACACTGTTCCGCCCCACTGCTCCAGCATCCCCCTACTGTGATGCATCAGACCTCCCTGGGACCAAGGGCCTCCCCTCCTGTGGTTGTCAGGCAAGGTCATCCTCTGCTACACATGTATCTGGAGCCATATGTCCCTCCAGGTACACTCCTCCTCATTGATGGTCTAGACTCTGGGAGAACTGGGTGGTCAGGCTAGCCTATATTTTTCTTCCAATGGGGTTGCAGTCACCCTGTGCTCCTCCAGTCCATCTGCCAGCTCCCCCACCAGGTTCCCTGAGTTCAGTCTGATGGTCAGTAATTTCATTCAAATGAAAATTCTACAAATATTATAAAAGAGTAGGATAGATGCAGATCACTAAAAGTTAAATCTGTTAAAAAAGATTGAATTCCACTTTTTTATATGACCCTGACTTACATTTTATATTTGGATAATTTGAACATTTAATAATTCTAAGTGAGAAAATACTAGTTTAAATCATCAATTTTATATAGAATAAATTTCTATAAATGCAAATTTACTTGCATTATGCTAATACAAATGTTGACTTTTGTTAGAAGATAATTTAAAAGAGAAATGCCTAATTTTGTAAGTTTTTAGAATTAATTAGCTCATAAAATTTTAATATAGTATTGAAGAAGAATTTAAAATTCTGAATGTCAAATATTGAGTCATGGTAATTTATGAGATTTATCCGTCTCATTCTCTAGCATATCTCTATATATCTCTAATATATTCATCATGTTGTTTTAATCACATAAAGAATTAAAATATGAGTTTTTCTATACATAAAATAAATTCTTGAAGCCAATAAAATACATTGCATAAATTAATTTTTATAGTTACTAAAATAATATAAACATTTATTTAGAGAAATTATTTATGATATGTAAGTCTTTGCTGTCAAGCACTTCTAAAATAGTACTCATTTTGTTCTAAACAGCTTATCCTGAAATATGAGCTTAAATTTCAACATAAACAAAAATATTTTCTTGGAAAGACACAGAGGCGTCTATCACCATAGAGCATTCAATTTCTTGAGTGACACTTGCTATTTTCACAAGAAGGGCAATGTTTGTAGTATAAGGACAGTGGCTGTTTTATTTGAAAATTAATTTATAATTAATAAAAAGTATTGTTCTATGCTGGAAATTTTGTACCACCAATAGCCTAAATGTATAGGAACATATTGAATATCATATTAGAATTTTCTCCTTCATATCCTAGTGTTCTGCTAATCATTACTTTGTGGAATAATAATGCTTTTACATCTATTATCACTGGCCCACTAGTGTTCTTTTTAAAAGGGTAAAAATTTTTTTTTATAGTTATATTAGATTCCCATAGAAAAGGAAGAAAGATTGTAGGGGTCCAAAGAGATACAGGACAGCAGAAGAAAATGGCCCGCTCAATCAACTAAGCAGGATTCGCATGAGCTCACAGAGACTATGCAGCAAGGCTACAAGGATCCACACAAGTTTCTCCATCTATATGCTATGACATGTGCTTAAGGCTTTTGTTGGACCCCTGCCCTAAAGAGTACGCATGTCTCTGTATCTCTTGCCTGCTCTTGGGACTCTCACTCCTACTGAGTCACCTTTTCCATTCTTAATAGGAATGATTTTGCTGTGTCTTATTTTATCCTGTTTTTTGTCCTGTTAGGTTATTGTCTCTTGGAGTCCCATTCCTTTCTGAAGGAAGAGGAAGAGAGGTCAGATCTGGGGAAGAAATGGGTAACCTGGAAGGAGTAGCAGGGGAGAAATTGTGGGGTGGATTTATTGTATGAAAGTAGAATCTATTTTCAATAGAAATGCATTATCTTTTTTCAAATTTAATTTAATTTGACAATTCTGTACCTGTGAACAGTGTGTTGTCATTTGGCTCATGTTACAGTACTCTCTCTTGTCTACTCTCTCTTCAGTTGGATCTGTTTGCTTCTAACAGGTTTCACTCCTATTTGCATGTTTGTTTACCCATGATCCACTGAGTGTAACTAGAGAAGCTTGAACAAGCATCCATGGGGAATTGTTTACTGGAGTTTAGGCTGTATAACATCGGTTATAGCACTGGAAAAAATGTCTCCCATTCTCCCAGCAGCCACCTAACTGCCAATAGATTTCAGGAAGTGGGGCCTCTAAGTTCTTCTCTTATCAATGAAAGACTGATAAAATGTTTTAATATGAAAGAAATCAATTGCAAGAACTCTATCAGTTAAAAACATTATATATATATATATATATGTGTGTGGCTTTTCCTTGGATTCTTCCATTACAGTTGCCATACCTATAAGTTCCTTTTGCAAGAGCAGGGTTTTTCCTTTACCAGCACCTGTTTTACACATATTTTTCCTTATCTAAGCTCAGTAGTATCTCCCATTTCCAGTTATTCTTTATTGGACTGTCCCTGTTTGTTTAATTTTTATTTGTTTTAGCAAAGTCCCAGTAGGAAGACAATATGTAGCCTTAATTCTTAACAAGATAACAAAATAAAACAGCTTGTCTGTACCTTCTACTATGCAATTTTTAAATTCCAGTTTCTTTTTAACCAATACTTGTAGACAACCCACTTTACTTTCCAACTCAGGTGTTATACCTCTCCACTGTTAGAGAAATAACCCCTAGATACCATTTCCATTTCAGTGGAGATAATGATGCCATGAAATAGCTCTCAAGTGGACCTGAAACCATGACATTGCAAGGAAGTTTATATTTTAAGGCAAAGAAGTTACATTCCATTAGGTGTTAGTGTCTAATAAATATGCGGAGCACTGAGAGACTTCCAAGAAAGACAGAGAGTGGGTACATGTTTCCAAAATTGTTTGACAGACATTAAATGTGATATAAATCACAATAAAGTAGACATGAAAACTTCATCTACAGTAAAACTAGACAAGTTCCTCTCATCATCCCACACATTCTCAAATATCAAACTGATTCAATATAATGTAGATGAAGCTGAGAGATGCTATCAGGTACTAATGCTTGATTTTCTGGCATAGCTAGGAAAGTAAGATTGTGAAACTATATATGAGATTTTTTTAAAGCACAGCAATAATTCTTATCCTGAAGGTATGAGAGCTGAAGGCTCGAATAGAATGTCAAGAGCATAAGAAACAAGCTATTTGGAAATCAGCACTGCAAGGAGGCCTGGGGTAGAATTCTGCCTCTGACAGCAGTGTTTCTGAGGTTTTAGTATCAGAATTACCAGAAAAGCTTGTTAAACACATGTTATTGGATCCTGCTGGCAGAATTTATGATTTGGCAGGTTGTTGAACAGTGCCCTGACAATTTGCTTTTCTGCAACGTTCCTAGGGAATGCTGAAAGTGTTTGTCTATGACTACAATTGGTGGTGTAAATTATATTTTTGAATGCTGTTCGATTTATCTTTGATGGACCTCTAGGAATTGAAGGACATTAGATGGTAGATAAAAACATGTCCTTATTGTAGTACCTGGGGGATTTCATATGAAAATACCTAAGAATACATCATAAAAAGCTATACTAATTTACGATGTAAAAGTCAGCAGTTAAGCCATAATGACTTTAAACTGAGTTGGCTTGAATAGTCCAAATTTCCTTCCCTAGATGTCCATTCTTAGTGAGTTCCAAGTAAAGTGGATTATGTAAAGAATTGTGTCAAAAATCAAAGTGATTCTAAAATTAATTTAATACCATAAAATCAACTCTATTTTTTTTAAATAAGTAGCATGCATTCAAATTTTATACTTCTAGAGAAATTGTCAGTCAGGGAAATTTGTAATGGAAAATATTTCAGTAAGCCATTATGTGCTACTTACGTTTCTTGAATGTAAACTCTGGAGACAAGAAGGACTCCTTTGTTCCAGCCATGAGCTTATTTCAACTGTCCTTTAAGACACTTTTATTAAGCTGGATTATCTCCTAAATTCTCTAACAGGAAGGAGAACAGCAAACCAGTGGAAGAGTTAAAACATTGTAGGGCACTTCATCCTCTTTCATCAAGGGAACAGAGAGATCAATTCACTTTGGAACTCACAATTGGGAACTCTGGTTGACTGTCTTTGTTTCCTCAGTCAGTTACTGCAAGTTAGTTTTAAGGACTCGATTTGATGACATCAATGCGCAGCTACTTATTCTTGTACTTGGTCTCCTCAGTCAAGGGACACTATGGTACACCTGAACATCTGGCTCAGGAACCCTTGCTGGTGTCTCAACTAGGCAGATACCCCTGTGTATGCCTTTCAAACATTTGTAAGTATCTGATGTATTGACATAAAGAAAAAAAATAAAAAGAAGCTCCATTATAACTTTGGACTAGAGTAAAATTTATGCCATATTTTATATGTTATTTTATAAACAAGGAAATACTTTAAGGGTAAATTGTCTTTAATTTGTACAGTTTGAAAATGATTTTAACAACCATCAGACTTTTAAAATAAGTGACTGTAAAATTATGACAGAGGCACAATAGAATAATTTTTATTAATATCATTCTTTTCTTTATACCATTCTTCTTTTTGAAACTTAGTCTTATATAAAAGAATTTGTGGCAGAAATGAACCATCAAGATTGTTTATAGGTTAATAACAAAATTCACTTCTTTGGGAAATATGCTCAAGGAATTAGATAAGAAAACAAGTTCATTTTGTCTAAAAATATGTTTTACCCCAAAACATTAGAGGTTATTGCCAATGCCCTGGTTTGGCCTCTGGAGGTTGAAGGTAAGACATTGTTGCTGAGAATATCAGATATTTTAGTCATACAATGTAAAGAAATCAAGCTGGTACTCACCTGGAATTTGAATTTTCATACCTTCTGGCAATCTTTCACAGTGCTGAAAAGTTCTAAGCCTGTTTGCAGAGGAGAAAGCAGTCATTAATTTCACCTAGCAATGAACTTTGTGAGGCATAATAATGTTAGGCTTTGCAAGGAACAGCCATTGGTACAGTAGTGGGACAAACATCGTGGAAGTAACGACAGTTTCCCCTTGTAAATGAGATGCATGGATTTTGAAACCTTGGGGGGCCATGTTTCCTAAATGACATGGATAAGATATTCCTGTTTCCTCTCCTTCTAATGAGGAGAATAATACTTTAAAAATATCTAACAGTGGCTGGAATGTAAATAATAAAATAATTTAAAGATCCAACATTCTAATAATTCTTTTCAATATCTACTATATCAGATAAATAATGCATGTGTGAGAAATCCATTGCTGGTGGGATTGCAAGCTGGTAAAATCACTCTGGAAATCAGTTTGGCAGTTCATCAGAAAATTGGACATAGTATTACTGAAGGACCTAGCTGTACCACTGCTGGGCATATACTCAGAAGATGCTCCAATGTGTAATAAGGACACATGCTCCACTATGTTCATAGCAGCCTAATTTATAATAGCCAGAAGCTGGAAAGAACCCAGATGTCCTGCAACAGAGGAATGGATACAGAAAATGTGGTATATTTATATAATGAAGTACTATTAAGCTACTAAAAACAATGAATTCATGAAATTCTTATTCAAATGGTTGGAACTAGAAATACCATACTTAGTGAGGCAACCCAATCACAAAAGAACACACATGTTATGTACTCCTTGATAAGTGGATATTAGCCCAGAAACTTGGAATACCCAAGATACAATTCACAAATCACATGAAGCTTAAGAAGGAAGACCTTCTTTAGTAGATACTTTGATACTTCTTAGTTATGGTACAAAATACCCATGGGAGGAAACACAAAGATAAAGTATGAACAGAGACTGAAGGAAATACCATCCCAACTGCCTCACCTGGGAATCCATACCGTATACAGTTACCAAACCCAGAGACTATTATGGATGCCAACAAGAGCTTGCTGACAGGAGCCTGATATAGCAGTTTCCAGAGAGACCCCGCCAGTGCCTGACAAATACAGAGGGGAATACTCTCAGACAACCATTGGACTGAGCACAGGGTACTCAATAAAGGAGCTAGAGAAAGAACCTAATGAGCTGAAGAGGTTTACAGTCCCATAGGAGGAACAATATGAACCACCCAGTATCCCCAGAGTTCCCAGGGACTAAACCACCAACCAAAGAGTACACATGGAGGGACCAATGGCTCCAGCCACATGGGTAGCAGAGGATGGCCTGGTCTGACATCAATGAGAGGAGAGGCCCTTGGACCTGTGAAGGTTCATTGCCCCGGGGTAGGGCCAAGTCAGAGAAGTGGGAGTGGGTTAGTTAGTGAGCAGGGGAATGGGGGATGGGGGTTTTCGGAGGGAAACAAGAAAGAGATAGCATTTGAAATGTAAATAAAGAAAATATCTAATAAAAAACTGGATGTGATATAACCTACCTATATAAGTAGTACATGAAATCTGTTTTCCCTCTTCTTTTCTTCTTTGTAGATAAACATTAGAGCAAGACTACAAGTGGATACTTTGTTTTAACTGTGGTGTGTTCAGTTTGAAAACCTGCGCCCTGTGCATTGACCCAGTGGCTACAGAGGGGACACCTGTATGGAGGTTATTGGAGAGTTTCAAAATAAGGACACCATCACGGGAAAGGAAAAAAAAAGACAGAGAAAATTTACACAAGTGCCTTCATATTCTAGTTTGAAAGACTTGCCATAGGAGAAGCCTGGAGCAGTTGAGGACTCCTCAGGGATGCTCTGTTTCTTTTCAGCCAGCTTCTTCCTGGTACATCTAATTGGGATATTGTCAGTCGGAGTAATTGTCTCTACACGTTTGTGACGCTTCCAGTGTACATTGCAATGGGTAATGATTTCTTTCCTAAGTCAATTGAAACAGAGCCAAAAATCCAAGCACAGAATTTACAGCTGCTCATCAAGTGGGGAAGGTATCAACCCTGAGAGACAGAAACAATTGCATTTGACCCTGATAACTGAACGGATTGCCTGAACCCCAACCTTGCTCTTTAAAACAAAAATAACAAAAATGTGCTTCAGAGGAGATAAATGACTCTACAGAGATGAGGCAAAAGAAGAGCTCTCCTCTACTCTCTAAAATGTTAGTTATAAGAGGGAGAGATTCTTATCCTCATAACTCCCTAAGGAGGAAAGGCTCTGAAAGGATGAGCAGACAGGCACATCATGAATTCAGGGAACATTTCCACTTCAGCTTTTCATTTCAGCTAGCATCTGCCAGCCGATACTAAACCTGAGGGTTCTGTCACACAGCATGGGTACCTTTCTCTCTAGTCACACCATGAGAGAACCGTATAGGTCCTGGCATAACTGCTCATGTCCCATTTCTAGCAAAGTGTGGATGTGAGAACTAAAATAAGCTTAAAAACAAAAATATTTTGTCTCTATTAAAATAAAAATATTTCTTACAAACCCATTTTGCTTTGATGGAATTCATTTTGATGATATATATATGTTCCAATGTACAGAATATTTTGGGATTCTGAAATATGTATTTCTAATCCCTAGATCAGCTAGTTCCATGTATACTAGTGCTTTCAAAGGGGAGACTAGAAAGCTACAAAAGCTATAGTGACAATACAGATCTGCTTAGCTGTCAAGGACTTGATGGACAAGCATTGCTTAGAGACAAATGTAATGGCTTGCTTCAACCTGTCGGTGAAGGAGGAGGTCATAGATATTTTAGGTTTATGCTTAAATCAAGGCTATTCCTGAAGCACACAAGATCCTCTCCCTTACATATACCTATCATGCTTGTTCCATAAATTAAAGTGACTCTATTATCACTGATTTATATTTGGTATAAAGAACTGCATTTAAACAATGTATCAGTTGTGATATAAGGGATTAACATTATATACATTGATAACAAAAGTACTATTACTATTGCTAATAATTCATATTAATTTAATAATTAATACATTACTTTACAATGAAGACAGTTACAGTATTACCTAAGTCTTCAACAAGAAGAGCAAATTGGATATTGACTATAAGTTTTCCTACAACTTGGAATTAGGATTACACAGGGTTTTTTTTTTAAATAGCATCATCTAGCATGTATATACACTATCATAGGGCTAGTTTCTGTCAAAGTTTATTATAACTATAATTTAGTATTGAACTACTTTAAGGTAACTCTAACCTCAGGATTGCATAATTTCACCCACTTGGTAGGGATAGTTTTAGATTATTGAATCTATCAATTGAAATATGTGGCTTCAAACATCTTGGAATGATGAAAGGTTGCCAAGGTCATGAAGTGTTTTATCAGTGGAAATTGCATGTATACCACAGAGGTTTGCTGTCAGAGTTAATTTTTCTCTCTGAATAACCATGAGAAATCATTTAAATATTTTACTTTGTCATTACCGTGTTGCAGAGAATCATGAAGAACTCATAACAGCTCTACTTTGGGGCATTTCACAGAGGTTATAGACTAACATTCATCGTTGATAAATAACACTTGTTAACTAATCACACACTGTCAGGTCATGTGTCTGAATAATTTGCTGTATAATTTTCTCACATTAGTCAAATGAAAATGTGAGGTGCATATACTATTACAGCTAGTTAACTTAATGATAGGTGATATGTTAAAAAAAATTAATTATCTGGCATGTCATATTACTTCAGATTTGAATTAGTCTCACATTTGACCCCAAAATTTGCAAACATTGTACAAATACCAGTAATTTATTAATTTATTGCATATGGGTACATAGATACTTAAGGGAAAATAATGTCTTATACTAATATGATTTCTCATGTTTGTACAAGTTGAGAAAATGGTTGTGTTGTGAATGTGACTAGGTTTATATAATGGTGAAATGATGTGACACTTTCTTGAACTGTGTACTGACAAAGGACTAGCAGAATGGACAATGGACCACAAAATATTCCTGTTAGAAGTCTTATATGAGCACTGCTGTATTATTCTGCGTTCATCATTGTCCATGTTTCAGAAATCCCTGTTCCTACCAATAAGCAGAATATGTGTAGAATGAAGCAAGCATATTCTACTGTGCTTTCTTCCTCCCGCTACTGTTTTCTCTGTCTATGGGTCACGAAAAAATAGAACATGTATCTTATCAAAGCGAGAAGAAATTTACCAAGTGATTAGGCTTTACGTTCCTGGAATATTGACTTTAGCCAGGGAACTACTCACTGCTTCTCTACATGACTCAGACCAGATAACCTCACTTACAACAATGCATTAAGTGGCAAAGCAAAAAGTGACTCTTCAGTAGTATCCAGATCGAGCTCTCCACATGTTACACCTTTCCTGATTAGTGATGATTAAATATAAGAATTGTGACTCATTTTGAATGATGTCACCTGGCCATGTGTTACACAGTACTGACTGTGAGCAACTTATCTTTCTCAGGAGAGTAAAGTGTACTCAGTAGGGATGACCATCATTCGGACCACTTTGAGGAAATTTCAAAGATAAATGCCACACTGGAAATCAAATCCTGCCATAGAGATAATTAATATTGTGAAGCACTACTTAGAATAGTCAGTTAGAAATTTACATAATTTTGTATGAGTAATAGAAAAGGAAAATTATTTTCTTGTAACTCCTCTATCATTACTCATTAATTTCCTAGTGATGGATATATATATATATATATATATATATATATATATATATATATTCAAAGAAAGTCTACAATTATTACAAAAGACAAATCACTTTTCTGAAATAGAAAAGGGTTAAGTCTTTGTTGAGTTACCACTTATATCATTATTTGTCATCTAATAGCAAAACTTAAAGGTCTGCTAGCTAACAAGTCAAGATAATTTTCTTTGTGTTCTTGCTCAGAATTGGCTGTGTACCCATTCACTGAGATTAAAGTACAATTATTGCACCTGAATCTTTATGCATAGAGGTCACTGAGGGAGCAAAGATAATATTGTTCTAACTATGAAAGATTTCTGAGATTCTTTTTTCTATACAAAGAAAAAAAGAAAATTTCTTAAAATGACAGAAATATGGTTAAGTCTGTGTGAGATGAGTTGAGATTAATTAATATAGAAAAAGTTTGCCTTACACCATTCAAGAATATGTAATCAAATGCCACATATGGACAAGAAACAATATCTTGTTTTTCATACTTCTGGAAACATGAAATGAATACTAGAATAGTTATATTATTATGAGAGCAGTGGCCTGACATGTCTCTTGATAACATTTCACACTCTAGAAAGAAGAAATGTTACTACCTGATCATTACCAAAGTCTGTTTCCAAACATCACCACACACAGGTTCATTGTTTTTTGAAGACTACATTTTAGGAACTAATAAACTTTTGGTCAAGAGTACTTAAAACTATCAGACCCTTTCTGTTTATGGAATGTAAAACTGACACCCAAAACCATTTCCTTAAATCTTAGAGTTAGTTGTAGAAATATGAGGCAGGGAGGACTTTTTGGTCTGGTACAGTCTGTTTAGAGTTCTGTATGCTTTTATGTTCATGGATATCTCTTTCTTTAGGCTAGGGAAGTTTTTTTCTATAATTTTGTTGAAGAAATTTACTGGCCCTTTAAGATGGAAATCTTCGCTCTCTTCTATACCTATAATCCTTAGGTTTGGTTTTCTCATTGTGTCCTGGATTTCCTGAATGTTTTGGCTCAGGAGCTTTTTGCATTTTGCATTTTCTTTGACTATTGAGTCAATGTTTTCTATATCTTCAGCACCTGAGATTCTTTCTTCTATCTCTTGTATTCTGTTGTTGATGCTTGAATCTATGACTCCTGAATTCTTTCCAAGATTTTCTATCTCCAGAGATGTCTCACTTTGTGATTTCTTTATTGTTTCTACTTTCATTTTTAGATCCTGGATGGTTTTGTTCAGTTCCTTCACTTGTTTGTTTGTGTTCTCCTGTAATTCTTTAAGGGATTTTTGTGTTTCCTCTTTAAGGGCTTTTACCTTTTGACCCATGTTCTCCTGTATTTCTTTAAGGGAGTTATTTATGTCCTTCTTGATGTCCTTTAACAGCATCGTGAGATGAGACTTTAAATCCAGCTCTTGCTTTGCCCATGTGTTGGGGTATCTGGGACTTACTGTGGTGGGTGAACTGGGTTCTGAGGTTGCCAAGTAGCCTTGGTTTCTGTTGGTAGGGTTCTTGGGCTTGCCTTTTACCATCTGGTTATCTCTGGAGTTAGTTGGTCTTGCTGTCTCTAGCTGGAGCTTGTCCCTCCTATGGACCTGTAAGCCTGTGTCTGTACTCCTGGGAGACCAACTCTCTTCTGGCAGGGTCTGTGCACAGAAGGTTGTGGAGCTGTCTGGTTCCCTGCTGCAAATGGTGGCCTGAAGGGAAGACTCTTGTCCCAGCAGATCCAATGATCATATGTCCTGTGCGCTCCTAGATGTTCCCTTCCAGAGAGAAGGTGGAGATCTCACCTCTGCACTCAGAAGTGAAATCTCTGCTGGGAAATCACTCTCTCCTGGTGGGCTAAGCACAGAAGACTTTGGAACTGCCTGGTTCCCTGTGGCAGATGGCTGCTGAAAGGGCTTCACCATACTTCTTTAAGGGAATTAGTTGTATCCATTTTAAAGGCCTCTATCATCTTCATGAGATGAGATTTAAGCTCCCAGTCTTACTCTTCAGGTGTGTTAGAATATCCAGGGCTTGCTGTAGTAGGAGACGTGGGTTCTGATGGTTGAAATATAAGGCAGAATGGAGATAGTCTCTAGTTTTGACAGATCGTGACTTCCGGTTGAAACATTGCCTTCTATCATAAAAACAGAAAGAATTTTGCATTTCATTTTGTTTCTATTTTGTTGTGTTGCTCCTCAGAACAAACTTTAGTTAATAAACCCGGGTGACTTTAGTCCCAGGGACTCACATTCCTCACCCCATACAATCAGACTTCTCTAGGGAAGTTACTTTAAAGTCTCACCTATGTGTTCACTAAGAACACCAAAGACTTTTAGTTTAGTTTAGTTTAGAAAGAGTGATCTTCTCTATTATTACAGCTATAACAAATACCTCCTAGGCTTACCACCTGACTGCTTTTTAGCTTTCTTATCTCGAATATAGTAGAGACACTAACTCGCCTCTGTATTCACAACATTTGGAGGTGGAAGGGGAAGGAATTCTGGGGTACAATTAGTATGAACTGATTCAGGGTAGAGACTACTATCTTTAATGAGCCAATGTTCCCTAAGGATCAGGTCTTGATGAAGGTTTTTGCCAAAAATCACTGACAAAGATACCTCCAAATAACAGACTCAGGGGGTAGTGACACAAGTTTATGACTATGTCTAGGCTAAGGAGTCTGAATTTCTCTGGGTGAAGCTTTTCTCAGAGATTATAAAACATTGACTCTTTGTGCACCTGGGAGACCTTCCAGGGAAAGCCTTCATAACTGCATATGGTTAGAATTTGAAGAACACCTGTAGACTTTTAGCCATGAGTTTCTATTCACAGTGTATGCACTGTCTTATGGACTGACTGCTGTGCACATCCAAAGGCTTATGTCAAAACTCTAAACACTAATGTCAAACCATCAGAGGAATTTCTTAAGGGAATATTATAATTTGAAGAGGTTGTAAGTGTGGTTCTCTCCTGAGTTAAATTTGTGATTCACTAAGGAAGTTAGCTGTACGTATACGAACATCTTGAAAAATCTCACTTGTTTTCCTCTTAGGTAAACTGAAGTCAATAGCCACAACACAGAAAAGGAGTTCTATGGGCACCAAGCTGTGATGCCACCTTAATCAAAGACCTCCAGCCTTTGCAGCTGTAATAATTAGACAGCTATTGTTTTAAAACATGTAGCCTGAAGAATTTTCTTGTGGAGATACAAACTGACTTGAAAATAATCCCTATTTTTTTTCTCCATATCCTAAGATGATAATCAAATTAAACGAAGAATAGCCTGTGTTACTTTTCAGACTGCCAGTTTTCTAGGTTTTAATTTGCAACAATGGTTGCTCACTGATAAGGAATTTGCAGTATGAATAATAACCATAAAGGTTAAATGCCTCAATAAGAATATCAGCTACACATACATAATACTCCACATATTTTTCATTTTTTTGTGAAATGCACTTAAGATATATGCATAAATTGTTGTGAATTTTTAGTAACTCATTTCCTTGACTTTACAATTTGAGAATTGGTTTGGGGCCCAATCACCTGTTCAGATATATTTTTGCAGAGATATACATTTATATTTACTAAATTTTATACTTTGGAATTTTCATAATGCATTTATCATTTCTTTATATGTTCTGTACCCTCTTCCTTCATCTCCACTGTCTCATCTACAACACTTTCTTTCTTCCTGCTAACTTTATTTCTTTCTTATTTTTTCAAATAGGTCACTTAGTCCAATTATATCAGATAGCATGTTTAATGTCCAGCGCCACAATTTGCATTTCAGATCAGCAAGCACAAGAATGTAGTTGATATATTGTCAACAGTTTGCTCATTTTTTATAGTGGTTGTTGTATTCTAATGGGTGTATTATAAATTATATATGCCTGAGAAGGATTTTCTTGAACTAATGAAAGAATGTACTTTAACTATCCAGACTTAAGAGTGGAGGCCCTACATTTTATTGCTCAACTGATTGAGTACGCAAGGTTATATTTGAGTCTGGGGATGAATACTGATCTGTTAATGATGGCAACTATCTTAAAGAGGTCACCATTCTCTATATCTTTGATTAAAAGGCTTAAAAATCCACATTCCCCAGTTACGTATCGTTTTTCTTACATGTAAAACAAAAATTTCCAGAAAATTTCTATCAATTCTAAAACTAAAGCAAAACTAAAAGAAAACTACAATAACAAACAGCACCAAGATCAATAAAATTTGGCACACGTCGAGTGACAAATGTGTTCTGTGGGAGAAACTGAAGCGTACTGCTAGATTTTTGTCCTACAAGCACATTGGGTTTTATTGAGAGAGAACTGCAAATAGCAGCAAAGTACATCATGTGTGATCTCAGTAATCAACCCACAGTTGTGTAGAGTTTCCATAATACGAATTTTTACCAAGATTCCCAGTTAGAGTTGCATGCCCAGGCTAGCAGCATGTTGCATCACATGCTAAGTTTTTTAGTGTAAACCTAGGAATAGTTACTCCTTTATTCTGAAGATCAAAGCTCTGAATAACAAATGGATGCAGGAATGAATGTAACAAGGAACATATTAATAGAAGAATGCTTGTGGAAATGTGTTGCATGGCTGCTGATTCAAAGTTGTCTTGAGACAGAAAGTTTCAGCTTCATGGAGAGGTATGTATCGCTGCTCAACTGCTTGTGGTGAAGGCTGAATCATCAGGGGAGAAGAAATCTCAATTGAGGAATTTCCTCCATCAGAGTGGCCTGTAGGCAACTTAGTAGATAAATATTCTTGATTAATAATTGATGCGCTGTTTCCTTTTCCATTGTGAGTCATTCCACACCTGGGCAGGTGATTTTGGGTGATAAAAGAATGCAGTGAAGGAAACCGTTGGGGTCAAGTCAAGAAGTAACATTCTTCCATGGTTTCCGCTTCAGATCCTGCCTCAAATTTCCTACCTTGAGATCCTGAACTGACTTTTCTACAGAGTAGACTACAATTTCATGGTGACATTAACCGTTCTCTTACCAACTTGCTTTTAGTTAGGATGTTTATCACTATTTAATTCTGACTAGGTCAAGGGCTGTTATGTTTTATTTTTTCATGATTGAACTTTGTCCCATTTCTTGTAATACATGAAAAGACAACCATGGGTTATTAAATAATATTTCTCATTTAAGTTTAAATTTGTCTCTAAGAGATTTAAGTTTTGACTGGGACCACATTTGATTTTCAGTTGTGTGGTTTGAAATGTTTTAGGGACACAGGAATAATGAAAACTATTTTCTAGCCATTGAGAATTGTAAAATAATATGAGTCAGATCATATGGAAAGAAATCATACAGTATAAGGGAAATAGTAATAAATTTAAAATACCTTCTTCACTACATTACAAACACCTGCAGAGAACACTTGAGAATGATAAAGAAGAGTTATATACCTCTTGGAGGAAGAAGTGGGGTCAACACAGTTTTACAAATGGAAGCTGACAAAAGTAATATATAGAGAAAGGGCACTTTCCTGATGAAGGTGGTCGAAGGTGGAATTATATACAAAGAACAAGTATGAACAAAGTCATGAAGTTATGAGAAAACAGATAATTGGCAATTTAACTTACTTCTCAAAATGCCTGAAGGACCAGGAACATAACGTTAGAGATAAGGTTAATGGATACACAGGGGCTCCACGGTATATTGCTGGAAACTTATCTTTACACTTTATATTATGGTCAGCAACTGATAGATTTGATACAGGAGAGAAACTTTAAGTAGCACTGCGTTTAGAATGAACACATGGGAGAAATACAAAATGTGAATTAAAGGACATTCAAATTAGCATTGGGGAGACTTCATTAGCCATTCAGAGGCAGAGTGAATTACATTAGCTCTTTCTGACAGACTTCAATCTGCTCAGTTTTAATATTTTTATTTATTTATTTTTTACTTACAATATCATTTAACCTAAAGTGAAGAAATTTAGAACCAATGTCTGCCAAAATAAATAAGTATATACATAGCAAGCAAGTAAAAACACAAACAAACAAAAAAACACAAACAAAAAAAACCCACATGCCAATTGGAATGTGGTGTCAATAAAGTAAACATGGAAAGTAGTTAGGTGTTTAAAATCTAAAGAGTTTATAATTCACTGGAGGTAAATATATTAAATCCCCAAACAACTATGAGCAAATATGCTGAACTAAAAGAAAGAGCCAGACACAAAGCATACACACTCTACATGTTTTTACCTGGCTTATGTTGTGTTCTACAAACTATTCCAAGGAAACCTATAAACCCCTTGCCTCCACTGAATTGAGAGAGATTATTAAATTATGCACGTTCTATTATTTATGTTGAAGACTCAATATAGTTCCTTCTAATCTGAGACCTTGAAATTTTGATGCTGTATGTAGCTTTTCTTCACAGTTGTGACTTTGCAAAGATGTCCATATTGACCAATGTTATTTCCCTTTAACTAAAAGCATGTTTTCTCCAAGGTGAAAGTGTAAGATATGGTTAGATAAGAAGAAAAGTTAAGCCATGTTCTAGTAAGATTTTGGCTCTAATTTCCTCATGGTCAATGGAATCTCAGAGAGCCAGATATGTTGTATGCACAGGTTAAAGCTTTGGCTCCCCCTGGAGGATAGGTTTTAAGATGTTAACAACTATAATAAAATTTCTAAAACACAGTGAAGACAGAAATACTTTTAGTTCAATAAAGACATGCAAAAAGAATTAATCATGAGAGAAAGCACACCCAAGAGATAAATCTCAAGATCACCCTGATCTCCTAACTTCAAAGCTACTAATGAATAAGAGCAACCTAGGATTTCACAGAACATCTTGGTGTTAGCACCTTAGGTATAGAGATTAATGTTCAGGCCATATTCTACAATTTTTAAGACAGGACCCAAGGAAGTCATGGTTGTAAAGTTTAGGAAAGGCTTCCCATTCTATGTACCCATTTTGAAAATGGGGTAGTAGATTATATTGTACTTACACAAAAGTATTTGCTACCAGATTGAAAAGGAGCCGATGGTAAGGAGAAGAAGAAACAGACCTTCAGGATATCAGAGGTATATGTTATCCAGAATGAATAGAACTCATTAATCCCCAGATCATGGTGTTAGAGATGGTAAAAATGCTGTGCTGATGGTATGCTGTGCTTACAGACAGGAGCCTATCATGACTGCTCTCCCAGAGGCCTAACAAGTAGCTGACTGAGACAGAGGCAGACACTTACATCCCAACCAATGGACAGAAACTGGAGACCCCTGAGGGTGAATTAGGGAATGGCTGAAAGAAGCTGAGGAGGAGGGGGACCACATAGGAAGACCAGCAGTCTCAACCAACTTGGACTCCCAAAAGCTCTCAGACACTGAGACACCAAGCAGGCAGCATACAACAGCAGATATGAGGCCCCCAACACATATGCAGAGGACTGTGGGGTCTGGACTCAGTCAGAGAAGAAGCACCTAACCCTCAAGAGACTGGAGGCCCTAGGGAATGGGGAGGGCTGGTGGGGTGCAGGTAGGAGGAGGAGAAATGGTATGAGGAACTGTTGTTGGGCAGAACATGAGAGGGATAACGACTGGACTGTTAAAAAAAAAGATTTAAGATAATTTTTTAAAAAATGGAAATGCTGTGATTTAGGAATAAAAATGATATGTCAGCAGTCTGTATTAGTATTAAAGCTCCTACTGAGTTAAAACCCAAAGGAGATATCATAAAACTGTAAGCAAAGAAAGGTTGGTGGCAGTAGCATTATAAATACTGAGTAGCAAAGAATAAATTATTTAATAATAATAATAATAATAATAATAATAATAATAATGAATTATTAAAAAGACATAATTGGGTTGTCAGGATTTGTTGTCATTGCTGTTTGTTGGTTGTTGTTGCTATTGTTGCAAAAAATACTTGAAACAATTCTATAAAATATTAGTGGATCATGGGTTTATATATTTCAGTGCATAGAAAAGAGATGGTTCCCTTTCTTGGGAGCTAAGTGGTAATAAAGCTGTAATGAAAGGATATGGGAGAATTACTGCTAGGGAAGATATTTTTCTACCCCCAACGATATGACCTTATGCAGTAATAGACTCCCAGCTACAAGGCCCTAGCTCCAAAGGGTTTGGATAGCTCCCAATAGCAACATGAAATTAAGAATCTATCCTTGGATGAATTTGTAGATTAGGCAGAGCATGCATCTGTTGTGGATTGTCCTGATGCTGTTTGTATTTTGATGCTAATTCTGCTTCTCCAAGAGGGACTGCCTGGGACAAGGAGTGAATCACAGTTACTGAGGTGACTTCAGGTGAACCTTCCCCTAATGAATAAAGATTTCAAGGAACAAATTTCACTGGGCAAGTAGGCAGGACTTCTTGGTCAGAGAACTGAAGAGGGGAAGTGGGAGGAAGATACTTTTGGACAGGAGAGTTGATAGAGGACAAAACATGGGTAGCAGAGCCCCTTGGTTCTCATGGCAGATCCGCTGGGATCCGCTACTGGAGGTTTTGTAATTTAGAATAGCTTACAAATTAGGATGCTAGTTGCTGAGTCCAGCCATTGTCTTATCTGTTGATACTAGACTAAGTTTGCGTGATGTTTTCCCTCACACAGTGACTCAACTGGGTTCCAGAGAGAAAGGTACATGGCAGTAGAGCATGAGTCTGTGAGAAGTGCACCCCAGAAGTGCACCCCAGCTAGTCTTGGGAATTTGAAAGTGTGGGGTTGTTGTGGCAGTGGCCAACCTTGGAAACTTAATGAGTTGGGAGGAAAGAATAATTTTGGAGCTCTGAGTCACAGAGTCTACTGGGCTGAGAACAGGTTGGCCTGCCTGCTGAGCTGAGAACAAGCTGGCCTGTCCACTGGTGCCCTGCCAGTGGTAGCATGGATTGTTTTTTTAAATATTTTACACAACATTCATCAAGATGAATTATATTTCTATACTAAGATTTACCACATAGGAACCAAGTGTTCAATGCAAAAACATTTTGGGATTACATTGAGTATTTTAAAAATAAAAGCTTTTACATATCTATATACATAAATACAGAACTTCAGAACAGATGAAACAAAACAACCAGAGTTAAAATGCAGTTCTGATACACCATAAACAGAAATTGTGTGTTTGCTTTTTTGATTAATACACAAAAAATACTTTAAATCTTTACTAAACTAATAGAAAGTTTAATCAGTACCATTTTTCTAAAGTAAAAAAGAAAAAATTAAGACCATCTCGAAAAGTTTTCAGGGCCATAAATGAAGTATTTATACTATCTCAAATGCAAAAGGAAAGATACAGCTACAAATATATCTTATAAACATGGAAAAGATATAATCACACACCAACTAGTAAATGAATAGAAAAGTATACAGAAACTTTAGCCTCCAAAGTTTAAAAACTTTAGCTCTTATAATTTTCTGTATAGAGATAGAAAAGGCCAGTGTAGCCTAACTATCACATTAATTTGAACTTGTAAACTTTAAAAATTTTGATTCTTTAAGCTATTCATATTATGGCCTCCTTTTATTCTAATTCGAGTATTCTTTTGGAAGCATTGGGGGTTAGTTTGGTGCTGTTATGCATTAAATGCTAAATTCTGTAGCCAAGGTTAAAGAATTCTCATGAATACCAACAGCTTTTGTTGTGCAAGCTTTGGTGTCAAAGTTAATAGGTCAATTAAAGGCTAAAGCCTGTAATTGGGAAGTAGAGATAGATGAAACAGGACTTCCTGAGATGGAGAAAGGAACTCTGGGAAGGAAAAAGAGGAAAGCCATTTCACCAGTAGACATCAGAGAAGATGGGCTTAACAACAGGCCTGGAAGGTACAGCTTGTCATGTGGTTGGATGGGGTTAGGTGTTCGGGTTAATTAAGATGAGCTAGCCAAATCTCTGCCCAGCTAAGGGCTAAGCTTTCAAATATTAAAAGATTTCTATGTGATTATTTGGGGAACTAACTAGTTCAGGAATAAATGCCACTGTGCTAATTTTCAAAATTAATTAATATATAAAGAATAATAATTATCTTATTTTTGTGGATCGAGTGTCTCTTATGAGTTACTATAAAGTGTTTCAATAAATACCTATAAAAAGGTGAATTGAATAACCCATAGAGAAAAAAGAAGTTTGAGGTATTTAATACACAAATCCTAGGTTCTATTGACCTAGAGTTGTTAGCAGATATATTTATGGTACTTATGATTCTGGTGTAATACCAAAATGGGTGGAAATAATCTTAGATTGTTTGCTCATCCTGGAGAATACACATGCTATAATGACTGGAGTTGATAAAACACGAAAGCTAACCACATCCAAGAATTTTTTTTTAGAAGGCATCTAGGAACATATCCTATTGTTATATGGCTACAATACTCACATTGCAAAATGTAAGGACACTGGGTTGAACCATTTTCTGCTGTTTGTTTCCACAGTTTGATGTGCATTAGAAGAATGTTAGATTTTAAATTATTGAAAAGCAAATCCTTGGTTCTCTCTCTCTCTCTCTCTCTCTCTCTCTCTCTCTCTCTCTCTCTCTCTCTCTCTCTCTCTCCTCTCTCTCCTCTCTCTCTCCTCTCTCCTCTCTCTCCTCTCTCGCCTCTCTCTCTCCTCTCTCCTCTCTCTCCTCTCTCTCTCTTACTCACTCTGTTTTTTATTTATTTATTTATTTATTTATTTATTTATTTATTTATTTATTTATTTTTAACCTCTCTGTTCTTTCAACTATCTGTCTAAAGTTCAGTTTTTTAAATTTATGCTATCTCCACTTTACATCAGTGTTCTTATCAAACATTATAAAACGTCTGTCACTGTATATTCTATATTTCTATACTTGAGTTGTTATCTACTTTTAACAAGATCATAGCCTTTCTAGGATCTTTCCTTTTTTCTTTTCTTTACTTTTCTTTTCTTTTCTTCTCTTTTCTTTTCTTTTGTGTGTGTGTGTGTGTGTGTGTGCCAGGATGTCACTTGTTAATAGTGAAAATACACATTTCCCCCAGTCCAGTTCTTGAATTGGTATTGATGGTTCTTATTGGTGACACCTTGTGCTTCTTTGGGAATAAGATAAGCCTTAATCCTTGGGGACAAGTCAGTATTTCCTGTGTTTGAATTCGTTAGAAGATTATTGATTCCTTTCTCTTTCTAGTGCTGCCAGGCTCACTTAGTGTTTTTTGGACTTCTCTTTGATCTAGCAGTTCAGGAGTTGGGGGAACTCCCTTCCCTTGCTTACTTGGAATTTAAGAAATGAAATAAATTATTTCGCCTTTTCTGGCCTATAATTTTATACTTATATTTTGACAAAAATTGAAACAGAACATATTATTATTGTTGAAAATTCTTTCAGGAAAGAAAAGGAGAAAATATTCCAGAATCCAGAATCATGAAACTATTACAATATTGAAAACAAATTTAACAGTTGGATTTTCTAAAGTTATTTTTAAATCTGTATCAACATAAATGAAGTAATTTCCAAATAAAACATTAGAATACCATTACAGCAATAAAGTTTTTACAAATTACTAGTAGAAAATTTTTGTCCCATGAATTCAAAAAACTTATATTAAAATCCAATAATTTCATTTGACTGTATAAAAAAATTAACATATGAATCTTAGTTTTCTTTACATAATTGCAGAAACAAATCACCTTTTCTTGTGCATATTATTGAAGATAACAGAAAAAAGTTCTAAAATATTTTCACCATTTTAGTGTTAGATCAGTTGTCTTTTTTTTAAAGATAGTAAAAAATAAAGCTATGAGAAGGCTCCTGGAATATCAGAGTTTGTTGTACAAATGGAAACTGTCTCAAATCTTCAGATCTACATAAAAATTCTCATCTTAGCAATCCTGGTTCTTCGACTTCACTATTAAGGAAACAAAATAGGTCAACCAGAGAGCTCTCAGGCCAACCATTATAGCCAAAATGGTGAGCTACTCTTTGTGGTGCTGAGGTAAGTGAGTGATAGAAGGAAGACATCCTACATCCTACACTGAGCACTGAATGAACTGATGTCCACAGCTACACAGTTCCATGCATGTACCACAGTCATATAATATGCACAAGAAAACAACAACAACAAAGTCATCAGCAACAATATACAACTACACAGAGAGGGAGAGAAAGAGAAAGGGAGAGAGGCTGGGGGGAGGGAGAAGGAGAGGGAGAGGAAGGGAGAGGAAGGGAGAGGAAGGGAGAGGGGGAGACAGAGAGAGACAGGGAGAGACAGAGAGGGAGAGCAGGAGTGAAAATGAGATAGTCAGAGAGATTGAGAGCAAATACATGTTTTCTAATAATTAATTCCGAATGCAAATAAACTTTCACTATATCCAAAACACTCAATATTTTTATATTTTTGTTTATTTCATTTTAAATAAATAATTTATTTTATCTTATATTTTATTTTAAATAAATAAATAATGTTTCTGTGTGTGTGTGTGTGTGTGTGTGTCTGTGTGTGTGCATGTGTCACATGCTGGCATTGTGAGGGGATGGAGCTACAGAATCATCTTCTAACTTTTCTTAAAATTTAAGTGTATAACTGTGCACACCAGAAGTTAAAAAGAATATGTCAGAATTCATTAAAGTTGTGGAGGAGTAAAGATGTATAAACTGAGCTGATGGTATATAAAATAATTGCTAGAAAGCAGTCTGAATGATGAATTCTGAAATAAAACAGAGTCCATGCATGGGTCAAAGACAATTCTAAGCACTGACCTTCTCTAGGGTCTCTGTGCATAACAGGGTGGCATGAGGCAAAATCGGGAAGAGTAGAGCAAGAGATCTGGATGATGCCTGCTCTTTGAGGAAATATCTGCAGCAAAGGATGTTTCCCATGACATTTCCAAAAAGATGAAGCTCTGGAGAAGAAACTATAACATTTGTTTATGATAAGTTCTTTATCAAAAGACAAGTGATTAGATCTAGTATTGAACAAGTTTATTAATTACTATTAAATCTCTTATAAAACAAACTGTTCATATGAACATGGATATAGTTTTGTCAATAATATATGCACATGCATATTAGGTATTTACACTTTTATTAATTAAAATTGTTCATTGACAATTTCATATATGCATTATATACTCTGATTACTCCAGTCTCTTGCCCTTGACTACCTATCTTCTACCCTATCAACCTTCTCTTCTTTCTGAGTCCTTTCCTTTCAAACTTATTCCCTTTTTGTTTTGTGCTGTAGCTCACTAATTTAATCAGGATTCGTCCCTATGACTTGGGTTTGGCACTGTCAGTTGTAGTCTGTATAGTGTGTGCATTAGTGGGTACATACCTGAAGTTACCTAAGAATCCATCAGTATGTTATTTAGGCAGGAAGATCTGAGTCCTTTGACAACTTCTTAAGCTCTGCCTGACTGCTGGAAGACCAATCATCAGCAGGTCAGTTTCTGTCTTCCATACCCAATATCAGGTCATGATGTCAATGCCTGTGTCCTCCCTCAACAATATTTTTTTTAAAAATGTTTTGTCCTATCCATCTCTTACAATCTGACATGTTTGATGTTCCTTGAGCCTTAAAGGGGGTAGTGTAAACATCATTCATGGCTAAACATTCAACATCCATTCTCTCTAGGCAACTGGAGCCACACTGAGTTTGTTCCTTCACTGCCATTCACTGCACCAAGAAACTTCTTTGCATAAGGCCACAAACAGGAATCACCTATGGCTATGTCTATAGATAATATAAGTTGTACTGTGAAAACAGTTTGGTGCAAAAGATATGTGATTGTTTTACAGAATGGAATGAAAAAAAATCTTATTATTATTAAATCACCAGAATAAAAGTGATAAACTAAATTGCAATATCCTTTATGGAAGAAAAATGATAAGATTTATGAGTGTTCAAGATGTATCCAACCACTGATAAAAGCATGCTTTCTTGAAGTACACTATAACATTACATATCATAGTTGGACAAATCATATGTTTAGAATTATGGGGTGAATAGAGTGTTTAATGATTTATAGTTAATAAAATACTGTAGAAGCAATAGAAAATACATTATAAATTATGTGTATTCATATATAAAGATTGTAACTAAGAAGTAAATGCATATCCATAACATTATATTCATATATATGCATATGAGCCTATGCATATGCATACACATGCCTATTTCTATGTAAATGTAATTATACAAATACATCAATAATTTCAAAATTCATCTCTTCTGATGAAATGGAAGAAATATACTTAAAGTCACAAGAAAATTTCCCATTTTATGTTAAAAATACTCTTACTTTGCTTAAATTTCATGAGAAAATGTATTCACATTTGTGCAGAGAGATGTGCGCAATGTAGATTGGCATGCACATGGCAAAGTATGTACCAATGCAAAGGCCAGAAGAAAGTATCCGTTTTCCTACTAGAGCTCATTCCTATTGTTTATTCTTTAGAGCCAAGGTCTTTCACTGAACTTGGAGCTCACTGATTCCCCCTGGGTTGGCTGGTCAACAGCCCCACTGATCTTTCTGATTCCAACCATCCAAACATTGTAGTGACATGAATATGCAGTCGCACCAGGTTCTTACCAAGATGCCGAGTATTCAAACAAGTGTTTAGACAAGTACTCTTACCCAACAAGCCTCTCCTGGCCTCAGCTTATTATATATCTGTTAGGACTTACTTTTATTGTTTATATTTTAATTTTTCATATATTTGAATTATATTTTCTTTAACCGACACTTCCCTCATCATCCTATTCATCTGCTTTATGGTGTCTATGTCCATGTCTTTCTATGTCTCTTTCCCTCTAAATATGCACATTATACATATACACACAATTGACAATTACATAAATAGCCAAAGTCTAGGAGAAAAAAATAATATCAAAACAGAACAAAATGAAGCCAGCCACCAAACAAAACAAAAACAAAACAAAACAAAGCAAAGCAAACAAATGAACAAAAAAAATACCTGAAAAGCATTAAGTCTATTTGGTGTTGGCCAACTACTTAAGTTCATGGGACCTACATGGGACTGGCTGGGGAGTATGGTTGGTATAGCCAATAAAACTCCACTGGACAAAACTGATTTTTCATTTGTCAGCAGGTATCAATTGAAAACAGCTTCTTGAATAAAGTTGAGAATTTGGGTCTGATTCTCCTCAGTTCTGAGATGTTCTCTCATTTGTTGTTGTGTAAGTCTTTTGCTTCCTGTCATAATCTCTTTGAGGTCCTTAATGTACCTATGCTACTGTGTCTGGAAAATGTTCTTTCCTTGGTTTCAAGCACTCCCTCTGGCTTTTGCAATCTTTCTGAGTCTTCTTCCACATAAATCCCTGAGGCTTGAGAGGTGTGGTTTAACAACTAACACTGAAAGCTTTTTGAAAAGACATGTAAAAACCAATTATTGTATAAGCTTCCTAACATATATGCATAGTATAAGTATATATCTGCTTACAAATATAATATATATAGCATTATGCACATGGGCATGTATAGCTGGACAAATGTGTTTAAAATTATGGGGTAAATAATTAGAGTATATAATGATTTACAGATAATAAAATGGTATAGAAAAGGCAATAGAAAATGTATTATAATTTATATGTATTCATTCATGTATATGTATTTGTAATATATAATATATATTACATATTAGTCAGCATATATATGCAGACATCGTATATGTATATATGCTTACTAATATTAATATATTACAATAATATATAATTATAATTTATATGTATATTAGTATAATATGCTTACTAATATTAATATATTATTAAAAGTAAACATATATATGCAGATATATTTATATACTATATACATATGTAGATGGTATATAAATATATATGCTTACTAATATTATATATTAGTAAGCATATATATATATTTAAAATACATGAAAGAGAGTTCATTAGAGTTATCATATGATATGTAAAACATTCCATTCCCCAACTAATCATCTATACCTCTAATAAAGACTTTGGTAGTCAGGGGAATGTGTTATATCTTACTTAACCACTGGGAAAATTGTCCTACAGACCTTTACAATTACTACAGGCTATTGACAAGGCTGAGGCTTAAGTGGTTATGCACCCCAAAATAAAACAGAACATTATCATTATGCAAAGATAACATAACAATAGAATTGTTCTTAATGTTATATTTTATATCCACAGATCAGTGTTTAACTCAACCCTTATCATAGAAGCTCCTTGCAATAGATGATAATTAATATCGAGACTCAAAACTGGGCAATGGGCAGAGTTTAAGAGATTTTGGAGCACTCTGACCTCAAGGCAATTGTGTTTAGATTAATTTTTACTTGTTTTTACATCTGCATCTCTCTATGATGGTAAGTTCACATAAGTACAGGTGCCTAGGGAAGCCAGGAAAGAGTGTTCCTTTGGATCTAGTGTTATAGTGTTTGAAGTTACCCGATGTGGATGCTGGTAATTGAATTTGGCTCATCTAAAAGAATAGTATATATTTTCAATAACTGAACCATCTCTATGGTCCTCTAGGTTTACTTTGATTATGGAAAAACAAGCTAATATGTTAGGAAATATATTACATTCCTAATTTATTTGTAATAAGTATTACAAAATTTAAGATGGTAAAATAGCTCAGAGGATAAAGGTGCTTGCCACCAACAGTAAAATCTGAGTTCTAGCTCAGGACCTTACATAATAGGAGAAAAAAGCAGATTCCTAGAGTGTCCTGTCCTCTGATCTCCACACATTCCTGAATAAGTACCTCCTCTCAAAATAACAGTAATAAATATAAATGAAAATTATTGTAAGTAAAACTTTAATTGCAACTTTATATGTTTAATTACAATGACTTACTAGAGAGACACTGAAGACTTTGCTTATATTCGAATTGTTCGTTATATTTTCAGGCATGCAAGATGCTGAATGTGAAAATGCCTCTGAGAATGTCGGGGCTCCAACACTGTTTCATACTCCTCAGTTGTGACAAAAACAATGGAAATTTTGTGGAGTCTCAATTGCCCATAGATA
This sequence comes from Tokudaia tokunoshimensis, assembly GCA_036184795.1. Lineage (NCBI taxonomy): Eukaryota > Metazoa > Chordata > Mammalia > Rodentia > Muridae > Tokudaia > Tokudaia tokunoshimensis. The sequence continues at coordinate 68,885,668 of BTHU01000015.1, forward strand.
AAAGGGCAACAATATCCTAAAGTAGTCAAAGGTGTTGAAAGGTTAATTTTCTGCTCTACTGAATTTTAAAACCACTTTAAAGAACTAAGTACTGAGTGAAGGAACTAAGTTGAGATTCAGCACTCAGTGTAATAGTTTTATGCTTGCTACCAATCAAACATTTGAATTTAATACTATATAAAATAAACATGAGCCTGAGTGCAGTTTCTTACTATTTTTTAGATTCTTCTTTAAACATTTTAATAGATGCTAACAGGATGTCTCAAAAGATCCCAGAATGCACATGGTAGAGACAAGAACTAATTTTCTCTTGCTATGTTTTGACCTCTATATCTGTACTGTGGCATGTGTATCCACACCTATACACATATACACTAAAGCAAGGGTTAAATTATTGAATAAACATCAGTTCATATTTATGTGAAGATATATTACTTTATAACTAATGGAATTTTATAGAATTTAGCAAATGCACGTTAAGAGTACTTGTAAAAGTTTGAGCTACGTATATTCATGCACAATCATCGCTTATACACTAATTTTATGCTCAAGGAGAAGATGGCTCTAACCAGGAGGTGGGCACACTCCTTCCTGATACTGATGGATTGAAGACTCCTAACAATGGCCCTGCTTCTGATGCACTTCAGTTCTCAGCCTCAGCACACTCCCCAGCGATAGATCTTTAATGCCTCATCGAGTAAGAACAACTTTGAATGGCACTATGACAGAAGCTGATCCAAATATAGGCAACAAAGTATTGCTGAATGAGCACATGTAAACATTAAGGAGGAAAGAATCAACACTTTTAGATGGGAGGTCAAAGGAAAAGTACAAATAAATGGCTGTCCGTGGCGTTTGTTCCAAGATTCATCAAAGAACTGTTACATGAATCACATAGCCTGTTTAAATGGATTTAAAGAGAAGTCACTACCTTTGTACTAATCTCACAGTGTTCCTAACTACGGACATCAGCGAAGGACAATTTGAGAAAAGAAAA